>CM075854.1:10139100-11339100 GCA_037975125.1 Latrodectus hesperus | reverse complement strand
ATATTTCATCTTTCTACAATAATAAATTTACAGACTTATACAGAAGTTTGTAACTTAAGTGCTATTTTCCTTCACAATTAATTCTACAAAGTTAATATTGCTTTTGAGAAATTTCAAGAATATTCAGATTTAAGTCAGAGTTTCAGCGGTTAATATTATAAAATTAATTGCAATGAAAAAATAGGTACAAACAACATCAAAAATAAATTGAACTAAGATCACTGAATTAAAGCAGCTGTTAATGTTCTATCTTAAATTTAACAAAACCTCCATTTAAAAAATGTAATGAAACAATATTTTTCTGTGTGATTTCTAATATTCTATTGGAGAAAGAAGTTGATGAATAAATGTTATGATTTTAGTATTCTCTTAATTTTCAAAATTTAGTTTCTGAATGAATGAGTTGAAGATTCATATTTCATAAAATAATGCCAATATTGCAAAGGATAAATTATAAATATTTATACATATTTTTTCTTATGGATTACAAGACTTCCCCAAGTGAAGAGTGGCCTCCATTTATGCAATGCCGATTAACATGTGACTAGAGAAATGTTCCTGGATTTGTAAACTTTTCAATTTTCATGGATCACACAAGTTGATAAATGTCTCATGAACAATCTGATAGACATTGTAAATATTCATCATAATTATCAATAAGTTTTGTGAATAAATATTTAATCTAGATATAACAATTAAAGTGAGTTTGATTCTTTTATCGGACTATCCTTCTTTTTGTCTCAACTCTACCAGTCTGAGTACGTTACAAACTAAATTTGGAGCAGTCTTTTTAAAGCACTTTACATATTTAATTATATTTTATTCCTCCAAAATCTGTAAGATTTTGAAGATAGTGATCAAATTAGAATATATTTTGAAATAGCATCAGATGACCACTTTTTTCTCATCTTCATGCTTATAAGCGAATACATTATTTATCTCCAGCTTCCTAAGTTTAGCATTCGTGTTAGTATTAGTATGGGTAATTTTATTCTTGTTTTTAATTTTCGTATTTCATTTAAAAACAATTTTTTATTTGATTTCAATGATTTAATGATTCTTGTAGTTGATCATTTTTGCTCATTTTTAATAGATTTCATAGTATTTCTGCAAACAATATTCTGTTTTTCTCTCAGTTTTTCCATGTTTTTCTTTTAAATATTCACTGTATTTAAGATATTTAGTATCACCATCACACACACATATTAATTTTCTGTACCACGTAATTTATGTGGACTCAAAGATTCAATCCCTCAAAAGATTCTACTAAACTTCTTTTCATTTGTCTCTATTTTCTCGGAATATTGAGAATGATAGTTAAAACCGATCATTTCAGATGAGAGAGAGAGGGGGGGGAGTCCATTTCAATCGTTTCCCTTCTCGTTTCAACAAATCCTAAGGAAAAATCCTATCGTGTGTGGCGGGCTTTTACAGAAAAAAGAAAGTCGAGGGTTTTCGTGCATTTGCTTATCGATGGATTCTGAACTGTTAATTTGCTGATTTCGCTCTTGATATTGCGTAGGCGTCAATTGTACGGGTTCATTCTCTTGGTGACTATTTGTCATAAGCGGTGTGGAATATTCATGAAGAAGTGGGTGTTGATCTAATTTCTTTTTACAAACGAAACAAGAACTTTAACTTGTGTGGCCTCCCTCAGTGTGCGGCCTGCCTTATCCACTTAAGCAATTTTTACAAAGCCTATTTTTTTGAATTAAATCTAATCTTTCTGATAATTTCATTTCTTTAAATATGTTACAGTGATACAGAGCGTGTGTTTGTGTTTTACAAGCAATAACAATTTAGGAGATTTGTCAGAGTTAACAAAAAAAATATTTCGATTTCTAGGCATTAAATTTAGATGTAATGTTTGTTTGAATATTATTTAAAATTTGACATCTCCTTTCTAAGAATTCCAGGAAATCATCGAATTCAGGTACATTGTTATCTTTCAATGTTAATTCAAATTGTTTGCGAGATTCTCTAATTTATCATAATAAGCATCAGATAATTTATCTCTTGCGAAACCTAAAATTTTTAATGATCTAAGATTTTTCAAAATAGTATCTAGAATATTGCGTAAATCTTTACCTGATTCTTGTTTTAAAGGATAAAGATTTAAAATGTTTTTGATATGACAGTTAACAATTATTCTTTTGTTTTCATATCGTTGTTCTAAAGCGTTGTTCTTAAAAGAGAGATGAAAAGTTATCGTCAACAGTTTCTGACTTTAGCTTCTCCCTTAAGTGATCAACGTAAATAATGCAATTTTTCATTTTCAGTAAGTTCAGAGTTTTCACTAATTAAGTTATTAGTTTTGAATAAGTTCCAATCCTCATATTTTCCGCTGAAAAATGGAAGTGGGATTTTCGGAAGTTTTATAAAAGCTCTTTTAGGTTGATCACTGATAATACATTCAATATCTTTGTTTTGAACAGAGTCAATATTTATAATTTTTAATTTATTAATAGAGGTTTTGAAGTTTACCTCTAATTTTTGAATCTCATCGTCTACTTCGGTAAGAGAGTCCTCGATCTTTTGGAATTCTTCTTTGGGAATTTTATAGTACTCATCTTTTAGCGCTTCGAATCTCTGTTGCATAGAAAGTAAAATGTCCAAATGAGCCTGAAGCTCAGGAATGTCCATATCATCTTGCCCTTCTGTGAGGACATTTTTTAATTTTCTCAGCTGGCTTTTGATGCCGCCGCGCTTTCGATTTAGCGGTGTGACATCTGTCATCCTAGCGATCTGAATTTATTATTTTAAATTCAATTATAAAGTATAAAATTGTTTATTTCATAGGATCTGGTTCACCGCCGGGTCGCTAAGGACCAAAATGTGCGGAGGTTGTGTTAATTAAATACAAAAGAATTGTAAATAAAGCGTTTATTTTGCTCCGTGTTTTCGCAGCGCGGTTTTGCGTAAGAGTACAACATTAAGACTTACAAGAAAAAAAGGTTGCCGTAAATGGCGTGATTACAGAATGCGCCAAGGAGGGTGCTCCGCACCCAAGGGTATACATGACAAATACAGAACACTACAACAGATACCAATTATTTTGAATAAATATGCTAAGACGTCTAAATTGACACTTATATGCAAGTTAATCGTATTAAAAACAATTGCAAAGGATTGGAATGTTTCTACAAAGAAATCTTACTCAATATTAAAAAAGTTGTAAATTTTCACAGTCTCGTTCTCAAATCAAGAAAAAGTTTTCAACTGAACTCAATATGCATGACTTCCAGAAAGAACAGATCATTTCTTTCCTCCCCCTTCGGATCAATGTCAAATTTGCAGGAGTGAATCCTCTGGTGGTGCCATCTATCGGTGGAGTTTAGAGAAACAAACCGTACTTTCAACTTCGTGATGCTTTAGTTAAACGAAAGACACACCCTTCTGACATAAATTCACATAGTCAAGGCATAACTAGCTTGACTTGTCCAAGTATCATAAATAACAACAAGAAGAACAGATCATTTCTTTCATCGAGACTGCAAAATTAAATGCAGTTCATCAATTAAGATACTAGAACCTATTGACGTTTGTGAACCTTCTCATGGAGCTTCTTCTTATTTCAACACTTCTCGATAAAATAAAATTTCAAATTATGCAACTAAAATAATAATTAAAAGTATTATTTATTAACATTAGAAATGAATATTTTATTTACTTCATTAATATCTAACTAGGACCAAAACACATTGGTTATTATTTCATAAAGTAAATGTGCTGTAGGTTTCAGTCATTCATTATTTTCAGTTATATCTATTTAAGATACAAAAGAGTTAGAGAAATATTAAAAAATCTACAAATAATGATAAAACTAGTGATAACTATGAGGAATTTATAAATTAAATGAATATTTATGATATTTTGAATAAATATTTAAAATGATTACTCAGAATAAAGAAAATAAAGTTTTATTTTCAATTTTATAAAAGGTCTTCAATTTTAAATATTTTTATGAAAAATTTTCGTTACAGCAAGAAGTCAGTATTTTAATGACTGCTGATGAAACTTAAAAAGTATATATTCTGACTAAAATAATAAACATACGAAACAATAGCCCTGTTTTTTTTCCCTCTCAGTTTATTTCAGCTGTCTTCTTCTCGAAGTGCAAGTATTTCATTATGCATACTATCTTCATAAATGATCACGTCGATGACGTTATAAGAATTACGAACAATATTCTTGCATTTTCTAATTTATTAAAAATAAATTCATATATGGCAGTACAATATGTCAAATATTTCAAGAAGTTTAAATCACAGAAAAGTAATATAAAATTATATTCTTAATAATTCTTAATGTCTTCAATAGAAATTTTAATTACTATAATAATGAGAAGCATATTTAACTATACTTTTTTTATTAATTTGTTTTATGACTTTAAAAAAAGCATTTGTTTCTAGTGATGGAATTTTTTAGCGTGTCAAAAGTGAATTTGTCTTTTTGGTATTAAAACAAAATGATTCCTGAATTTTGTTCTTAGGAAAATCCAGTTAAAATTTAAGATGTTTGAGTATAAAAAGTTGAATAATATTTTGCCTTAGTAAAAAGTAGAATTTAAAGGCTTTTTTTGTTTAGTATCAATTTGCTTTATTTTATTGCATCACATTTGATAAACAAATTGTTACTATAATACATGTGGCAATATTTAAAAACTCGTTTCGGAAAAAAAAAAAAAAAAAAAACTAATGCAAATTTGAATTTGCAAAAGGCTGAAAATCATAAAGTGTCCGGCGATTGATATGTTATCTTTTTGGACAGAAAAGTCATTAATATGGTTCTTTCAGATTGAAGCGTATTTTCAGATACAGTGAGTGTAAAAAGTATTCGTACAGTACGACAGTTGATTTAAAAGAGATTCATTCATAAAAATTATTAACATAAATTCCATTTTAATTAATTAGAAATATATAATAGGACATAATTTCACTAGTTTCATGTGAAATTTACGCAAAAATAATTTTATACATGAATAAATATTTATAAAACTGAAACAATCCAACATCTTGTGATGTAAAAAGCATTCGTACATCAGGCATATATTGGCCAACACAATCATAATATTACAGCTGATACCTTGTAGGATATCCTTTAGTTCGAATAACATCCTTGAGTATTTTTGTCATCGATTCCACCAATTTTGCTGTTATTGAGCTAGATATGACGTCCCATTCTTGATTAAAAGCCGATTCCAAATCATTTTTATTAGAAATATGTCTGGATCTAATATTTTTATCAAGAACGTCCCCTAAATTCTCAATGGGGTTGAGGTCCGGCGATTGAGGAGGAAGTTTCATGAACTTTGGGGTATTATATAGTATCTAGAGCCTTGTGTTTAGGGCTGTGTGCTTGGGGTCGTTATCATGCATGAAAACGTAATAACCATTGAAGTCAATTTTTGTTGCACTATGTTCTAAATTATTTTTTAAAATGTCAATATAAAGTTGATGATTCATAATGCCTTTAATAAAGACTAATTTGCCCACCACAGAAGCACTCATACACCCCGAAACAAGTAGACTTCCACTCCCATGTTTCACAGTTGGCACTAAATTCTTAGGATGCATTTCTGTATTGCGCTTTCTCCATACCATTCGTCTCCCGTCCGATCCAAGTATGTTGTATTTACTTTCGTCTGTAAAGATAATTTTTTCCTGAAATCTGGACTTTCATAACGTATTGCTTGGCAAAAGACAATCTGAGCTTTCGATTCTTCTTACTGACAAAGAATTTTCGTCTCGCAACATGGCCATGGAAACCTTCATCTCTGCATGCATTTCGAACAGTACTTACAGAGACTGCTGTTCCCATGTTCTTTAGTTCTGATGTTGATGTAGGAGCACTTATTTTGGGATCCTTCTTTAATGAATGTACCAGATACCCTCTGTCAGATGATGGCAATAGACATGGTCGCCCAGTACGAAAACTGTTTTGAACCGTTAGAGTGGCAGCACTCTTTTTTATGATTGACAGCACAGTTGAACGGGGTCTACCAACCAGATCAGAAATTTTGTTGTACGATTTACCATTTTTACCGATCTTTAAATTAAGAGTTCTCTTTCGAAAACACTTGTCTCTTTACTTTTGCGACCCATTACAGAATTTCTATAGTTTCTCACTACATTAAAATTTCCACTGAAGAACCTTTTAAGTAAATTACAAGATGACGGCAATTAACTACATCTTAATGGCGAAACCAATCACAAAATATAACTAAAAAAATTCGCATTTCTTTTAGTGTACGAATACTTTTACACCACAAGATGTTGGATTGTTACAGTTTTGTAAATATTTATTCATGTATAAAACTATTTTTGTGTAAATTTCACATGAAACTAGTGAAAATATGTTCTATTATGTATCTATTAATAATTAAAATGGAATTTATGTTTATAATTTTTATGAATGGATCTCTTTTAAATCAATAGTCGTAATGTACGAATACTTTTTACACTCACTGTAAATACTTGTATATTACAATTGAAAGCATGAAATTTATTTATCTTGTATAGCAGCTTGAACTAAAGCATTCTGAACACATTTGGGATATTCTTAATGATAAAACCACTACGAACAAATAAACTTTGGCTAAAATTAGACTTTTAAAATAATTTTAAATAAAATGAAAAGAAAAGAATAAAGAGCTTAGTAACGGATATAGTAACGATATGAAACCAAATCAATTGTTGCAGAACAGGGAAAACATAACAACTCTCTGATGATATTTCAGACAAAGTTTTAAAAACTTTTTTTTTGGATAAAATACTTGATTCAATTAAGCATATTTTGCTAGTTTAAGAAGAAAATCTTGAAAAGTTAGCACTAATGGCAGAGAAAATTGTCGAAATGATTGTGAAACCAGAAGTGTATTCACTGAATGAGAAATCGGTTTCTATGGTGCGAATTTTTCAAAAATTTTCACATTTAGGAAACCAAGTAGCAAAACTAAATTTTCAAGGACAGAAAAGATTAGAATATCGTTCAGTTTTTTGCTAAGAGTCAGAAGTAGGAGTATAGAAGCACACACAAATAGAAATGCAAACGGTTAATTGTGCTATTATCGTTTCAAATTTTGCACCAAGAATATAACTGAGAAATGAAGAAACCATGCTTTTGGCCACAAAAAAATTCAAAAAACCAGTACGTATGAGAATTAGCGGACATTTTTGCTGCTAGCAATATTCAGGATCACCACAAATATTGGTTATTTGTGAAAGACAATGATACGAAAAGCAATCCTTGATTGATAGTGAAGCAGATGTAAGCCTAATTCCTGTGTTTCTAAAACGATAAAATCACAGATGATTTTAACTTATGTTATTAATTGAAATGAAATACCTACTTATGGAATTAAAATTTTAACCCTTAATCTTGGATTAAGGAAAGCAGACCTGTGGATTATATTATCGCTAAAATTAACAAAGATATAATTGGTGCAGACTTTTTGAATAAATTTCACTTTATAATTGACATTAACAAAAAAAAAAGCTTTTTGATGAAATTACTTGCCATTCAAGGAACTATTTCTTCAATAAGTGACCACAGTTTAACGTAACCAATGAACCAATGGAAATGATTTACTTAGTGTCTCAATGTAACTCTAAATAAATCATAAAATTATAATTAAAGCAAAGTGCAAGCATTTTTACTAGCTTTTTATTCAACATAAAAAACAATTTATATCTAAAGGATAAATAAACATGCAAAACATTTAAATGTACTACAAATGCGAAAAGCAGAAGATAATTGCTAAACATGCGTAGTTCTACCTTTCAAGAACAACGTTCTTACATGAACACAATAGTGAATGAAGATAATTACAAAATAAACTTGAAAAGTACGATGAAGATTCTTTCTTCATAGAGAGTCTTCTAACTTTTCTGAAGCTAATATGAAATCTACTTTTATGCAAAATATATTAGCCGATCATGACAGCACAAGTTTCAGGGAAAGCAGTTTGGTCTTCAAGGGCTAAAAATATGTCTTCTGTTCTGATTTTCCGTTTCATCATATGGAACTGCGATAACGGCATCATTGATGGCTCTAGCAACATATTCAACATTCTTGTCGTTTAGCCCACAGATGTTGATTCGACCGGCAGTAGGTAGATAAATGTGATACTTCTGGATCAAAAACTTAACTTGTTGTTCTAGAAAACGGAATGTATTTCATGTGAGTGAATAAGAAGAAATAAATAGAATAATAAATAATTAGTACTATAAGTTAATTATATAGTAATATACCAGTACATGTGTAAAACTACAAATTTGATATTTAATATAATGCTGCA
The DNA here is from genome assembly GCA_037975125.1 of Latrodectus hesperus. Lineage (NCBI taxonomy): Eukaryota > Metazoa > Arthropoda > Arachnida > Araneae > Theridiidae > Latrodectus > Latrodectus hesperus. The sequence goes on along the minus strand of CM075854.1, from coordinate 11,330,801 downwards.
TAAATTACAAAGCGATCCATAGGTATAATATAAGCAACTTATATACATATATATGCAATGTAAATATAGCTATGACAGTGATTCTCAAACTTTTTATTACTGCCGATTATTTTTTCCTTTTTTTCTGTGCGAGTAAATTTTATCATTGCAATTGATATGATGCATTTTAAATCAATTAGCATATCACTTAACCGACACACCACGTTTCCAGAGCTATAAAGGGTTATAAAAATGTTCCTGATTAGCAGTAATCTCTTGAGTTGTAAAATATACAGATTTATAAGTTTCGATTTGTAGTCTAAAAATTTTTGGTATGATTAGTGAACATACATAGGAACTAATATATTATTACCGATGCGCTTGATAATTTTTACATAAGCTCGGAAATCTTTCTGCGAGTTGTTCTTCTTCACTGGAATTGAGACTCTGTCGCAAGGAGATATTTTATTTCCATGTTTGCCAAACAATGAAGTTGTGATATAGTTCCTTTGAATGGCAATACACATAGAGCGTCTTAATAACATGGCAGTTAAAATGCGAACATCTTGTCAAAATGTATGCTTTCCATCTACCAAATTTAATTTAATAGCGAATATACAGGCTATAGTTAGAAAAAAATATCTTCATCATCCCGTATTACATTAGTGATGGGGATGAAGAACCTTATTCTTGTAGATGTTTTCCATTCAATATATTTTAACTCTTTTTATTTTATAAGTATACCTATAAAATTATACTTGTGTATGTGTTAATTTGAATTTTAAAGATGACTTCAGTATGTATGTTGATGGTATTACATTCTGATTGATCTAGAGAAATTTGTTATTCAGTGTCATTTAAGTACATCTGCTTTGTAATAAAATATACAAAACAATTAAAATTACATGTGTTTTTTGAGTTAAAAAACTAGTATTTTTACCTGAAAGTCCTGAGTAACAAAACATTCCGATTTGACGAGTGATATGATCCCAGCTACCAGGAGTTCCAAGCTCTTGAAGTTTTGTCCTCAAAGCCCATCGCATTCTCTTTATTCGAATGGCAATAGTTTTGATGTTGTTTTTCCTTAAGAATAAAAAAATATTCTTTCAATGATTCCTAATTAAAAATATTTAATGTTATTATATTAACTTCTTGTGTTCTCTGACTCTCAAAAGTAATTTCGAGCAAATTTTATACATACATACATACATACATACATACATATATATATATATATATATATATATATATATATGTATGTATAAAATTATACATACACACACACACACACACACACACACACACACATATATATATATATATATATATATATATATATATATATATATATATATATATATATATATATATATATATATATATATATATATACATATATATATATATTATATATATATATATATATATATATATATATATATATATATATATATATATATATATATATATATATATATATGTATGTATATATATATATATATATATATATATATATATATATATATATATATATTAATATAATTCATATAATTCGAGATGCTTTTTTTGGAATGGAGTTCAAATTTGTCAAACTTTAATATAGTATGTATTCTAAAATATATATTATATTTCTAAACAAATAATTTATCGAATATTTTATATTGTCAAAGATATATTATACATGCAAGAAAATATGAAATTTAAATATTTTAAGTGTCACATTTTTAATTATTAACTGAAAAGAGATTTGTGAAACCTTTCTTTTTTCTTTCTGAAGTATAATACAGAAAAAATCTAAAATTCAGTAAACACAGCTAGAAAGTTTTGAAAAGTAATTATACGACTTTGTTTTCATAGAGATCCACTAATTATTTAGAAAAGAAGAGAAGTATTACTTATAATGCTAAATACAGCACTGTGATTCGAATTGCTGCAGGGATTATTATTAAAGATTTTATTTGCGACTCTATAACACATGTAATGAGTTTCCTATTGAGTATCAAAATAACGAGATGATAATCTCAATACCTCACGATGCTTTTATTTAGACTGCTATTAGATCAAAATTCTTTTTTTTCCCTACACTTTTAAACTTGATTTTTATTTTTTCCACTTCAGTGGAATTAACAAAGGAGACAAGTTACTTTTACAATTTTTCAAAGAAAAAAAAATCTACAGTTTAAAATTTACCATACTTTTTTCGTGTTCATTTTTTAAACATAAGATAAAATATCAAAGCAAAAAAGATATGTCAAAATATTGTAGATCATTCACAAAACTGTAAATAAATAGAAAAAATGAGAGAACCTTAGGTAGAATTACCAGAGCAAAAGATGTCAGATGCCTTCGTTTTACTTTGCAAATACTTGATTTAAAAATATAGAATTCGTTTTACCTGCCTGGAGATATTTTCACCCTTATGGCAACATCCTTTAATGTTTCAAGAGTTTTTATTAAATTTATTTTGCAGTTTTTACATAGGTATTGAATTTTCAGTAATTTTTTGAATAAAAAACGTATTCTTGGTTTACATTCGGAAACTTATGGTATTCTCCCTTATATTTATAGGTGATAATTTATGGAATTGCAAAATCAGTACTCATTTTTAAAAAACGATCAATACAGAAAGTTTAAACATAGATTTCCTTTATGGTTTGATTGGGAAAGGTGTTGCTCGCATATCTGGAAGGTCGTGAATTTTATTCTTTCTCACAGATTTCAAGATTGTTTTCTGATGCATTTGTAAACGGATGACGCTGACATAAGAAGTTTATAATTAGGAATCCTACCATTCCTCAATAAGTTTTGGATCGTTGAGTATCCTAGTAGCGATTCCAGCTCCATGTCTAGGTGGATTGCAGTAATTTCCTCGAATCATCATAGTAAGGTGAGAACGCACGTTAGGAATGACTGTGGGATCTTTGAAAACCAAAGTCAAATTACCTACTCTTTCACCTATAATAATTAAAATAAATATTATAGCCAGAATTAGCCAATGTGTGTGGTTATAAGTTTAATTTTAAATGATGTCAAATTGTTTTCTAAATAAAATAGTTTTTATATTTACTGTAAAGTCCCATATTCTTTGAGAAGGATTGAGCACAAAGTAGTTCAAACCCTCTAGACACGAAATAACGCACGGGCCACGCATCCTTTTCCAAGTCTCCAGAAGCAATGCCTTGATAGGCGCAGTCAAAGAACGGAAATAAATTCCTTTCCTAAAAGGTTACAATATGATTTAATATTAAAATATCCATCTTATATATATATATATATATATATATATATATATATATATATATATATATATATATATATATATATATATATATATATATATATATATATATATATATATATATATATATATATATATATATATATATATGATAGGTTGATAGATAGATAGATAGATATAGATATACACACACACTATAAGACGATTCCTTCATGAGATAATAAAATATCGAGACTGATTACAGTTATGTATTAAAAAGGCTTCCAAACAGTTCTACTCACAAATATCAAAATAGGGGTCTATATCGAAAAATATCTGTTTATACAACTCAGCAAAGTCAAATTGTAAACTCTTTGCTGTTTAATGAGTGTAACTGAAAAGAATATTTGTTATTGTATTCATCAGTAACTGAAAAGACTTTGAATTGTTAGTCCTACAACTTTTAGAAGAAATAATTATCTAAAAATACTCTTAAGAAATAACTGCATCTTTTATGAAAGAGAGTAATTTCTATGGTTATTTGGTTGTTTCGAGATAATAATAAAACTTATAATTTAAATAATTATCTTAGGAACTTTGAGCGTTATTGAATTGTATTTTCGTAAAACTTCGCAAAGAATTCAACACAAGCTTCTTCATTCGTTTATATATTCAGTATTTTAGAAGCAAATTATGTCTCTCTCTCTCAATACTTTTATTAAAGTCAGAGAAAGGTATTTTTAATGACGATACAATTTAAAAATTGTTTAAAGTTTTTCCTATCCCTAAAATTACAGTAAAAAATTAATTTTGAAGCACGGTCAGGTGACAAGGTCTCACCTGGGCTGCGACCCTCCCCTCCACTTCCACGTCATGGGAGTGGAAGGACTTGGGACGTCACAGATTAACGCGGACAAGTCCTCAACCCATGTAGTTGCCGCAACCCAGTGAGCAATAACCTCTCAATCATTGTTCGTGGCAAATGATGCTTCCCTTTGCTGATCGCGGAGTGAAGCTACTAAGCCAATGGAGCTCCAGTTTCTTAACAGAAAGGAGGTCATATATATATATATATATATATATATATATATATATATATATATATATATATATATATATATATATATATATATATATATATATATATATATATATATATATATATATATATATATATATATATATATGACCTTTAAAAAATTAACTTTGAAATTTTCAATGTTTCTCACTTACGTTTTTGCTAATATGTTTATCAACAAAAATATTTTTTGTGCGGAGAAATTTCTAACACCTAAGACTACTGAGTAAGCACTTATTGAGTTAATATTATTTAATAAGCTTGCCTTTTAATAAAGATGCATTAAAAATATTCTTAATACTGGTACACACCATTTTGCCATTATTTTATCCCCTCTTGTCATCATTCGCTTTTAATGAACAGATTTTTTTTATATTTTATCATTTAAGCAAACTAGAAGCCACTTAAAAATCATTTACCCAATTAGCGAAAAAATATTTAATTATATCTATAAACTTATAAATGATTCACAAAGTGAACACATGAATACATAAAGAAAATACTAAACAAATGTTTAATTGCTCGTATCCACTTTTTTGTATCACAAGTCATATTAGTTTCCCAATTTGCAACTGCTGGCTATGAAGTTTCCTTGGTATGAATAAATATAAGAATTCCAAAGCCTTTGCTGATTTGCGAACATTTCATTTGAAGATAAAATAAATTGCAGAATTTTCAGTATCAGTAAAATACTCAACGCGATTACTAGATTTGAATCATAAAAAGCGTTTTTTTAGAAAGAATATAGAAAGAGTACTATACCATTCTTAACTCACACTATCTAATGAATTCAATAATAACCCCAATAACGAATACATCAGTTATAGATTTCTGTACATATTCTGTAGATATATTCATATAAAGATAAAAGAATTCATTAAATTTTTCAACTATAGAATAAATTATGAAAGAGTAAACATTTTGTCAAGTTTGAAAGTGTCAAACTTTTTTCAAATTTGAAAGAGTAGAATTATTATTGTAGTGTGTATTGTTAGTAGTGTATATTATTAAATTGGTGTAAAATTAACTTCTTCCTTAGCCTATGGAATCTTAAATGATTAGCAGTAGATTTTCCTTAAATAATTCTTTGTTGAAAATATTATGAAAAAAATTAACCTAAATCTTATGAGGCAGCTATCTGTATGATAAAATCTTAAAAGCTTGAAAAATTGTTACTCCAAGTGTGTACCACACTGTTAGTTAATTTATATCATAGAACTGGTATTTAAAAATAGACAAAATGGTAAATTAATATAGATGATGCACATGTAAATTTGATGAATTATTTATGCAAAACTAAAATGGAAATTACACTATGATAAATAATTTAGTATTGATGACTGATTAAATCCATAATATGAAATTTACCTGCATTACGTCAGCAATTTGTATCCACTGATCTTTTGATGGATCAATTCCGGTGGGGTTATGAGCGCACACATGAAGAATAACTACAGATCCTGGAGGAGCATCCTGAAAATGATTACTTCAGAACTCATTCACATTACAGTCCATCGAAAATATTCAGTCTGTTTCGATAAGAATGTTTATTACAGAAATTTTTACAAAACATATAGAATAATCGGGAAGATTTTACTTCAATTGCACGTTTTAAAATGTTTTATAAGAAAACTCTTGGAATTATTTAAATTTTATCATGTTAATTGTAAAAATTTATATGTTATCGAAATGCACAAAACTAGATAACAATCCTATTCCAGCATTATTTAAAGCTTATTATTATTTGTTGACTTATAAGAGGCTATTGATACAAGTACTCCAGCCAATTCAAAAATTACATTTTTATTACATTAATAGACTTATTAGTAAATAAGAATTTATTAATATTTAATAGTTGGCATATTTTCCTAACATTAGATTTACTGATTAAGATGATGATCTAAAATGGGAAAACAAATATTCTGAGATTCATAATTTTGAACAATTAAATGAGAAAGTTATACTTAAGTTTTCATTTGCTTTTTAATCCATTTGCTTTCACAAAATATCATTCTGGAGGGGATGAATAGTTATTTGTAATAAAGAAAATCCTACACATAAAACCAAAATTTGAGCTTTCGCTTAAATTTTATTGACGTGGACATCTAAAAAACTACCATAAAAATTATATATATGAAAAAACAGAGAAACAAGAGTACCATATCTCTAAACATTAATCATTATCACTAACCCCATTAATAAACCAGATGTTAAAAACAGAATTCCTTTCAGCAATTATTCTCAGGTTTGACCCAATTCACTTTTTGTCAGGTTATCTTGGGTTTCACCATATACCATTTTTCCCCATTAATAAAAATTATTTTGAATAAATAGAAATGACATTGCAATTTATTGAAGTCACAGAAGCATTCTATAATTTAATGAAATATTGCAAGAGATATAATCTTACTCGAAGATCTTCCAGTAGACCTTCAATATCTAAGCATTTCTTCATGGAATGCCAATATCTATAGATTCGGCAAACAGCAAATCCGGCATATGGGAAAACAAGATGATGGCTAGCTGTAATAAAAAATTACACATATTAACTTTTCGATAATTTAATATATTATACCTTCAACATTTTTTAATTTATCTTCATATATTAATTTATATTTTATGATATTTTTCAAAAAAAATATTGCATTATTGAAGATGATTTTTAATAGGCAGTTCAATGACTGAAAAGCTTAATGATAAATAAAGCTATACAAAGAAAAGTTTGTTGAAGTATGGTAGTTAAATTAATTAAATAATTGTTGGAACAGTGAATCAAAATCTGTGAATACTTACGCCAACAGGGATCTGCCATGTAGAAAATTTTTAATTTGGCACACTTAACTAGAAAGTCTGCACCAACTCTAAGAGCACCTGTGCCACCCACACTTTGAACTCCAAATGCCTTAAACAAAACAAAAAAAATCCTTTAACATTTTCCCCTTTAAAATAAGATAAGTGGCTTAAAAGATAGAGGCTGAAAACATTAAAAATAAATTCTTTGTTTTAAAAAAACATTAAAAAATATTATATTTAATGCATTAAAAAACTCAGAATTTTTTTGTCTAATGAACACTGATGAATTCCGAGAAGAAATGCACGAATGTAAATTATAATTCTTTCTATTAACTTCCACCTCTTGTTTGAAAAATACACATTTCCAACAAAAATATCTCATAATGAAATAATACACTTTGACAATATAAAAAACACTTTTATGAGAAAATAAAAAAAAAAAAATTCAAATTTTATAATCTGTTAAAATATTTGATATGACTCAAGTTAATATAATTTTTTAAAAGATTTACAGAAATAGGAAATAGCTTTTGAATTATATACTTACTTTCCAGTATATTTACAGATGCGAAAGAAAGAATTTTACATTTTGTAAATGTCTGAAATTTTTTGGGAAAGGTACTTACCTTTAATATTAGCTTCTCAATTGATTGAAGTAATGTATATATATATACTTTAAATAATAAGTGTATGATGTTCTGAAAGCCAAAAATGTTCTTCATTTAAAAACATTTTGTAATTGAAATATTATTATTAGTTGGACTCACCCTGTTTTGCTTCAAAGCAATGCTGTCACTGCCCAGAAGCAGTTTCGTCGCTTGGGTACTAAGCTCTTCCAGTCCCAGTTGCCCTAAATATTCATGGCTGAGATTGCTGCCAGAAGTGATTTCTTCTTCAACTTCCCTTACAACGGGCAAAACCCACGGGCGGCCTTCTTCATCTCTGTACGCTAATTAAGAAGCAAATTTTTCAGACACAGGGTATGGGAATAATTTTCCATTATTTGCTTACGAATAAAGTTAGAAACCTTTTTGCATGCTATAATTCTACATTTTAGAAGAGCAATAAAACATTAGGTTGAAAGAATTCCTAAAAATAAAAATTTAAATGTTACTCACATTTCAATAAAATAATTATTACATTTTATTTAAGCTATTCCATTTAAGTAATGCCGTTTGTAACCGATATAGAAGTAATTTTAAAGACAGAAGAACTGCATTTCTTCTATTTTAAAATGGGCAGAGAATAAAATTTGAAAAAAAAGAAATAATTTCGAAATATTATATAGAATTATCTTTAAGGTTAATAATCATAAAATATGCTTAATTTGAATAAAATAGACTTTCACCATCTGAAACTATTCAATGAACAAAGAAAATTGGCTGATTTTTCTTTCTTTAACAAAAATTCGTTAGATTAGTAAAGTGTCACGAATTCACTAAAATGTCAATGTATTTGATCATATGATGAAATAAATTCCACTGAATAGAAACTTTCGTAACTGAATGAAGTAGAGATATCCCTTTTCAACTACTTGTTTACCTAAATTATGCATTATTTCTGCAGGAAGAAATACAAATTTCTTTAGAGTTTATTAAAAGACAGAAATAGAATAATGATAGTCCTGGAAATGTAGGCTTACAGTTAGTAAATAATGAATATATTTATTTAAATTTTTTGTTCTGGTCTAAGAGATGTTGTTTGCATTGTTGTCGTTAATGTAAAAAGAAACAAAATATGCAAGCAACTGACTTTGCTTAACGACTTTTGGAAAGAGTAATAATTTTGATCCTGTATAATTAATATTAAGTTAACTGTTTACACATCAAAAATAGAAAATAGAATTAATATATCTAGCCCATAAGAGTGCTAAACCTATGCGATGAATGAAAAAAAGCACGATTTTTCAATTCTAAAATTATATAAAACAATTGTATGGAAATCCATCTAGAAAATAGATAGTTATTAGTGCTGCCATCTATTTAAAACTTATGGAGCTATTCTTTGAAATGCTTAAAATTAAATAATTGAAATTTATTATAAATAATTTGAAACAAAATTTGTTATATTTATACTTGTCATTATTTCAATTTTATAATTTCTAACTATTTATTACTTTTTATTATTATGTATTTTATAACTTTTTATTATTTTAATTTTAAAATCAGGCAATACTTTATAATATATTAAAATAAAAAACAAGTAAAGTTTTAGGTGAAATAATATTAGATCAGTTGATAGAATGCTTGATAGTAATAGGTATTACATGATATTTTACTAGATATTTTTTATTTTTAAAAATACAATTCCATAAGTGTAAATTTATTTCAGGAATTTTTTTAAAATAGAATAACGAAATATTTGAGCCAGATACTAATACGTGATGATCAGATGTTTTGAGAAAATTTAAGTTATAGATCTAGGAATAACTATCAAGGAATTTGTTTCCTCAGTTTAAGGGAAATTATAGGCAATAGTTCCAAGAAAAAAGAAAGAATGAGGTAAGAAAACAATTCTAGAAGTCATTTATTTAGTTATTCAAGCGTTTTATGCGAATTATATTTTCTCCGATTCCTTTCTATTTATTTGTTACGCTTCGATACATTTCGACGAAAATCAAAAGCCTTTGATGTTTTACTGAGGAGAGAAGAAATGCAATAGAACCGCAATACTGTAAAGAAACTGTTATTTTCCGATAATTATCATAAATGATTTGTAATTGAAATTTTAAACTTGAATCGTCAAACAGTTTTATTCAGGGCTGTTTTTGATGAAAACTTGACTAAACATTGGTTAATGGATAAGCAGAAAAAATTTAAAAAGGAAAATATATTTTGGGTGATTTTTATTCAACATATAAAAATCACCTTACGTGAAACCTATCCCTTAATAACAAAATATTTTTTAAAAAATTTAAATAGGAAATCCTAACCCCTAAGCTAAAGCATGTTCATTACAAATAATATAATTACTAAATAATTTTATTTTGAAGGAAAAATTTCTACATCAAATCAAATTATAATTCACTAATGTTTATCTGGAAAAAAAAAGTTTTATAAAATCCATCCATAAATACACACACAACTGGAGAAATAATAAAACCACTTTTAAAAGCTATTACTAATCATTATTTTCCATCAAAATAAAAGTGTATAAATTATCGGTATATTAAAATTCATTTATCAAATGTCATCCAAATTTAATATCATTGTCTGCTTACAGTAAAATTCTCGGAAAATTTATCTCTTTTGAATCCTTTATGTAAAGACATCAACTTTGGTAAATGACGCTTTATGTAAAAAAAAAAAAAGTCCACTTATTTATCCTTTTAAAATTATGGACCACTTTCAAACATAATTTTATAAATATTTAAAAATCTTTCAAATCAAGTTGATTTTAATATTATGGACCTATCACTAGGCTCTTAATTTTTAAAGGACTGTGTAACCATTGATGTTGAAATAAAAAAGATTATATTTAATTTCTAATTTTTTTATGAGAAAGACAGTAACTGAGCTTTAGAAATTAAAATTCATCCCTATGAATCAATATAAACACTTGAATTAAAGTACTCAAGGATGATAGCTATAAGGATTTAATTTAAAAAATGCAGAAAACTGCTACTGTTAAATGCAAGTTTCGAATACACAACTGAGCTACAAAAGAATCGTATAGTTAGCGTAACATAAGCAACTTTTCTCATTGATTGAGAATAACTGCATGTAAAAAAGTAAGTTTTTCGAATGTGAACCACCACGACAACTAGAAATAACACGGTATCGGGTCTATTTTAAAAGTGGTTTTCTTTTTTAAAAATTATTATACATTATTCGCATATGTATTCTTTTTCCAAGGTCAGTGAATAATTTAGATACAAGTTCTTTCAATTTATTTGTCTTTCCGAGACTACACTGAATGCTAATTCGGAGGTTCATCATGGACTCATGGACTCTGTGTGAATACTCATGGACTCCATGTCATTCCTTCTGAGAGCGCATCATCTTCTAGTCCCATTTAAGACACGACGGTCGACGCCGTTCATCATTTAGGTTCAGAATTAACATATCGATGTACGGTGACAAACTCTTTCGATAACAGGATTTTACTTTCAATCAAATAAGTTATTAACTATGTAGTTTTTATTTCATTTACTTTTATTATTTATTTATTTTTAGGATATAAAACACATAAAAGGACATATTTACATAATCTTTTGTATGTCTCTTTTATATAATTTACTTATTATATATCCCATAATGTTATAAATTAACATATAATCAGTTATACGATTTTTTTAACAATTTTAAAAGAAACTTGTGAAAATGTTTCTATCGTTAATTGTTTATGTTTGTGTTTGAATTGTGAATTTCTAAATTTCAAAAATCAGAATGGGGCTAGTTACAGTACTGTTATTGATAGTTAAAAATACTCTTTTTTAGAAAATCATATATAAAAATTCTTTAAATATTCATCTCTTATTTCTTAGTTTTTATTTTGTTGAAATTTCTCTCCCGAATTCATTGTTTATTATTTTTCCACACTCTTTGAGATTTTTGCGAATAAATTAATTTTACTCCTTAACTTTTTCATTAATGAAGTATGTACCTGTGATTAAAGAAAAATATAAGAGAATCAAGATTATAAATGTTCGATAAAGAGAAATATATTTCTGAAAATTATTGTATGTTTCTTTCGCTATTTGACTGTAAGTTATTTAATGTTGAAACTACTATTGTTAAATACTTGAGAATATCGCGCGCGCGCGCGTACTAAAAGGTTATAATATAACCAATGTGAGAATTTTGAAATGAGATAAATAAAGGGGTAAAAAATTGCTCTTAAATATATCTAATTGACAACACAAATCTAATTGTAAAAATAACTTAAACTAAACTTAGGAATCCAGAAGCTAAACATGTGAATTTATGAAAATCAAATTTTTCTTAAGATGTTTACAACTGCGAACTACATATCCTTTATCACAAATTAATAATGAACATTTTAGTGACAAAATTTTTTGTGACATGGAAAATAGATCTATTCTGACAAGATTTAATTTTGTTGTGTAATTTCTCAGTTCATCAATCTCAGTTTAGTGTAATTTCCCTATTTCAAGAGAATAACTGTATTCAAAATGATAGGTACAGTTTCATTTGTGCAAACAAGTAAGAGTTATTATGAAGCTAATCAAATAAAAGAAAGGCCAAAATAATGTTTTGAGCTTAGTTTTAGATAAATAAATCCAGTTCGAGAGCTGTACATTTCCGTCGACGTATTTGCACTCTCACTTGACCTAGAGAACTTTTACTTACAGCTTCCTGACCTATTCCCTTCGAGCCGAAGGCTTTCACCTGACATACCATAAAATAATTAAATCAGAAATTTGAAAGTAAAATTACACAAAGATAAAATAAGAAATATGATAACCGCATTCGGCCCGGTCATTTAAAAACGTGACCTGTCAAATTAAAATTAAGTAGGTGAAGTTTAAAATTCGTTATCAGGCTCCAATACTTGTGTGGTACTATTAAACTTTGATTTTCGTAATCATTGCATAACACCTTGGCACCGAAAACGCCTGCAACACACTTTAAACGCTGCTGGGTTGCTTTTGTGAAACGGGTATTATCCACTCACTGCACGTACCAACACATAAACTCCGCTTTAGAAATGGATTCCATTTCAGAATATAAATAAAGTAGATTTAAATGGAATTTACATTTTTTAAGTTGACCAGTTCAGTTTCCGAACTGAAGCAACGGAAGAATTTTATTAAATACCCATTTCTAGAGTGTGAAGTTAATTGATTTCCAAAATATTGAAATGTCCAAAAATTATTATCACTCTGATATTATTGAGTATTTATATGATATAAGAGAATAAAAATCAAGCTGAATGTCATATCCTTTTTATCAGGAAAAAAACTTTATTAAAGTCATTTTATTTTACAGAAAAAATGGAAAATATTCTATTTGGAATACATGTAAGGGAATAAGGTACATTTTTAGACTTAGTAACTATTCGTTACTTTAAAGAAATTTGATTTATTATGTTTGATTGCAGTGGAAATATTTCGATTAAAATTTCTCTGCGGTAAATTAAATTGCTAAATAAACCAACTGCAGAATTAATCATTTAGGTAGTCATAATCTCTTCACAGCTATAAGCTAATGGCCATTGCGTAAACTATATCAAGTACACATGATTTATTTTGTCGCTTTGATTCTACTTTAATAATAATTAAGAAAATGAAAAACTAACAAGAAACTTGAAGAATAATAAATTTTAAAGTTAAATAATGGCGTTACACCTAAGGTTAAGGTAATGCATGTGTTTGTATATTTTAGAATCCCGTACTCTGCGTTTTTAATATAATTTTTAATAGAGATTTGTACTTATATATTCATTTTTATGTATAGTTCTATTTAACTTTACTTTTTAACGTTAAACGAAAAATAAAAACTAAAAAAAAAAAAGACTTATTGGTTAAAATAATTGTAAGATTTCTATTTTTCAGAAGATACAAAATAAAGTGAAAAATTTTTTAAATTATCATATGAAAATTTTCAAGATTATATGTATATATATATATATATATATATATATATATATATATATATATATATATATATATATATATATATATAATGATTGGAATTTCAATTAACGTAGAATTTTTAGTAAATTTATTGCATTCCACATGCGTTCGTAATGTAAAATATTTTAATTTGCGTTGTTAAATGTAAAATAATTAATATTAATTGCTACATATTTTCCCATTGATATTGAAGGAACCATATTTTCTCGAAGGGAAATCTTACATTAATGGAAATAACAATTTAGCAAGAATACTGAAAGAATCGGAAAGAGCTTAGTAATTTTAGGCAACCCAATTATTTAAAAAAATAAATAAAATTAATTGCCTAAATAACTGTAATGTTTTCATTTTCTTAGCATAAATATAAGCCTTATTTACTTTCTGGCCTGCTGTCAGTTGTTGCATAGAAAGGAGATGACTCACTGTGCATGAAAACAATTAATTTATTTCTTATAAATTAATTTATGTTATAATACCTAATAAATAATATAAAATCACATAATAGTAAAGCAGAACGCAGTTATCAAAATTTAAAATGGGTGTATTGCTTAATTATTTGATTTTATTAATAATGATCAGTTTTAAAAGACTAATTTTTATAAATGAAACATAATTCAGAGTAAAGACTCGAAATTTTGTATAGTGTGCTGATATTAAAAAAAATAGTAATTTTCGTAAATTACTTTGCATGGATGTTTCTAAAAATCAAAAGAAAATGAATTACTCTTATAATTTATAGTTTTTCATTGTAATTTATAATTTTTAAAAACTATTAATATACTTTAGATAAATTTGAAAACCGATTAATTTTACCTTTCGTAGATCAGCACGTAAGTAAATTTTAATGATTATGATGTAGCGATATGAGGAATATAATATCTATGGATCTCAGAGATATGAAACAAGATGAGGAAAAAAAATAAATGAATAAAAATTAACACAGTATAAATTACGGAAAATTTCTTATTGTTGCTTCCATTAACATTAATACCACTTTCGGCATTATTTATAAAAAAGCAGTCTATATCGTAACATAATATGTTTTTAAGAAATGTTTCATTCTGTAGATGAAATATATATTGAAAATTTTCATGAAAAGAGAAGTCACTATGAAATAGAAGCACACTTAGAGCGAACAGCTTCTGTGTCAATTTGAACCAAACCCTGAGGGAAAAATAAAAGGACATCTATATAAAAATTGAATGGCCATTGAAGTTTTTTATAGGAATTATTTTATTTTTATTTTTATAGAAATAAGATTAAAATAAACATGTTAACGACATATAGTAAAAACTTAAAAATATATTTTAATGGGATATATGTTATTGTTATTTTTATCGAGGTACATAATAGATGTTTTGTAATACTGTACACAGAATAATATCATAATCCAATTATATATAACATACTTTTTTATTCTGATAGTAAAAAACTGTTTATTTCATAAGTATTACAAGGAAACGTATATCAGTCTAAGCAATTTTATTTTACCCTTTGTATAGTAAAAAAGAGTTAAAAACACTGCTTAACTCAAATGAATCGCTTTGAAGGGCGATTCTTGCATTTTTTAAAATTTCGAACGTGTTTCAATAAAATAAAATACTACATTAATCTAAAATTCTTAATAAGTGAAACAATTCTTTCGATTATAATATTGAAATTTATATTTGTTAAATATCACTAAACTTTGTTTTTAAGATAACAAAGTAATATACTTTTTAAAATTCATCTTTTCTTTCTTAATCAGTATATTATAAACTGTATTTACCTCCAATGGTTAAGTCTACTTTCTTGTTAAAATTGTCCTCGTGGTAAGCTTTGTGGAGGGCAAAAATTTCAACGGGGGGCGCCGGTTCGACTGTGGAAAACAGAGAATCGTCGCCAGTCCTGACGTCTGGGTGGCCGTTCTCGTAGGGATAGATCAGTTGAGACATGGCTTTCACTTCAAATGTCACAGTTGTATACAAAATGAATCGAAATTCTCATTTTATGCTGGCGCGCTCCGTTTCTCCTCTCTCACCGTTCGTCTAGTTTCACTATGACGTCGCGCGTCAGAATCGCTGATTGGATGAGCGCGATCGACCTTCCGCATTTTGGTACTCGCGGATTTTTTTCCTGACGGAAATACGCTTTATCATTTTTATCTTTATCATTTCTATTGCCTCTAAAAAACTTAACTAATCAAATAACAGAACGCGTGTAAAAAAGAGTATCTAAGAAAGTGAAATTTTTTATTTATATAACCACTTGTGACACATGGAGGACGACGTCTTCAAATAAAAGACTTAGCAGTTTGATTAAAAATTAAAATTAATTTGTCCATCACATGAAAGTAATATTTTAAATGATAACGTAATTTTTGTTACTGTCTATCAAACTCAAAGACGATTAAATAGGAAATTACGGATTGTTATTTTGAATTCTTATTCAAATGGAGTAGTCATTGCAAAGAAATTGTGTCATACATCCGCTTACATGACTATTTTAAGAGCGTCAAATATATAAATATATATTTACATAATCATAAACACAACCCATATATATGCGTGTGTAGTAAAATCATTTACTTCGTGAATTTTATAAAAATAATGTGAAACAAAAGAATATGTAATAATAAAATAAATATAATAAATTTGATTACAAAAATGAATATAATCACACATAATTAATCACAAAATTTTACGCTCACTGATCGAAGTACGTTTAATTTTCTTTGAGACAATATTTTACATATTGATTAAATTTTGCCATAATATTTTTAAAACCTTAAATAAATAAATATGTTTTAAATTAATTAGTTATTTAATTGATCCTTAGAGAAAAAAGTGTCATGTATTTTCAATATTTAATTGAAATTCTTAAATGAAACTGATTGTTGAATTTTTTTGTAAAAATATTTGTAAAATTAAAATACAATTAAAATTTTCAATTGTATTGATGCGTAGATTTAAAGATGGCTGATTTCTCTTAAAGTTTCCTGAAACCAAGTTTTGTACTTCATGAATACAGTGGTGATTGGTCCTGAGCGGAAATATCGATTGTCGGCTCTCTTTGCAGTCGTACTTGGCATGTCATAGTTACAAATTCCAACAACCATCTTGCTGATTTGTCTTCCAGTAAATGTCTAGATAAAAAAAAATTCTAAATAGTTTTTCAAAATTATTTCTCTTATTATAGGCAGTCTTATTCTCAAACACTTATACTTCTCGTCATCCATAACATGTTCTGAGTGAAACATTAACAATTGATACAATACTTTACAACAAATCAAAATTTCACATGAGTTTTTAGTGAGATTGCGATTTTTTCAGGGAAATAATACCTTAAAAATGATACAGTTTGGCCTTAAATGGATACATTGAATGATGGGAAATTTCTTGATGGGGAGAGATAGTCTTCAAGTATTGAGTATTGTTATACAAGCAAAACTCTTTTGTCTACATTTCTGAGTTTAAATTATTCGATAATTTTGCTGCATAGCATTTACTAGTGACAGAAGATGATTTTAGGTCTTTCTTTTTGATTTTTTCTAAAACAATATCGATCAAAAGACATCGGTAAAATCTCATATTCTTCTTCTATTGCCACTGCAACCCAGTATGGCGCAGGTCTTCTCTTGAACTCGCTTCCATTCCACTCTTTTCTTAGCGATGGCTTTGCCAATTCTTTATTTTCAATATTTGAAAATCATTAGTAATGCAGCCTGTTCTTAATTTGGGTCTACCCCTTTATCTGGTTCATATAACTTTATAACTGGACATTTTACAAATCAAGGCAAAGGACTGACTTCTACAGATATGTCCAGCAAATTTCGTTAGTTGGATTTTTACAAGCTTTACTAAATGTCAATTTCCTTAAATAAATTATATAGTTCATTGTTGTATTTATGTCCAGGTCTCCAAGCTATAGGTAGCAATTAATCTTATAATGGATTTATAAAGTGTTAGTTTATCTTTCTTTTAATTAACTTTGATCGCATGAAAGGTTTCAAGCCATTAAGGCAATGATTAGCCGCTGTTACGCGTTTTCTAATTTCAGAGTCTAAATTATTTTGCGCATTGTCATTTGACCCAAGGTATGTGAAGCTATCAACCACCCCAAACTTGTAATTCTCAACTTCCAAGTATTTGATATTTGTCAATGCCTTAATTAAAGGCATAAACTTGGTCTTTTTCCGTTTATGTGCAAGTGCATTTTGGCTGCTGATTGTGTCAATGCGGTGAACGCTTCCCCATTGCTTTGTTTGTTCTTGAAATTATCACAATATCGTTTACATGGACAACAGCTTATTTAGTCTTTGTAAAAATTGTGCCTCTAGTGTTAATTCAAGAATCACAAGTTATCCATTCTAAAGCTAAATTGAAGAGCAAAAAGCAAGGACATCTCCCCGTTTCATCTAATTTTTTTTATCTCAAAGTTTTCAGTGAGTTTCCCAGATATTTTAACACATGACAATGTCCCTGTGAGCGTTAGCTTGATAAGACGTGTATATTTTTCTAGAAATCTTAACTCTACAAGAGCTTCTAGAAGCATTTGTATGTCAACCCTATCATACGGAACCTTGAAGTCAATAAATCGATAGTGAGAATCAATTCCAAATTCTTTGAATTTTTCCATAATTTGACTCAGGTTAAGGGTTTGTTTACGAGCAGATTTTCCTTTTCTAAAACCATATTTATATTCTCCTTTTACGTTTCGACCAGAAAAGAAAGCCTATTAAACAGTATATTTGAGAAAACCTTATATATGTGGTTTAACTAACTGATTCCTCGATAGTTGTTGCAAATTGTCGGATTCCCTTTTTTATGAATGGAGCATAATATTCCATAGATCCTTCAGGTGCCATGACTTCATCCTCCCAAATGGATGATATAATCATATGCTGAATATTTCTCAGGGAAGGATCTGCTCTCCTCAACAACTCTGTGGGGATACGATAAGTTAGAAGGGCACTTTATACAAATTCTCTTTATTTAGAATTTGCCTTATCTTTTCCAAAGAGGACAAAAGTATTGCGATTTCTTCTTGATTGGGTTGCGACCGTCGTGAACGGAAGTCTACACTTACACAATTAATGTTAAGTAGCTAGTTGAAGTATTCAGTCCATTTTTTTTGATGTATCAGCCTCTTTACTAATAATTTCTCCATTCTTATCTCCGCAGATAGTTCTAACCCATGGAAACTTAGTACAAATAAATATCATACGGTTAAGTAGGTGACACAAAACAAACAGAGCGTTATTTAGCACAGAGCAAAATTTAGACTGATATGCATTTTAAAATAAAATTAATCTAAATATTAAATATTATGGTGACTGATTACTCTGAGGATAAGGGTCAGACAAACTTTGTAACAAATCCCGACTCTTTTAATGAGGATTATTATTAGTGACATTGTAGTTGTAATTTCCATTTTTCCGAGATCAATAAGCACAAAGTTCAATGTGTTCTGAAAATATTATATAATATATACTGGGAGATTATTCCAGTTCAAGGAAATCATTTGACTAAAAAGAAAAATAATTTCAGACCATTGAGTTTTTTTCAAAACAAAAAATTTATTACGTCAAAAATTTAAATAATAATTTCATAATGATTCATACTGGGAAAGCTATAAGGGACGAAATTTTGAATGTTTGCACAAAACGTCTGTCAACTTGATTTTCACCGTTTTAACAATGAGTTTATGTTTTCACTTTCACAAGAAAATCACTTTCTCATTAGAGCTGACTCATCTTGTCATTTCCTTGCACTGTAAAGACACCTTCAACTCAATGGAGCTGTGAAAGTGAAACTGATATTCCAATGAAATCTCTCTGACTCTTCTAATCTATTTCGTAAATGGATTTCCATCATACTATTAGAAGATTACTTCCATCATACTATCAATTATTAATTTGTATTATTTTCATCATACCGATGACTAGTGAAATGGGTACATCATGAAATATATTGCAAAATGAATTAAAATTTGTTATTTCTATAAAAATAGTTTTTATTGGAAAAAAAATTGAATAAAGAATACTAAATATTGATTTATATTCAGACGGGAATACTTTTCTATTTTCTACATTTAATAACATTTTTCTGTGATATATATTATTCAAAACTGAATATTTATTTCAATGTATGTAAGTATGGACATATATATATACATACATACATACATACATACATATATATATATATATTAAAATTGTATATGAATACACGCACACTCATGTATATGTTTGTGTGGTGTTAGTTATGTAAAATAGGCACACACATTTATATTTGCTTCCAAATACTTAATAAATGTAAGAATGTAAATATTTTATTTTGTTTTTCAGTATGCAAAATAAAATATGTGTACTAAACTATTACAATTTATTATTTTTAGAGTAATAACATACATAAATATCTATTATAAAATTAAAAAAGTCGTTATATCCAATTATATTCATTATTTATATTTAATATAAAAATTAAGCGCATTAAGTCCTTATTTTTATGAAACATAAAATCATGAAATATTAATAAATAAAAAAATTAAAACTCAAATTTTATAAAAAATTCATTTTTTTACTGAAATTCTAACTATTTCAATATTAATACTTTTTTTCTCAAAAAAAAAAAAACACACTATTTCTTTTTATATTTAAATATATCTCTAATGAACTCATTTGTATGATAAGAATGATTTCTTTAAATAATTTGTTTAAAATTTTTTACATAATAGAAGAAATGATAAAGAGGTAAATAACGGATGTAAATTTTAAGAAGAGTGTTTACTCAATATAAAACAGATGGCGAATATTACGAAAATCTTTCACTTTTCTTGAAACTTACCGGATTAGTTTTTACCTTTTAAGGAAAACATGTTGAGGACAAACAAAAGTCCGATAGATTATTTAACATCAAAAACAATTATACGTTCACTCATGATCACGGAGATCGTTAAAAAACAGCGCCCATCTATTTAATACTATGTCTGAAATATTGAGATTTGAGATACCAATGTAATAATGTTATTCTGTATCTCTCTTCTGGTTTAAGACTGTTTAGCAGTTGATGTTCAAATTTGAGAATACAGAAATATTCATGAATGATGTCTCCTGTCTTCTATTTCGAAGTAGTTGGAAAAGTCAAAATAAACAGCGGGGAAAACGAAGAAAATAGTAATTCAAATTTCGGATATATCAGATAATTTGTCCTATAACAAAGGAAAAAATTAAAATCCCAGTTTTAAAATGTTTCAGTTTACATTTTGGATGTTACAATATATATATATATATATATATATATATATATATATATATATATATATATATATATATATATATATATATATATATATATTCATGATTTAAATTTTGACTTAAGTGGCACACCAATAATTGACAGCAAAAGTGATCAACGAGACGAATACATTTTGATACTGCGCAATGCTTCCTTCATCAAAGGATATTATGCGTGATCAGCAATCTTCAAATTTACAACTTCGGCTTTAGTGTATTGCTTTAAATCTGCCAGTATTTATACCAGTAGCTGTAAAAAAATTTTTTTGAATATCCGGAGTATATTTTCTTAGAAGGATATTTTGAAGGCAGTGTGTTATATTATTCATCCCAAGGGAGGAAATCTCCCAAAAACTTTGAAGTACCAAACTCGACTTTCAGCAAAAAGCAGAGGTACAGGATTAATCACTCTCTTGTTCAACATTGGATTTAAATCTTCCACTCAGAATAAAGAGATATTACTATTAACATAAGTCTTAGTGCTTTTTACTAAATATTAAAATTCTAAATAATAGTTCAAATTTGCGAATTTATACAAATTTGGTGTAACTGTAAAAATTTAATTGAAAATGTGGAATTTCAAAGTTTAATTTAGTGTTATGAAACAGCAATATTTGTTCCGTACTTATCAATTACTGTTAAGTATAGGTGCGGTAATTTAGTGTATGAAAGATTGAAACACCATCTCCGACTATTTACTGCACGTGGTCAATATGAATAAAGATTACACCATAAAACTAAACAATATTTAATCAGAAGTAAGTGTAAAAGTGCGTACTACAGGATATCTGCACACGTTACAAGAACATTATACATAGTCGCGACAATGCAGTTACAATTATAGTTTCCAATCAGTTCAATTATGCAAATAAGTACGCTAAATAAAACAAGTTTTACAATGTCTCTAAGTTGGCAGGTCCAGCAGGTTGTCCCTCCTGGTCGGAAGTTGCGGTGATGCATGGCATGGACACGAAACAGGGCCTACTTTTATACATATGTAAGTAAAAGTGTTTAATAGTGTGAGTGCCTTTAAACAGAGAAGAGAATTTAAATGAGAGATGTTAGACACACAGTTGTATAAATAAAAGGATTAAATTTTTTAACAGTCCATTTGTATCTTTTTTGATGGGACTGAGCTTATTCATACCAATACTGTTATTGAGAGCAGTGCAAGCTGAATATTATTAAAATCCCTAAGCAATGTAAAAGTAAGCGCATTCTCTTTCTGAATATAATATTACATAAGTGGATATGCGCTTTTATGATATAGATGTTTTTCTCAATAACTATTTTAAACCCTATTATCTATTTTTAAAGAAAAAGAAATAGCCCAACAAGTGGTTGGTCTGTGTTGACGATAATTGAAAGAAGTTAATGACAGTTTTAAAGCTTTAAGAAAATAGACAGTATTAAGCTTAGTTTACATAATTTAAATTATTATTTTTGAATAACGAATTTGATAATTTCAAAAACAAATTTGATAATTTAGATTATATACTGCTCTGTGCCATGTCAGTTAAATTACTTAGATTACTTGTATTCAAGGAAATACATGAAAATTTGATTATAATGCTACTGTAAATATTTGTATAAAATGATTATGTTAAAATGATAATGTTATACGCAATGTAATAAAATAAATAATAACATTTCATTTTTTCAAAAATATTTTCTACAAAAAGTATTCTTTAATTTAATACCCAGATAGAAAACTAATTAGAAATTTTTCAACTAAACGTATCTATCAAACAGTAAATGGTTAAAAAAATATACGTGTATTAAGAATTTTTCCAACAAATATTTGTATTCAACTTTACAAAAATTTCATATTCTTCATTCAAAATTTTCAAAAGAGAATTTCTGATTTCCCAATATCACGGAATTCCCGGCTCTCCATGTGTCAAAAATTTGCACTAAACTTGAAGATTACAGCCTTTATTTCTACTAACAGGTTGCCACTCACGTTTGTCAATTTATTTCGATGACAAATGTTAATTAAACAGAAAAATCAACCGATCATTTCCGCAACTAAGAAAGATATCTGTCACTCATAAATTAATATAAGCTTGGCGAAGCGGTGTTGTAAAAATTGGAATTAATAATCATTACAAATGAAATGAAATTGAGAAACACATTACTAAATGCATAGAATAAATGATTTTATTAAATTTATAACGAATCAAAAAATGCATCGTTTCATATCAACTTTCGTAATTTCTTTATAAGCTATTACAATCACTTTATGAGAATTATTTTGGTATCTTGACTAGATTATTGATTTAACCTATTGCAAAATTTATTCACTGTAAAACACATACTTAGCCCAAAATATTAGTAATAAATAGAAAGTTTTAAATAGGGAGAGTTTATTTTATTCAATTTTCTTTCAATAAAATATTTTTTTGACCTTTTAATATTTTGAGCTTCTTGATTTTTAAGAAAGTTATCTCACTGTTTATAGAGTCAAGCTTTAAAAGGATTTAAAAAAGTAGTTTAACTTTATACTTCACTCTGATTTGACTGTTTCATTTCTGATACTGACATTGAAATAAGTATGTAAATGATAAATTTACGATATTTGACTTTTAAAAAATTAGAAACGTAAGTGGTTGAAGTAGTATTCCTCATGAAATGTTCCTTATAATTATTCATGTATAGATCTGGGAAGAGTAGTTTTTGAAGTGTAAGAGCTTTTTGTCTGCACTTCCCTCAATAATTTTCCATTATTTGGATAAAACAAGAAAATTTTCTGGAATATTTGGAATTTGCAAAGGGATTTTCACCATCAGGTCAAGCCATAATCTACAAACATAAAAAAAAATTATATGCAATCCCATTTATGCATATTGAGTTCATTCACAAAACTTCAGAGTGATATCAAATATATTATTTATCAATGGTTTTTCCCAGTGAATTCACTTTTTAGTCAAGATTAGAGGAAGGAAGTAGCCCAGTTAGTCAAATTAGTGAATGTAAATTTATTATTAAGTATCCAATTCGAAAAAATGTGTCTTGTTCGTTAAACTAGTGAATGCGAATGTATTCTTAAGCATCGAATTAGAAAAATGCGCCTACTCACTAAACAAAGTGAACATCGATTTCTCATTACTTAACATATAGAATAAAACCTTTAACTTTTCTCTCAGAAGATTCCATTTAATCTTATGCATAAATATGGAGCTGAATAAGAAATACATGGATATTCTTCACGCACTCTCCTCCATGAACGGGACGCAGGATTTAAGAGTAGCGAAGGAATATACTCAACAAAACAGGTGATCTTTTTGTAGTGACAAGAACAAACCTTTAATTCTTCGTTTCAAATGTTTAATTCTTAATGCAAAGTCGATTATGAAAAAAGTCATTTTCAGTGACTGAGGTAGTTGAGCTTTGAACCCTTAAAAAATCGATCATGAAAAATAGCTTCGAATATGTAATATGTGAAACTGTTCGGTCAAATTTTTGTTCGGAAGTTTTCTATTTCAGCGTCCGGAGAATACTATTTACAATGGTAGGGGCATAAGTAGTATTATTATAGTGATTCATGATATGTGGCCACATCTTTAAAAACATTATTTTATGGCAGTAATTATGAATCTGAATATTTAGATTCGTTTTGTATTCAGTTTCCCTTAAAAATAAATACAAAGTGCTTTTTTAGGAATGTTGAATACATTAATAACTATAAAAGAACTTTCATTTGCAAAACTATGACTGCTGAAAAACATTGCCTTTTTCATTCTTTAAATAAGCTAAACATGTGCAGATATTACTAAAACTTGTGTTTCATCCCGTTGCAGATAGCAGGGTTGCAATGGCTCTTTCAAAAGTAGGTTAGTTGATGAGAAACACCTGTAGATGAACAGTGGAAGTATATAAGAGCAGAAGCTGAACAAGAACATACACTGCTGGACAATTGCTAAGGACGGATCACAAATTGCAATGTAGCATAACATTAAGCGAAACACATGAGGCCTAGTAGGATAAAATATAGTTGCCACACTGTTCAGACATTAGAATAAAGAATATTTATTGTTCTGGAAAGTACAAAAGCTGTGAAAGAAAAAAATGTTCATTTGATGCTGCATACGGAAAAATGGAACAATGCATATAAAAGTCAGCAGGCACCATGAAGAAAGGTATCAGTACGGGATATGTCCACCGTGGAGTGTGATGCAACATTCCACACGTCGTATCATACTTTGCACAACATTATCCAGCAGCTGTTGAGGCAATTTATCCCATTCCTCTGAGAGTGCACGGATGAGGGTGTTCTTGATTGTCGGAGAATAGTTTCGACCAGCAACTTGCCTCCCCAAAGCATCCCACACATTTTCAATGGGGTTTAGATCTGGAGAACGTGATGACCATACAAGGCGTTGAATACCCTCGCTGTCTAGACAATCCTGAACAGCGAGTGTTCGATGACATGTCGTCCATAAAAACAAATTTATCACCGACAACATGAGGAAGTAGAACTTCATTAATGTATTGTTGGCCCGTCATAGTCCCATTCGCAACTACATGTAGGGGCGTGCGGCTATTGATCATGATGCCGGCCCACACCATGACACTGCATGTCGGATATCGGTCCCTTTCCTGGATATTTTCTGGACGATAAGCAGTACCACTCTCGCGCCAGATCAGTTGGCGTCTACAATCCGATGACAGACTGAACCTACTCTCATCTGAGAATAGTACGCATGCCCAGTCCTGTTCAGTCCAATTACAATGCTCACGACACCATTGCAAACTTGCAGTACGATGCTGTCTGGTCAATGGGACACACACAACAGGTCTGCGGATGTATAGTCCTCCTCCCTTCAAACGTCTGGCAACAGTTTTTCGGGAGATCTGCTTTCCTGAGGCAGCAAGAAACTGATTTGCCACCTGCTGAGCTGTGATGCGCCTGTTCCTTTTTGCTGATAGGACGATATATCTGTCTTCTGCAGGTGTCGTACTTCTAACACCACCTCCCCCGTGTGACCTACAACACATTCCAGTAGTTTTAAATGACTTCCACAGCCGTGAAACAACGCTGTGAGCGATGTCGAACTCCCTGGAAACATCTGTTATTTTGCGCCCTACTTCGATCTTTCCAATAATTCGGCCACGCATAAAATCATCTAAGTGATGTCGGGAAGACATGCCAAAAATTTCAAGTTCGTCTATTAAATCTTTCCTGTAAAACTTTGACTTGAAACAACAACAGTCCACACGCGTCAAAACCTTTAAAGATCTTATGAACGCTATCACGTGATGAACAGACGTGGAAAAAAATTTGCATACGCATACTTCTTACTATATTCCGCACTTATTCTAATTTTCCACATTTTGCTTCCTTTTATTTTGTGGTTGCTATGGATGATAGTGTTATCCGTCCTTAGCAATTGTCCAGCAGTGTATTTTGAAGCTGTTGTACATGACTATAAATGTCAAGATTATTATAGTTCATTGTATCAGACTTTATAATAAGAACAGATTCTTATTTACCTAAATGACAATGCAAGCATTGTTTCTTCTAGAAATTTGATACATTTGTGGGTTATTACTTTCACTTCTACTTTATACTTTTTTAATTATAATTTAAAACCTAGTATGATTATTTATTATGATTATGCTGAGTTCATGACTGACATGTTTTCTGTAGTTATTTATTAAATCAATTTAAATAGTTAAAATGAGTACACTTAAATATTATTTACCAAAATTACAAACTATAAAGTTATTTTAATAAAAAATATTTTGAAAATTATTTAGCAGTTAATTTTTGAATATAAAGTATTAATTTAAAATGGCTAAAACTAAATAATGATACATGCATGAAAAAATTTATGTAAGAACTTTCACACACCAGACCGCGATATAATTTACAAATCTTCATAAATCTAACTTAAATTTCATTCAATAGATTAATCTATTAGTAGCATTTTATCGCTACTTATCTCAAATGGGGAAAACCAAATATTTTAATATTTTTCTTCAATCAATATAGTGAGTAAAAATATTTTTTTTGTTTCTCATGAAACTTCTATAAAATAAGTAGTACTAAAATGTAATCTGTTATGAGAATATGATTGTATTCGAAATCTTTTTTTATCAGTTTTTAGAGTCTATCTTTCATTTTCAGTTTTTAGAATCTATCTTTCAATGGTGAAATTTGATTATTATGTATAAAGTAAAAGGGAAACTTAATAATTTTATCTAAAATACATATTTTGAAGTTTTATATTATACAAATTTATATCCAATGAATCTTTAGATAGTAAAATAGTGTGCAGAAAATTCAGTAATATGTTTTATTAAAATGAATACAAGCAAATTTGTTAATATATATTGTTAAATTAAATTTTTGTGGAAAAATTTCGTTTCTAACAGCCTATTTGCTTTTTTCATAGAATAATTCTAATAAAAGTTTAAATCAAAGTAACCATTTTAATTTTCATGCAAACATATTTTATTTTAAGAAAATTATTCTGCTATTGAACATCAAATATGGAGCCCCATATCTCAAATTAAGATTTCTGGATATGATAAAACAAAAAATTTCTTAATATGTTTAATAATTTAGTTCAATGATAGAACAATCAAGTTGTAATTAAATGTAGCAAAACAAAAACAATAAAATAAATACAGTAAAATAATTTGAAATGAAATAAATTTATAAGCAATATTTGTATTTCATATAATTGATTTGTGAAAATCCTGCTATTAAAATGTATTTGAAAAAAAATAATCACTTTAATAGGAATAGAATTTTATTTTTAACATGCTTATCTTACTTAAATTGTCTTAATGATTCTTTTATCTAATCGCATTGCACGAGGATCATAATGAAACTCTGAGATATAGTAAAAAAATTATGAAAATGTTCAAAGTAGTCTCCTTCGATATCAACTCATTTTTATAGATGAATTATCTAAAGAAATCATTCAAGCCATTTATATTTTGAAATCGATGAAAAAATTTATCTAAAGCCCGTGAATGAAAATGATCTGAATGTTCTGATGAACTCTGTCAGAATGAAAACGACATTTATCATGGAAACTATCTGAATAAAAACATCTACGCAAGCACTTTTTAGAGTAAAACATAGCCAAAACTCCCACACAGCTGCAACATCTGAATAGGTTGGATACTCTATAACTTTGATTTGTTTTTGTTCACGAAATTCTATTGTCAATCAAGTTGAATAAGAAGATGCATTGTTTTGGTGGAGCATGTGCCCTTTAGAATTTACTTCTTGAAAATTTTCTGCTCAACATTTAGTAGAGTATCATTTAGATGTGACTATATTCGGTTTTTCCAGCTTGATGTCTTTGATTCGTCTTATGTTTCTTAAAAAATCCTGCATAATTTTTTTCTAGCACCTCGTCTTTTTAACCTTGTGAGCCATCTTGAGTGCACCAGAATTAATTTCTTTTGGAATGTTAGAACGTAAAAAAAGTATAATCACTGGTTAGGATTTTCAAAATAGTATGTATGTTTGTGTGGCCACCATCTTTAAGTAATTTAAGAGTTTAATTTTTCTGGTATGCTCCTTTTTTGGTTGAATCAGTGTTAACTAATTTTTTTGTCAACAATTAAGTATTTTTTGTATGTGTAGTTCTTCCAGAATACTTTTAAGCATTGTGCTGGATGTACAGTTCCTTCTGGAGATACAGCGATTATCATCGACTGGAATTTTCTCTGTGGCAAACACATTATCTGGGATTTTAGCTGATGTCAGTTTTTTTGTATATTCTTCATCCTGAAGAAGTGCAGCCCTGTCTAAAATTCTATAAATTATCTAAATGTTAATAACACAAAATGGAACTTCCTTTCCGAATTCTAATTATAGATGTTGAAGGCATTCTTCTCTATTTAAATCTTCTTTAAAATCATAGAAAATAAAAGAACAGGAATGTTCTCAAGTCAACTCTCTCTTTTCTCTTCTGCCTAAATTTCTTTTATTCTATGATATTTACTTCGAACGATAAAAGAGCGTCAAATAAAACAAACTATTTCACATTTTCAAGTCTTACATACCATTTTTTAACCATTTATCGTCTGTGTTGAGCTAAAAAAGTTTAGAAAGGCTCTCGTATAATAATTACGATTTTTAAAATTCAACTTGACCACATCATAATTAGTGTATCAAGAATTTTCCATAAGAAATATTGAATTATTGAAATTATTTCACAATCACACTAAGTTCTAATATTTCAAATGAATAAATTAGTTACAAAGCGTTTTCTATGTATTTCAAGCCCTATATATTGGCACTAATCTTAATGCATTTGCACCAAACCAAAAATGACATAAAATGCTTTGAAACAAGTGCCAAATATCACATTGATTTGGAGACATATATAAAGGAAAATAATGGAAAGAATTCAAAGATTTAAGGTCGGGTACATATAATTATTCTCCTGGTATTTATTATATAACATGTGTTGCAAAGGATATTCATCATAAAACTTCCAATTCATAACATATGTTCATTTTGTAAAGAGCAATTTTTACAAATTTTTATTACAAACTTTCATCTAGTTTTTTTAAAGATTAGGATAAGATATCAATACTAATAGAATATCCTTTACTATATTTCAGCTATTTAGCAATCAACAATCTAAGAATTTTTCTTATTTGATGTATAAGATTATTTCTCTTAAGATAATTCGAAACAAATAAATTAAAAGAAGACTAAGGCAAAAGATATTCATTACGAAATTAAAAATTGTATTCTGTTTCTTTATTTTTATCTGAAAAGCTGTTTGTCTCTCAAGAGCACGAGTAAAATTATTAGTACAGAATTTTTTTGCGAAAAACATTTGCATTGTACGAATAAATGTTACATTGTATTCTTAATAAATGGAAATTTTTATTAAAATCTTTTTTTATCACATTTTTGAAAGATTTAGAAAGCATAAAATCAAAATAATTTACAAAGCAATGAAGAAAAAGCTGATGGTATTATTCAAGTACCAATTTAATAAAAGAACGTTAAAGATGGAAATTTTCTAATACTTTTTTATACTAAATACAAAATCCAATTGCTTATTTGAATTTTTAACAATCCAATATATAATTTACTTATTAAATTATAAACAGAATACAATACTTTTATGGTAAATTAAGAAAAAAATTACAAATATGGCAGTAAAATTTAATAATTATATCACTGCTAAATTTAAATTCAACTCCAAATTCAACAATAGTCATTTCAATAAATTTTTGATCTCACTTTCATGTATTTTATATGAAAATGTGCTGGAAGTATTGAAATAACAATTAGTACGTTGTTTGGAAATTATACAATATAAATTAATGATCACTATTTCCTTTTAATGTTGAAACAACCAACCTATATTTATAAGTATACTTGTGTAAGGGATTTCTGTAGAAAAAGTCATTTGTGAAAATATTTTAACTAAGGTTTTGCACTAAAATATTCATCATTCAAACGAAATTGCAAAACTGTATGAGTCATAGTTTTGAAATACCTGGAAAAGCTTTTTTATTAGTAATAATCAGCTTATTGATTTTTGATAAATTACCAGAAAGTATGTAAATAAATGAGATGCTTCCTCAAGATTTCTTCCATATGAAAACTTTCAAAAAATAATTATCAAGTTTGTCCTTCACTGATCTTAAAGAAGAATAAAGCATACTTCTAATTAATCATACGTTCATTAATTTAGAATTATTTGTAATCCAAATAGAAGAAACATTTTAGATTTTACGAGTATTATTTTCGTTGTAAAACATTTTATTTATTAGTTTTCACATATAACTGCTACTATAAGAATGCTTTTAAAATTACAAATTATTGTCAAAGAGTTCAGAAGATTCTTGCGTGTTCAAAAAGATTTCCGCAGTTTCACAAAGTTTTAACATATTCCATTAGTTGCATTAAACTTAGAAAAAAATGTAGGTGAAAAAGATGTATACAAACTTACGACTTACGAAATTTACAGTGGAATAATGTAAATAAATAATATTTATTTTATATTTTTGTTTACTATTATATAATTATAAATGCTGAAAACATTTTTTTAAGGATATATGCTAGGTAAAGCTCTGTCTAGTGTTTCTGAAGATCAGTGAAAAGTTTACTGATGACAAGATGTGGTTTTGATTGTTTGCATTCCTCTTATGTTTTTAAAAAATGTTTTATAAGCGTATTGTATGTTTATTTTCTTTATAAAATAAAATTTAGTTTACACATTGAAAAGCTCAAAAGCAAATTTGAAAGTTATTGCAAGAAAATTCATTTTACAAAAAATCCAATTAAAAAAACTTCAATGAAAAGGTCAGGAGAAAGAACTTTCCGGACATTTGAGGTGATATGAGAAAGAGAAACAAAAATACTTTTTCAACTGCCATCATGGAGCTTTGATATTACCTAACAACTGCATAGGTAATAGTTGAGGCATTTATAATTAAACAGGTTATTTAAATAATTGACAGGAATGTTAATTGTTCATTTGAACTACTTAAAAATCAGGTATTTAGAATATAAGTGCTCTCCTACTTAATCAATTATAACTATAGCAAAGAATACATTTATTTCTGTTTTTAACTATTTCCTTACTGAGTTTTGACTGCCTTAACAACTCGCTTCAATCTTCTAATAACTAAAGGATGGAAGAAACTTTAAGGGAATACAATTTTGTTCACATGAAAATTTTATGATAACAATTATACATAATGCCAATTTTTAAAGGAAATATACCAAGTATGTACCAATAGTTTGAACTGTATAAATATTGGTCATTAGGAAAATCAGACCATGCAAATTATTCTAAAATCTTTTTGATTAAGCATAGCCTAAAGTTTTTAAAGAAAAAGTTTAATTTATATATATATATATATATATATATATATATATATATATATATATATATATATATATATATATATATATATATATATATATATATATATATATATATATATATATATATATGTAATCAAAAGAGCTGAATGAAAATGAATCGATTCAATATTTTAAAAGTCATCTCTCTTTTAAAGAATATCTTAAATCTCAAAAAATTGTATTTTTGAAATTATTTTTGATTTTCTTTAACTTGATAAAAAATGTAACATTGAAAACTAATGTGATTATTTATTTTCAAAAAATTAAAAACGAATAAAATTTTTAATTTTGATTGAAAAATGCTATTAATATTCTTTCACAACATTTTATGCTATTCAAAACTGTTTCGACTAATTCAATTGTTTTACAAAATGAAACCTAAGCTAAGGAAGATATTTTTACATACTAGGTGGGGTTTATTGTGTAACAGATCATTCTAATTGCTTTATAAATACTTTGCATTTTACCGCACATCATAAAACTGGTCTTAAAGGAATATTTTTGTCAAATTTAAAAATTTATGAGTTTGACCACTGTATGAGTCAATATATTCATGAATGTTTTCAATAAAGCTGTAGAACTTTTCTAAGTATGCTTTTTGCGTTTTTTCTCAAATTGATTAGTTTTATTAATTACATGAAATTTGAGTTATTGTTACTTGGTGTTTTGTACAGTTTTTTTTCTTCTATTTATTTTTAACCGTTTATAAATTTAGTACTCAAGTTTGCACAGGTTTCCAAAGTTTATGTTAAATTTTGTAAAAATTATTTGAAATTTTACTCTTTGAATTTTATAGAAATTAGTTTGAAAACTTGAAAGTTAATTATTGATATGACTTTTGGACATTTAATATTAAAAACGTAATACTGAATACTGCAAACTAAAATATTTAGAATTTTAAGAAGCTGTTAATTGTTCAAGTATTAAATTTCTAAAATTATATCTGAAGTTGGCTTTCTTTTTATTTAAATTGTGTTTAAGTCGTTATCTTTTAATTATTGTATATGTTTTAAATAATTGCTAGAAACTTATAAGTATATGATGTACAGCATATAAATTTTGAAATCACTACTTAAATATCTTTAATTTTTACAGTAAATTTTCACATTTTAAACCTTGTTGAATAAATATGCTAATTTATTTTAAAATACCTTTGCTTAGAAAAATTGAAAATTTCCTGTAAGCAAACAAGCTAAATGAAAAAGAAGCCGAAATATTAATCCTCCCCCCCCACTGCATTTCCGTACATCATGTTTTTTTATTCCTGCTCAAGTTTTTACTGACATCAGTACATTTTATTTTCCATAATAAATTGGAGCACACATTTTAATTTCCCTTCACTGAGTTTTGTCAAAAATTGAGAATTATTTTTAAAAATCTTTTCTCTTGGAAAATCGTAGTCTACCGGTTTTTTTTTCTAATTTTTCATCTACTTCGGTGAAGAAATGTTTATCAATGTTATAATTTGCTTTTAAACTAATTTAAGCATTTAAATCAGTAACATCGAAATACAACTGAAAAAGTGCGGAAGGCTGTATTCTAAGATAAAAAATGATTTTTATCCAAGAAGTTTCTTTCATAAAATGCTTCTCTTTGACATTTCAAGACCTTCAAAAATGGAAGATTTATCTGTTTGCTTTTCTTATTAATCCTTCAAAAGTTGAACTTTATTTTTAGAATTTCATAAAAAAACCCTGTGTGAAAAATTAAATTACTACTGTTAGTTGAGAAACCATCTTAAAATAAAATTTGAAACAATATTTGTAAAGAGAAATTGTAGGTTTCAATTTTAATGGATAAGTTACTTACTGTAATGGATAAGTTTTTTTTACATACTTAAATATTTTATTTTTTAATTTTTCAAAACTATTCATATACATTTTGTGTGATTTTACAATGAATATTAATTTTTTTACTTATTTTATATTCACAGTGTTTAATTAAAATGTAGCAATTTCAAAAATGGCTAATTTATTGTCAACAGTTGTAACGAAATTTTAAAAGGAATATGCTTCTAAATTAATTCATAAAAGATTACAATATAATGAGCAGAATTACAAATCCTACCAACAAAAAAGAACACCAATGTGATTTATTCAACACATTGGATCAGCTTTAGGAAATGCAACTAAGATTTGCGAATCTATTCAAAGTTTGGATTCCAGGTCATTCCGGAATTGCTGGGAACGGAAAAGTAGATGCTCTTGCAAAATCGGCTATTAATAAAAGTTATATTCTGCACTCGATTTCACCTGAAGACCTTATCCATAATATAAGAAACATTTTTATCAATTATAATAACAACGAATGGAAAAATAGTAAATATGCCTCTAACTTTTCGCACATGTCTTCTATCACGAAAATTCACCGCAATTATATTAATTCTCGCCTTAAAGAAGTGTGGCTAGCTAGAGTTAGAACTAGATCTTTTCCGACAAATGCTTAGTTACATAAATTCAGACTTTCTTCAACGGATAAATGCTCTTGTGGAGAAAGAGAAACCATGGATCACATAATGCTATCGTGTCCTCGATATGATCAAGCAAGAAATTCCTTAAGAGAAAAACTTGGTATTGGAGCTCTTTCTTTCTCTTGGATATTAGATTTGTCAACGAGTCCTAAAGAGAAAATTGACGCAACAATTTCTTTTTTGAAACAAATTAATAGATTCTAATTTTTTTCTCGTCTTTGTATTTTCAAGCGGCCTAATTTCCCCTTCATTTGTTAATCAAACGCCGTGCTTATAATTTCGTTTTGATTTTCATTTTTTTCAAAACCATCAATCCATCAATTTTTGCTTAGGTTTCAAATAAAAACTCAATTTTACTCAATGTGAGCTATAAGCCTATGAGCATAAAGCTCCAAAACAGTTTTTTTGCCGTAACCTAACCTAACCTATGTGATTTGGGTTTAAATTTTTCAGTTACATTAATTTTTATAACTTTTTACAAAAAGTGGAAGCGTTTCTCTGTACAAATGTTAATTAATAGAAAATATTATTAAATCATGAAAGAAATGAAAAACTAGTTAGTTGTTTTTCCAGAAAAGCTTTTAACTATCATCAATATGCATTTCGAAGAAATTGATTTGTCTGAGATGGTTCAAAGCGGAAAATTTTTGGAAGAGGTAAATTTTCTTAAAAGGAATGATTTTGACGTCGCACGAGGGACAAGTGAGAAGAAGCTGAACAACAAGACATGGACGCTGAGCTCACGGTTTGTGCATGCACATCGGTCAGGGTGGGTGCGTGGGATTTTAGCAGGTTTTGTTCCTTGCACCCACTATTCATAAAAAGACCTCCATAAAATTGGTACATGAGGTGTGAGAGGTATTCAAATTTTGTACAACAGATTATAGCTTTCATGGTACAGTAGAATGGAAAGATTTTTCATTCCAAAGGGAGTGGTGCTATTACTAAACCATGGCGCTCCGAATGCAAGTACTTGATGAAAGTTTCTCAACTTCTGTGCATTGGAGTAGAAGATGAAAAAAGGAAAAATAAATGATATATTTTATCCAAAAAGAAAATACTATTCTTCCGTTTCAAGATATTTCAAATTTTCTTAAAAATAAAATGGCAATATATAAATAATTTATTGCATCAGATGTTTCAGTTTACTTCAACCCTTTGATGTTGTCACTATTACTTAATATTATGGGAAATTATGTTGCAAAGATCATACAGAAAATAGCAGCAATTGCTTCAAAAATAAAAAATAATATTTACTTAAAGAAACAATTTTGTAACATATCTGAAGCTTTCTTGAGTTATAGTTATAGTTAATTCAGTTATAGGATCTAGTCCAAAGTTTTAGGATACTTATGCTTTATTCTTTTGCTCTAGTTTATTCAATATTAATTGTCGCTGCATTCCTTATTATTTCTAGATTATACCACTCAGAATTTCTTTCAATTTAATTAAACTAAAAATCATTAAAAGCTATTAAAACGATTCTAAAAAAGATCTAAATTGATTTTAACAGAAAAAGCCTGAATGATAAAAAAATTTCCCTTCCGAATTCTTTTAGCAAATCATGAATTACAGCAGCAATGTGAAAGTGGACAGGTTTCTCCAAAAATCATTCCTCACCTTATTTTTCTCAGAGTCTTCCAATAAATATTTGCTTAAAAATTAAGTTTTAAAATAAGAATTAGTAAAAATCTTGTTTTAAAATTTAATTATTATGTAAATATTTCCTCCAACTCAAAGGATATTACAAAACGTTTTAATATTTATAATAACATATCTAAATAATCTGGGCATGACTTTATAATGTTCATAATGGTGTGATCTGTATTTTAAATTCCGACGTTACGCTCAATACATAACAAAAAGCTACCAAGAGGTAACTGATTGCAATTTTTTAAGAAATGTCAGCACAACATATATAAATGATGCATTTGATATGAAGGCGGCTGAAGGTGCTACATACAAATTCCCTAGTGCACAATTCCATGTGCAAAAATCCCTAGTGCCCCTAGTGCAAAAATCCCTAGTGCACAATTCCATGTATAATGGAGAAAGTTCTGTTTGTAAAATTTTTTAACTGAAATA
Source organism: Latrodectus hesperus (assembly GCA_037975125.1). Classification (NCBI taxonomy): domain Eukaryota; kingdom Metazoa; phylum Arthropoda; class Arachnida; order Araneae; family Theridiidae; genus Latrodectus; species Latrodectus hesperus. The sequence goes on along the minus strand of CM075854.1, from coordinate 11,294,444 downwards.
ATAATAGAAAATTTCTTCTGCAGGAGAGCTTACTTCTTGGGTTATTACTCACCCTATGCAAGAGAAGGGAAAAGTACACATTATCCAGGTACCTACTAATTTCATGAAGTAGAGGATGATATTAAAACTCCCAGTGACCTAGAGGTAAGCTTAGTGGTTGGATAACACTATTCGGAGCATAAGGTCCTAAGTTCAATCCCTGCCACTATTAAATGGTAGGAGTCTTCTGTCTGAACTTTAGTTTTCTGCTCGCACCTCTGTTGATATGGGTATTTGGAAGTTTTCTCGGATTCATCCCTTGTGGCCTGCAAATTTGGCACACTACCCGTGATTATTCTCTGGGAAGACAATGCACATTATGGATATTAAAATATCTTCAAAGGCCTTCTGTTATTAGGCTGTCCACTACGCGATGTCAAAGTAGACGAGTAGAAAAAGTTCTTATGATTTTGATACGAAACATCCTTTGGCGTGCACTGCGATAAATCCGGAGCTATTTTTTTTATTTGTATTCATTAATTGTATGACGGGAAATCGAAAGTTCGGAAAACATATACGCTGATTTTGTTTCAGTGAATGGCACTAAATTCTGATTGGACACTTAGTAGAAAAAAAATAGAGCCATTAATTAAGCAAATAATATATTTACAGTTACGAAATACATTTTAGATTTTTCACAGTTTGTTATATTAAAAAGTTCATGTGTGGAAGCATAGGTCCTCTGCTGGAAGAACAACGTTGGTCATAGATGGATGAGCTCAATGTTTGCATGAATGGGCTAGTAAAGAAGTTCAGCTGCTATAGTTAGGCAACCGAAGCTCCTGCATTCCTCCATGGTAAGGATCATAATTTATTCATTATCAAATCTCCTTTCGGAAAATTTGTCTCAAACAAGGTTTGAAATTTCCTCATCATTAAAAACCGGTATATCAAGACATATTGTCAAACATTTTTATACTAGTATTTCAATAACGTAAACACTTCCAAGATAAATTTTCTTTTAATCCAAAACAGGGACTCTTCTAAAAATTATCATGCTGTTAAAGTAAATTTTAACCGACTTATGGATGATGGGAGATCGTTTTCTGATCATTTGAACTCATTGCTCTACTATTAGTGCTCAGACAGGATTTTAAGCAGTCTTGTCTGACTCATGGGAAAACTGCTAAATATAATTGTTATGTATATAAGAGCATTTTATATTCTAAGCCTATTAAGAAATCTGAATATATATATATATATATATATATATATATATATATATATATATATATATATATATATATATATATGGTTTTTGCATAATCAATAACGAATACACACGTAACAGATAATATATTCAGTTAAAATGTATCATTACATTGACAAACTTAATAAGAAATTGCTATAAATAGAATGTTTTGACAGAATCAAGTAAATAACAATATGTAAAAATGAAATTTTTTTATTAAAGTTGAAATACATATTTCTCTTTCGAATGTTCCTTACAAATATAGTATGCAAATTAAAATGGAGAAGCTTTCATTGAATCTTAATTGTACATATTTCCAAATATAGCATCTTATCTGTTATCTAAGTGGCTGGTTATTGGACTGGAGCTCCGACGAGTGAAAAGTGTTCAGAAGAGAAAATTTTTCGCAAAATTATTTATTTTTTCAGATGTAAATAAAATTTCAATCAAAATATTATCGGATGCAGAGAAAACTAATCATAACAATTAACTCAGAAACTCAACAAATTGTTAAACTATGTTGAGGAAGCATCTTCAAAATTCGTTCATTTTATAACAAAACAAACTGGATTTTCTCAGCTCTACTTCATTTTGCTTTTTCCTCCAGCACGTGACCTTAACATAATAAAGGAATGTGAAAAACATAATGACCTAGTTGCTAAGAACTTTTATTTGCATTAATGAAACTAGAATTTATGTTTGAAATAAACTCACTTGGCTTGTATAATGCACGACACTTATCACCTTCGAAATTATCAACATTTTATTACAACCTCGCTTAAAATGTTTTTCCTATTAAACTAAAATACCTTTTCAATATGTTACAACTTTTACATCTTTTTAATCATGTTTGACTCGGGCAGCCTTCGAAATTATTTAAAAGTAGTAATAACCTCGTGTAGAGCATTTTATTAAATCAAAATAAACTTGTTTATTAAGTAAATTAAAACAGCACAACTTCATTCATATTTTTCTCCAATATTAATTTTGTAAAACTATTCAAATTAGAGCGTTGGAAAAGCGAATACTCTAATATCTTAAAATACACTTTTGATTATAAAAAAGATAAATGAAAAATTGCAAAATACACAGCTCAAAACAATTAAAGGATATTGAGGCTGTGGGTTGGTCTTGTACCTAGAAAATTGTTTGATTCATTGATACATTATTGGCAAACGTAGTAGGCTATATGAGATAACAATGACATTTGTTTCGTAGAAAAAATACGTGTTTCATTGAGCATTTGGTTACAAAATGCAAAAAACACAATTTGGCATATGATGAAAATAAATAAAAAAAAGGCGTTTCCTTAACAGAAGATCATAGGAAGTATGATTTCACTGGAGCAACGTTGAACACCTTTGACGCATTAAGTCATTGAGTCTATTAATGAGGGGCTGGGCTTCTCCTCCGGAAGAGATCTGTCCGGTTTTTGGAGAGTTTCTGGGAGTGGTAAATAACTCGTCTTCCTAGAATGCCCCAAGCATGCTCTATTTGGTACACTCCAGAGAATACGCTGGCCAATCCATTCATATGATTCCTTCCTCTAAAAGAAATTTGTTTGCTTGTTTGTCGCTCAACGGTCATTTTTTGCACACGAGGGCTAATTAGACCGGGACATACGGTTTAAAGTGGAATCCGAACCATTACAAACATCCACGCTCAAGGTGGGATTCGAACCCACGAACTGTTGAACCGAAGGCAAGAGCGCTAACCATTCGGCTGCCAGCTCGGCTCCTCTAAAAGAAAGTCTTTCGTCAAATTAGCATGATGTGGCCAGCAATTGTCCTCCATTAGCATGAAATCATCTCCAATTGTTATAGCGTCAGAGACTACAATAGATCTGAGGAACTCATCCTATATCGGTGACCTGTCACAACTCCATTTCACAAGATATGGGTGAGCCCATCAGTGGAAATGCCAGCATGGACAATCACAGTCATTAAACTGGATTGCAAATGTATTTTGGTCTGATCCACCACAGCTATTCGAAACACATTATCTTTCTAATTGTTAGAAGCCAAAATCAGCGGAATTGATTCACTGTTCTCAAATAGCTGTTATTTAATAATTTCCTGTCTCTTTAAAACTAAAATCTCATCCAACAGCGGCGTTTACTAGTCAAATGTGAAATTAAATTGCATAATTGAGATAAAAGAATTAGAAGAAATAGATATAAGCAAGTAATCATGAACATTCTTTGATAAAATAAGTAGAAAGACTTGAAAAAAAGGAATTTCTCTCTCGAATAATTTGTTCTTAAAGTTATTTGAAAATATCTAACTTTTTATTTAAAAAGTATTATCTTCTGTGAATAATAAACTTTCAGTGATTAGATAAAAAAAGGAGAAATATAAGCGCCAATTTTATAGTAATGAAATTGTTTGGATAAGTGAATATTTTATTACATAATGAGAAAAGTAATAAAAAAATTTGGGGTCAAAAAGTGCCAAAACAGTTCATTCGTGAAAAATAATGTATAAGATAAAATAAAACTGGAAAAGGGCGAAAATAAGAAATATACGCGATTCACCAAATGACTGCAAGTGTTAAAGAAAAGCAAACGAGTTCTGTGAATGTGAGACATTGGGATATGTGCGCAGTTTCCAATCATTGCATTTTGACTAAGCTGATTGGTTACTAATCTTCAATAAGCACTAATATAGCATAATAATCTTCAATCATAATTACTAATGCAACATTGCAATAAATTTTAAAAATGCATTTTAAAGATAATGAAAGAAAATCGTCACTAAAATTGAATTCTTTATTTAGTAGACACTAATTTATATTATTTCATTAGAGGAAGCAAAGAAAACATAACCAATTTCATACTGTTTTTTTATTTTTTATGGAGTACACATATTTTGACAAATATGTAAATATGAAAAATGTTAGGCTTTTTGAATATCTACAGTGGAGAAATTTTTAGAGATAGAAGGTCTATTTATGAGTTCCAAGGGAGGAAACCATAAACAACCCCTTATAAACCTAAAAACCAAAGTGCATCCCTCAACTCTTGCTTTGAAACAGGTATTTGACCTTTCACTATGAAAAGGGCAGTTTTGCCACAAGGTGTTACTGTGTGAAAGCAAATGCATTATTCTTTTTTTTTTATCATACGTCGAGACAGCGGCCTTATCGGCCATGAGTCCTCTGGCAGCCCAATAAAAATTAGCCTTATTGTGAAAGTTGTCGGGTAAACAGTTCAAAAGAGAAAGCGCAGGACAGCTTGTCAAATGAATGAAGTCCATAAAAGTTACTGAAGGACACAGGGTACAGTAGGGCATGTTGACCACGCCGATACGGCTTAAGTGTCCCTGGAGAAAGTCATGTCCAGTCAAAATTCTGAAATTGGCTATGAAAATGGAGCGTGAAAGGCACATGGGGAATGGAGAGTTCAACTGGGAACCCCAAGCCTTGTCTTTAGTAATTTCGCTATATGAATTATGAAGGTCAAATACATTATGAGAAGTATATAAATACACAAAGCTGTAAGGTAGATAAAATTTCTTCGATTTTTCTAATTTTTCCCCTTTAAAAATAATCATTTTTCAAACAAAAAATTCGAACAGCTGAAATTAAAAACAGGCAATTTAAACAGATGTATCACATTGTTTTATTATGTGATTTCTTCTTTTGTTTTTAATTTAGTTACTATCGCAATATTTGACCATTTATTTTCCCACGGCACTTATAAATGTCAGGCCTCGATCCCTCCAAGTGTTTACTTATATATATATATATAATGTAAATACTTCAAAGATAATATTCCCTCACTTTACTTTCATTTCGTCAACATAATCAAGTTTGGATTTCTTTTAATGGTATCAAATCATATTTTCTTGATATTCATTTTAGCTAAGGCTAAATGCTTAAAAAAATTCGCATTTATTTCTAGGAACAAATAAGATTTAATTGACTTAGAAATATATCACCTTATAATACACATCAAATCATATTTTCTTGGCTCGAGATTTGATACTTTCAATTTTTCAGAAAGTGTTCTGAGTGCGTTGAATATTTCCACGTTTATTCACAGGAAAGCGTTTTTAGAAAATTAATTTTTAGAAAACAATTCCAGGCTCTGTGCTGTAGCTTTATCCTTCGCTAAAGATTCTGTGCCAGAAAGTTTCAAATTCATCATTACCATACACTCGGTAAACTTACTGATGTATTTGATGACAATGAATGAAGGGAGATTTTTCCCAAATGAATTAATCTCATTCCAACCAACATGTTTTTCTAATTTTTCAAAAGTACGATCAGAGGAATTTTGAAATTTACATGCTGAAAGCACCACCTTATAAATTATTCACATTTATATAATACTAACGCCTTAAAAATTCACTTCTCCTTATAAATTATTCACCTTATAAATTATAAATGACTCACTAAATGTTTGATATTTTGACACACAAGCACAATCTACTTTATCAATATATTCTTTTATAAATTTTTAGACAAAGTTTAAAAATTTATAAAAGAAATAAAAATAAGGTTTAATTGACTTAGAAATATCACCTTATAATTTTAGATATTCCTCTTTTTTACCATTTCCGAAAAAAGTAAGTAACTAATTATTCATATTCATTGTTTCAGAATGCATTAAATCAAGAACTATATATAACCTTATTTCATATCTCAATCAAGAATTGTCAATTTTTATTCACAGAGTAATCTTTTCATATGCATATTATGCTTTAATTTTATATTCGAGACCAAAAACAGATTAGAACTAAATAAATTGAATTTCACTTCTTACTGATCAGATATTATTTCAACATATCTTTCCTTGATAGTTACAAAGCTTCTTGAATCAAAATAACTTTTCGTGACTACGTCTATACTAAAAATAAGGCTTACGACACTTGCTAAACTATATAGTAATTTTTTTTAACGAGAAAAAAAAGGTACCTATAATCCAACGTTATCTTTTACTAACGTGTCGTCATCATTTTTATTATTAATTTGAATTACTTCATCATCGTATTCAACTCATTCACATAATTGAAATTATGGGAGTGACTTTTAATAATAATAATTTTTCTATTCTTTTCATAAAAACATCATTTTATTCTAAAATTAAGGAATTATTTCCAAAATATTCTTTATTGACAGTATTTTTTCAATCTAATTTTTTTTTCAATCCGTTAACTAATACTACCTATCCTTTTTATCTTAGTATACTTCTCTTTTTGATATGTGAATATTTTTTTTCAAATTCAAGTTTTACTTAGTAAAATACTTATATTCATGTGCTCGTCTTTAGACTTAACATTGTTGATAACTTCTTTAATTGTTTGAATAGGTCTAGAATTTTCATTTACAAAAGTGTTTAAATTACCACCTATATGATTCTTTTTGCAGTCCATGCCCATGTTTTGAATAACTTATTATTTTTAGTGAGCTTCAATTACACTGGAACACACTAAATGAGTGGCAATGTGCTCCATGTGCCTCTGGGGTGGCAGACCAAGATGGTCTTCTGCAAGATTCCTCCGCAACTGCTTGTGACTAGCTGGTAGAGCCTAACTCAGGGTTAATTACAAAAAAGCATTTAGTGCAAGAACCATAACAACTGATAAATGTCTTGGATAAACCAGTAAAATATTGTAACTTATACTATAAATCCATAAAGATGGCAATAATAGAATCCTCTAAGGAGAAGAATCATAGTCGCTAGTTTTCCTTCTCAAATTCTTGTAAAACAAATGAGTTAAGAAAAAAAAATTTAAACTCGAAGAAAAATTAAATGTTCTAAATTTAAAAGCATATTTTGAAGGGTTCATGAACCAATTTTCACAGAAATATTTAAAGTTTCTAAAATAGTGAACACAAATGTAATTGCAACTCGAATGAAAGATTTAAATTATAAAGAATACACCTTTTATGAGAATGAATTGGGGTATTACAATAAACTAAATAATACTAATGAAATTGAAGAAATATTAAACACTAAAAAAATAAAGATCTCTTATTTTGGGCTGGATTTCAAAGGATTTTGGTTCATGAGTTGATAAAAAACACTAGTCAAATTTATTTTGAAATACTTTTATCTATTCTTTTGAGTTACTAATTTATTGTATACTTTTTTGTTGTAGATAAAAATTTTTAGAGCATATTATGTATTTACTGTCTGACAACAAAAAATTGATTCTTCGGAGAATGAAGAAGAAATTGAACTACCTGATGTAGTGAAACAAAGCTTTTAGTCAAAGAAAAATAAACAAATGTTTTGATCCAGAATAATGAAAAACTTAATTCCTGAAGTTGTTCGTCACTATTTAAAGTAACTAACAAAGTTTTACTAGAATTAAATTCTTCAATAAGTTAGAAAAGAAACATAATATGTGCTTCTCAGAAGAAGCAAATGGTAAGCTTAGAAATTACAATGACTTTATGTTTCACGAAAGCCCAATTAAATATATTTATATTTTATGAAAAATATTTGACATTTACAATATCTATAATAAACTAAAATTTGAATATAACAAAAATTATGAAAATATTTACAATAATTTGTTTCGAAAATATATTCTTAAAAATAATTTCATTTCTAATAGATAGACGATTGTAAGTTTTGTAATGTACCAAAAACGTTTCATTCTTTTAGTGAACGTTATAAATTTTCTAAAGCTTATTGATCATAAATGGGACTTGAAAGAATCTTATGCAACTTTGGAAAGTCACTCTCAAAATTGAATCTAGGAAATATGTGAAATCATATCAAGAAATTTATCCTCTAAAAAGTGTGCTGGAGAATTTGAGGATTGTGAGAAAATTACGTGAGCTTTTTAGAATTCTAAAAATAAAAGTTAATCAAGGTAGAACAAATCCATACTTATGAATATATAATTTAATAATGGAATAATAATTTTGAGAAAAGACAGAGTTTTTACAAAGTCTGTGAAAGACGGATATGGATATAGAAAACACAAAATTTTAAGTTTTTTGCACCTTAAAAAATCTGATTTAGTAGAATAGGAAATATATGAAATTCGAAGGAAAATTTTCGTTAAAAAGTTTAACTTTGTAAAGGTTTTATTTAGGAAATCTAAAAAATCTAGAATACAACAAATTCAATGCGATGTTTGTAAAAAGATTATAAACCAAATTTTAAAAAATCTGACTCGTGTTTATAATCTTTAAAAAATCATAAACACGTTGCAAAAATTTCCCTCATGATAACCATCTTGCCTCGCAATAAAATAGTAACGCTGAATGTACTGCACCCATGTCTTTACAAAGTGCGGAAAAGATTCTTGATTTCAGGGGTCTCATTTTTATATAATTTACTACGGTTACAACCGTAGTTAACACAATATTCAAACCAGGACTCATTTCTTTGGAAGCCAAAGCTTCTCTGTGGATCATGCAATGTGTCCAGACGCACTGTGGCGATTTTTGTTTCACAAGTGCTTGAATACTTTGGAATCTTCCGGACATAGAACAAGCACCATCGGTGCATATTCCGACGCAATTTTTTTATTCTATGTTTGCCTCGTTCATAAAATCATTTAAGATAGCAAATAATGCGAGTACTGTTGCTTTGAGTTCTATTGGTTTGCAGAAAAGTAATTCTTCTACTACTGACAAATCATCGCAAAATCTTGTTGTTGTTGTTACTAATGACACTTGGACAAGCCAAGCTCGCTATGCCTTGGCTATGCGAATTTAAGTCGATTGGGAGCGTCTTTCGTTTTAATCAGAGCACCATGAAGGTGAAAGTACGACTTTGCTCTACACACATGCCATAGGTACCCGTTTATAGGCTAGGCAACTATTCACACCTCATTCATACAAGGAAAGGACAAAGACAGGATAGATAGAGAGAGAAAGTACATCCATGCCCGAACCGGGATTCGAACCCAGGGACTCCTTATCCGTATCACAAAATCTAACATAGGCAATGAAATGAGCATCTTTATTACTATCTGTTGCCTCATCGAGTTGTATTGAAAACAATATGTCACGCAACTTCGACAAAAGCTGACACTCTACATCTTCAGCTATATCAGCCATTCGACGGGCAACAGTATTATTTGAAAGAGGTATAGACTGCAATTGTTTTGTAAAATTATCTCCAAACATAATTTCTACAATCTCAATTGCGGCTGGCAAAATAAGCTCTTCACCAATGGTGTGAGGCTTTTTACATCTGGCTATTTTATATGAAACTTTGTAAGAGGCAATTAAAGCTTTTTCATTCACAGACAAAGTTTTTTTAAACAATGATTTTTGCTTTTCCTATGATTTTAATTTTAATTCGAAGAATTCTCTGGGTTTGTTTACGTACTCACTATGAAGCGTTTCCAAATGTCGTTTAAGTTTATTAGGTTTCATGCTGTCTGCCGCCAACATTTTTGAGCAAATGATACACAGGGACCTTTCTTCTTCATTTACTTCAGTACTAGTGAACCCAAAATTTAAGTATTCTTGGGAATATTTTCTTGATTTTATTTTCGGAACCACGCTCGTCTGTGTACTTGTTGATGCTTGTCTATCGTCTAATGCTCGCTTACGCCCGCTTAAAAATTTATCCGTGATTCTGCCTAAGTCTGTTGCCGTGAATATTTAATACGGTGAATTGCAATTACACGAAAATATATAGAACATACACATTCAGAATGGATTCAATAGCGATAGAAGGATCGACTCGAATGAGATTGTCTGGAATTGAAATTGGCGTCATAGAGCTTTCTCCTTCTCCCTATGAGAAAACATTTGTTCACATCTGCGCACGCTCCTAACTTAACTTTTAAGCTGACCAGACAAATTCCAGACAAATCGAAACTTCTCGCGAAACCGTGAGAATGCCCGACATGGCGGGACGCAAGAGCAATAAAAAGGCATAGGATTCTTGTTTTTTCAATGCTGAGGATCGGTGTTGCAAAATGTCAATAAATTTCCGTATTCTTGGTAATTTGTAAAGTTTAAAATTAAGGTTGTAGAGTGTAGGTTTAGCGCCAAAATACTCAAAATACATTATTATTGTATACATTTTATTGTATGCGGTGGGGAGGGGGCGCGATGAAAATTATGATTGAAAATTGGGCCGCGAATACTAAAAGGTTGAGAAACACTGCTCTGAAGTTAATTTCTTAAAGAAGTTATATAATTTTCAGGGTGAGAGTTAAAGTACAACACAAGAACATATATCTTACATTTCTCTAATTTTTTCAAATTTTGTTAACAATTACTTTTTTTATGAAAATACTTTTTTTCCACTTCTCTCCTAGGGTAAAATGTTTGTTTCCATTGAATAAAAGAAACTAATTATAAAAATATTTAATCCTAAGCTGTTTATAAATAATCTTTCCTCGATATGATACAAAATAATCTTTTATCTATATGATACAAAATATTATGCAATTATAACATAAATATCAAAGTATCGACCAATGAATTATATAAGGCAATAATTTATAAATTTATGTGACATATTCAATCATTAAATTTAACTAACATATATCTTTTATGTGGACACATATGTGAATTGCTGATATATATACAAAACTAAAACTAAATTATTTTTATTCTAAGAACAAATGCATCAGAAAATCTTATTTATTAATTAAAAAGATTTTTAAAATCACAAAAAGTGTTTTAATGCATACAGATTTTACCAGATTACCAGTGAAAATAAACTGATTTTTTCCAAAAAGGTGTTTCCGTAAGTATAAAAATTTCTACAAGCAATTGATTATTTAACTCTAACAATTTTTTAAAAAAAAATAAATATTTATATATTTAAGATATTAGAAAACTGCACCCAGTAGTAGATGGATTCCAAGATAATGTGTGTGTGTGTGTGTAAATCTTAAATGTTTTCTTTAACATAGAACATTCTATTTATATATTTACGAGTTACAAGTAATATTTGGATTGAACCTATTTTGTTAACATTTTATATATAATAAATACTATAGCAAACCTATACATATCGATGCAAAAATTACCTACCATTATTGTTTCCTCTGTACTTAGTTATCTCCTTTGAAGACTTATTTCAATATTTCATAAAACAGAAAGAACTATAAACTGCTTAAGTAGACTAGATAAAATGAACTCCATTAGTAATAAGAAACAATGTATCTGAAAACATACATTAGTTTTGAATTATTATTATATATCAAAATTCATTTTTTTATTTTTCTGAGTAAAATTTTAAATAGTTATAAACTATCAAATTATTTGTATAATTTTCATTTTCCTCACTTCTAATTGTACCAAATAAATGCATATGTGTTTGGCATGAAAATGAGGCCATGTTAGTTTATCTTTTCATGAAATCGCTATGATAAAATGGAATAGTTTTATGGTGAAATACGAAGAAGCTAAAGAGTTACTAAATAGCGTTTATTATTATGCCTATAAACTACTGATTAATACAGCATTCTATTAAATTAAAAAAATATCTATTGTCCTTTGTTTATGTCTAGAAACATAAAACTAAACCATAACTATTATTGTAAACACTAATCAATAGAAGATAAAAAATATATCCAAAGTTTATAAAAAACATAATTTAAAAAAAGTATTATTCTTGAAATTGATACATGTCAAGTACAAATCTTCACACTAGCCTAAAACTTTTACAAAACATTTTAGTTGTAAACAGATAAAGAATAGTTAGTTGAAAGAAGATTAAGAATAAAAAAGGAAACTAACTATGTACAATTTTCAATTTCTTAATTTATTCCCAAAATGGGACATTTTTTGGCAAAAATTGCAGGCGAACTTGAGCGAAACTATAAAAGTGAAATAATGAATTATCTGATTTTTCAGAATCCGATTCTTCAAAGAACTTATTTTCTTCGTTTTTATCTTTCGCTTGTTTCTTGATTAAATAATCTTAATTCTCAATAATAAAAAATTCTATTTTCCTATCTTGAGATCTGAAAATTGTAGAGCTTCAGGAAGCGTTCTCATTGCAGTGAATTCTTCTTGGGGGGTGAAAATCCAAGTCTTCTGGTGTTGGAATGAAATGATGAAGCTCCAAAATATTGTCTCATAATTAATTTTTGTAATTAACTAATGTTTTTGTATAAAACCTATCATCCAGAATAAATATTTTACGATTTTCATGAGCTAACCTATTTTATTAGCTTAAACTGAATGCAATCTATGCTTTATACATCTAATAAAATTTATAATTCTGCAATGGACGTTTTTTGATTAAAAATTCTTTTAAACTTCAAAAGATATTCTACATTTAATAACACATTTTTTAAACTCATTTCTATTTTTTATTCGAAATGTTTCAGATTTTCATACATTTTTATACATCCATTTTGCCTGCATTTTTTAGTCTCAAATCAAAATATTCTCTTCTATTCTTTTATTGTCATACTTAAATTTTTTCAGTATTACTCGTCGAACAGCTTACCGGTTGTTTTTTAAATAATCAGATTTATCGAAATAATCAATCGCCTGTTTCATATCTTCATAAAAGTTATATATCTTAATATCTATATTGTCTGTATTCATCTATCAGAACTTAATATTATTTCTATGTTTAGATTTCAGTACATTATATTTAAAATCAAACATGTATTCTGACAAATCTAATATGCTCTATCTAAAATAAATTACTTTGTCTCAAAATATATAATGTAATTCCACTTTTATTTTTATGAAGAGCGATTTTTCGCTGATTCTCTATTCAAATGTTTGGGACCCATTACTTCCTTTCGCCATCTGAGAATTACCTTATTAAAATTTATTTTTACATCTATGGAAGAGATTTGTATTTACAAAAGGATTTTTTATCAATCATTTCCTTCACCTTCTTTAAGTGCCTTAATGAAGAGATGAGTATCAGATTTTGAAAAACAGTTCAAATAAATAATAGAATTTGATATTTTTAGTACTATCTAATGTACTGATGCTCTATAATTTCTATTCAAGTGGTCGTGATTTGTAACTTTCCTTTCATCATTGGAACTATCAGGGACAAATTGTTATTTACATGTGACAAATATTCGTACCCTATTAGTGGTTTGCATAAAAATAAATCATATTTATCATGTCCTTACATTTTTAAGTTTTTTCCTTAATATAATTTTCAATCTTCTCCAAGTCATTCGTTAACATCGGTAAAAATTTATTCACTGCGTCCCTGTTTATACAAGCAGCAAAGGGCTTATAAAATCAACATAATATTTTACTTAATAACTGAAATGATTTGCCATATGATTTTGATAGTTCATAGTTTAGGATTCTGATGAAATGGGTTGATAATTGGCCTTTTTCAAAAGTTAATCAAAATCTACTTAAATGACAAGAGTCTACTTAAAAGACAAATATTCTCATTCTGGTATTCAGATTTTACGCAGATACCCTTCAGGGGCTTTGCCTGGATTCTAATTGCAACAATCCTTTTCATGGGTTTCTAGTTTTTCTTTTGAATAAAAATCACAATTGCTTATCACAAAAAAATGATTCATGATCAGGGAGTTGACTTTTTATGTGTGTTTTTAGTTTCTATCTGACAATGATGATCAGTTTACTCATTTTTTCATACAAAACAACCACACATGTTTTCCAGGTTATTTTCAGTTACATCTATTCATATTCACAAAAATTGAAAGATACATTTAATCTTTCTAATTTCATGAAATTATCCAAGGTTACAGGTATTTTAATGTTCTGAAAATGTAACTCATTTTCATATTTTTTTAATGATTTATGGATGTTTTTATGATTAAGAAAGTCACTCTTTATGGATTTTCTTGTACAGGATGAATAGCAGATTAAATAGACCACTTAAAGAACTCCATATCATTATTTTTCACATTTATTGATTTAATTTCTTTAGGTAAATCAATACAAGATGAATATAAGAAGGGTCCTATTTATTGATTCTCAGTTCTAAATATTTGACTTTTGAAAGCATCCAACCTGAAACTTTAGCTATAAAATTATACTATTCCATAATTAATTTATCAATCACATAATCGTAAAAGTCATTCAAATCGGATGATTTTAAAATGCTTTTGTTGGTGGTTTTAAATGAAAGCTCTTTTAATTCCCTTCCATTCATGCAAGGTAATTGAAGAATGACTTTTTATTTCATTACTTTGCATTATCTTTTAATACTTTGCTCACAATAGTTCGCATTTTTTCTGCATATTCTAAAGAAGTCAAAATGTTTTGACTCTCCCTATTTCCTGCCTATATACCTCAGTAGAGTCAAAACAATATATATTTCTTTTCATCATTTCATGTTCCATTTCTACGAGCGAAACTTCTTAAATGTTGAATTCTTTGATTGGGCTCTATATGTGTAATTAAATTCACTTCATTTGTTTTATTCTGAGAGTTTTGAGGTTGCTAAATATATCTACTTCTAAGTTAAAATTTTAAGGGAATACTTTTCTATTAATTTCCTTCATTACATATTTTATTAAATTAAATTTTTGAAACTGAATTTAAAAATTGATGTGTTTGAAATTTTATGTTTTCAACAATACTTCAATAACTCTTTCACATAGTTTGAAATCTCCTTCCAAAATTATCATTTCGTATTCGATTGAATAAGCTCAAACTTATTCAACCTCGAATAATTTTTAATTTTATGATTTCAACATTACTCACGTAACTCTTTCAAGGCCGCCTATTTATTCCTTTCCATTCATACGGAAAGGGGATTTTGAGAATTCTTCTGTTTGACAGTTTTTTTGATCTGATAATGTGATGTCACACGCATCTTAAATTATGTGCTCTGTGAATAGTGATTTCCATTCTGACAAATATTGCAAAGTTTATTTTTAATGTTTGTGATACTTTCGAAAAGAATCAAAAGTTCTTAGTGCATTACAAACTAGGCAATCCTTTATTATCTTCATCTGTTATATGAAACTCTTAAAAGTATATTTCTGAAATGAAATAATTTAAAAAATCTTAAAAAATTTTATTAAATTTAATTTTGTTTCATTAGAAATATTATGTATATATTTTTTAAAAAATACAAGTATTTAATTGATTTTTTGTGTAAAATATGAAATCTGAATAATTTCAAAACATACAATTTGCTTCTTTTGTAAAATATTGTTCTATTTTAAAAATTTGTTGCATTTAAAAATTATTGAAAAATGTGATTATATTAAATTTTCGCTTATTCAAATAAAGCTATTTTATTTTTTCAGGTAAACTTTCTACTGTTTGTTTGTTATTTGGCTAAAAAAATGTTTCATTTTATATTTTATACATACTACCAAAAATGCCGATGCTACTATTTTATTGCTAGATAATAAATACTCATTTCGAACGAACAAGTTTTTATCCATTTCTTTGAAAAAAGTAAATGATTAGTGTGTCTTAAATTCATCTTTAGGTGTAAAGATAATCTTTAGGAAAAAATAAATTTTTTCAATATATTTTGAAAGAGAAAAAGTAAATTCACTATAGATGTGAAAACTAGGGAAATAACAGAACGATCACAAAAAAGAAACTTTTGAAATATATTTTATTTTAATAAATACCTGCTTATTTTCTCTTTTTTTGATAATGAAATAAAAGAAGGACCTCCAGGTGTTATATTTAAATTAACTAATGACGGTCATTGTGATATGGAAATCTATATCTTAACCAATTGTAATAATATAGTGTTCAGTGACAGACGCTGAAACAAAAAAAATTTTTTAGCTATTAAAAGAACTCTTTCGATTATATATATATATATATATATATATATATATATATATATATATATATATATATATATATATATATATATATATATATATATAGAGAGAGAGAGTAGTAGTAGTAGTATGAGAGAGAGAGAGAGAGAGAGAGAGAGAGAGAGACAGAGAGATAATTTAAACATTTTTGTAAATGAAAATTTTAGACATGTATTCAAGTGATGGAAGGAGCTATCAAACATTTTTAACGGTGACCAAATGAATATACTCATTTTACTGATTAAAAAATGAATTTGGAAGAAAATATTTTGACATAAAAAATGTGTGTCAAGAAATAAAATATAGGTACCGCTAGTTACCCCACTGAAAGAAAAAATGTTGTCAGTAAATGATGTTTTAATATAAATAGTTTAATTTTAGAATAAAATGACGTTTTTCATGCGAACAAAAATTATTAATATTAAATATCATTCCCATGACTTCGATTTTGTGAATGAGTTTTATGTTACAGAAAGAAATCAAATTAATAAAAAAGATGATTACACGTTAATGAAAAATGTTATTCGATTATATGTACCTTCTCGTTAAGGAAAAATGGCTTTTTATAATTTTGGAAATTAAAAGATCGCGTTAGTCGTAGATTTTAAGTATTGATGTTGCCACGTTCTGGAAAAATCTAGCTGATGATTCTAGAAAAAGTTGTAGGAACTGTTACGGTGAGATATATTGAAATAATACAAGGATTTCCAGAATTAAAATTTAATAAACTTAATTTCAAACATTTGGATTTTCTAATTTAATATGTATAAGAAAATAACTGTTTATCTAAAAATTGGCTTTCGTCAGTTCAGATCTAAAAGGAAATTACACATGTATTTCCTGATTTAATGCATTATAAAAAAGTTAGTGTGGATAGTGTATCTATTAGTTTTGGATATTGTAAAAAGATGAATATGAGAAATCATGTGCATTAGAAGATGGTACCGCAATATCAATATCTAAATTGTAAATAGAAAAATATAACTACTTAGATAAAATGACTATAATGAGTTATTTTAATTTTCCATCAAAATAAAATCATAAATTAAATTGCGTTTACTTTAATTTTTTGTTAAAATAATTCACATGATATTTCTTTCAAATAAATTTTTCCCCTAATAAATGGAAGATTTGAATTGACTAAAGATATCTGAAAAGCCTGATTTGTCAAAAGATACAATAGAGTTTTTAAAATGCTGTTGACTAGACTTTAATATCATACTATTAAAAATTATCTGAAATATCCATTATATACGAAATTAAAGATAAAATAGAACTGGATTCATATCTGTGCTTAATAACATCGTAATCAGAAGAAATTAACATTAAAATAGGAGCTCTGTTCTGGAATTGAATTGAAACCATTTCAAAATATCAGAATTCGAAAAAATTTCAAAAGAGCAGAGTGATAAAATAAATTGGTTTTAAGTGTCAAAATCAAAAACTTTTTATTTTATAATTGGTAACATGAATAAATTGAATATGCCTTCAATCTTTACACAATATCTGAAGATACAATTGAAAAATAAGCAGAATGTTGATTAAAACATCATATATTCACATCAAAAATTTCTTTTCAGCTTTTAAGTAAGGTAATAATAATTTCAAAACTTTTGAATGTAAAATTTCATGATCTTCAAAGTAATTTACGGTACAAAGCCAGAGAGAGATTGTTTTAAGAAATAATTCAAGAGGTAAAATTTCAAATCTTTTCTTCTTCTCTTCTGTTATTAGAAAAAAATCGTTTTTAAAAAAGTCGATTTTTAGACATGGAAGAATTCAACTCACTCACCAAATTTCATGAAAATCTAAAATTGTCAGGTCTCAAACAAGAAAGTCAATTTACCATTATTGAGGAAAATCTTAACTAGATACTGAGAACCAACTATTGCAAAAGTATAACAGATATTAAAAAAGAATATTTTCTTTAGAAAGAGTTATGGTAAACTTATATATTGTTGAGACTACAGAAGCTGTAAATGTGACTATAATTAAATGTAAATGCTGTAAATGCTCGACATGATTTCGAATTAATCGGAAATCAAAAGAAAAACAACTGTAAAGAAAGTTAGTCTATGGAAGAATCAGATTCGGAAAATTCAATTTCGATTCATTGTTTCACTTTTTCCTTTTCGTTGAATTTTATCTGTTTTGCATTTTTTTTCTTCCTTATGACATAAAAAAACGAAGAAACTGTACATATTTCATTGTATCTGTTTTTATTCTTAATCTGATTTATACTATACAATAGTTTGACCAAAGATTACTGTATAAACACACTTTCGCTAGTATACGTGTATTTATACCCAACTGATACTCTAAAGTGTGTGATTTGTTATACTTATTTTCAAATGAAAATTTATATTTGTTATAACAACAAATCCCTTGTAGCGTGCGTCTACAATATACTATTCATAAATTAGATTTATTTTTACTATTAACTTATCTAATAGACAATTTATAAAAATGGGTTTTTTTTTACCGTAAGCAGACTTGACGGTTATCAATGACACTTCATTTGAGGATAAATTCAAACAAGCTTGATCATACCACATAACTGTCAACTCTACTGATTTTATCGGGAAACTCCTGATTTTTCATCATTTCTCTCGATTTTCCGATAATGTATGAAAATCTACTGATTTTTGGCAATTTCAGTGAAAGACTTAAAAACAGCCGAGATTTTGCCGTGAAAAAAGTCTATTAAGTTGCTTTAGTAGCTTAAACAGTCTCAAAATAGCTTAAATATTCCAAAAATGAGAAAAAATGTTTTGAATCCCAGTTCACCAATTCATTTCTAGCAAATGCTAAATTAGCAACTTAGAAAAAATTAAATCGCCATGAGTTATACAATTTGCAATGCATTGTTTTTATGGACAAAGTATTTGATAATTTCTATATTCTTAGTAGTATTCGTCACTGAATTAATTTTATTTAGTAATATATTTTATGTTTTTATATATAATTTTATAAGCTTGATATTTTTAAATTGCACTAGCGTGGTAAAAGTGGCCCTATAAAATAAATATTGGGATATAAACGTTGATGCTTATTTTTTCATATGTAGTATTCTTTTTTTATGTTTCTTTTTTATGAGGTTGATGAGTATTTTATTAAAATATTAAGATTATATATATAATACAAAATACGCGTTAAATATATATCATTCTCAAAATGTATAATCTAAAGAGTGAAATTGTCTTTTTGTGCGGTACTACCATTTTAAACATTCTGCTTCTAGCAAAAATGTGACTCATAGTGTCTCCTAATTTTTTACCTCAAATTAAGTAGAATCTCCAAATTTTTTTCCTCCAAAGTTGGCAAGTATGCTACCAATATTGCCAATTTATAATGCTTATTATTTTTTTCATCAAACTTACTAACCTCATTATTTTTCATTTCCTTTAAATTTTAATTTAAATTTATAAAATCAATATAGTAAAAAAATGTATTTTGCTTGAGGTAGTTTTAAGCTACGTTGATTTGATGACAAATTCAGCCAAACCTGAAAACACACCTGATTTGTTTTCGAATAATAAATCAACAGATAGGTTGATAACAAAAATGTTACCAACCTATCGAGCCCACAGATATTTTCACTTCGATTACTTGCCAAAAGCTGTGACTAGCAGAAAGTACTAAACTTTTCGGTTGTTTTATGTATAAATATCGTCTAAATGCTTAGATAATGATAAAAATTAAATCTTCTTTTTATTCATGAATTATATGGTAACTGATTAAATCTATAAACAATTGAACATAATCTTTCTCTATTTGGAGGTCTCTTTCACTATAATGACCACTTTGGTCAAATTAGTGAAATAAGTTGTCGAATTATAGATAAAACTAAGGTTTTTTTGTTAATAACTCAAATTTTTTAAATATAGATTAGGATTGCAATCGTATTACGAATGGTAACAAAATCACCTAATGTTTTTGCTGTGATATTTAATTCTTTAACGTTATTGACTTATTTTATTCACAAGTTTAAGCTGTTGTCAAATCTTGTACAACGTTTAAATTTGCTTAATGAGATGATCCTCATGCTTCAAAAGCTTAACTCTTTCGCCATCTAAAATTTTTTATTATTAATTTACAATTAATTATATGACTAGCAAAACACTTAAAAAGAGAATTTACAGTAAGAATCGACTTAAAATATTATGTCTCAGGTTTTTCTTTTTTTAATGGAATTTTTTTAATGATTTATTGGAGAAATGGAACAAGCGAGGTCTGGAGTTATATAAAAAACCTTGAACATTTTATATCTATCAATCCAAGGTTATATTGTCTACGCTGCAGAATAAATTAACCAACAGTATCATTTGTTATCAAACTTTGTATTTGATAGTGAATTTTTACATTTAATACATATATATCAAACTGATAATTATTATATCCTTTCGATGTGGTATAATTAAAATGCAGAAACTCACATGTGAATTAAGCCGTTATAAGATTTTTGTTTTTGTATAAATATATTTTCACATTCCTTTTTATATGATTTTGTTCTGACATGAATTTCTAGTATTTCTTACAGAAAAATAGACTTTTATCCTTCTAGGAAACGATATTTACAATTGACGTCTACCAGCTCTTATTCCTTGTTAAGTTGAAGTCATATAATTTATTTACTAATATCATTCGCTTAAATAATTATCCAATACTATAAAGAAATATGCTTAGCCATCAGAAATTTTTTTCAGATCCCAATAAAGCATGTAATATATTTCCGTCAGCTGACTGAGTTAAAATCCAGCGTTGATAAAAGTGAAAAGTTGTTTTTCTGATTTCTATTTAGTTGATTGTTCAAATAAATGGACCCATTTTAATTTTGAATGATTATATCGTTACATAATAGCTCATTATTCACTATTTTCTGAATGAATGCTATTTTTCTATGCTGTGTTAATTTAGAAAGCATAATGTTTGTAGCTAATAATATTTTATTCTCACCGTGCCTAGTATCCGCGTAAGTTTTATTGCAGTCTTAATCAACATAATTCAATTCACATTTCGCTATATATTTGTAGATTAGGTTCACAATCAGACTTGTCAACTTAACATATCAGAAAAAGTTTCCTGTGTATCGCTGCCATTTCTTTGATTCCAATCACACTTTCACTTTTATTGCATGTATTGTGCGAATGAAAATCTTCCTGATCGATAGGAAGCGATGAACATTCAAATAAAAAAATAGAATTTATTTTTCAATAAGAGGAATGATTCTTAGGCAAACAATGTCATTGTTCCTTTTCTAAGCTATTTGAATTAACTTGATTGGTTATTGTGTTATCTATGCTTATATCTTCAGGAGAAAATTAGTAAAAGAAAGAAATGACAATAGCTAGAGAATAATGAGAGAAACCGTTTCAGGAACCAAGTAAATTAGGAAAAAATGTAATACAAGAATAAGAAGCCACTAATTATCTGGTATAATATTACTAATTGCTATGCATAACATTTTGGAAATATTCCTATAATTAATATAGCAAAATTATATTGTCAATTTTTGTAAAATTAATCACGTCAGTTTCTTAAAATTATATTTTTTTTTACTTTAGATTTTTCCATATACAAGTCAACATGAATTTCTACATGTATTTCCATATCGAAAAATATGAAAATCTATTTCCATGTGGGAAGAATGTGAAAAATGTATTTCTATATGGAAAAACGTGAGAAATGTATTTCTATTTGGGAAGTCGTAAAAATGTATTTCTCTGTGAGAAAATATGAAAAATATTTTTCTCTATGGAAAAACGTGCGAAATGCATTTCTCAATGGGAAAACATGAGAAATGTATTTCTATAAGGGAAACATGAAAATTTATTTCTATATGGGAAAATAAATGAAATATTACTTGTAGTTTGAGACGTTGCTGCGAAAATATGAAATGTTACTTTTTCTTTTAAGTTCATTGATAACACAAATAACATTTTATGTTTTACTTAATTCATATGTGTGATCGCACTGTACAAAATGCTTGCAATTACATGATAATCGATAAGATGCAGAAAAACTCAAAATCAATTACATTTTTACACTTAAAAAGAGTCACATAACAACTATGATTATATTGAAAATTTCAGCATACTTCCTGTTAATAGGATTCATTTAGTAGACATAATTTTCATTGTGTATTCTCTCTCTCTTTCTCTCTCTTGTGTAATTTACATTTAATTATATTATTTTGTGTTATAATGAAAACTAAATTCTTATACTTAATATGATTGAAGTTCATTTAAATACATTTTGTGTGATGAGAAATTCAAAATACACTTGAATTTTCATCAAGTTTTGATAAGTATTCTGAATATTTCTCTTACTTTAAGAAAGCTTCTATACATTTGCCATTCAATAAAATTTAAAATAAAAGAAAAAATTCTATAATTTGATATTCCAGTGCATTTTTGAAATTAATGTAAAGTGGTAAAAATCCAGTACGATTTATTTACAGACTTAGCTATGGCCTGCACTCATAAATTCGCTTCTAATAATGTACTAATAATGGCACGCACTAATAAATTCATGGCTTGAAAGGAGGAAAACTAGAGTGTCTCAGGCACTTCTGCTGTCAATCTTTATTTTCTTCTCCCATTCTCAAAGTATCACTGGAAAGTATCAGGTATCAAAGAGAATGGAAACACACCAAGATACATTTTGATGTTGGGGGCACTAAATATTGTTGCATGTATGATGAAAAATTCAAATTATTGCCATAAGATTACTTCACCTTCCTCTGTTTTGTGGGATTATTAATAACCACACCAGATATTTTAGCAAGCACATATGTAGATGCAAACGTCTAGATTATTCGTAGTATTAGTATTCCCATGGTAGCTTTGTCATAACACATTCAAGCATACTTGTATTCAATCAGAAGCGTAACCTAAAGAGTCAAATTTCATTTGCATAATAGGATGGTAAATGGTCGAGAGTGAATAAGTTGAATAATATTGAAGATTCAGTTTTGTAACTTTTTCAACATAATTTTCTTTATATTTAAAGAAAAGAAGATAACATGTATATATTTCAAGATCTGTATTAAGATTTTAAATTTTTGGTTTGTCGTTATGGTCATGTTATTGAATTCAATCGTCCAGGTAAAGAAAAATAATTAGTAAGAAGGAAATCTTGCGTTATAGTTTTAGCTTCATAATTTCCTGAAACTTTTCTCCAAAACTCATCTGCATATTAAATAAATCAATTAAAATATGTCTGCATATTTTAGATAATTAACGATAATTCTTTCTTTTATAAAAACATTTAAATATTTTTCGAAAAATTTAGCTTACTGTAACAAAATATAGATTTTATTCAGACGTAAAATTTACCCATGTTAAAAGTATTTCTAGAAATTAAATTATTTTTAGAAATTAATAGATAGAATCTTTGCAAATATTTTTCTCTAACCATAATCGAATTGCAAGTTCGGAAGTTCAAACAATATTAACAAATGATTTTAAAGTGTATAACAGTCACATATAATTTTTGTAAAACAGTTTTAAAAATCAGAAAGGAAACGAAAAAAATGCTTAAAGGAAAAAATCTCTGAGTAAGAATAAAATAATGAAAAAAAGTTATTTAACATTGAAGATACAATGATCTAAGCCTCAGTGTCTCAGACTTCACTTCTCGAAACAGAATTCGAAAAAGTATTTGTGCTCGAAATATGTAAAAATTATTATTATAATTTAAAATACTATTTCCACAATTATTCTTAAAAAAGTTAGCTGATAAGAATATATTGTATAATATAAATCAACTTCATAAAAGGAAATTATTACTCTGTAATAAATAAGTTTTTAGTCTTAAAAGTTAAATTTTAATTTATAAAATGGTGGCATTGCAGCAATCGTAAAATATATATCGAATAAAAAATTGTAAACTCAAAAATCTAATTTCCTTTTCAAAAAATTACAGTCATCCAAAACACGAAAATAATAATGAATTTTCTTCACAGTGCTCTTACTGTAATATATGATGTACGTATCATCTTTACACCCTATTTCTTGAGAGATAATCTAGATATTTGTCTCCCTCCCTTTCTATGAATAAGTGGGATTTCTCTGTTTTTCCAGCAGTTTTCATGGCTCCAAGAGGATTATTTTATATTAGAATGAGATTTGCTTATTGTACAAAAAGCAAATGATTAAAATATAAAATTTTTTCATGCTACAAATTATTTGATCAGCATCTATGTAACAGAAAGAAGAGAATTTATTACCATTTGAATGCTAAATTTTGAATCAGTTACTTTAAAAATGTAACAAATTACTATATGCGTCATTCAAAATTTGTTATATAACAAATCTATCTAATAAAATTATCAGAATGTATATCTTGTAATAATGCGTGTAGATAAAAGGTAGAACAAAAGATTAGTTTGAACAGAAAAAAATATATAAGCGATTGAATTTCTCAACAAATGAGTCATACAGGGAAGGGCAATTATTCTCATCACAAAGCTAACAAAAGAGCTGTTATTGTTCAAATATTTCATTCCATGTCTGTATTGTATTCAATAAATCATGAAATTGTCTGGAAAGAAGTTTTCCAACTAGTTTAAATTCGTTTTGTATTTAAATAAAACGATGTGTTCCTTATAAGTATGCCATATTAGTTCAATAGGCAGAATTTGAATAACGTTAGTTTCTCTTATACAGTGGAACAATATTTATTTTAATGTTTCACCAAGCTACAATTTTTTATATTATCATAAACTCTTTTCATCCCATTGAATATTAATGCATATTCACTAAACGTTTTTTTTTTCAAAATAAAATGAGAACTATTTCCCCATCTGCATTACAAGTAAATCGTTTCTTCTCTGGCATCTAAATTTAATATAAACAGAATATCTAAGTACCATAGGAAAATTTAAGAATTTCTAGTATTTAGTTATGTAATGAAAGAGAATTATTTTTCCTCATGTATGACAGTTGAAGAAAATACTGATATGATAAATTAACTGCATGAATATTCTGTGAATGTTTCTTTGATTTACGGACTCTAATGTATATTATGAAATTCTTATTGCATACTAGCTTCAACTTAAATATTACAGGAACATTTATCACTCGATAAATAGCCATAGCTTATCAGCATAGGTTATGACATAGAAAATGACGCTTCTGATAAAGATATACATATGTAATTTTCTTATCTGAGAACCCAAAATTTTGAGATTTATATTCCATCCTACTAAAATTCACAGTTAACTAAACAACCCAAAAAAATATTTAAAAATTTGTTATGCAGCAAGAGAAATTTATACAATAAGTGGTAGTACGAATGTAATTTGTAAAGCATAACATAAATACACACAATATTGTCACATTAATGTGACCTGAGCCAGATAAAAGCCAGAATAATCCCCTGTCGGAGCGGACTGCTGCGAGACGTACAGGAAGAGAGTCAATTAGGTTCTCCCGAAGGTGTTCAGTGGGATGTTGACCCATGCCGACTTCAGTGCCATGGTCAACTGTTCTAGATTACCGTTGTGAGGATCCATGCCACGAACAACCCGATCGATATGGTCCCACAGACTCTTGATTGGACTTAAGTCAGGTGAGCTTGCTGGCCAGGGGAGAATGGTAAACTCACCCTGGTGCTCTTCAAACAACACACGTTTATTGCCATCTGTATGATAACTCGCATTGTCCTGATGGTAGATGCATCATCTCGAGAAAAAATAATCCGCATATAGGGGTGGACATGGTTTGCAAGGACAGGTGCTCACTTGCATTGATCCATCGCATCTTTCACAATGATGAGTAAGCCCAGAGAATGCTAGGAAATCATTCCACAGACCATAATCGCCATATGCCAAGACCGCTCTGGTAATTGTTGCAAGATTTTTGCTTTCACAGGTTTCTCGTCGTATACAACGTATCACACGTTTCAACGTCCATCTGTCCAATAGAGCGTAAAATATGATTCCTCGGAAAACGCTGCCGGTCACCTCTCAAGAAATGACCTGTGGCGGAATTAGTAATTTCTGGCCTTCGTCGCAGATGAACAGCAGTCAGCACCAGTGCATGAACCAGGAGTCTGCTTCGGAGACTCAGACGCA
Source organism: Latrodectus hesperus (assembly GCA_037975125.1). Taxonomy (NCBI): domain Eukaryota; kingdom Metazoa; phylum Arthropoda; class Arachnida; order Araneae; family Theridiidae; genus Latrodectus; species Latrodectus hesperus. Next base: position 11,268,445 of record CM075854.1, on the reverse strand, counting down.
AAACCATACCCTGAACAGTAGTTTGGGACACTGTGGGTAGCTCTTTGACTCATCTGGATGGCCAATTGCTCAACGGTAGCACGTCTATTAGCTCGAACGCATCTCCAGAGCCGTCGTCTACCTCTGTCATCTATTACCCGTGGTGCACTACATTTGCCACGTCACTGATTTTGGACCGTTCTATTTTTCCATTCACTGTATATTTTTACCACCGTGGCACGCGACACACACTACGACGTTTCATAAATTCAACCGTTTCGGAAATGCTTTCACGCATGGCCCGAAATTCAATGATCATGCCCTTTTCGATGTATCTGATAAATCGTTCTGTTTCTGCATTACACCAACGATAGCAATGTTTTCCGAAGTCCTCACACATCCTTCATATAAATTCAACAGCACTATGATGTCACCTGCTTTCTATGATTGGTTATTTAATGTCGAAAGAACGTGATGGCCACATTAAAGTGAGTGAACTGTGTAAATGATTAGAATACTTCAACACAAAAAGTTAAGCTGTTTTCAGTTGCTTTGGCATTACTTGGCAAAACCGTTTTATATTTGTAGTTCAAACAGACCACTCAAGGTGAAATGCTACTAAAGCATCATCAGATTCATGTTCAAACTCAGGCAGAAACCGAAATAATAAAATTTTGCATCTTGTAGATTTTAAAATACGCACAAAATGTGATACTGATGTTTATCATTAAAGCTAAAATTTTCAAGTGTATTCAATTTTATTGCCAGTAAAAGTCATATGGTATAGAAAAACTTCATTCATTGTTACGCAACTTATGAAAAGTACCTATCAGTCTGCGAGAAATCTATATTATGTTGCCAATAACAGCTTTAAAATGAAATAAATGAATATAAATAGACCTCTTGTTTTTATCGCAAAATCTTATTTGTATTTTTGCATGCTCTATTCTATTTGCAAAAATTATCAAATATAAATTTTACATACATTACAACAAGTAAAATTATGCTTGAATATTTGATTAATGAAAAACAAAGTAAAGTTCATTTCAATTTTAAATTACTTTGCAATTCAGAATATATACATTTCTTCTAAACTGAACACTTCGAATTGTTGTAGCTGTAACAATAAGTATTTTTTGTCGTGTGTCCTTATTTGGTGTGCATGAGAAAGGACAAACAAGCAAAACGGAGTATTGACGAGGAAAATGACTCCAGATAGGAACAGGAGGAGAGGATGTTCTGCTTTCTTTTTCGGAACAGGGATCCAATGCAGGCAGAAAGTCCGACTTTTCCCCTAGTTTTACATCGAAACTTTATTCGAGATACGAATCCGAGCCCACTCAGTGAAACCTAATGGTCATAACAGGCTTGGCGGTTGTAAATTATTTGATTTGATTTTACTGGCGCAAGATTGTCAGATGTGGGATAAGCTGCGCCTTTTATGGATTTTGGTAATACTGGCGTTTGAAAAGTTAAAGTAAAATGATGGGTGGGAATAAGTCTATCGTCACGTCGATGCTTATATGACTTACAGTACAAACTCTTTGATCACGAGATTCTTCCAAAAATTTTGCTTCTGTAACATTTATGAAACCTGGGTTAGAAAAGAGCTCCACGAATCTAATTTATAGTTTTATGAAGTAGTGTTTTGACTGGAACTCAGCCAAAATTTTTAAATTAATTATCCAATAATATTAAATTACTGACTTCCAATCAACTTGAACAAGATCGTAATTTTCTTAACTTTGTATATTACTAGATGATGTTAAAAGTTTTTGTGCTAGAAAAGGCAATACTGCATGATAAGTGTTAGCAGTTTGGATCAACATGTAACGAATAAATCAATTGGCTTCAACAACGAAAGACATAGAACCGATAGGATATTTATAAGGATTCAGGCTTGATGGCACCACCCAAAGATAGCACAGAGCCCTATCAGGGGTGGCAGCCACCGGCTCTGGATATTTCTAGCCTCTGCGCTTACCAGTATGTTAGCCGACACCTATTTGCTGGGAATCACACCCGAACAAAATGACCACCCTTAATGCCAAGCCCCAAGATTGTGATCTCTTCATTTGATCCCTAGCATACAAACCACGAGATATAACTACTTACCAGCTGATTGATAGACTGGAGATCATAGTATACCACCCGTTCAAAGGGTTGCCATGCATGGATAGCACGATGATTTTGATTGTCCATGAGAAGCAAATAACAAACAGAGCGACTTCAGTTACTCATGGAGAGTTTTTTCGCATACCGTCAAGGGGTTGAAAGGATAAGAGAAAGATTAGAAGGAAAAAAGAGGAAAAATGGGAAGAATATAAATTCCTGGGATTGGGACACTCGTACTCACCTAAAATATGTGAGGCCCATGAGGGGGTAAATCTCTTAAAAATGAGAGTGTCTATACAGAAGTTAAGTGTCGCAAGTGTCTGAAAATGACATTGAACTTTTGAGAATTATTTTGAGCAAATTAAGTTGAGAGAGTTGGCTTACTAGCTAGCATAAGCAGGGAGAAATCACCAACATATTTACATAGCAGAAACACCCATAAGTTTTTTATGAGCCCCTTTCGTCATCCCAATAGCAGATTTGAAGCTTTTAAAAGCAGAAAAAGCATTGAGAATATAAAAGAACAAACTGATGTTTTCCAGCAATATCTGAAAATCCTCCTAAAAATTAAAAACTGACATTAATCAAAATAAACGTATAAAAATTACAATAAGATTATTGTCTACAAAAAAACAGCATTGAAGGAAACAGATTGAACTTTCAATCCTCTAAATGGAACAGAATTCCGCCTAGTGTTAGACAAACTGTCAGTTGGAAAGCTACAATGTTTTAAGACCACAATCAAAGGAAATTATTTATGCAAATTAATTCATACCACACCTTCATTTTACCCGTAAATAAAAATCTAAAAATTGTTACTATAAGCTTGTCACTAAATATTACAGATAAAGAAATCAGAATCGAACTTACCAGTGAAGGATTCTTTGTTATTAATATCACTCAAATGATGAATAAAGTAGAAGAGAATAAGACGTATCAACCTAAACACATTGCCACTTTGCCAAAGAAATTTATAATATCTTTCATCTATTTAACTTAAAAATAAAAATCAAGTCATTTCGGACGCTTTAGACAATGGTACAGACATAAGGGATTTTACCATCATACCCAAAAACTCCTGTCACTACGCATTTAAATGTTTAATATGCTGGGAAACATCATATCTCAATGCTCAAAACCCGAAATAACACCAGCAAAATGTGCAAACGAGATAGAGATTGACGGCTTACAAACTTTCGAGATAGCGAAGAATTTCTTATATTACTTGGGACCAACTACAATTCCTCGAAATTAGAGCAGATAAGTAGTAAAAATATACTAACTTCGAATCCTGAATTAACTTACGTTAACGATTTAGTGCAAAATAAAAACACATAATAAACGAATCTAAAATCATAAAGGTAACAAAACAAGTATTTGCAAAACCACAAAATACCCTTACATATATTAATTACACAGAAGTATTGGAAGTCAATCAACTACAATTATTTAATAGAGAATATATATATATATATATATATATATATATATATATATATATATATATATATATATATATATATATATATATATATATATATATATATATATATATATATATATATATATATAGTTAACCTAAAAATTAGAAATACCCATAATGATAAATAAAAACAAATTTTCACTAATTATCATTGTTGCATGGAATGCAAATGATATTAAAATAAAATAAAAAAATCTGAATTTCTAAATTTTACAGATGACAATAACATTGATAACCTTGCTTACCAAAACGAATTTAAACCATCTGATAATTTTAACATTCCAAATTATAATATATTTTGAATAGAGTACAACATAAAGGCGGTGGAATAGCAATAGTAATTCAAAAATCTTATGTTTCACCACCCAGAAATAACAGAGAATGATTTGAAGAAACTCACTATTAGTCAATCTAAAGAGCAATACTACAATTAAAACTACATGTCTCTCTCTACAGTAGACCACGGCAGCTACTATAAATGCACATGTCATCACCGGAATCCTTTCAACTAATCATCATACAATGATTGGCGGTAATCTTAAGAACAAAAAACCCATTGCGAATGTCATGTTATTAATGACAAAAAAGTGCTACTTATAAAATTAGGTTAAATAATAGCTTTAAACTAATTACTTCTACTGAACCAATACTCTTCTGATTTCTCGCAATTTTGATATACTGGATATGTTCTTAACACACAAAACTGCCTCTATCAGCACAGGTCTTCAGTGTCTTATCATCTGACCATCTACCAGTCATGGACTGTCTTGAAATTAGTATATAAAAACGTTACCATTAAACATATCACTAGAAGTGACTGGACTTAATGAATTAATATTCTCACAAATACAGCAGCAATAGCAAAGTGGGGAATGAAAGATAGAAAATGACATTTCCGATTTAAATGAAGAACGTATCAAAAGCTATGAAGAATCTATAACTAAGTTTAAATATCACAATAGGAATCTAAAATTAATATCAAACATTAATATCTAAGCAATATCAAAAATTGCATAAAAAAGAAATAGAATGATAAAAAAAATTTAAACTTTGTGTCAAACATATGTAATTGTTAATAAAGAGAATAAACACATTAAATTGTGTTAGGGTCATATAGAAACAGTGATTGGAATATAAAATTTAAAATCTATCTATTGTGTAATTATTCTGTCAAAGATGATGTCCTTCGGGACCCATCACATTTTTTAGACATTTAGATATTTTTGGTTTTATGGGGGTTGTCTAGCCTAGCTAGCTAGACAACCTGAGATATGTAACAACAACAACAATTATTCTGTCTGGATTATGATCAGAAAGCTTAGAAACATAATAGAACTTTTAATGGGTGATTAACTGCTCCAAATGGATCCGCAATATCAAATACTAAAAAATAAGATATTTTCTCTACAGAGAGAGAGAGAAAGAATTATTCCAACAATTTGAACCCAATGGGAATATTAACACCAGCACTACTGAAATTGAAAATAAAAATGTGCAGCATTTTTTTCTTTCTATTTGGTGATAATTGGACTCAGGCTTCCTCAAAATCAATAAATTACTGTTGTTAAAATTAAAAGGCAAACAACATCACCTCTATAGTTAAAAATTGCCACAGAAATTAATTTTAAAAATTCCTCAAAATTCGTAACAGACATCTCCAAGTGTCATATTTTGCCCCATATGGAAAACTATGATCAAAATTCTATTCACCAGACCCGGAAGACTCCAGAAAAGTAAAATCATAAACCAGTTAGTCTGCTTCTTATCACAGGAAAAATATGTGAAAAAACTATTTATAACAAAATAAAAGATTATCTCAGCTTATTACCAAATCAACTATATGGCTTTCAGAAATATATTTCATCAGTCAAGGAACTACTCAGAATTATTGAAACGATAGGACACACAAATCTACACAATAATCTTTACCAGTCGCGACACTATTAGATATTTGTAATATATTAGATAGAGTATGTGGCCTGATTAAATTTGATATAAAATGATCAAACTCAATATCTCTTAATGCACAGATATCCTTTTTATCAACTCTTTTATAAATATTTTCAAATAAGGTATAATAACGAAACTTCTCTAATATTAAAAATGGATGCAGATGTTTTTAAGGAAGTATATTATATCACATGCTTTATCTATTTCATACACAAGATTACCCAATTGAAAATAACCAAAATATACATTTAAATACTGCAATACACTCAAGCCCAATAAATACAAATATGCGGTCATACATAATACCAAACTTGTACTTTCAAAATAGAATGATGTGCAAACTAAAGATTATTAAAAAATTTCCACTACACTTTGTAAGAAAAAGAAATAAAGTAAAACAAACTAACAAATTACCTCCCATTATTTAACGAAACTATTCCAACAGTCGAGAGTACAAAATATCTTAGACTTGCAATGAAGAATAAACTCTCTAACATGGAACATCCACATCAATATATTTATTCAAAAAGCAACTAAAGCTTACGGCATTAAACCCATTACATAAGGCAGATCGAAACTACTCCTTGAACTTTTTGAGATTATCAAGACTCATATCAATGATAAGATCTCTGATTACTTGTGCCTCACCTTTTTGGAACACTATCACCAATGAAGGCAACAAAATTTAAATTTTTTAACGTAAACAATAAGATTCAAGACCAATAGTTTCCTACTTTCTCAGAAATAAAAGTATTGAAAATGCCTCAAAATTATCATAAAGTACATCGAAAAAATAAATATTTTTCAAAAATTTTCTCAAAACCGCAAAACAGTGAACGTTAATCGAATATTTAATTCTAAATACCTACAAGAGTATAATAAACACCGTCCAATTGCAAATTTTTATTTTGGAGAAAAGAATTATGAGAACTTTTAAATTTGTTAAATAGTATATATATATATATATATATATATATATATATATATATATATATATATATATATATATATATATATATATATATATATATATATATATATATATATATATATATATATATATATATATATATATATATATATATATATATATATATATATATATATATATATATATATATATATATATATATATATATATATATATATATATATATATATATATATATATATATATATATATATATATATATATACATCATTCAATCTTCGTCGTATTCCTTTGAGCTTCAAAGTGTGTTAGATGCATTTCTGCCATTTTCTCGAACGTATACTCTACCATAGTATTGATGAAATTATTTTCGGGCCATGTTATCAAGATAATATTTGAAACGATGACGTTGTCCGTTTTTGAATGACAATGCTTGCTCTGGTTGAATTTTTTCGTTCAATCTAAGATCAATTATATTGCTTCTCAGTAAAAATGTTTGTATGGTAAATTCTCAATAGTCTTCAGAGACCTGAGTTTGATCAAGTAAAATGCCCTTGTGACTACGCGGCATGGCTATGAATGAGAAGTACAAAGAAAATAGAAATGGAATCCCGTGGACTGCTCGCAGCCAGGGAGAGGGCATCATCGAGGCCCCTCGTTATTGCATTGCCTCTTTTCTGCTTCTCAGAATAGAATGTGGATTGTATTCTATGGTAATTATCGGTCGTTTGGATGGGTACTACCATCTCTCTTAATTTGTAAAAACAATTAAGAATCACCCTGTATATGTTACGATAAAGAGGATTAATCCTGTGAGACTATGTATAATAACCAGTGATTGTTCATAATTCTTACTAAACTCGGTAAATGTGATAAATTACTAAATGTTTATCGCTTTTACCTATAAATATATAAAATCTCCATCTCGTAATAGGAAATGTGATAAATTTCGATTATTTTGTAGAAAAATGGTATCTAAATTCGAAAAAATAAATATTTTCTAACATTATTAAACATTTCGTTCTTAAGAATTTGAGAAACATCATGATGACTTAAAGTAAAACTTACAATATTATTTAAATTTAAAATTTTAAATAAGATAGACTCTTTTGTCCGTTCATTTTAGTAGATATTTTAAGACAGATGTATTAGATATTAACAAAAGTTATATATTTGATGTACAAAGTATTTAGAAATACAAAATGATCAAAATTACTAAAAATAAAGTAAAAACTAGTTCGTTATTTCAGTAAATACTTTACTTTTATTTAAGCAAAACAGAATTTTAAATAATATATAGATAATTTTTATGTCTTGTTAGCTAAAAGTTCTGGAAAAAGAAAACAAATCATTTTTAGAATTTATATAAAAGGAGTTCCATGTCAAATAAACTAAATCTTAATTGCAAAAAAGTATTGATTTATATTTACTTACAAATTTGCCTATTTGGATTCATAAGACGGTTATGACATTTAGAATCCCACAATTTTCAAAATTTTTTACATTTATCAGATTCACACTCTGTTTTGCAAGTATATCGTTCATACCAATGACTTTCAGAAAAAAGATTTTTTCCACAATCTCGAACTGATGGAATGAGCTGATTTCTGGTGTTCTACAGTGAAAAATTTCTTTGTATTGTTTCCTAAGATATAAATGTCTCAGTTTTGCAATTCTAATATCATTGCCAATCCTGGGTCACTTCTTGCTCTGTCTATATTTTGTACTCGTAGTTTCACTGTGCCACCAATATAACCAAAAGAAAATTTAAAATTTGAAACTTTCAACGTCTTTTATTAATGCGATTCACAACTTTCTTTAGCCCTACTTCTATATTTTCTTTTTTGTTTTTTATCTAGTGACACTATATATCTGGTTAAAATGAATCACTTCATCATTCTCATTCTAAATCACAAAATTAATTGCATGAAAACAGTCATTCAGTAATTTTAACTAGGCAAGAATAAATAAAAAATAAAAAAGTTCTAGAGAAACTTATGAAACGCAGGCAAAAAGATATTAAAAGCTTCAAATCTGAAATTTTCTTTCGTAATATTTGGTGAAACAGTGAATGCAAGATGTAGGGAGAGCAAGAAGTGACTCACGAAATTTATTAGCGATGATATTAGAATGTTCATAACTGAGATATCTATATTTTAGAAAACAAATCAAGGAATATTTTCCTAGTGTTATACCAAAAACCAATTTACAATTTGGGAAGAAAAATTTATTTTACTTGAAGATTTTTCCAGATGAAGCAGTATCACTTGAAGACTGTTAGAAAATCATCTTTCTCGAAGTCAGGGATATGAACAATATGTTTGCAAAGCAGAAGGGAAATCTGATAAGGGCAAATGTAAAAAAACTGGTAAACTGTGTGTGTAATTCTAAATGCCATAATAATATAAAGTGTCTAAATAAATAAATTTTGAAGTAAATATAAGTTACTGTTATTTTAGAATATGGGTTTAGTTTATTTTTGATATGGAACTGTTTTTTATAAATTCTAGTAATCTCTAAATTGTATTCTTTTTCCTGGTGTTTTAATTAATAAATAATAACAATTATCTTTAAGTACTAGTTACTGTTTAATTGCGAATTATGTTTTGCTTAGATAAAAAATAAAGTATTTACTGAAATAGCAAGCTAGGTTTTATTTTACTTTTAATAATTTTGGCAATTTTGAATTTTTAAATACTTTTACACCAGATATATAACTTATGTTAATATCAAATACATCAGTTTAAAAATATCTACTGAAATGAAAGTACAAAAGACCCACTGTTATTTAAATTTTTAAATTTAAAGATTATAGTAAGTTTTATTCAAATTCATCATGATCTTCAAATTCTTTAGAACTAAATGTTTAATATTGTTTGCAAATGTTTATTTTTTCGAATTAAGATACCATTTTTCTACAAAATAATCGAAATTTATCATATTCCCCAGTACGATTTGGAGATTATATATTTACTGGTAAAAGTGATATTCTTTTTCAAGATAATTTATCATGTGTACTGAGATTCGTGGGATTACGCATAATCACCAATAAAACCCCCTTTTACCTTAACATATATATATCATTAATATAATAATTTCAAAGCTTGTAGTTTTTTAAACTATAAAATACGAAATGTATGTTATAAATTGATGAAATTCTATATTATAATCTAGGAAATATAAAATGGTTTTAAACATTATATTAAAGGATAAAAATGAGTCATATGTTTAGATCGCCCTAAATTATTAAGTTAAAATTGTTTTCAAATTGTTCAAGTATTTTTCATTATTTTCAATCCAGCAATGATCTAAAAAAATAAAATAAAGATAAATTTTCATCTACATATTGATGAGGTTTTATAAATGCATATTGAAATATCAATGTATTTGCCACACATAATTATCACCTTCATTTATAAAAAGCAAATAAAATTTAAAAGAAACGTGATAGTTAATTTTCACAATATTAAAATTGTTGAAATATATCGATGCTACTAATGTTAATAAGTCTAGGAACAATAAATCTAGTATATTAAGGGGTAATCAAATGTCTAAGGCTGAATATTACTTCCCATTCGAAATGAATCCCTTCAAAAAAAATCTTTCTCAATAAAAAGAACCAGAAATATGTAATCCTACAACAGAGGGCACGATCTTATTTATTTTCCATTTCAATTTACATTTTGCTTTCTTTCTAGCAATGATGAAATCATTGTGTGTGCCATAATGTTAAAAAAATCTTCAATATCTTTGCCTGCTTTATAGTGTGTGTATATATATATATATATATATATATATATATATATATATATATATATATATATATATATATATATATATATATATATATATATATATATAATCATTCTTAATGACCCAAAAGAAAATGACCTACAGAAAGTATAGCATATTGTTAGTCCTAAAAGTAATCGGCCTCCAGCACCTTCTGCCAACGTGTCTCCATTTGTGGAATCCTTTTGAGGTAAAACTTGATGGTTTTGGAAGCAAAGAAGTCCATGAGTACTTGGTACAAGTCTGCTTCATTGATGACTGAGCTCCCACGAAGACGATTGTCCAGGGAGTAGAAGAGGGGTAATGTGATGGTGCAAGGCCATGTGAGTCAGGAGGATGGCACAAAGTCTTCCAACCAAGTCTCAGTGTGGTATTCCTGGCTAACAACTAACATGTGGCCTTTCATTATCAACAAAGAATAGTATACCATTACGATTAACTACTTCTGGCTCTTTCTGTTTTAATGCCTGTTGAACACGTTGTAATTGCTGTTATTATAGGTCCGCATTGACAGTTCGGCCCGTTGGTAGCCGCTCATATATTGATGCGCTACGGTGGAGAGAAAAACAACGATAACCAGACTGCCATTCGTTGTTGCTTATGGATTTTCAAAAACATGAGAGAAACCCACTTTCTTAGCCTGTACGTCTTACGTAAGTGGGTCAAATGAAGTCTAACTGTTTCACCGAAAATTTTATATTGTCTGGCAAGTTCACCACACTTTTCACTACAGCCCTCCTCAATAACCGCCTGCAGGACTTCGTCATCCAAGGCCTGTGGTCGTCCCCTGTAAGGAACAAATCCACTGACTTGAATATCTGAAACCAGTGCCTTGCCGTACGTTTATTCCTCGAATTCGAAGACTTGATGCAGTGGCTGATAAGCCCACTTTGAAGTAGTAAGGCAAACAACACCGAACGAGGCCCTTCGACACGTCCCTTTCTCTTCGCTACTGTTCGAGTTACGATTGATGAATGTGCGCGGTAGTCCTTTCTTTATAACGGCTGATACTCATACACTCGATTGATCGGTGTAGGAACCTCATCATTCTCTAATTTGCACATTTATTCTCTCTTCATTTAATGGCAAAAGAAGCGAAAACGGCAAGAAATTTCTTATTTACCTTATAAATAGATACAGTGTAGCCTCGACAAGTCTTCACACAAAGTACTTCAAAATTTTGACTGAGTGGTAACTTAAGAGGAATAATCATAAAAACAACTACGTAAGTAAATTAATCAAATTAGAATATTTTATTAAAAAAATAATTCATCTTAATTTTTTTTTCAATATCTATAAGAAATATAAATATTCTTTTCAGTTTTTTATTATATTTAATTGCTTATAACAACAGCATAATTAATAGCTGTGATGCTGATATGAATTAATAAAGTTTAAAAACCAAGCATACAAACGAATTAATGGTATAATAATGGACACTTGTTTTAGTTCTAATATTAGCAATTAAGCCAAATTTATCAAATATAACTCAAATATCTTGTCCTATATAACGGTAAATTTTTATTAGATATATGTGTGTGTGTGAATGAGCTTTTACTTATTTATTTTAACCAACGATTTTCTCTCAATCACTGAAATTTACCTAAACTCTTTGAAAATTAACCAAATTAATTCTGAAATAATTTTAATGTCAACTACTTGGATTTTAACATAAGTAATTATATAAACTCTAAAACTTATACTGATAAAAGGAGACTTTAATTCCAGAACAACTAAATTTGTTATTCGAGCTCTAACACCTCTAACAAAATTTGTCACTATTATTGTTATTCAAATTGTTAGCTTTTATACTCAATTCCGACTTCAGCGAATTTATAAAAGCTACTCAATCTTGTATATATATAAATCAGATTTAGTAAATAAAATTTAATTCCAATTAGTTTTATAAATTTTTATTTCAAAATATTATTTACTAAATTAAAAATTAAGTAAATTAAGAAACTTTCTTATTGACTAATTTATTTTTAAATTTCGACCCTAACTGATTCAAAGTTTTGGGGCAGTAAACTACCAAATTTTGTTCCTAAAACCCTGTCAGGTGCAGCTCATTTTAGATGTTAGTCTTTTTTTTATTAAATCAAATAATTTAGGCAATCTTATTACTTTGGTTTTTAAAAATTAAACATTTTCTGTTTGTTTTTTGCTTTGTATTTTTAGTTAATCCCCAATTTTTCCTTCTTTTAAATTTTGGATTATTATCAACAAATTCCAGAAAATTTTAATTATTATAACCAAATTTTCAATTTATCATTTTATTCATTAATATTTTAATAAACTTTATCTTTTTCATTTTTTTCTGTAACATCAACCATAAATTATTTTACGCGCCAATCTTTTGGCAAGAGCCTTTTAACTTGTATTTTATTCCCTTTGTTGCCTTCAATGAACAAATAATTTTGCCCTAAAAGCAACCGTGGAAGTTAATTTCGAATTTGGTTACTTTTCCAATTTTTCTTTTTTTTAATTATTTGTAATTCTTATCTTAGTCCATGTCTCAAACTTGTATCTATTAATGACCTCGCTACATAGTTAAAAAAAGTTGTAAACATTTTAGACCGTTAGGTATGGTTATACTTTCTTAATTTCGTATGTGTAACTTTCACTTTCAATGCTTACTTTTATGCTTCAATTGATGTTATTTTTTCTTTCGAAGTTTTTCGGGAATAATTGATTTCTGTATTTTTTATTCTTAGAATATTTACATAAGTGAATTCAAAACGCCGTTCCCTTGTTCCCTTTTCCCTTGATGAAAAGTTTATTCTTTCATTTCTCTTGTTTTCTAATGTTTCATCTCTTATTCTTTTCTACTTTCTTAAATATTTTTTCTGCTTTGAGTAATTCAAATTATTTTTTCACTTATACTAAACAATTTAAAAAATTTCTTTTTTTAACACATTTAATTTTTACTTTAACCAATATTTGTAAATATATATAAGTAATAATTACAAAAATAAGTTGGAATTACTTATAAATAATTAATATATTGATTTAGTTGATCATGAATCCAATTTCCTGTATTTTTTAATAATTAAATGAGTATTACAAATAACCTGAATTAAAAATATATGTGTCAAAAGATATTATATTTTTAAAATATTAATCCCAAATATATTTTCATTTAAAATTAAATCTATGTATTTTTTCTATGAAAACTTAACTAGTTAAAATGTTTAATGATGATAGCTTAATTTGTAATATGTTTTGGCCATTTAAACTTATAATCATCTAGATATGAATATTATTGAATGATTTTCTAATACATTTCTGTTTTTGCAATTGATAGTTAACATTCATGATAAATTTAAAATAAGATAGTTATTTCGATCCATAAAGTATTAATTAAAATGTTATCCTTATTGGTGGAAAAATAGAAAATGAATGTGTCACAATGATTTTGATCAGCTCATGAGTAATAACTTCATTCAAAAAAAAATTGGAAAGGAAATACACACTGGAAACTTCCATTTAAAAATTCAAAGTGATTTTGCAATTATTATCTCGTAGTTATATATATATATATATAAAGAGAGAGAGAGAGAATTTGTATTTTAAATATTTATTCAACAATTCTGATATTTTTTTATATTTTTAACTACTGCATTAAATTTTTGTCTGAATGACTGAAAGTACATTAACAAACTATTACTTATTTACATTAAGGGGAATCAGTTTTGCAGCTAAAATTTCGGAGACTGCCAAATTCTCTGATGAATTGCAGATTTTCAGTTTCAAGATTTTTCAGTTCAGTTCAGAGCTTCTTGATCTTTGTAATGACTCTGTTTTATATGATCGATATTTTATTCTACTTAAATAAATCTTCTTTTAAAGGTCCGAAAAGTAATTGTCTGCTGACGAATAAAAGCAAATGTCGACTCTATTCGGGTATACCTTAATCAATATATAGCAGTGGTTTTAGTCTTTTTGACCTCAAAACATTCCCTATTAGAGAATGTTATTATTAGGGAATGTATTATTAGTACATTGCCTTCTCTATTAAGAAGCAAAAGGCATACACGGTGCCGAGTGCTAATAACACCTTATAGTACTGAAGCCTATTGGAAAAATTGAAATGTGAAATTAAAAATTAATATTAATGTTGTTTTTTTAATTCAAAGAGATTTTTTTACAAAAGAAAATTTAATTTTTGTCGGACATTTTCCACATAAATTCTATAATAACTTCTGTATTTTTTATAGTTATGAAACCCATCTAATTTTCTGTTTATAATGAGAATTCCAGTTTTCTTAAATTGAAGTTGCTTACTCTTCGAATTGTTAATGATAATTTTAATTCATTACTCGTATATGTATTTGATTGGACTAGATTAATTTGCAGTCTTATGGTCTCTTTTAACGTACTAGGACCAATACAATATGTATCTACATTTTAAAAGAAAATAAACCATTATTCATACCCAAGGGGGAATAAATTCTCAAACTACCGAACTGATAGCACACACACACACATATAGGTTACTATAACCATTCAGAGCAAACTTCACTTGATTTAAGTGTGGATAATATTTTTTTATTTACAAATAGCTTTACTGCGTTCTCCTTATTCCGAGATATATTTTAGAATGGGAATTTATTTGAATGAGTGAAAAATTTCAAGAAGCAATTTTTTCTGGTTTATATATTCTGTAAAGAACTATATCAACTTAATTTTCGCCTTTCATACTCACCCGCTTCTTTCCTTTTGCATTTTTTCAAGATGTTAAGCTTTGCTATTTATTTCTGGACATGCTGATGTCTTTATGTTGGCAATGTTGCCAAATCAGTTTGATTTTTTTAATTATGTTCTCTTTTTTTATCATAGTAAAATTTATTAAATAGTAACACAAGATATTATTTTTCAACATCAAAAGGTAAGTTCTTAGTAAACTGACGCATTTGCATTATAATTATTTCTCATAAGATTTTGAAACAAATCAGAGGTTTGAAAACAACTTTTATAATATGCTTTTCTTTTTTATTGTTGGTAATTGAACTATTTATGCAGTTTTTAATACTAGTACATGTGTGATTACAAAAGTAAATCTTTCGGAAATGGTAACAAATATTGAGCAGTTTAAATAATTAAACATTTCTTTTTATCATTATAAGAAACATAGAATTCATAATAAAATATATTAATCACTGAAATTTATACGACAAAGCAAGGGAAAATTTAATGCAAAATAAAATTTATTACATTTACTTTAAAATGAAGTGTTCCCTTTATTTCACTGTGAAAAATGCTGTCAATGAGTATGGAGAAAATCGAAGAAATTGTTTGTTAAAAATATGGAAGCTAACTTTATTAATAAAGTTCAAGACTTTTTTTAATTTTTCTGTATTTTTCCATATTTTTGTTAAGGTTGATTTTTTAATATTGAAAATATTTTGAGCTGAGTGCTTTTAGTATCTACATTCTACTTTTTTTCCTTAAATATTCTTCAACAGAGATTGAATATTCATGTATTCCAAAACAGCAGACTAGAAATGTTTTAGAAGTTGACTCCGGAATATCGCAGTTCAAGAGAGAGTAGACTAAATAAAAGAAGAAAACTTTTAGGATAAAAATGAAGCATATCATATAAATTCATTTTGGAGTGAAAAGAGAAAAATTTGTCCGTCCTAGATCCTGTCTTTTTTTAATTCATATAAATAGAAGAAATATTACTTGACACAATATATAAATATTTATTACTTGACATTACAATATTTATTACTTGATATAAATATTAGTTAGCACAATATGTAACGAAGAAATTCAATTTATATATATATATATATATATATATTAAAGAAATATATAGAGTTTTTTAAAATAATTAAATGAAATAAGCTTTAATATCTTAAAATGAATAAGTTGAAATTTTGTGTATAATTTTAAACTCAAATTCCAGTAAGTAAAGGAAATTTTTTATACACAGAAACTGAAAAGAAAAAATATTTAATAGACAATTTCAAATATAATTTTCTGTTCAAATTTGTAAAAATAATCATAAAATAACATAAATTTATAAGTAAAGAAATAAAATTCTATTAGAAGAAAAAGTAATTTATCCTTTGTAACAGAATAGCGATAAATCTAATAGAATAAAAATTTTATTTCGTTTGTTAAAAAGAAAATAAGCTAAACAAATTGAATAACTAACACTGTCACCCTATTACATTGCGAATAAGAGAAATTAATTTCTTTAAGTTTTTTTAGTCGTCCATTGATTGGTTCTTCTAAGAAATAAAAGAATATTTAATGCCAATTAGCAATTATTAAAAGATAACCGTGTTTCTAATAAAATAATATCCAAATTAAATTTTGTTTTAATTTAATGCCTATCCAGCATTTTCTACAGCAGCTTTAAAACGTATAAATTACTAGCAAACAAAAATAGTTAAAGATTTATTTACCTGCAGAAATAAACATGTTATAGTTGGCTCTATACCTGTAAAAGAGACTGCCGATGATCAAACGATAAAGGGACTTTGGATAATAGATTATGGAACGGTCCTGGTAATTGAATGGCCCACATATAGACATTAGGCATTGCATCAGAAGAGGATTATGCTACTCAAGTAACATCAAGGAGGATGGTCACATTATCAGCAGAAACTATGAAGCACAACTCAGGTCTGCAGGCCAAAACCGCCTGCCAGTTACTCAGCAAGTGTGGTGTTAGCTAGAAATTTCCGAATTTATTTACTTTTTGAAAATATAGCGAAAATCTTTAGAAAATAGATAAATTTTAATTGAGGAAAGTGAATACTGACAGCCCTATATAAATCAGGTCCAAATGCAAGTTTTTCTAAGCAGACTGCTCCATGGATACAGTTAGATACTTGTGGGTGGGCCGAACATTACTGTCATCTACGCCTACAGTGGGTTCGGGAATATCGATGCTGGCCTTTGGATAAGTGGAAAAGAGTTCCCAGAATGGATGAATCATGATTTCTCATTCATCATGTCAATGATAATATCAGGGTACACCGTCTATGCTTTGAAAAGTTTATGCTTTTAAAATATTTGGGACAACCTGTCTCCACAGTACAGTTTCCAAAATAATCTGCTATATGAATTAATAAAAAAAATCATTAATGAAACAAAATTGTGAGCAATAAAAGAAAATTTTGTTATTATATATATATATATATATATATATATATATATATATATATATATATATATATATTATATAAAATGAAGCAGAAAAATATATATTTCATTTTATATAATAAAATAGAAATGCATCTAAAGAAAAGATTTTATTTTACTTATCAAAAAATAAAAAATGAGCAGTAAACGTGTAACCAGTTTACGTGTTGGAAATTCACTTTTTAAATCTAATTTAGTTTTCATCTAATTGCTTCCTAATAAGAAATAAAAGTTCATTTAAAGTTTACTGTCAATCATATAGCGAGAATCACCAAAATACCTAAAACAGGCTCAGTTATAATTTAATTGGTTTTCAACATTTCTATAATTCTACAATATAAAAGTTTTTAGAAAAACGGGAAAAGATTACTTCATTTTTGTATGTGGGAATGTTAGCTGTTGGTTAAAACAACAAAGGGCTAGTGGATGACTGTATAAGAAAAGGTACTGATTTTTCTCATAAATAATCACAAATTTACTTAAAATAATGGTTCGTGATTTGGAAAAAAGAAATAAGGTAGAATCAATTGAATTCCACTGAGAGATATGGTAAAATTATATTTAGGGTCATTTAGATTACCATCCTGAGTTTCATGTTATCCAGCTGGGAATGGATCGAATTATTGATATGATTGACCAATATATAGCTTGCACATACAAACAGCAAATAATGCTTTAACGCCCAAATATCGTATTCCTAGTGAATGCTTTGTTGATCAAAATATTGAGCGTAGCCTGCCTGGAATAATGAATAGCTATTCCTATCAATGGAATTCATTCCCCTCAAAAATCTTTATGAATACTTCGGGAAATAGGTAAGTACTCTACTGTAAGGATCTTTAAATGAACGGAAATAGAATAGGAATGATCCATTTTGATATTTAATCAAACTTTAAACCACTTGAAATCAACTGAAAAGCATATAATTCTATAAGGAAAATATTCTGTGTCGAAAAAATTTGACATTTTTTCACCAAATCACATCTTTTTTTTTTTCTAAGATTGTACGCTTGAAAACGCTCTTTTATCTATTATGTATTTATATATAATGAACACCTTAAAATGCCTGGAATAATGAATAAGTTTATGAAGAGTAATAAAACAACTTGTCTTGTTTTCGTAATTCACCACTTAAAAATAATTCACAAAATCAATTCACTTGATTGGTTGCATCTAATATTACAAAGGATACTGTATAACTCTTGCTTTTAAATTGTATGAAACAATTCTATTTCCAATTTAAACAATTCTTTGCAATAAAATGTCTTTTCAAACAATCTGAAAAATTTAACTAATAAGTTACTTTGAATTATTGAAAATTTATAAGTTATTATTTAGGCATCTTAGTGGGATAGATTATTAACGATGATATTTTTAGGAGATTTTTTTAAGGTACATACATGGATAATCCCTACTAATTTTCCCCCATTGTCTAACAATGAGAACACATTTTTGGTATATTTTTTCACGATTTCCAAGTAGCTTTAACCGGAAAGCATTAATACGCAATTTCGGAAGTAGGTATGTCCTATTAATACGACAGGTGCCTTTATAAGTCTGACACTATACCAAGCAAACTGTCAAATGTATTTAATCTATTTTCCAATCTAAGAAGAATTTAGTAAAAACTGAAGAAAGAACCTTTAGAATTTAGTAGTATACTCACAGATCGTAATTA
The DNA here is from genome assembly GCA_037975125.1 of Latrodectus hesperus. Classification (NCBI taxonomy): domain Eukaryota; kingdom Metazoa; phylum Arthropoda; class Arachnida; order Araneae; family Theridiidae; genus Latrodectus; species Latrodectus hesperus. The sequence continues at coordinate 11,249,359 of CM075854.1, read as the reverse complement.
ATTTTACAAATGTGGTCAATTCAGTAACATTAAATTTGCGTTATCTAAACAAGGCTGCCGCATTAACGTTCAAATTTTGATAACAGTAAAATTTTAAGAAATAGTTTATATTAGACGGTCAGCAATTAAAATAATTTGTAAAAACAAATCAATAAGACTTATTGAATACATAAAAAACAAAACACAATACCAAGAACAAAAATAAATTATAAATTAATAAATAAAGAATATAATGTTTTATACCATCTTCAGAGAAGTCATTGAATCTTAGTCATCCTCATAAGCAATACTTTGGATAAAAGATAAATTTTCAAGCACATATTTTCTCCACAACAGTTCAAGATTTAGATATGTACTATTAAAATACCCCCATTTTGTAAACACCTACATATCTTTTTCACTTTCGTGATTTTTATTCCCTAAGTAAAATTTTTATTTCGTGTCTCCAAATGAAAGTTAGGAAACTAAGTAACTCAGAATTATTTCTAACTTAACTCTTCTATTTTCTAAAAGGAAAGAAAAACAAAACAATAAAAAAACTCTGTGAACAAACATACTTAAGAAAAGTATTATTACTATGTATGTAACTTTAGACATTAGATTTTTTAAAAATGACGTTACGTATATTTTGAAATATAAAAAGCGAGTTTATATTTCATCTAATTGTACATTAATACTTTTTGATGAAGAAATTAGAGAAATGATTTCGCAATGAGAAATGGCTTTGATGATGTTATTAATGTAAAATTAATAACTATCAAGAAAATATATTTTTGAAAATTTTAAGAAACTTATTGTAGAATTCAAGAATTTTAACATTTGATTTGAGAAGCTGAGTTCATTATTAAAATTTAGAAAAATTTACAATGAAACAACACAATATTGACGAAATATCTACATAAAAATTATAAAATTATTTAAGCATTTTTATTATAATATTTTAATTAAGTCTGTTCCCTTTTAGCACTTTATTTTATTTGTGTTGCATTTTCAATTTTGCCTTATATAGTTTTGATTCGAAAATATCATAATTTTATACAGTATAATATTTAAAAAAAACACTTCAGTAGACTTAGTTGTATACAAGTGTGCATTTAAGAAATTAAAAGAATTTTTTAAAATATCTTATTCTTCTATACGTGAAATATTTCTCTGCCCTAATCATTAGTATTCTGCTTCCATGAATGCACTAGTGAGATCACCTCTTCAAGAAAGAACCTTCATCTCTTGTTTACGTTCCGCGTCCTAAGGCAGTTGGAAAGCAAATTAATCGTTCAAACATGCAGCAGATATAAAAAATAAGGCCAACCTCCTTCGCGAAAGATACTTTCGAGGCGAGAGCAACTTCACTTCGGTAACCTCGAGATAAACAGTGTTCTTGCATGCGAATTAATTGTTGTTGAAATAACTTAGAAGAACGAGCTCACTGTATATCGCTGTTTACTAACTAACGAAAAAATTATCGCATGAAAACGAAGAGGCACATTATATGTATGTCAGATGACATTGCTGAAAGTATTAGGAACATGAAGAATTCTCTCATATCTCTCAATAAATATTATCAAAAATAATCAAAATATTGAAATTTACAGCAATTTTAAACCAAGAACTATTTTTTCTTTCCCTTTTTTAGACTCACAATTATCTACTATATAGTTTTCATGTAGTTCACTTAAAAATTGATTTTAAACTCTATGAAACCATCTTTGTTTGGTATCTTTTTCTCTTTTCCTATTCGAAATAAAGGATATATTTAATAATTTCATAAATCCTTTGTATCTCCTGCTTTATTGCTCATTCAATTCATAGGATGTCTGAGTCGTGTTTTTGTTGGCTAGAATGTAGCAAAATTCAAAATATAGGTAAACATAATAAAAAGTAAATAATTTTCTTAAGTTTTCACTTTTTTATTTTTTATATTTTGAAAACTGTTTCAGCCATAAAATAACAACTATATATGATATAAATGAATATTTCGCATTGATTTTGCAAATATTTATCTCGAAGACTATTTTTATGCTCATTTTTATCTGATTCATCAAGTTAAGAGCAGCACATTGTTTTGAGTATTAATGGATGGCCGAAATATATATGAGTAGTAAAGCTCTGCAGTAATATATAATATCACTGCACATAATAAAAAACTCGAATTTCACATGAATTATATTATTATATTATAAGTTTATGAAATTTGTTTTAAGGATAAACCATGCTAAGAATATGAAGAAGTAAAATGTAAAAAAAATATTGTTTTGATAGATACAAAATATGGCAGTGAAGAAGCAAATATACTCATTCATGAAACAAAGAGAATAGTTATGTGCAAAAATGGAAAAAATTTGAATCTTAAGTTATAAAATTGCATCATATTGGAGTCATTAACTAAAAGAAATTTAAAAAGCAAACAAAAATGATTTAATATGATAAGTAAGCACGCGCTATCTGCATGCAAGATTTACTTAAACATGCTTTCTACAGAACAATCCATTTAGCTGAAATTGTAAGCCATGTACTCACAACACCAATGATGGTGAAGGCATTCCAATGATATGCAGGTCAATCATTCACTTAATGAAATCCTCTGACTCCTCGAGTATTCATTGATGATGAAAACTCTTGGGTTATGTGCTTCATCTTCCCTTAAAAAAAGCAGAGTTTATTGATGCTGCTTACAATGTTACTGTGGCATCTTGCACAGAAATACAAAATAATTAATTATGTAAATTAGTCGAGAAATGTTTGGTAGCAAATAAAAGAAGATATTATTGAGCTAAAACGTTTGAATTTGTTCTCATGAATATAATCAACTTTTGTTACACAGTCCTGTTATCCAGTGCACGTGGTGGTAAGTCTTTCTCTGTTTCATTCATTACCTCAATATATTCCCATTGTCCTTAGTGTGGATCATCGAATTGGCAAGAGATTTCAAAAAGTTATTAAATAAACGGATGTTTATTTTGTGTAAATATTATAAATCTCCATTGAGATAATTACAATATCACCTCAGACATCAGCCCAATCACTGTAATAGAAGCCCAGCTATAGATGAGCAAGTTGTTGTTACACCAGCATGCTTCCTTATACCTACCCCTGACTTGAGCTCAACCAGTTAAATAGAGAGCCTCCGTGATTTTGAAGTAGGGACCAATCAGAAAACTCCCATTACTTTACCTATCACCCCCAGAAATATTATTTTACTTCAAGTCCCTATTTAACGTGACCCATACGGCTTTAGTTAATACGACGGATCTTCGGTTAAGCCAGGATTCGAATTCACTACCTTTCGATAATGAGGACGGTGCCTTAACCAAACAGGTCACCACTGCCTAGATGAGCAAATCAATGTAATATCCATACTCAGACCACGCATATCATGATACTTTCACCTTGGTAAAGTTCTGGAGCAGAATACCAGTGTTTGTGCACTCACGGGCTTGCCACCATTTATCAGTAATTGTAGGCACATCCGTAAACACCCATCAGTCGTTGTCCATTTAATGTCATCGCTGTAATTATGCCCCTTTTGATTAGATAGAGCTCTGGGCTTAAGTCTACAATCCAGATACATTATATGTAATATTCTGTGTACAACAATAACAGGTATCATTTTACAAATACCCACTGCAATCATAATGTGAGGAGGTTACTATTTGATTCATTTTCGTTAAGCAGTTCTGATTCTCTGCGCATATTGTAACCCTTGGAAAACTAGGTCCAGATCTTCTGAAAACTGTTTGATCTATTTCGAATTACTTCATGAAATGACGAAATAATGAATATAGAAAAATACAAATATCTGTTATTGATATCATGGCTTCTAACAGCATACGAACATTCAAAATCTCCTATTTGTCTTCAATTCGCCACATTTATCTGAAAAACAACAATATCAAAATTCTAACCACTTTTTATCCTCACATAAAAGAAGCTATTGTAAACTTGCATAATATTTTTTTCTCCTCGCGAAACCCTGATTTGCTATATGTAATCTAATTCCACCTTTTTACCAATTTATGAGGTGAAAGGCACCCTGTTTTTCAGATTGGTTTAAAAAATTTGCATTTTCTTCTGCATATTTAACTTTTGGAAATGAATATATTTTAACACATTCTTACCAAGAAAGAAGTTAACCAGAAGAAACTACTTAAATTAAAATTGGGTCCTACTACAGAATTACATGTATTTGACTATGAAATGATAAGACGTTAAGTGTGTTTGATAATTTTCTTACTAAATTACATAGTGGTTCTTGGTTTGCCCATTTGTTGTCGAAATACTGATATCACAAGCCATAAGATGCTCTAGTCTGTTGACAGACTGTGTACAATATGAAAAATGGCCTAATTCTGATCTATATTATCCGTTGTGATTCCAAGTGACATTCAATGGTTAGAGCTGAAATCTGAATTTCACCTGAAAGTAATCATATTTTTCATTTATTCGTTTATTTCCTTATAAAAAAAATAGACTTTATCAGTAAGCAATATGTGATGCCCTTCAAAGGTCACTTGAGATAATGATTACTGTAGTCAAGTGGTAGGATCGTACAATGCTGTAGAAATTTCTGTCTTTATGTAAAAAACAAAAAATGTGAGTGGTGATTCTGCTCTCTACATGCTCAATTATCTTGTTTGGTGTCTGATATCTTAAGAGTTTCCTACTTATGAAGCGGGAATTAATGCACAATCTATGAAAAATTGATCAATGAAAAACAATCTAAGAGCCAATAATTCTCATTGGGAATAAAAGGGCTTGTATAACAGTTTCGGTTGTTATAAACTGGCCAATATAAGAAATCAAATCATTGATAAACAGAGGATTACAGTGTTCTGGCAACAAAACTATGCTCCTGTTTCAGAACTTTTATTATCCATTTTTACTATAAAACGTGAGCACTATAAAATTAATTATAAATTATTTTATTAAACTCTTTCTACAACTTACTGTAGGAACCTTAACTTTATTAACAATTAACCAACATTCCGTCATATCTAAATGATCAAACACGATATATTGCTTTGATTCCTATCATCATATTGGAAAATGACATCTAAACTTAAATCTTTATTAGGGGTAACCGGAAGAGAATAACTTGATTTTTTTATAAAATGCATTCGACTTCATACTGCAAAGATATCAGTTTATTTTTACAGGAGTATCTGATCATTTTAATTCATTGAATATTACAGATGATGAATTTTTAAATCCAACAAAATCAACCAAAAGTATTATTCTTCAACAACAGTTTTGAAATGAAATTTTTGGATACCTATATATAAATTTCTTTACGTCTTTGCTAAGAAATCTGTTCTTTTAACCTTTCTATATTCTTAAAATAATAAGTCATGTATCTCAAAATAAGTCATGTAAAGGAATCAACATTTTGATTAATTTATTAATTTCTGTAAATTTCCACTTTTTTGAAGATTCTTCATTAAAATTTTTATGCATTTTAAGGTTATTATAAAATTGTGATCTTAGATCTATCAGCTTATGTTTCGTCATTTTTTAAAACATTTCTGTCACTAAAGTCAGATGCGTCCATGTAGAAAAACACATCAGTAGCTCATGATGACGCGTAATCAAGTGTGAAAAGTATCAATTTTGATACATGATTTATGATAGCTTTATAATTTATTGTGGTTTCCATTTCTATATCTCCTATGATTAATCTGTTTGAGCCATTACCATTGACAAACACGATAGTTTCTTTAATGATTGCAATTCAATTTTCGTTTACAATTTTTATTTCTTGTTAACTATCAAATTATGATATATTTGCGTTTGTATAATTTAGAAAAAGAGTTGTTTGTAGCATTTTCATAAAAATAAATTTTGTCTTGATAAATTTTGCTATTCTCATGTTTATTATGACTGGATTTAAATCTTTCAATATTATACTTTTATATATGGCATATTTTAAATCATAAATGTATGCCAGTCATTAAAAATAAAATTTTCTTAAATCTGGCACCACGTTTCTTTGCCTCTTGTGTTTCGATAAAATTCAATTCAATTTTTCACAAAATCTTTAGGTGGCTTTTCAGAACAGAAGCCTTTTCTTCGTGTTTTTTTTTTAATTTTTTATGCAATATTTGTTTATTCATTTATTTATGATAAATTTACTTGGCTATTAATCTACATTGTATGTCTTGATTATTAAACTAGTTAACTTACCTCAGTGATTTGTAATTCTGATTCTTATTCTGTGTATAGATTCAACTTTGATAAAAAAAAATTATTGGTTTATAAATTCTTTATCACATAAACTTTCGGAAGGGTTTGAAGTTTTAAGAGAATTAGTGACATGAGATGGAATTGACTGATATAGAAACCTGCTCTATATTATATATGTGTGTATGTATGTATGTATATCTATATTATTATTATTACTTTGGCTTGTCGTGTCAGCAATATATGTATCTTCTGATTCTAAAACTTTGTGTAATTCACTTTTATATAAGTTAATATGATTTTTTTTCAAATTTAAATGTAAGTGTTTGTTTCTCTTCTACAATACAAAATAGTATTAATGGATCATTCACAAAATAATTTATCATATAACAATTCAAACCTCTTATGATATAAGGACAACTAATAATAAAAAGTCTATCCATTAAACATCAGAGTATGAAAATTTATTACTTCTATTTGTAGTGGTATTCCATAAAATATACATAAAAAAGTCAGAAGGATATTTCCCTAAAATGAATAATTTACAATATTCAATACTAAATTCTTGTGATTCAATAGCAAGGAGAATTTTTTGGAATCTAAAATAAGATATTTAATTTATAAGAAACAAATTTTTAGTTGAAAATTCTAGATTCTTGAGTAAAAGAACATAAAATATCAAAAGGTGATTAATCTGTTACTTTCACGTATATATTTCAAAAATCACACATTTCATAGCAAAAAATACCATTATATCTAATTTTTTAATTGAAGTTTTAAATAATTTATTTTATTCTCAGGATTAAAGGGAATTTTTAATTTAATACTGTTGTAGATATTCATCAAAAGTATCAAATTACTTTATGAAATCATTTTAGGGTCATTATAAAAAGAAGCACAATGCGTTCCCAAGAACAGTAAGAAAATCCTAATTAATAATATCAAATTTTAAATTTTTTCTTACCTCTTTAAGTATTGTATCCATATTTTTCCAAATCTTTCATCATATTTTATTGATTTCTTCGCTAGATATTCCAAGAGGAAGTATATAGTTCCTTTCGACTCGGTTATTATTAATTTTTCCGGTCATAAAGTATTATTGAGCATTTTCTCAATAATACTTTATGTTTAGGAGCGTAGGACTTGTATGTTCATGTTTAGGACTTATAGCAGCCAGCGTAGTAACACTGGCTGCTATAAGTCCTAAACCACAAGATACGTTATGAAAATCATATTACACTGACCGACATTGAAAATGCAACACAAAGAAGGAGTGGCCACAAAATTATGCAAATGTCAGGGTAGACGCACCTTACCGAGTTATGCAAATGATATGAAATGCGCAGATCTCCAGCGTATGTAGGATAATATGTAAGGTGAAGAACCGAGAGAGTTGGCAATATTCGTGACGTTATTGCTGCTTGAAAAATAAATATTGAAAGTTTGCTCTTGTCGCAAAGGACGCATGTAATGGCATAAAATGCTAGACCATCAACGACGGAATCAGTTCCAGCTGACAGACGAGTTTACGAGGGGCATGATGATAAGACTGAGAAGTCTGATCAGAAGAGAAATGCAGGTTGGTCCTAACGGAAAATCGCAGCTGACAGACACCTGGAGGTGTCCACAGTGCACCGGCTGTGGGAAAATTGGTTAAAACAAGAAAGTGTGGAACGCGTTTGAGGGGGTGAAATTCACTCAGAAGGCGTCAGAGCATGTGAATCGACATGCTCAGTGAGAGGTGGTGGTGGTGGTCTTGTAAAGCACGTCTACCGAAATTCTGTAGCATGTGCACGACACCCTGGATGCTACCATATCGAGCAGAACCACTTGCCTTCGATTGGTTGCCAGTGGCATGCGCTCATGGCGTCCGTTAAGAAGACTGCCATTGACCCCACAGCATAGATGCCAACGTCTGGAATGGTCCCAGATTAGAGTAGTGTGGATGACGGAGTGGCATAAGATCGTCTTTTCAGATGAGTCACGCTTCTGTTTCTTCAGTGATAGTCACTGCGTATGAGTATGGCGTCAAGTGGAGACAAGTCCAATCTCGCAGCAATTGTGGAATGCCCCACCACGTGACAACGCGGTATCATGGTTTCAGTGACATTCCTCTACCTTCAGGGGGTTCCCAATGCCCTTTATCAGCGGGATAATGCCCAATTGCATATTGTTCGCATCAGCCCACATGCCCAGATAAGTGTATAGCTGCTTTCCTGACCACCATGGTAACTAGATCTCTCACCAATCAAATACGTTTAGGATATGATTGGACACCATTTGTAGACCCTGCACCACTACCTCCTTCAGAAGACACACTTTAGAAAAATTTTGACAGGGAATGGAAAGCCATTCCACGGGATGCCATCCGTACTCTTATTGACTTCGGGACTAGATGTATTGCTTCGGGTATCGCCGTCGACGGTGGCCTTACAACCTCCTAGCTCGACCTTGTTCTCAATATGTATTATACTTATCATTTTGAAATACAGATCACTTATTGTTCGTTTCGGTCGCTCTTTGTTAGCTGAGTTTCGTCACTTTCTTTCAACTCCTTCTGCAGCTGCATTTTTAATGTCAGGCAGGGTATAATCATAACAAAAACATTAAAGGTATAATCATCGTAACAACATTTCGTTCCAGGACCAGTAAAAAATCGAAATTAATAAATTTTGTTCACCGCCTTTGATAATTTATCCACCATAAATACTTTTCTAAACTCTTCCTCACATTTTTATTAATTATTTCTTTGGATAATCCTAGAGAAGTCTTTACCCCACCTCGTAATTTTAACTTTTTATTTTCAAAACATGAAATATTATTGAGTATTTTCTGAGTTCTCTAACCTTGCTGCACTGCTGGCGTTTCCGAGTCCTAAAAATACTAAAATAACAATCAAAAATGGTGAAAAATCTCCTGCTTTTTGTAATTGAGTATTACTAGTTCTAAGTAAATCTTTCACATTTTACAATTTGATTAATTTGTTTATTCGTGAGATGTCAATTATAATCATGCGATTTATTTGTGCTAATAACGAGATTTTAATCTCTTCCCCTTCTTATTTAATATTGAAATTTGGTCATTACTCAAATGGGATCATTTTGTAAATTGTATTTTATTTAAAGAAAAATATTCATTGTCTTTTCACATATTAATATTCATTTAACTGATTTTGCCTTGCTTATTTTTCTACAGGAAAATATTTTTAATTTTCAATAAATCCATTGTATATTTATCTTCAACTAATTTTAATTGCAATCGTTTTAAATATTGTTTATAAAATTCGTAAGCATACTAATATTCGTCTCTTCATTCTGATATACTTAATATTCTCTCCATCACTTCGATGATACCAGCTGCTAAACTGAGAGCTGATAAAAGAATAGAAAAACAAATGTGATAATCATGTGTTCCACAAAAGAAATTTGCTTACAGGTATTGAAATAATAATCTTATCCATGTAATAGTTATAACTATTTTATTGATGAAGAGTCTTTTTACTAATATTTTTCCATTTAGGCTAGACAAATTCTCGATTAACTGGAAGTAGATTTCAAATCTTAAAGGAAAAACATTTAAATAAAATATAATATAGTTGGAATGCTATAATATAAAAATTTGTCCAATAAGAATTTCTTTTAAAAAGTGTCTCAAAACAAGTTCCCCCTGTTAAATGACTCAACTTGATATTTAATACATTTTGAAAAGTGTCAGCGTTGCCTGTAGGACCGTTTCCGTCCAACACATAGGTCTCCTCCCCATTCTGTCATATTAGCTTTCACTACTTTACTTAAACAATTATTTTTTTCTTACTGAACTAGTCCTGGGTACAAAATCCAGCCCACTACACTGATGAGAAGATGTGCCTTCTAGTAAACTATTATTCCAAGAACAAGCTCTCTGACAGAACTATTAAACATCTCGTGCAAAGCCTGTAGAAAATCATCGATATGTCTCTTCTAATGATTGAATCCATTTTTTATCTTTTCATATTCATCCTTCCAATTCCGAGCTCTGTTCTCATACTGATAACATCTCAATGATCATAAATATCATTTATTTTATTCAAATGATGAATAAATGGAATTGCTATAACTAATCAGCTTTAAAAAAATATTTTTTGAAACATAAAAATTTTCAACAACTGAAAAAAGTTTGTAATTTAAAAACTATAATATCATTTAAGTTTTATTTTTTTTAATTAATACTAATAATACTTAGCAGCTAAATATTTATAAAATTTAAAAATAAGTTAATTTATTATTTTTTAGCATTCATTATAATGCATTATTTATGAAATTTTATTATTTATCATCATCACGTTTATGACTTTTAGTCAATAATATAATAAGTTTTACTGGAGTCATCATTTGAATTAGGAAATAAAATATTATAAATATGATTAATTTTATTCACTTGATGAAGAAAAGAAAATGCCAAATCAGTATTTAAAAAATTTATTAAAAAAAGATGTTTTAAGCATTTTTTAACAATTAAAATTTTAAAATTATGATGAAAGCTCTCATGCATTTATTCTAAAAATAATATATTAAGCATTTTATGAAAATACATTTTAACTGTCATTTCGACTCTAGTGTCGGGGATTATTTAAAAAACAATTGACAACTTTTTTCATAAGAACGTTGATGCTGCCATCTATAAATTAAAAGGTGAGTTAGTATATCCGAATATTAATTATTATTAACGTTATAATAAAAAACTGAAGTTATTAAATCTTCTTCTAATTATAACTTAACGTGATAAAAGGAAACTCTAAGGGTTAAAAATTTCTTCTATGTCGACGAAATTATTATTGAGGTACATAATATATAAAGATTTGAAGTATCAGAAAATAAAATATTTTAATTGCTTTCCAATATAACGTCTCTAATTTTTCAGCAATCAAATTTCCATCAATTTGTGTTTTTGTTATAAATCCAGACTTTGTAAGGTAAAGAAAAGCAAATAATTATTCATTCTTATATTAATATGAGCAGAATGATGACTGCTGTAAGTAAAAATTATGATGTATTATTATATTACAGATATTATTTACGCGAAAATGCTTATATAAGTAAATAATATAAGCATTTTCTTTTCTTCCTCCCATAAAAATTTCAATGATACTATTTTGTTTTTCTCTGTTAGATATATAGTAATAAAATATTGAGTGGCCATAAGTTACTTTAGTAGTAAGGAAAATATTTATACGTAATTAGTTAATTCTTAATAAATTCCTTGATATAGAAATATGTTAACTAACAATAGATCTTAAATAACTATGTATTTGTGCAGCTAATATAGTCAAAAAATTAAAAAGGCAAATTTTTTTTAGACCTTAAATAATTATGGATTATTTTATGCATAAAAAATGAAGTGTTCAGTATTATTTAGCAATAGGAACAATTATAATCACAAGGTAGATGTTTGAATGCTATTCAAAGAGATTCTTCAGTTAATCTATCGCTTATAATATAAAAAGTTTTCTAATGCTTAAAGTTAGTAAAATCATTTCATTTCTCGAACTATGTCTTATAAAAATAACGAAAAATTATATTTTCCACGTGCTTGAAATCTGCAGATTGATGCATTACATAATATAAAATGCACAAGGCAACAAAAAATGAATAAAAATTTTAATTAACACTATAACACTTTTACGATTAAGTATGCAACAGTTCTTTCAAATCAATATTGCAGATTCTGTCAAATCCTGACGTGATATTAATTACGAATTTATTATAATTTCCTACAATGAAACTTAAATATAGCTTATTTTGTTTGGTAGGGAATTAAAAATAACAGATGAATTTACAGTAAATGTTAAAAAAATTATATCTTGGCAAAGATTACCAATATTGAACCAACATATATTTTACACTCATTGAATAGTCATTTAGCAACAGACGTGATTTGCGAAGTCGAAAAAGAAAACGATTTTCTGTGTTTTTTGTAAGTCATTGGCTCCTCTTGATATGGCATCAGCGGAAATATTTTCCTTTCCTGGGCAGTAGAACCAGGAATTGATTTCAGTCAAAGATTTTATCTCCTTTACTCGATTTGTAACAAATTGTTTCCGGTGATTAGTAGAACCCTTGATCCAATACAATGTTATTTTAGAATCAGTCCAGTAATAAATTTTGGATGAAACTTTACGGTCTATTATTTTTTGACCGCATTCGTTAATCGAGACGCCAACAAAGCTCCAAGAAGTTAGAGTCGAGGCAGAGAAATTTTCTTTAGAGGAGTAACTCGACTCTTTGATGCTATTAGATTCACTTGAATTTTATTTCCATTTATTACTCGCAAATTGATGGCAGCACCATATGCCTTTTTGCTGGCATCACAGAAAGTGTGTATTTCAATCACAGTTGAATTTGTAATACAGGGAATAGTTAATCTTAAAATCTTTAATTGCGCCAAGTTTGGCAGCTCATTGCACCAATGAAGCCATTCTTTTTGAACATCAAGAGGTAATGGTTCATCCCACTGGATTTTCCGAAGCCACAATTCTTGTAACAGGCACTTAATTCTTACTGTAAATGGAGTCAATAATCCCAATGGGTCAAAGATTTTTCCAATGGCTTGTAAAACGAAACGTTTGGTGTCCTTTCGGTCTGATAAAATTTTCATCAAACCTTGGATGTCAAAGATTAAACAATCTTCTGTTGTGTCCCAAGCCAGGCCAAGTATCTTTGTGGAATTTGATGCCAGACTAATAGATCTCTGAGGAGGTTGTACATCAAATTCTTCTTTCTTCCATTGTTTCATCAATTCACAATCATTAGTGATCCATTTCCTCAAGTTCATATTAGCTTCAGACATTATTGCTTTGGCTTCACGAGAAATTACAAGAACATCATTTAGAGTATTTCCACCAGATAAAAGGTCGTAAACGTAGATACTTGTGTCTAACAATCCCACAGTGATTGGATATTTATTTTTAAATCCTTTTAAATGTTTCTTGATGGTAGCTGACAACAGAAATGGGCTGGCATTTACTTTGAAAAGAACGCGTTTGAATCTGTAAATTTGGAGATTGCGTTTTCCATTTGCTTCTTCAAACCACAAGAAACGCACTGCATCTCTGTCCTTTTCCGACAAGGAAACCTGCAGAAAGGCTTTCTCTACATCAGAAGAGATGGCAATTTTATTCAATCGAAATTGAATAAGTAAATCAAAGAAATTTGGGTTCAAATTAAGGCCAGTCTATAGACAATCATTCAGAGAAAGTTCATTATTATCGTGTGAGCTGGCGTCAAACACTATTCTGATTTTAGTCGTAAGTCTATCTTCTTTATAGACTGCTTGATGTGGTAAATAATATATGGGCTTGTCTACGACTTGAGCTTCATTTTCGTCAACCCGTTCGATTATTCCTTGCTTCATATAGTCTTTCAAAGTATCATTATATTGAAGGCGTAACTCTGGATTTGTACAAAATCTTTTTTCCAAACTCTGCAAACGTTTTTTTGCAACGATAAAATTATTGTTCAATTTTAAATCTTTCCAGTCCTTTTTCCAAGGTAATTCAACTTGGTAACGGCCATTTTGAAAGGTAGCTGTTTCTTCAAATATATCCATAGCTTTATCACCTTCTGAAAGTTTGGGGTCTTCGTGTTTTATTCCAATAGATTCGAGCTCCCAAAATTGTTTCAAAGTATCATCTATCGTTTCGAAGTCTTTGACAAGACAACACAATACCTTATTAGAAGATTGGGTATTGTTTAGAGTACCAGTGGCTATCCAACCAAACACAGAATCACACATCAGAAGCTTATCATTAACATTAAATGCATTGTGCTTTAGAATTTTAAAAAATAATTCAGCACCAATCAGTCCATGTATTTTTCCTGGTTTGTAAATGGTTGGGTCAGCAAGCTCAAAGTTAGGCAAAGTGATTGAAGAAATATCCGAACGAGAAGCTGGTGTTAAATTTGTAATTTTCGGAACAATAAAAAATCTGCATTTTCTACAAAACTTTCTTCGGAATTTGAAATAACTGTATTTATCTTTCATTTTATATTGTAAGATAACCCATTTAATCCAGAAACAGGAGCATTAATTATTTTTCTTTTAATTGCCAGCATATCAGCGCATTCATTTGTTAAACAATTAATATTCGAGGCTGAGTTCAATATGCATCGTATTTTAATTTTCTTTTTAAATTTATCTTCAAGTAAAATATAAACCGTACTCAGCAAAACAGAATTGTTTTCCTCAGATGTGTTACTCAAAGACTGAAAGGATGAAACAGTCTCATTTTTATTTATTATATTATTCTTAGGCACTGATGAATTCGCTTCCACTTGACCAAAAGAAATACCACCTGCCTTTTCATCGAATGTCAAACCATTAGAGCCGCCATCTTTGGCCACACTTTTTTCGTGATGAAGCATTGAATGATGGTGTTTAGAACACACTAAACAAGACATTTTAGAATAGTAAGAACTAAGTGTATGATTTTTATTAAGACAGTTAGTGCAAAGTTTTTAATCTTTCACTATCTCGAATCTTTTGTTAACATCTAATTTTTGAAAATTAGGGCATTTATTCAAAGAATGATCATGATTACACAATGCACAACACTATTTCGATTTGGATTTATCGTTAGCGTTAATCATCAAAGATTTTGTTTTATTAGATGGGGGTGAGAACTTGTTTGTGTTTTTCGGGAGAGGATTGCGATTTACGCTCTCAAGAATTGAACTTCTTTTTTCTAAGAATGAAATTAATGTTTCATATTCAGGAACTTGAGTTAATATTAACGTATACTCAAATTGCTTTCTTGTTTCTTTATCGAGCTTTTGAAACACGATGTTTACTAGTAAAACATCCGATAAAGAATTTTGTTTGTAATTCAAAACTTTTAAAGCTCTTACATTTTTTTTCAAACAGTCAACTAAGTTTCTTAATTCTTTAGATGATTCAAATTGCATTTTGTCATAATTAATAATGGCAAGAATATGAGTGTCGACCAAAAGTCGTCGATTCTCAAAACGCTCAGTCAAAGCTGCGAATAAAGATTCAAATGAATCATGTGACGTTTCTATTTGTTTTGAATCACCTTTTAACGATGCACGTAAATAAAATAATTTTTGAGTTTCATTTAAACATTCATTATTTGAAATAAGATGTTCGAATTGATTTTTAAAATTAGACCAATCTTCATACTTTCCAGTAAAAATAGGGAGTGGTATTTCAGGTAGTTTAACTTTCACTTTCGATTCAGAACATTCTGATGAAGTATTCGAACAATTAGAATAATTTACGTTCTTAAATGAATCAATAAATAGTTTAAACTTTACCTCCAAATTTTCCAGTCTTGTTTCAATATCTTCCAGGTCATTTTCGATGTCTGGAATTTCACTGACGTTTGGTAAATCGTAGTATTGCTCACGAATATGATCAATGTGATTTTGGAGTGTTCCAACTTTTGTAGATTTAACTTCCAATTCACTCACTGTTGTACCAGATAAATCCGTTTCAGAAAATTCTTTCACAAAACTTTCGAGTTTCGTTATCGAGGTTTTGATAGCTCCTTTTAATCGATTTAGTTTATCCATAATTCGTTGGTATGACTGCGGACTCGGCGGTTCCCTATGTTTTTTTTTTTTTTTTTGTTTTTTTTTGGTTAAGAGATATGTAGGTTATATTATCGACGGACCAGTGTCTTTTGAAATTATTTATTACAGACAAACATAACAAAGGATATAGGGATTATTTTCCGCTCGAGAAACATAACCGTTCTCCTCAATTTCCAAACTTCATCTGGTTTTTTCCAAACAACATCACGTGACGTTCGCGCATGCGTGAACAAATTCAATATCATAGTTTTGTGAATAACTTGTAAAAATTAAAGTATTTTTCTTTCTCAAAATCTTCAGATAATTTGAATTAAAGATTCATCTGTATTCATTATGAGTTGAAGAGCTTTAACATTTGCTTCCGGTTCCTGAATAACTCTTGAATGGAATTTTTGTTTTTAAAGAAGGACAGGTCAATATTTTCATCAAATATTAACGACTTTTCTGGACACTTTCAAGTTACAATAATTTGTGTGTTAAAAATTTAAAAATAAAATACTTAAATATTTTTTTATTTTAAATACAAAAATTATTATTAAATATTTCCATGAGACAAATTTTATTATAATTTAAGAAATAAACCCTCCACTAATAATCCATAGATTCAACTCCAAAAAAAAGTCAGAATTAAAAATAATTGTTAATAACATTTATAAAAGTAGATACAATTCTTAAAATTTTTTTAAAAATTTTTAATTTAAATGTAGAAACATTAAATTTTCATTTCATTCATTTTATGTGAAATTTTCTAAATAAGAATAATATCAAGGGAATAAGTTGTATGCAGTTTTAAAAGAAAATCACTAAAAACAATATACAAATTTTCAGACAAACCTTAATTCTGATGAAATAATAAAACATGACATTTAAACTCAGCAATTTAAAAAATATTTACAAATTTATTTATATAAAATAAAATTTCTATGGACAAAATTTATTTGTATTGAAAATTATCACAGCAGTACTCAGAAAATAAATGAAAAGAAACGTAACTAAGACTGTTTTTTTGGTTTGTATGTTGCTGAATGGTCATTTTCTGTTCACGAAAGCTAATTAGAGCAGGACACACGGATTACAATAGAGTCCAAACCACTATAAATATCTAGACCAAGGTGGAATTCTAACGTACGAATCGTTGAACCGAAGATAAGAGCGCTAACAATTCGGCATTTAGTTAGCATCTAGGCCATAACAGAAACTGCAGTATTGTTTGGAATAAGTAGTTTTATTCCTTATGTCATAGAAAACTGTTTAATAAAAAAATGTTTCAAAGCTTTTTTCTCATTACATATAGCAGATAAAAATATTTTTGTTAACATTAGAATCGAATTAGCAAAATGGATGTCAAAACCAGAAACGAAACGCAAAATACACTGCCAGTAACAGTTAAGGCATATTAAGGTCTCAGGATGATCTCACACTTGAGAATTATTTGGCTGATCGATACATTATTGACAGACGTATAAGGCTATATGCGATATAAATTACAATCGGGGATCGGTTAACAAACAGAACGGACTACGAACAAATCGGACAATGAACAATTTCTCGATAAGATTTTTAGGTTCGGACAAAGAACACATATTCGGATAACGAATGAACTCTACAGATCACTTCTCAGTTCTTGGAGCATGATGTTTAGGGTCGCCAAGAACCACGAACCAAAAATCATTTTTCATCTTTCTTGAATTATGTCGCTTGCCTGTTACACTTCAAAGTTCTAGACAGGGAAAAAAATTTTCCAATAGAATATTTATATCCAAAGTAAACCATCAGTTCCGATTTTGATTTCGTTCAAAACCGAAACTTATTTCATTTTGAGCAACCCTTACCTAGTTCATTCGTTAAAGAAGTAGGAGGATATCAGAGCAATAGTCTTAGAATGACACTCAAACCAAGCTGATATCAGTGATACCCCGTTCACACTGCACTTTTAAACGGGCTTAAGTCTCGGCAAAACTTTCTTACGGTGGCAACTTGTGATTTAAGTGATTTAGAACTGATTTAAATCAGTTTGGGAAATTGACTTAAATACGTTTCAACTGATTTAGCGCCATCTTGTTTTCTGCTATCTTGTTGTCAGTGTTTGTTCAAATATCTGAAACCCATCAAAATAAATGCAAGCGAAGCAAAATTTAAAAAAACAATAATACAAATATTTACATAAGTATTAAATAAACATTAAAAAATAATTTAAGTTTGAGATGAAATAGGTTTGTCAACGACATTCTTTGGTTTCGTATTCCTCATTTGAAATATCATTATCTTAATTAATGTCATTTTGGTCTGTAATTACTTAATAAACGTGCTCAACTATAAAATATTTAAAATATCATATTATTTGTAATAACAATTTATAAATATGGTTTTAAACAAAAACCAATATCTCTTAAATCAGTTTCGACAGTGCGAACGTAGTTTTCAGCATGGTGATTAAGTTAAATCAGATTTAACTTTAAATTCATTTAAAAAGGGCAGTGCGAACGGGGTATAATGTTAAGAAACTTTACAAACACAATGCTATTAATCACTTCCAGATTGTTTTAAAAACGAGAGAAAAGCAATTGACAATGGACATGTTCTTTAATACCCAATAAACAAAAAATGAAAAGGACTGATGAATATGCAAGACTATACGTATGTATTATTTTTTTAATAAACTTATAAAGAAACTATACATTATTCAAAATTTAGTTTTAAGGTCTTTAGAAAGAATTAATCGATTTCACAAAGAAATCTATGGTAAACCGATAATAGGTTAACGAATAGTTTCGATAGCATACATAGTCTTGAAACAGATTATGTTAGTTAACGGATTACCAACTGTATATTTGTTTGGAAGAAAAAATGCGATTTATTAAGCATTGTGTAGAAAAAGAAAAAAAAAACAGAATTTGTGCACATGAGAAAATCAAATAAAAAAAGTGTTTCCTTGAAAGATAATCATTTTTAGTAGAGTGGATAATTTCCTCGAATGGCGAGCAATGTTGTTACGTTTCGTTTTAATTTGAATAATTCCGAATTCGATTTCTCGATCATGTATAAAAATGGAATTCTTTTCAACGTAACATAATAAAATTATGGGCCGAAATATCTACGCGACATTTAAATTGAAGACAGAAATTATCAATAATGACTTTGAAAAACAGAAGTTCAAAATATTTATTTCTTAACTAAATCAAAACATTGCTCGGCGAGTGCCGGATGCATACTGAAAAAAAAAAAGGTTTTAGGTTACACAATAACGCAAGCAGTCACATGGGTGACGTCACTCGCTTCTCTGGCGATTGGTTGTTACATATCCTCCCACCTTTTGTTTCGGGAGAAAACAAAACCTAAATGAAAAAGAAAAAAGTTAGTTACAATTATAAGATTACAGATTTAGTTTTTGAGGAATTTTCACTAATCGTCCAGTTCTGGTTGTTTTGGGTAAGTCCTTATCATCACTGAGCAAAATTGTTCTTAGAGAATCACTGGAAATGTCATTTTCTGATACCGGTGACAAATCATTTCCTTCAGCATCTGAAAAGGAATCTCTTCTCACATTTGATGTAGTTGGGACATCCTCTTTATCAGTAGTTGCTGAAATCTCTAGGGGAAAAATCCTCTGTATAGGTCGCACTAAAACACCGGATTGTGTTTTCAATTTCACAGTTCTGACGATATCATCTTTGCCAGGAATCAACTGTATGACTTTAGCAAGAGGCCAGTTCAAACGTTTTTTATTGTCGTCTCCGATTAACACGATTTCTCCAACTTGTATTTTTGGAGTTGAACACCTTCTGTTTAGACGCTGTATAAGTTGACCAAGGTATTCCTTTCGAAAGCGCAGCTTTAACTGCTCAGTTACTTTGGCCCGATGTTTAATTCTGATTCGAAAATGCTTGGCTTCAACTTCATCAATATCTGTGGTTACACTCCTTATCTTGGGATCGTTTAACATGAACATGGCTGGTGTTATAGGCTTTATATCTTCAACGTCCTCTGAAAGATATGTGAGTGGACGTGCATTTATAACAGATTCACAATCTGAGAGTACTGTAAGTAATTCTTCATATGTAAGTACAGCCTTTCCGAGGGTACTTTTAAGAAGATCTTTAACCACTCTAATCAGTCTTTCCCAAAAACCACCCCACCAACTCGCGGTTGGAGGGTTGAATTTCCAAGAAATACGTTGGAGGGCTGTTTCTCGAGTAATTTTCTCCCAATTCAACAGTCGAAAATCTTCATTAGCTCCATGGAAATTAGTGCCGTTGTCGGAGTAAATGACACGTGGTCTTCCTCTTCTGGCAATAAACCTTCGCAAAGACATTAAAAAGGCTTCTGTGGACAATGAAGAAACCAACTCAAGATGAACCGCTCTATAAATGGCACAGGTGAATAATACTACCCATACTTTGTTTCTATGTTTAATGTAAAGGGGGCCAGCAAGATCAAGTCCAATTACTTCGAATACAGAAGCATCTTTCACTCTGTCAGCTGGTAGAGTAACTGGATCACTAACAAAAGGCTTAGATTTGAAGCGTCGGCAAGGAATACATTTTCTCACTACTCCCCTTACTGTTTTTCTCCCTTTAACTATCCAGTAATTTGAACGTAATAAATTTAATAAAATCTGGGTACCTGCATGACAGTGATTAATATGATATTGTTCTATCAATCTTTGAGTAAAAATGCTTTTATCAGGGAGTAAAATAGGGGCTAGGAATGAAGGTTCGTCAATTCGTTCTGTTATTCGAGTTTTAATTCGAAGTATACCTTCATCATCTTTAACTGCATTAAGATTTTTTAAATTATTTGGAAGAGGGAAAAAATGTCTCTGTACAAGACGAATGAGTACTTTTTCTGCCGATTCTATTTCTTCGGGCGAAAGGTTTCCGTAATTCCTTTCACAACCTCTTTTTCGTACATTGCTGATAAAACGTAGCATCCAACCAGTCATTCGTAGAATAGAATTGAAACTAGAAAATCTGAGGGCATACCAATCTGGTTCTGTATCACTAAGATTAATGTTACAAAGTTTAACGATTCTTTTTTCCACTTCGATTTTGGTTGGTTCGTACACTAATTTATTCTCAGGCCAATTTTCTGGTAGTTCTTTGAGCCACTCGGGACCCTCCCACCAACGGGAGTCCAAAAATTGACGAATAGAGCAGCCTCGCGATAGAATGTCGGCGGGATTGGAAACTCCAGGGACATGTCTCCATTCGGCATTAGGTGCCAATTGGTTAATTTCTTTAACTCGATTGGAGACAAAGACAGTCCAATCTCCATGTTCCAGGATCCACCACAGTGATACCATTGAATCACTCCAAAATACTGTTTTTAAGTTACTTAAATTCAGGGCCGTTTTGATCGAATGAGCTAATCTTACTCCAATGGTGCAGGATAATAACTCTAATCTTGGGATGGTGATAGGTTTTAAAGGAGCTACTCGTGATTTAGCTCTTAAAAGACAAATTTTTACTCCATTGGAAGTGATAGTTCTAAGGAAAACACAAGCGGCATAAGCTACTTTGCTAGCATCCATGAATACATGCATTTGTGTCGAGTCATTAATTTCTGTATAGCGGGCTATTTCAACATTATTTAGTAAATGTAGATCATTAATCCATCTTTTAAAGCTATTCTGATCTTCAGTGGGTAAAGGAGAGTCCCAGGATAGTTTTAATTTCCACATGTCTTGCAATTTAATTTTTATGGGTAAAATTGCCGCTGACAATAAACCAATGGGATCAAAAATCTTCTGAATCGTAGCCAAAATTACTCTCTTAGTTATTTTCCCACCTACTTCTAAAACAAAAGGATCAACCTTAATATCACAGTTACATTTCAAAGTATCACGGTCCAAATTCCATAAAATTCCCAAAACATTGATAGTGCCAGAACTTTTCGTAATGTATTTACATTTGACATTGCTCTCCCACCCTCGCAAGTTGAAACATCCACGTGAAAGTACTTCTATAGCTGTTAAAATAAAATGCTCTTGTTCTTTGATATTGAAAACACCAGAAAGGCAATTGTCTACGTAAAATGATTTTCTTAATTTTTCAATTATTTCATTGTTTTCTACAAAGGTGTTGTTTAGCAAATGGGAGATGGATGCTTCTAAGAGAAAAGGACTGGAAGTAACCCCAAAAACTACTTTACAGTGTCTATAAATGACCATTTCATCTTCGCATGGATAAAAAAAGCGTAAAATGTCTCTGTACCTTGGAGCAATAGACAATTGCAAAAAAGCCTTTTCGATATCTGCAGACAGGCCAATGGGATATGAACGAAATCGGTCAATCAGGTCTGGGATTAATTCAATGAGATTTGGCCCTTTATATAAAAGTTCATTCAAGGACGGCTTGCCACTAGAGGCATCAAAGACTGGTCTTAATTTTGTAGTAGTGCTTTCGTTTTTGACTATAGGCCTATGTGGTAAATAGTGACACTGCCTGTCGCTTATAATTCCATTTTGGGGTACCCTTTCAATTATATCAAGACACTCCCATTCCTTAAACACCATTTCGTAATCCTTAATTA
The DNA here is from genome assembly GCA_037975125.1 of Latrodectus hesperus. Lineage (NCBI taxonomy): Eukaryota > Metazoa > Arthropoda > Arachnida > Araneae > Theridiidae > Latrodectus > Latrodectus hesperus. Next base: position 11,227,067 of record CM075854.1, on the reverse strand, counting down.
ATTTTTTATCTTTTGATCGTTTACACATTTTTTGGTGTCTATTCCAAGTTAGTTCCTTGTAATCGGGCAAACTTGAAGTATCTGTTTTAAAAGGCAAACCTAACTGGTATCTACCAGAAGGGAGTATTTCCAAACCCTCTTGAAAATCTTTTAATAACTCAGAGTGTACAATATTTATGTTTCTGTTTTCAGAAGGATCTAATATACCAAGATTTTCTAGATTCCAAATTTCACTAACAGATAAATTATTAGCATGCAAAGATAAAGCACATAAAACAGAGTCATTATTTACATCATAATTATCATTTAATTTCTGCTTTCCAACAAGAGTATACCCCAGCCGGGTTTCAATAGCAACTAGACTTGATTCTAACTTCACAGAATGACCAGTTAACAACATTCCTGCCACATCGGATCCAATCAAAAGATTTATATCATAATTAGGGATTTCGAAATCACTCAATATAATCCCTTTTTCTTTCAGTTCATTAATATTCATCATATCAGTCAATTTAGGAACAAAACCACAAATTTTGTTTTCAGATAAAACCTCAATTTTACAAGAAAAATCATTTTTCAAACTAGCAATTTTAACATCGTATACTTCATGAGGACAGGGCTTCGTTTCTTGACCACCAAAAAGTCCATGTATTAAAGATAATGACCTTTTGGGTTTTAATTTTAATTGTTTAACTATTCCTTAACTGAGGTAAGAACGTTGGGATCCTGTGTCTAAGACTGCTCTTACTAAACACTGTTTCTTTTGATTCATAACTTTAACAACAAAATTCATTTAATAAACATTTTCTACTCTAGAATTATTTGACAATACAGTTGTAGATACAGTTTCGTTTTTACTGGCAGGACTGTTCTCCTTATCTGAATAACACATAAGAGTACAGTGATTTTTATTACAATGAAAACACTTCACCTTAGCCCTGCAATTTTTAGAGGTATGTCCTGTTCTCAAACAGGAGTAACAGGCCCCTTTCTGACTAAGAATTTTAATCTTTTGATCTAAATGCATTTTTCTAGCAGCAAAACAATCTTGGCTGGGGTGTTCCTTATTGTTGGGGTGTTTTGATTCCAGTTCATCGTAAAGAACAGCTAAATCCGTTTTAGTTCGGTTAGAGGAGGCATTTCTCACTACCATAGTTAACAAGTCTCTGACGTAAACTTGTACAAGTAGATCACTCCGCCCGAAGCGATCCTGTAACTGTTCTATGACTTTGGGATAGTTATCCGCTGTTGGCGGGAAGCTTTCTACTAATCTTGCTGCTTTCGATTCTGGCACTATTGCCTGTAGCAAATACTGGAACTTGTCTTCTGGTGAAATTTTCTCATCATCATCAATTTTGGAGAACTGACTCCAAAAACCAAGCCATTCTCGAGTCTCACCGGAAAATCGCTTTAGTTCTAACTTCGGGAGCTTGAATTGTTTCTTATTTGAGGTATCTTGAGAGACTTCTGTTTTCATAGTTACTTTACGGCATTTTTCAAAAATTTCAATATATCTATCACGATATTCTTCTGCTGTAATGAAATCTTCTTCATATAACCGTTCCGCATCTTTTGAAGTTAAAATTTCGTTTTCTACTTCTTGTTGAGAAACTTCTAATCTTTGAAATTTGTCTTCTAACTGCGCGGATAAAACCGAAATAACATTCTTACCTACTTCTGGTTTCAGGAATTCTTCTTGAATTTTATTCCCGCAGACTGTAAAGGATGCTCGAAGCCCTTTTCTCTTCTGTTTCAACAAATCCATTCTTCAGTAAAACTTTAATTTCAATCTTCATGCCCCACGTTGGGCGCCACTTATGCTACGTTTCGTTTTAATTTGAATAATTCCGAATTCGATTTCTCGATCATGTATAAAAATGGAATTCTTTTCAACGTAACATAATAAAATTATGGGCCGAAATATCTACGCGACATTTAAGTTGAAGACAGAAATTATCAATAATGACTTTGAAAAACAGAAGTTCAAAACATTTATTTCTTAACTAAATCAAAACATTGCTCGGCGAGTACCGGATGTATACTGAAAAAAAGGTTTTAGGTTACACAATAACGCAAGCAGTCACATGGGTGACGTCACTCGCTTCTCTGGCGATTGGTTGTTACAAATGTTAAGCACGTATGAGGCATCGAGCCAATGAGAGTACTAATAAAAAACTGGGTTATTCTGACCCACTCATCCAAAGTTCTTTCCAGTTCTTGGAGAGTTTGTGCGGTTGGTAAACACCTCATCTGCTTAGAGTGTCCAAATATGCTTCATTGGGCTCATGCCCGGAGAACACGCTTGCCATTTCATTAATATTATTCCTTTTTCCAAAATGAAATCATTCACAAAATTAGCACCATGTGGTCTGAAATTGTTGTCTATTAACATGAATTCATCTCCAATTGCTGCAGCGTAAGGAACTACAATAGAACTGATGATATTATCCCTTTTATCTTCTGGTCCTTCTCCCTATATCCATTTCGAATGATATAGGAATCGGTGCGCCCATTAATGGAGATGCCAACATGTATAAGCTAAGCAAGAAAAATCTTGCCATTTTCGCGTTGCCAATTAATGAAGTAAGAATAAATATGCAAATTAGTGTATGATGGGATTCCTACTCCTGTCAATCGAGTGTATGAGTATATCAACCATTATAAAAGCAGGACCACCGTGCACATTCATCAATCGTAACTCGAACAGTAGTGAAGAGAAAGGGACGTGTCAAAGGACCTCGTTCGTTGTTGTTTGCTTTACGACTTCAAAATGGGCTTATCAGCTACTGCATCAAGCCGCCAAACTCGGGGATAGTGCTGTCAATAAACGAATGGCAAGGCACTGGTTTTACAGATTCGGGTTGGGAGATTTGTTCCTCTGTGATGAAGCTGGAGTCTGGTGGACTAGTCAGCATGTGGTTCACTGTGAGCTGCTACCAACGAGCTAAATGGCGACTGCGGTCCTGTACTGGTAGAAATTGGAATGTGTGCAACAGGTATTGGCAACAGAAGGAGTCACACTGGTTAATCGCAAGGGTGTAGTGTTTTAAGCCGATAACGCGAGGTCGAATGTCACACTGGTGGCCAGGAATGTCATACAGCGAATTGGTAAGGAGACTTTGTGTCCTCCTCCTTACTCACCTGATCCTGCGCCTTTAGATTACCACCTCTTCCATTCCCTGGACAATCATCTTCATATAAAATCCTTAACGAATGAAGCAGATTTGCTCCAAATCCTCATAGAATTCTCTACGTTCAACCCCTTTCCCAAGATTTACCGTAAAGGGATTGCATAACTGAAGGCACATTGGCATAAGGTGCTGGATGCCGATGGTGATTATTTCGAGGATTAACAATAGGCTACCTTTTCTGTAGAACATGTTCTTCTGAGTCATTAAAAACGGTAAGAATTTTTTTGTTTACCTTGCATCCTCACTCCCCCATCGTCAAATCTGACATTTTCGTGCACGAACGAAGCATTGTTTCTAGTGCATCATTACCTCCAGATGAAAATACGCGTACTACCAGGATGAAGAGAAAACCAGGACACGTCAGAGAAAAGAATATTTTGGCGTTCATTTCTCCTCCATTTCACATGTTCAGCTACGCACACTCCTTGTGGGCTTGACTGTGCCTTGGTTTTAACGTGACACACACTATTGGTCGGCGAGCATACACTCAAGTAACAAAATAGTTTGGCCTTATATTGACTAATCGTGGCTTTATCTAGGTCCAGTATTGGTGGTCTATATCGGGCCAATCTTGAATGGTCTACATTTCGTTATCTGAGACCAATGTGGGTTGCCTAGATAGGGCCGAACTTGGCAACCTACACTGAACCAATCTGGGTAGCCAAGATAGGACCTATCTTGGGTTATAGGTTTGTCTACACTATATGTAGCTCATAATGATAACAAAGGATTTTATTTTGAATTACTAAATTATAAGGAAGCTATTTTAAATTATTACAATAAGTATGGATTTTTTTTCATTTAAAATTGTATTTTTCATCTTACAGGAGTAAAATAATTGGCAAGGTTAAGATGTATTATTTTGCATTCCATTTTGAAAATAAACACAAATGACAAATTTATTATTCTTTTAAGCAATATCTAAATAATTTATCAAAATTTACAAAATATATGACAAAAATCAGATTAAGTTGAAATTAACATTCAAAAAGAAAGAGAAATGAAGTGAAAATCAAGTAAATATTTATTCCTTACCAATTGTGAATATATGAACGATTTAGCATATAAATCTAACTATCGTGTATGCAATATTTTAAATAATCATATTAGCAATATATTAATTTGATTTGCTTAATATAAAAGGAAAATAACGTTTCTGCTTTGTTTAACACTCATTAACTCTATCAATATTTGCGTATAATTACATTTTTATAATTTACACTATTTTTATTTCACTAAATAAATGGTTCTTTTCTATGAAGTAAATTCCAATTAAATTAATAAAATTTAAAATTTGTTTTCTACAAGAAACTAAATAAAAAATTTATGTACTTAAAATCTTTCTATTGATGTCTCTAATGAAGATAACAATTCATTTTATAAGGACTTGCTATTCATCTAACAGAAAAGTATCAAAATTTGAATTACACTTATTTAAAAATATTCAGTTAAATGTTAACTACTGTGTGTTTCTCTGAATACTTTAACATTAGTTCACATCTCGCTGTCAGACCTTCAAATATTATTTATTTTCTTTACATAAGAAACAACATAAATAAAAAAATACTCATGCATTATTTGTTAAGAATTCAACATTAATTTTGAACAAAAGTTGACTCTAGTTCGACAAATATTCCATCCTGAAAATATTTAGTAGGCAGTAAAACAGTTTATACCAAAATTTTATTTTACAAAATGCATATATTTTTGCAGTATAGATAATATATGTTATTTCTTTATATTTCTAAAATTCAGCTTTCAGCATTCTCTTCACTATAATCACTTAAGCAGCATCTTCATTATAATGGGTCAAAACTAGAACAGCACCTATAAATTTAACAATAAAAATTATTATAATATTTTTTCACACATGCATACATTATATCTAAAAAGTAACCAGTTACTTTCTAACTGAAAATAATTTTTTTAATTTTAGAGTTTCAATATTAAATTTGTTGGAGATGACATCAACTTGATGTCATATCCAACAAATTTAAGCTATACTTTGAATATTTTTGTTTATAGCATTTCACATTTCATCCATTCTAAAGTGCAGTGAAACTTTGTAAGTTATACACAAATAACCCTATCGTTTAAAAAATTTATGAGATAAATTAACATGCAAATAAGTTAATTTTATTTATTTATTTTATTACATAACATATATTCAGACTTGTATGCTTGATTCTTGAGATCCGCTTGTAAGTCTTCGTCGATAATAGGACAAATAGCACAATGACAGGTGTACAACCACAGAAGAATAACGAAGAAAACACCCAGGGCGAAGGTGGGAATCGAATCCACACTCCTACACTCTCAAGCGATTAGCGGTGATGCCAAATAAGTTAATGAATGTATAATATTGAATTTAAGAATAACTTCATAGTTAATGTTAACATGTTGAATAATCTATTGCTCACATAATTCTTAATAAATAAAATATAAAAATTGAGAAAACATGGTCAACAATATGAAAGCTACAATGATCTATAACTTACTGACGACACAAATGAGTTGAAATTTTTTTTAAACATTTTGTTTACCTAGAGAGAGTTTTCGTACATTATATAGATAAAATTTAGCAACGTAATATTAAATATATTTTTAATACTTACATTTGATTTAAATAAATTAATTGAATTTCCTGAATAATGAAACAAGTTGGAAATTTAAAGCTGTTTTTTAATATTTACAAGTAACAGACAATTATTGTCCATAGATTCAAAAATTTATCCATTGTACCAAAATATATATACATAACTTACCAATAAGTAACAATCAAATAATGTTTGCAAAAGAAATATCTAAGAAAATCAATATATTGATTTTCTATCTTAGATATATTGATTTTCTATCTTAGATTCTATCTTCTATCTTAGATATATGTTTCAGCAATCAAATAATGCTTTGCAAAAGAAATCTCTAAGTAAAATTTCAAATGAAAAACATAACTTTACTGAAGAAGTATATCGAATGGAAACTATTTGTATTAAGATGTTAAAAGCACAGTATAAAAATATGGTATGCTTCCCATGCATAAATGCAATGAAGATAATGGAAGAAATAAATAAATTCCAAGGAATAGTGCTGTGAAGTCAAATAAATTGTAACACACTAAAAGTGAAAGCTGTTGAATAAAAGACAAATTTTTAAAAATTAAAAATTTTCATAGTAACCAAACCTTAATACAAAAATTAGAAAAAAAAAAAAAACTTACAAATTAGTAGCTTTTTCAAATCGCCTTTATTGTAAATGTAAAACATTACAGAAAAACATGAATAAATCAAATGTAAAATACTAATATTATAATATTAAAAAACGCAATAGAGTTATATTATATACATAATTACATCGTAGAAAATAAAACACTGAATTCTAGGAACATCTCCAAAGTGTATGAACCAAAATAAATTGAAATAATAGTTCTTTCGGAATAATATTCAGTAACTACATTTATTAGAAATTTATATGTGAATAAATAAATGTAGATAAATATTTGTACACCTAATCTATCAATGTTACGTAGCATATAACAATAACATCGAATTTAGGGTTCGGGATTGCAAGTAAAAAATAAAATGTAATTTATCTAAGCATAAAAAAAGGTAATATTTTGATTTCGATTGTAATTGTAAGTTCAACTAGAAATACCAATTTACATGGTTACCAAAATTTGTTATTATAAATATAAGAAAAATCAAACTTACCAACACGGTGACTTATTGAAAATTTCTTGATAAATTAATTAACATTGAAAACGGTCGTGATTAAACTTCAAAAACAGCAGTTTCTAAATGATTAAAATTCAGAAATATATATCTCAATTTGTAAGAAAATACTTGATAAGCAAAAATGCAACTAAACACTCTACATATGATATATTTGGGCAAAATCTTGGCATGCCCTAGATTAGTAGTAACTTGGCTACCTTTCTAGGACCAATAATGGCTTATCATGTCTGACTCGGGAAAACTTGGCACCCACTACTGGTCCAATATTGGCTTATCTTTGCAGTTTCTATATTGGGGAAACCTTGGCCCTCATTATAGGACCAACTTTGGTTTATCTTTGCATGCCCAATATTGGGAAAAACGTGGCGCCCATTGTCGTAGGTCCATTACTGGGTTTATCTTGGCATTCTGTATATTGGGGAAAACTTGACACCCATCATTGGTCTATTATTGTGGTTATCTAAGCAATATTGCTAATATTGGGTCAAGCTATTTTGCTACTTGGGAAGAAGCAATTGTCTAAATTCTACCACTCTCTCATGATTTATACGTCTGTGTATCGATATATCTATGACATTGTTACTTGTAGTTGTACTCGCTCTGTCATTGGCTCTTCTGTATTTGAAACTGCTACTAATTTCTTTGAAACAGGTATTTCCAGATATGGGTACATTGTACCTGTAACTGTTTGAGTATACCGCGACTCGCGCTAACTTTCTTATTGGAAGTACCGAGTATTAGGAAAAAAAGTACTGACTACAGATACTGACTACATTCAAATACTGATTACAAAATACTGGTTACAGGTATTTCTTCCCAACCCTAGTCGATACTTTCGCCATCTATTGGCAAATTAGAATTTCTTTTGATAATTTTTTTTATCTTATAGTTTCCCAGTATTTCTGATTACCCACTTTCTGATAAAAATTTCTAAACAAAACATTATGGCTCCTACAATAAAAGTGTCTGCTTCAATTATAAAGAGAAATGCTCTTTATCTAAACCAGCAACTCAGTGCAGCGTTCAAAAACAGTAGCGTTGTTGTCAAATATATTTGTTTAATAAATATTTTTTGCTACTTTTTATCTTTTAATGAAACAGCTATTCGTGTTATAAGTGTAACACCAGGTTTTATAATACCTCCTAACTTTTGGGTGTGGACAGCATTTACTCACTGCTATTTGGAGACTAAACTGTATTTATTGTTAGCAGATGTTGTTACTGTTGGATTATGTGGAAAGTTATTAGAACCGTTATGGGGAGCAATGGAGATGCTAACCTTTTTTGCTTTGGTTAATACCTCAGTAGCATTTTTATCCGTGATGTTTTATATAGTAATCTTTTCTGTCACTTCAGATCCACGCTATTTATTCTCAGTTCATATTCACGGCCTTGCAGGCTATTGTGCAGCTGTATCAGTTGCTGTCAAACAGATAATGCCTGATCTTGTATTAGTATCCTTACCATGTGGGAAATTAAGAAACAAAAATGTGCCACTTTGTGTACTTCTATTAAGTTTAATTTTATGGCCATTAGGAATTGTGCAAGGTACTTATCCTGTAATGTTTGTATCCGGCCTGTTATCATCATGGGTGTATTTAAGATTCTATCAACACCACAGTAATGGAACAGTGGGAGATTTAGCTGAAGGCTTTACTTTCGCTAGGTAAGTTAATTTGTAAGTATTTCTCTTGTAAGTTATTCAAATTTCATTCCTGTTTTCTAAGAAATTCATGGAAGAACACTATTTTTAATCTAACAATTTTTGAGACTCCCTACTCAAGGTATTAAATGTTTTATTTATATATTTAGTGTCTCACACATCATACATGTATCTTAGAATGATGCTACTCAAAAATTTATGCTTTTTCTATCATAGTAAATATTTTCTTAAAAGATTTTTTTTAACTGAAAATATATCAAATAGCTTTGCATCTCATTCTCCAAAAAATACACATTGAAATCTGTTTTAAGGTATAGATTGTGGTAGATTTGACTGTGCAAAAGTTGACAACTGAACCAATCTTGGGTACTTTCATTTATTGGTATTACACTGAAGTTCATATCTTATTATTTAGTTTTGTGCACTTTTTTATATAATTTTTTATACAAAAATAGTTCTAAAGTGATTTTTTTTTCCCTTTTCACTGGAATTTATGCAGTCTATTTATGTACTGTTTTACATGTTTATTAATTTAATTTCATTATTTTCATTAATTTAAATTCAATTTTTTATATAGCTCTTATTATCTAAAGAAATTTAGTCTCTAATGAGTGCAATTTTTTTTGGATATGTGTTCCTAGTGAAATTTAAAATCCATGTAGATGTTTGTAATGTTTTGCATGATTTGAGCATACAAAACTAAATGGAAAATCCGTAAGAAATCATAACTGCCACTGTGAAGTATGGAATTGATAAATATTGTGATAATATTAAAAATATAAATAATATTACAATATTAATAATTATTAAATTATATTAATAAATTCAAACAAGAATATAGTTTATGTTGATCAAATTACTGTATTTGTTGGTAATAAGACAATTTAAGGATAAGACTCTTTTATACACATTTTTGAAAGATGAAACTTTATTACTGATTATTATAATGAATTTATGGTGTTTTAAATGTAAAGTTACAAATACAAAATAATTCATTCTGCAAATACCTAATTTAAGAAATACCTTTTAGCCCTCATTTAAGCCCAAATACTTACCTCCAGAGCTAAATGAAGAATCACTTGAAAGCTCTTCTAAATCAGTATTTAAATCTTCAAATAACCAATCGTCTTCTGTACCATCCAGTGAATTACTAATGCCACACCTAATTGATTTAACTATTGTTTCTGTTTTATATTGGTCCAGTAGGTTATATTTACTGTGAATTGCTTTTCTTAGATACTCTTCCTGGTTTTGCCAAGTTCATATTTTCTCAGTTGGGGCAGCCCAAAATCCTCTCTGTAGCATTGTTAACATTGTTTTTTGAGCAGTGATTTATGAATAAATTAAAAAAACTGAAGAATAAAAATGTGCAAAAATTGGAAAGTTTAAATGAACTTAGCTGTGATCATTGATGGCAGTGCGTGCACATTCTCTGAACAATGCACTACTGTAACATTCCCACACTCTGCAAGGAAAAAAATCTTATTAGTTTAACTCTGAATAGAGGAAATTTCCTGAAATAAACATAATCAAAAACTGAGAATCAACATAGAGATGCATCCTATTATTTAGATCTATTTTCAAAGAGAAGTACATTTTTGCGCCAGCAAATACATTACTTGTATGGAAGTGTTATCTGCTATAATAACCAAATGAATAGGGAATTGTATTATAATTAATATTTTTTATGCATAGTCATTGCTGTTATATCTTTATTATTTAATTTTTAACTTCATTCAAAAAAGGATAAAATTCTAGGAGTCTGCACAGGTTTGGTGCGATTTCCATTTTTCTCAACAAGCACTGCACAGTTATCTCAACAACCTTAATTACATCACTTCCCACAATATCTGGTTTTCAAAACTTTGACTGTGCCAAAACTTGAACTTTGAACATTTCAATTTTGTGCTATTTTAAATTTCAAGTATTAAAATATTAATAAGTGGAAACTAATTTCACACAAAGATTACATAATAAGAAACAAATATAAACTAAACATAACAAAGTCTAACCCAGGAAACAACTGGACTCTAAAACTGAATCTGTAATGCAAATATATTTTAATGAAAACTCTGATTTTTATTAACTGGGCAGTGGGGACCACCTTAAAAAACTTCAGTGTAGTCCAATCTACCATGGAAACAACCTAGCAATAAAACAATCTATAAGATAAATAAAATACATTTTTATAAAAAGTCTGATTTTAATGAAATGGCCAGTGGCGTCCACCGTAAAAAACATTGGTGAAAAATGCAATCTAGCCCTAGTGAGAACAGAGCAATAAAACTATTGGGTTGTTCGGAAAGTCATTTCGTTTTTCCCACCTGGATCAGCTTTTTGCTAGTAAAAACTAACTACTTTATGTGTGTGAAATCATGCTGCAACCAGAAAGATGGTAAAAGCTATTGGACTAGAATGGACAATATGCAATGCAATATGGTATTTATTCATTATACGTTTTTCATTTTCATGAGAAACGAAATAACTTTCTGAACACACAACCCAATAAATCAATTGTGTAAATAACATACATTTTTTAAAAAAATATTGTTTCTAATTATATTATTAAACATGCATTCTGATGAAAACTCAAATTTAAACATTACAATTCATAGTAAACCTAAATTCAACATTATATACAATACTCAATAAATTATACTTATCTAATCATCACTTGGAGAATTAAAAAGAAAAATGCAAATTCAATTTATTACCATTTATTCTTTTCTGTCACTCATCTTAATTGCCCAGACAGCCTAGTGTGAGTCAATACCTTCCTCTGAAGATTTCTTGATGATTCTCTGAAAAATTCTTGACATTCAATTCTTTGTATTAATTGTTGGATCTGTCCCAACTGAGCTCATCTTAATCGCAGTCTTCCCTCTTTCTAGTTACATTAAGTATAATGTGTAGAATCTTTTTTATTAAAAAGTTCATTGCCATCCTGCACATGAGCCAGCTCTTTATATTTAACAATATCAGGTTGCTTATTTATCCTAAATAATGCTGAGATAAATTTCCTCCTGTTCTCCTTTATACCACCAAGAATACTCATCAAAATCTTCCTTTCAAATTTTCTCTCACTAACACTACACACAAATCATAAAACTGAAATATTGTAATGAAATAATTTCAAAATAAAATTACTTTATAAACTTAAAATAAGCTTTCAAAATAAATTTCACTTAATAAACTTAAAATTAAAAATTCACCTCACAAACTTATATTCAAATCTAACTATTAAAATTAATTTCAAAGTGGAAACAAAACACTAATCAAATGCTTCAAAGGTAGCTAGCACATCAAACAAATTTTGTGCATGTACACAATCATGTTACATCACACAAATGCAAGAAAACATTCAGACTTATTAAACCAGTTTGGCACATTTTATTGCTGTGCATGCTCTTTGGATTTAGTTGAAAAAACTTATTTCAAATTAAAATTTTAACATGTATTTGTTGAATATATTAAGAAATTTCATAACATATTTTAATATCACCAATCATTAATTTTATTTTAATATAAGTAATTACATTATAATAAGAAAATAACTTAAATTAAAACAAAATGCTAATGAATCTTTCTTAATGGATAAAAGTAATAAATTTTTCTGTGAGCTATTTACATAATGAATTTCTCTCCATTGTATTGTGTTAAATTAATTAGCTAATGAGTAAAAAATAAGAACAGATATAATCTTTTTGTTCGACTTTATTATTAGCCAAAAGCAGTATAAAATTATACATAACTGTTATTTCCAGAAAGGATTATAAACTTGAATATGAATAAATTATTACAAATTAATAATAAGAATATTTCTAAAAATTACTTATACAAAATTTACATATACAACTAAGGAAATGAATGAGAAAAGTGAGCAAATGTGGAAAGGTAAAATTGAACAAATTTTGAATGTTATGTTAAATTTTCTAATCATTATTTTGGTAAGAAGCTATGTTCATTATAATAATTAAATAAAAACAAAACTATCAATTTAATGCCAAATGAAAGTGACATTAATTCCAATTTCAATAAATTTATTTCTTGTAACAGTTCTAAATGAAACAATTATTTCTGTTCTTATAACTTAAAATAAAGGAGAAACTATTTAATTCCTTGTTTATTTTACCAAAAATTTGCTTATTTGAAAATTGGAAGTTGAATTCAAAGTAACTCCTAATTCTCCGACTCCTGATCAACATTGTTTTCCATTATCAGAGGAACTCCTCTGATACTGGAAAACAATGTTGGTCATGGAAGACTTAATCATTTCTAATATATAAATACACATGCATGAATGTAGAGAAATTAATGCGTGTGAAAGATAAATGAGAAGGAATTAATTTTAAACTATCCAAATAAATAAGAAATATGGCATTTAAATGTGCCAGTAATAACTTGAAAATTTTTATGTGAAGTATTGATTTATGTTTGTCTTACTAGATTGAGAGATTTAAAGAAACCTAAAATTGAATTCACACAGGGCAGTTAAAATGAAATGTTTTCCAATTTTTGATGTAGTTAAAAGCAGGTCAGTACAAATGTTGCAGTGAAAATGAATTTTAAATTATAAGCATAATTTGGAGTTGCATTCTTTTTAAACAGAAATTTTAAGTTACACCTATATTAAAATTCTCCTGTTAACAGTTACTAACTTTCATGAAGTGTGGGCTGTTGAAAAGTACTCAAATAAATACGCCAATATTGATGTGAACAGGTAAAGAACTTAACTACCTAAAATAAATAGTTTGATATCTTTCTAAAAGAATAGCAAAGGCTGTAAAAGTGGAAATCAAAAATATTTGTTAACTTGCATTCTGGGATAAATTAAATATAAAACTCCTTAAAATATATGAAATTTTGAGAAAATATATTTGTAGTCTTATTTTCAGTATTATTTAATTTATTTAAATGATAAAATTTAACAAACAATGCAAAATAAACATTGGGCTGGAGTTGTCTTACTATTTCTGAAATTCCATATTTTTTAAATAATCCTGAAATGTCATTTTTTTCAGATCAATCTTGAAATTCCAGAATTTTTTTATTAAAATATTTTCTACAAGTTTAATTTTGGGAAATAATTATATTAATTTATTTTTATAACTGTTAATTTGTACTATTCAGCTATATCATGGTATATATTACGTATCCAACTTCGGTTCAAATATGGTTTTTAATATAAAGGCTTCTTCTAGTCTTTTGCACATGATTGGCTAATCATCATAAGATACATGCTGTGTGCATATATATATATATATATTAAAAAGCTTTAAGAAAGGTAAAAGTACATAAATGTCTAATACATATCCTTTTTTTAAAAAAACTTCACAATTTTGATATAAATAGAAAACTTTATTTAATTCTGTTAACTCTATCTATTGAACAATTGATTTTGGTTGACAAAGTTTAAGGTAAAATCCTGTGTGCTGGTTTGGCATAATTTCAATTTTCGTCCCAAACTCAATGCAGTCTTCTTGTTGGCACTTTGCACAATTTTGCGTGAGCTCCAGCCATGAAGAGTATGATATCATCCCTGACTTTGAATATTGCAATCTCATTCAATATCTAACTTTGAATATTATGATTTTGAATTTTCTTTATTTACTAACCACAGGACTTAGTGCTCAAAAGTTGAGTTCACACATTTTATAAAAGTATAATAAAACTAATAAAGCTAAAAATCAACAATGCTATTTATGCTTGATCTGTAAACTGTTTATAGTTGCTGTTTTGAAATGTCTATATTATTAATTAAGAAAACATTTGTATCTTAAAAATACTTTTTATTTAGTGCTACTATGCAGGGTTATGCTTAAACAATATAGCTTGATCAAAGACATAAATAACATTGATTTTTAATTAACCTGTTTGGGACTGATTCCATAAAAATCTCCCATATTACTATTAAGTTGCTCTTCAGCAATAAAGCAAAATCAGTAACATGACAGGTAAAATCCTAGGGTGCATTACGTGTATGGCGCAATTTTCATAAATGTCACCAATGTCAAAATGTCTAAAATGCAGTAACCCACCAAATCAACAACAGGTCGAGATAAAATCATAGAGCACAATCAGGGTTTTGAAAACTATCTTCAAATTTGAATACTACAATATTGCGCTATTTTCAATTTCAAATATCGATTATTTTATTATATTTACTTAGTAACGAACTACAGAACTATAGGCCTCAAACTTTACTACACATATTTTACAAAACTTATGTATTACAAAACAAATATAAATCTTTAAAAGTCAATACTATTATTTGTAATCAGACAATAAAATATAATCACACTGAATTTGATTTTTTTAATTAATCAAAGGAATAAAAATACATTGTATAAAACAAAACAAAGCAGGTATTAACACCTGCATTGTAAATCTACATAAAAAATATGAAATACAGTTTTATGAAAACTCTGGTTTCTGAACATGTCAAGGTTAAATCGTAGTTTTGAAAATCCTGATCTCATTCTATCTCCAATTTTGAATATCACACTATCATGTTATTTTCAATTCAAGTATTGAATATTTTATTATAATTACTTTGTGAAGAATTGCAGAACTGAAAGCTACAAACTTAATTATGCTTGTTTTACAAAATTTATATATTATATAACTGCCAACTCTACTGATTTTATTGGGAAACTCCTGAATTTTCATTATTTCTCCTGATTTCCCAATGTATGAAAATCTGCTGATTTTTCCGAATTTAAGTAAAAAAATTTAAGCAGCCGAAATTTTGCCTGAAAAGTCTTAGTTGTTGTAGGAGCTTAAATAGTCAACAGTGTTTTTTACAGACATGGCCAAGCTATTGACAAATGCATCACTTAAGTTAATAAGTGTGTTACCTAAACAGGATGCATATATTCAATGTACCAATTCTCAAGTCCTTTTCCATTCAGAGTCTCTTGGCTAGAATCAGGCTAGTTTTTGTATTTTATTGAAATTTTTTCCATGATTAATTAATAATCATGTGCCATAGTTAATCCCATGCCAAGCTACCAACCTTGAGGGCCAGAGCTTTTTATTTATAAGCCCATAAAATGACCAGGGAACATAGTTTGTATTTCTGGGACACTGTATATCCTGTTTAATCACTTCTTGTGACATGCAAAGACTTCATTGGAACTATCTTTTTTACTTGGTTCTGTTATAGATGGAACTGTGGCATATACAGGGTGATCTTTTTTAAAGTGACAGTGTTTGTAGCGGCCTTTAGCACGATCTAATAGCCGGAATAGCACTAAACTTGGTATTCAGACTAATCAAGACACGAGAAAAATGATTCAGTGAAAAAATTTTAGTTCCAAAAATCAACACTAGGTCATTTTGTAGCGCTTTACAATGTATAAAATGTGAGAAAAGAGAAATACTGACACATACAATCGTACAATTAAATTATTAATGTTTATTTATTATATTAACTTCCCCGGTGAAGAATTAGACCACATTCCATGTGAACTTCGTTCTCAGAAGTAACACTGTGCCTTCTGCGTACAGCGTTCCCCACAGCCGAACGTAACATGTCACGAGGTATATTCCGCACTGTCTTTGTTATGTTATCCTTTAGAATAGAAAAAATTTTAATGTGAGAGGCATGGCCACTGGAGCTCGTTTACTTCAGCTGAGATTATTTGTTGCAGCTGTCTACTACTTGCTTTTATAGCCCCTATTTCTGGCACTTTCATCGAACAATATTTGCATTTTGCTTTGATACCTGTGTTTTATGCTAATTCTCGTTATTGTAAACTACAGCAGTGCCACAAAATGCCCTAGCGGTGACTTTTGTACTAAAACTTTTTTACGGAATTTTTTCCCATGTCTTGATTAGTCGAAATACCAAGTTTGGTGTCATTTCGGCTATTAGATCACGATACAGGCCACTTCAAACACTATCACTCTGTACTTTAAAAAATAGCCTATATAATGTGACAATTGAGCTATAGTTCTATATCTTAATATATATAAACAATATTTGTGGCCAAAATATTCAACTTTTACTTAGTGAAATTATTGCATTTAGGTTATAATAATGTAGTAGTATTACAGTTTCAATGAGAATTTTTACAGTTCAACAGAAAATCTATATTTACCTGAAATATTTCTGCACTATATTTAATAACAAGCTAAATAATTTAATAAGCTTTAGCCTAGTGCACAATATCTTTCCAGGTGACTGTCTCTAGTTTTACTTAGTGGTTATTCTCATGCATGTCTTTTAGAACAGCTATCTTTCTGTTTGTGTATATATATATATATATATATATATATATATATATATATATATATATATATATATATATATATATATATATATATATATGTACATATATATATATATATATGTATATATATATATATATATGTATATATATATATATATGTACATATATATATATATATATATGTACATATATATATATATATATGTGTACATATATATATATATATATATGTACATATATATATATATATATGTACATATATATATATATATATGTATATGTACATATATATATATATATGTATATAAATATATATATAGATACTA
Organism: Latrodectus hesperus; assembly: GCA_037975125.1. NCBI lineage: Eukaryota > Metazoa > Arthropoda > Arachnida > Araneae > Theridiidae > Latrodectus > Latrodectus hesperus. The sequence goes on along the minus strand of CM075854.1, from coordinate 11,209,922 downwards.
TACCCTTTTAATTAATTGGTATAAATGGAACAAATAATTTTTTTCTGAAACCTTAGATTTTAATGATTACATACATTAAATAGACTGATAAATCTATATTAGTACTACGCTCATCCTTCTTTAGTAGAAATGATCTCAACACATCTTGGCATATATTTGTGCTAATTAATTCAAACAGTACATATGGTAAAAGTTACCAGATGGGTACGGGATTGGCGCGATTTCAAATTTTGGCACCAAGCGCTCTACAGCTCTGTCGCCAACCTAAATTGCGTCACTACGCGCGATAAATTTCAATCAATAACGATCGCGTTCGAACTTCAGCTTTGAAATCACGCGTTTTTTCGAATTCCAAATATTAAAAAGTTGAATATTTCATTACAATTAAATACTGTAGAAGTTTTAAAATTCGAATAAATAGAAAGGAAATTTTTATCACTTGATTTTAAATATACCGAGCAATGGCGCCCACCTTAAAAAAAACATCAGTGTAGCGCTACCTACTGCAGTGCCGACCAGGCAGTAAAACTAAATTTCGAACGTTAAAAAATTTCACTTTTTGTTTAAACTCGAATTTTAAATATACCGAGCAATGGCGCCCACCTTAAAAAAAACATCAGTGTAGCGCTACCTACTGCAGTGCCAATCGGGCAGTAAAACTAAATTTCGAACGTTAAAAAATTTCACTTTTTGTTTAAACTCGAATTTTAAATATACCGAGCAATGGCGCCCACCTTAAAAAAAACATCAGTGTAGCGCTACCTACTGCAGTGCCAACCGGGCAGTAAAACTAAATTTCGAACGTTAAAAAATTTCACTTTTTGTTTAAACTCGAATTTTAAATATACCGAGCAATGGCGCCCACCTTAAAAAAAACATCAGTGTAGCGCTACCTACTGCAGTGCCAACCGGGCAGTAAAGCTAAATTTCGAACATTAAAAAATTTCACTTTTTGTTTAAACTCGAATTTTAAATATACCGAGCAATGGCGCCCACCTTAAAAAAAACATCAGTGTAGCGCTACCTACTGCAGTGCCAACCGGGCAGTAAAGCTAAATTTCGAACATTAAAAAATTTCACTTTTTGTTTAAACTCGAATTTTAAATATACCGAGCAATGGCGCCCACCTTAAAAAAAACATCAGTGTAGCGCTACCTACTGCAGTGCCAACCGGGCAGTAAAACTAAATTTCGAACGTTAACAAATTTCACATTTTGTTTAAACTGGAATTTTAATATACCGAGCAATGGCACCTACATAAAAAAAATATCAGTACGCGGCACATTCTAACACTAACATGCAATACACACAACTTAAAAATTCATATACTTACTTTCTTACTACCATCACGCTCTAAATAAAAAAAAACGTAAGTTCAAAACATTCTCATCCATAGTTAATTATCGTTAGCAACACACAAACTCCAAAATTCGAATATTGAAACTCAATTATTAAATATTATTCTAAAATAGTTTCAAGGGTTACATACAAAACGCGCATGTCACGCGATCACGTTACCCAATAAAAAAAATAGGTCATACATACGTAATCCGAACCGTTAAACCAGTTTGACGAACTTATCGCACCACTTTATCGCCTGCTTGGCGCATTTTACCCTCCGTACCCATCTCTTCACTTTAGCGGTACATATATATTCCTCTAGTTTTGTTGTGTATTGATTTCTCATATAAAGACCACTACTCAGCAACCATTTTATTTTTTAATGTGACTGAACTAAGATTATATTTATATGAATTTTATTATACCATCATATTTTTGATTACTTAAATTTCTTTATTTGCTCTTTCCTGTATACATCATTTCAATATTTTCGAGTTATTAATATCTTTTTGAATCCAAGTCCCACAACCATATGATCCTACATGTATATAGGCTTATTAGAATATGTGTTTAGTTAGAGTTTTTTAAGCTAGTGATCTTTTTATTTATTATCATTGGTTGGATCATATTTGGGCTCATTCCATCACCAAAAGTAAAGTGCAATAAAGTTAACAGATTACAATACCATACAAAATGAATGCCAAGTACAACAATGCTAATTGATTATAATTCTATGACAACATCTGATATGCATTGAACTTGACTGTGGTTTTCACAACCCTTACATCATATGTTATAAGTAAAATGCAAGGGTTGTCAAAACGACAATTAAATTTTATGTGCATAAATACCAGGTTCATTAATATCAATGTTTCATTCATTAGAGAGAGAGTATTAATGTTCATTAATATTAATAATATAAGTTTTTTTAAAAATTGATTTTGAGAGTAAAAAATTTTTTTTCGTTGTCTTAAAGATGTAAGATTTAAATTGTACTTTCAGCTAATTTAATTTGAAGTCGAAAATATTTAAGCTTAGTGTTTATTATTTTACTCAGTTAATTTAATTTGCAGTCAGATATATTAATGCATCAGAATCACCTTCCTCTATTCATAATTAGTAAATTATTAACATCCCTCTTTTTAAAATGTACATTATTTCAGTGAAATCATTATTTTGATATTTAAATACTTAAAGTAAATTTAAGTATGAAATATCTTCCAATGTATGATAATTTTTAATTATTTCAAAAACTAAACTTCTATTCATATGGGATTTGCAAAAAATATCCAATCTTAATATTTTTTCTTAAGTAGCTCTCCTTGTATATATTTTATAAATATATAATATGATGGTATCAAATGTTACCTTGCTCTTTTGTATTTTAAAATTAAATAAATACATTTGTTTTTTTAAAATTTAAAATAGTTTAAATGACAATGTTAAAAGTATTGTTATTCCCTCTTTATAGTTTCTTTCCAAATGTGGTTCATCCTCCTTTGATTGTGGTTTCAAATGTTGTGTTTGAATTTTTTGTGTACATTAAATTATGTAAAAGGCCAGTTCGCAAGTATAATGTTGCCTCATCATCATCAGTATCTTTAAATATTCCTGGTACAGACTTGCATGATGCTGAAAGAAGAAGGTAATTTTTTTTTAATATTATATAAATATAGCATGCAATATTATAATGTATATTACATTACTTAATATATTACATAAAACATGCACATTATTCTCTTATTATTCTATTGGTATTAAACCCACGAGGGTTTAGCTCTCTATCTGCTGCACAATATCTTTCTAGACAGCTCTATCCCTAACTTCACTCTTCTAGGTGGATACCTTTAAAGTTTTTAGGTCATTCAAAACAGCAAGCCAGCTTTTCTTTGGCCTGCCATTTGGCTTATTGCACATGAGCTTCCAATGCTAGATCTTAACCACTCGGTTATTAGGTGATCCCTCAAAGTGCCTGCCCATGATTGTCTTCATTATTTTTCCACCTGGTTTACTGAGGTTCAGCTATTACCGTTCCATATTTCATAAGTTTCTCAACCATTTCTCAAACATTTTCCCAGGTAATAGCATCAATCTAACATTCCAAGTTTTAATCTGAAAATTGAAGTTAACTTTATCCTTAATCCTTCTTTGTCGTCGACCATGAGTCTGTCCTGAATTATATTGCATAGCTTTGGAAATAAATAGGGCTTACAACATGTATCACACACCATTATCATATTATGCATAATATTAACATTATTATATAAATAATACATGTAATATTTATATAATGACCAAACTAATGCCACAACATCTCCATGGGGCCTAAGCCTACATTGTCCATATTTGATTTCTTGACAGAGTTCCCTGGAGTACAAAGGATATGTTCCAGTTAGGTGGTCAGTCTAATACAAAACAGCTTGTGTTTAGTTCCTAAGCACATACTTAGTACTCAGTTTTATCAATACATTGAATGGAGTAAAGGCTGAGTTGACCTTACCTAACCCCAGGATTGAACCTCAGACCTGTGCCTTAAAAGCGCGAAGCACTATAACTACACTATCGGGCTTCCCATTTATATAATAAATATTTAAACTAATATTACATTTTTATGTAATATTTATTATAATTTTATCTGCTTTGTCGAAAAGAAAGATCTTATTTATTTTTTTAATGTCTTTTAAAATTATGAACATGTCAAAGCATATTTTTAATTCTCAGTTATATACTTCAAAAGAGTAAAAAATTTAATTTGTTAAAAAATATGGTATATATTTAAGCATTTTATTATATTAAATTTAAGAAGGGAATTCAAATAATTAAATTAGTGATTCTTTAATACAAGAAATGTGGAGCTATTATAAAAAAATGCATTTTTATCATTTGTAATTTTTATATTTTATTTTGAATGATACTTTTCTGCAAATAAAATTCTGGTTATCAAATATTATGTATGAGAACTTGAGGAAAACATAAATTTGAGAGTTCAGATATTATTAAAATGCAAAATGTTTGTTATAAAGTATAAATATTTTTTAAGTTTCTTATTGTTTTTTTTCTTTTGTTGTCTATCATGCAATTTCAGTTGTTTAAATTATGGACTAGCATTTACATGATTTGTAGCTGTAGCTAATAAGATCTTATAAATGTGAAATGATGAAAGTGCCCCAATTTTTAAAATGCTAAAAATTAACAGGGATACTATGTAAATGAACATTGAAATTATATTAATTATTCAAATTTACTAAATAAAATTTGGGATGAATAGTTTAAAGAAAAATCAAGAATGGAATGTTAACTATTTCCATATTATAAAGGTATGTGTGATAAATATTAGTCTAAATTTTTTATTGACTTTTTAAATAATTGGTTTCTAAATGCTTTACTCTTTTGGGAAGACATTAATGTAATTTAGTCATATTTATGAATTTTTTCCTTTAAAACTAATACCTTTACAATTTTCCAATATCTAAAAGCTTATATTAAGCATGTACCAATTGTGTAGCAATAAGTATGCATGATTTATTTTATTCATGTTCTGGAATTTTTTAAGATTGCTGTTACATGATGTATCTAAAAATAACAATTATGTCTGCACTAAGAAATTCAAGAATAGTTATATAATAAGAGGAATGAATATATGCTTATCATATCCCTATATATATTAATGAGTTAGTTCATAGTGCAATTTTGGAATACTGCTCTAAATTATTATCTATTATACAGTACTAAGGGTTTAGCAATCACTCAAAACTTTTTTTTCTAATGGCGAGCACAGGAGGACTAACCCTTCATGACAACAAAACCAGAACTGCTGGTAATTTATCATTATCTGGTGGAACTTATGGACCAAATCACAGAGGGGATTAGCGTTACTCACATCACACCACTACAAATCATTTATAGGGTGGGTCATATTCATTTATATATTGTCTCAGGAGAAAATACAGAGAGAAAAGAACATCCATGCCCAAACTGGGATTTGAACCCGGGAACAATAGCCTGAAACACTAACCACTCAACCATAGGTTGACAATCACTTAAAAGTGATTATTTTTAGTACTTGAATTTTATATTTATTTCAGCCAACATTAATGAAAATGTACCAATTTACAAAATTAACCTTTAATGACTAGGAAATGAAATTCCAAGTTGTTCGATATTTTTCAACTCAATTTTTATCAATTAAAAAGTAATTCACCATCTATCTTCATTTCTAAATCAATTATCTAAGGTCAAATATCTTGTTATTCTACTATTTAATTTTTTAGATTTTAGTACATAGCTTTAAATATCCTCAAATTACACAGAGGAAATGTAGAATTTCCTCTGCAAAGGTACTGATAAAATAAGCTTTGTCCTATTGGATTTAAAAGTGTGCTCAGTGTAAAATATGAACTCATATTTCTTATATTCATTTCAGTAGGAGTAAATTAATCTATATTGATTATGTGTGACATACTTTACACTATTATTTCAAATTACTGTTGATATAAAATTTATGAAAAACAAACATAGTTAAAAAAAAGACTAATTTGTACTATGAAATATCTTTTTTCCTTATTAATATGAAGGAGTGAGATAGTGTGCTTCTAATTATTCTTCAATTTTTACTAATCATTTTTATTCATGCATTTCATTACATTGGAGTTGCATTACCTAACTGAGAAGTTGTTGCAATTGTGTAAAAACAATTTTTGTTGCTGAAAATTTTATGAATAAAATTCTAAAACTTTAAATAAAATTAGGATTTATGAGTTGATGAAAACAATTATTAAATGCTATGCTACTTAATGATAAACTGGTGCTTTTACAGTCATTCTCATTGGATTTTGTGTGGGTTTAAAAGTACTAGATTGTATACCCACTAAGTTTGTTTTTGAAACCATAATCCATTTGCCTGAAAATTTCTGAGATCTGTTACTATTGAGCCTTATACATCCCTAAATTACAAGGAAGATGCTTACAAGAAATTACAAGCACTTCATATTCTACCATGCAGTAGCCATGTCACTTACAAGCCCACAACAAAATTTTTGTGCACTGGTATTTAGCAATAAATACCTGTGTATTATTTCACCGTGACATATTGAAACTTCCTCTTCAGCCACTGAATGATGGACCTTTCTTAGTCATCTCTAGAAAAAAAAGATTTCTTATATCTTACTATAAATGATAGGACTACAATTGTGACAGTTGGCATGGTAAAATTAATATGCACTGCACAAAAACTTTTACTTGCTTCCAAATCTACCATATGATATTGAATACTAATCAGTTAAATTGAATCCACTTCTTGAAAATGCAACTTTAGTGTTGCAGTCTTACATAGGTATGCAGACACAGTCTAGTCACACATGTTGTATATTTTCTGATAAGATGTTCTTGATACTGAAATAAGCGAGTGTTGCATTGAACTTATACAAAATCTTTTAAACTTTATTCAAACTGAGCTCCAAATATTTTGAACATTGTTTGAACTGAACAGCTTGCACCTAAACACTATAAAAACAAAAGTGAATTGTTATTCTTTGTTTTTATTTTGGTTCCTTGTTATTTAATAAAATATTTATGTGAAATTCTTTTTATAATTTATATATATTATTGAACATTTGCAACACTGTTGCATTAGTACTGTTTTCTAGAAATATTACTCTTAATTTTATTGTTTTAGAATAAAATTTGACTGTTGCAATTTACTAGAAATTTTTTTAAGAAATTAAATTAATTTGTATTCAAAATAGACCATTTACATTGGATTTAAAATAGAAGAAGAAACATTTTTTATTAATTTGAAGCTTTTTACATGACATCACTGAAAGAGGATTTTTACTGTCTGGATTTTTTTTTTTTAACTAAATTTAAAATTGTGTATCATAAATATTTCAATGATTGTTTCCAATCAAATTCAACATCAATTTAGAAAAGACTCAAAATATTATTCTAAAATAATTCATAGAAAAATTTATTTATAATGTATTAAACCAAAATTAAAATCTTTTCTAATAATTGCATTATTGGTAAATGTTCTGAAATATTTTTAAAGTCATTATTATTTATCCATTACAAATATATTTAATAATCTGATGATTATTTTAATACTTATATTTATGTTATTGAAGCTATTTGTTTGAAAATTTGCTACCAATATCATGTTTTCTCTTTTCCAGACAAATAGCTTTGCGTGCATTGAGTGAAAGGCTAAATAAAGTGGAGCCTGTTTCTTGGCCTCTATCAACAGATGACCCTAAACTTTCAAATAAAAGTAAAAATGTTATCTTGAGCATGCCTCCAGATTTATCACATCCTACTTCATCAGCAACATCTACAATCTCTTCAAAACCAATCTCAGTTCATAATCATGAGTTGAATGAAATCACAATAGATGACCATCCATCTTCACCTGAGCCATGATTTGTTTGTTTTGTGTTATATTTCATCTTATCATTGATATTCTAATTTAAAAAATTCATATTGAAATGCTGAAAACAGTGAAGAGTGAATCAGTGTTTAAAATAAATAATTATTCTTCACGAGTTTATGAAGTTTAAACTGACATTTTGGTAAAAATAATTTATTTACTGTTAAAGTCAGTGTGTTACTATAAACCTGTTATGTACTGACAGATACCTGTCTTTAGCTGTGATTCTGAATTTATAAAAAGTGTATTTTAGAAACAGAGGAAAATTATTTTTTTGTATTTGATTTCATATCCATCATTTGTCATTTTTACCTTTTTCATATTGAAACTATAAAGTTATAAATGTTAATGTTTTATTTTAGTCTATTCTGATGTAAATAATCCTGACCTTTTAGATTTAAATGTGGTTAATTATCAAAATTCATTGTTAAATTGTTCATTTTTGTATATATATTTTCTGTATTGACATAAAATCACTGAAATATAAAAAGTTAAATTTCTCTTACTTCACCCCAAATTTTTAACTAGTTTATATACTTTATAGTAATAACTTTCAATCTTGAAACATTGGATTTTTATTACTAGTTATTAACTTATTAAATATACTTAATTCAGTTTTTTATTTAAAATTTATATGTTGTGTAACATACTTTGAAAATGACTAATGTAGTATACGGTGGTTTTTACGAACCTCTTAGGGACATCTTAAATCGTTCTTATAATCAAAATCTCATAAAATAGAAAAGTAACTGTTAAATCTTAAAACTATTTTTACCTCACTGCTCTCTATACATAAAGTACAATTAGAAAAAATATTTAATATGCATTATATGAAAAACATGTAAAATAAAATATTTGAAAACAGTTCTTACTTTCTCCAAAGACATCGATTAAAATTTCTTAACCATAAAATGAAAAATTGTTAATAAATAATCACTTGAAAGATAAAGGCAAATAAAAAATGCGTGAAAGGGAGATTGTGAGAGATTTTTCAAAAATTCAGTTCATAAGAGGGAATTAAAATGTTTATGCGTTTATGATTATTGCTATTAAGGAACAGCCAATAGTTCGTGAAATCGTGAATGTTCGTAAAAACGAGCGTCTACTGTTATAAGTATAACATGTGTATTAAATCAGTTAATAGTGAGCTTATTGTATTTTGATAACTGAGAGATAGAAGTTTATTATATATATATACATATAATATATATAAATTAGTTGCGAATTGCGTAAATTGTGTGGCAATCTTTTAAGTATTTTAGTCATTCTCCTCATAAAAAAATATGACAGCAACTAATAATTTGTATATCATTTGTATTTAAGAAATATAATTATGTGAAATAAAAGTTATTTTTAAAACTTCAAAGACTATTCATCTTCTAATCGTTTAACTTTTCAGCGAAATTATTTTTTTAAGATGTTAGCCAGAGACATTCTCTTGTATAAACTGATAAACAGTAATAGAAATTTCTTGTTTAATGAAATAACTAATTTTATGTAATGAGAATATATTGCAAAATCAGGTTTATTGTTTAGTGGAAAGCAAAGTGGTCAAAATTTCGATCACAATCATGTTGATCATCAATCAAAGTTGACACTGCCAAGGAACAACTTGCACATCCTGGAACAGTTTTGAGTTAATTAATTTGCACATGACGGAAACGACGATTTTCGTCCCGTTATCATCAGTTGAATCCCCAGGCGCTTCATACACTTAAGATTTCAGTTGTGCTTAGAAGAAAAAGTTCTGTGGGTTAAGATCCCAAGAGCAAAGCAAAGAATTCTATAAGGTCCTCCACAATTCCGTCACTTACGATCCATCGTGCGAGATGTATTGCATTCAGGATAGGTGGTTGCATCATATTTCTGTGAGCCTTGCCCAGAGTTGCCCTTTACCTGTTAGGTGGGAGTTTTTGTAATTTAGAAGCAGAAAGCAATCAGAAGATCGCCAATACTTACCGCCTTTAGTGAACTCGATATATCTTCAGTTCAGTCTGAATTTGAATTCACAACTTTTCAATAATGAGAATTATGCCTTAACCCACTACGACTTAGTTACGGACTGTGTGTTGAGGACTCCATCATGCAAAAAACATACATATCTCTGCATGAGGAATGGAACAGCCAGCTATATATATCTGCCCAGACATTCACTGAAAATTTCTGGTGGTGTTGATTGTACATGCTGAAAATGTTGAAATAATAATATAAATGAAAATATATGCCTTCTCTAAATGTTGCTTCATCAATTAATGTTATTGCTGGAAATCGTAGATCGTTATTCTTCATCCCAACTCCCACTGCAGTTTGCTTGACAGGGATAATCGTTTATGTGCAAGTGGCTCTTGCATATGGTACCTATTTCTTATATTACTAATTGCGTATATTTAGAAGGAGCTGCTTCAAATCTAGTCAAAATTTGTTCTTCCACTTTTTCTTTTGGTGTTTATGCATTTAGCAAACATCTTGCATTGCTGTTTGAGATGACAAACTAACCGATTTCTTGATGTCGTCGATCAACACTGGAAAAGTTATAATGACTTCTAACATAAACCACTGTTCGAATAAGCTTCGTACTTCACATTCATTTCTTTTTGTTTCATGGTATGTGAAGTTCATATTTCTCAATTTCTCAGACAATGTTATCAAGATATTACTTGAAGCGATGAGATGTCGTTTTTAATAGACTACATTTGATCTTATTGGTTTATCCGATATCAACTAAGAGTAAAATGTTGCCACATTTTACGTATGGTAAATTCTTAATTGTCTTAGAAAATATGCTATATAGGCAAGTACAAAGTAACATTAGAAACGATTGTCAGGTATGTACATCTTAAATATATAACTTATTTTATTCTCAAGTATATATAGCGCTCTCTCGACTTTATAGATTCAAGTATGAGTATGTCATCAGCAATCGTAGTACTAGGATGTGCATTCTGGATGCTCTTAAGTACCATAAATTGTTGTTTTAAATTTGAAGTTCTATTTGGATTTTTTTTCATCTAATATTACAGCGATGACTTGTATCATCTGATCACGCAGTATCCACTTGTACGTCCATACAACACAGCAGTGCAGTGACAGCAGAAAAAAGCATTTAACGTGCAAGGTGCCCGTGAGGAATCGAAACCATCCTTTCGCGGACCTCACACAGGCAGAGAGCATACGTAATCCACCTCGATAATTGAGGCCCCTTGTCCATGCTTGATGCGGTTCCTATTTCCTGCTTCTCAGAATGGAATACGACCCTGTTTTTGGGTAATCATTGCTTGTGTCGGGATGACACCCTTCTTAATTTGTAAAAATAAAATCAGCATGTACTCACACAATGTATATACTACATAAAATGGAAAAGTTATCTTGACTTAAATGCAATTGCTCTAGCTTAAATTTCAAAATCCAAATCTTTTAACTCAATAGTTTAATTTTTATATAAATTACAATTGAAAAATTAATTAAGGTTGTAGTAATGATTAAGAGCGAAATATTTAAAGTTAATATATCGTTTTCATAGTGTGCTAATGGCCTTTGGAGTTGAAAATGCAACGAGTTACATCTACCTCATTTCAATTCCTGAAGTTTAATTTTTTGAAAATGTTATTTAATAAAAGAAGCTGAACTTTATTTTCCTAGTTCAGCACTCGTAAAATGAAATAAATGCACGATTATATAATTTTTGGGATTTCATTTCAACGCGAAATTTGTAAATTATTTAGGTCAAATTTTCAAACTGTTACAAATTTTCATTTAACATTATCAATTTATAGAAGCAATGTAAATTTTGCAAGCTTTTATAAAATTCCAAATATGAATTTTACTTCTTAGAAAAAAGTAAAATTTTTTTAGCAATTCTTTGAATTTAACATTATTAATGAGTATGATTAATTCTTAAATAATACAAATACTTAAATCAGAAATTACTAAATTTTGATATACATTGTGTTACCCTGTACCTAGAGAGCATAATCTCACACTTTTTAATGTAAATTTAAGAAATACTTAGTAAAGTATAATAGCACTGAGGATGGATGTTGGCATAAACTAGAAATTATTACTTTACTTTCATAGTTACTTGAAAAATCAATGATTTAACTATTGTAAAACGTTTTGCAGTAAGTGAATCACTCAATAATAGTTACTTAATTAATTTTTTTTAATATAAATATTTATGAAACGTTACATGGGAGAATTTATATATTATAAAAATATATATCTTATATTTTCTCTTTTTTATAAATTCCATTCTTGTTATTTTATCGAAGTATGAATTATTGGTTGAAATGAACACACATTTTTTCATGACAAGAACCGCATTATATACAAAGAAGAAATGCATATTGGCCTACTCTCTACTAATTAAGTCTTCCAGAAAAGGAGTTAGAAAGATACTTCTTTTGACCATAAACAAACTTTCTTCAGATAAGTCGAAAAGTGTAACCTATACAGTAATTGAAAAATAGTTTACATTAAATATATTTTCTAATAAAATAGTAATATCCTAATTAGTACTTCTTTATTGAGTTTTACAAGTTTCTTTCCATCAGAAATTAAACAGGCTTATTTAATTTTGTTCCTTGATTATTTTCATGTATCATTACTTATAGTATTAAAATGAATCAATTGGTAATAATATTGATGGAATGTCTCACATACTGGGATAGTTTTTTCTCCGTTTCAAAATTTTTTGGTTTTATTTAAACCAACTTTACACAGTGAAACACAAGTCATTAGAATTTGTCAAAGCTTTTATTGAGTTATGTCAAGTGTTTACTATTGACTAACAGCCAATTTGAATATGTTTGTGGGGCGCTCCGTGGCTGAGTGGTCTAAAGCATCACCGCTAATCGCTTGAGAGCGTAGGAGTGTGGGTTCGATTCCCACCATGGCCCTGGGTGTTTTCTTCGTTATTCTTCTGTGGTTGTACATCTGTCATTGTGCTATTTGTCCTATTATCGACGAAGACTTACAAGCGGATCTCAAGAATCAAGCATACAAGTCTGAATATATGTAATGTAATAAAATAAAATATGTTTGTGTGTGACTTGTTTACCAAGTCAATATTTTAAATACTTAGAGAGTTTACCATCTTACTCTTCTGTTGAACAATATGCTTAAAACATTAAATTTTTTTGATTTAAGAATGAGAAATAAAGAATATTGTTGAATTGAAAAAAGAAATGCTCACGGTAAAATCATTATTTTACCGTGGAACATTTTTTTAGCTATTTCCTTACTCTCATATGCATTTCATAATGTTAAAATGTAAGAAACATTATATACATAAGCATTTTTTCTAGATAAAATATAAAAATACTAAATTCTCATAAATAATATTCATTATATAGTTTTCAAATTTATTTGTATTATTACACCCGTGAATTTAAATTATTATCTGGAAATTAATGGGCATCTAATTTTATTAAGTTGTATTTTAATAAAATTTCTAACATAAATTATTAAATTATGATCTAAATATTGAAAAATTCAGATTTATACTATTTTATAAAAATATACATAGACAGGGGAATCGATCTTTTTTTTCAATATGCTAAAAATATAAAAAGGTGTTGAAGTGTGTTATTTATAAGTTAATCACGGGAGGTTTTTTATACGTTTTTGTAGAAAAGTGTGAAAAATGGCAATTAAAAAAATTAAAATGCACAAACTTGGATTTTTAGTTGAAAAGTATAATCTGTATTTGTCGCTGAAACGATTAAGCAGTTTGTTGAAATCAGTAAGAAGTGAAAGCAAAAATCTGCATCAATTATGTTTTAGCACAGTTCCAGATAAAACATTTTCAGTGATGCACTTACACAAATTCTACGTTTGAAAGTATTTTGGTATCAAAACGAATATTATTCTCGGGCAATTTTGAAATCACGAATTGCAATTCATGATTTTAACTGTGGAACAATAAATAGAAATAGTATTTGCATAAACTTTTGCTCATGTTAAAACTGAGTAACATACTTATGCCATTTTTTACGTTTCTTTATTGATTATTTTACTACAAACATTAAAATTAAGCAAAAACGACTCACTATTAAATATCTCTGTTTAATTATGTATTACATATAAATGAACAGAAACTGCTATTTTAAAAATATACATGTATTTTTAAAATTACAAATATTTTTTTATTGGTTTCCTTGCAGAGTTTTGCTATTATTTATTATTACGAATTCATTAAATCTAAGCAAGAGATAATCATTATTTACTTACAATGAAAACAGTTTTTGTTCATTTAATACACATATGTGTATTCGTATCAATCAGTGCTTCTTTCCAGCTTGTATTCAGTATCATTTTCACTGATTTTGGCGTTTTCTCATTTTCTCCCAAATTTAATAAAACTTTACATTCCTCTTTGAGAATGTTGCAATGTTCAGAATGCTATTGTTGCACCAGCATACTACCCTATATCTAGATTACAGCTGGGCTCTACCAGTTACTTGGAGGTAGCCAGGTAGGAATCCTCGGCACTTAGAAGTTTTAAAGGTAATTAAATGTCTATATGCACATGATTTTTTTTTCTCTTAGGAAGATTCTCATTTGGATCTTTTGTTGCACAAAATGCCCTCTTTTTCATAAGTCAGTATTTATTCATAGATAGTGGAACCGAGGACAGTCAAAGATGTTTTCACTTATAAAATATCTAGAGACCTTCAATTATAATTAATGATTAAATTTTCCAAATTAATTATGTGGAACTAAAACTCAGTTAAATGGCATCGCATTCCCTATCATATATTATGCACTTTTTCATTGCATTTTTTATTTTTTGTTTTATTTGTCCTGCGATTCTGAAACATTATTTCGTAAAGAAATATTTACAGTTATTGCTTTGTGTTGGAACAGTGATGTCATGAGGAAATATTGAACAAACATGCTGATTTTTTTAAGTTGTATAGTGAAATCGAAGATTGGTATGTAGCATTTTTATACACATAATTTAGGATTTGACATATATTTTGGCCTTGTTTTCATACCTGATCCTCTAAAATAACAAAGTTTTCAATGGAAGATTGCATATTATTCGCAGAATTTAGTGTAATATTTTCCTATTAGTAGTTATTTGCATGCTTTCATCTGACGAAAAATGTTAATTAGGGTTAAAAAATTTTAGAGTAAGAATATCTTCATATAATTTCCAATGATCATTATTGGAAAAATATTTTGTTATTAATATCTAAATATTAATAATATAAATTATATTATTCAACTTGTTAAAAGAAAATAAATTCACATTCTTTTCGGAAATACTTGAGATGAAAATTGATGAGAAACTTAGGATGAAAATTGACATTTGTTTAATAATATTCTCTTAATTGTATGTAATAAAAATGCAAATTTATGTTACCTGATCATCTGCCAAGAGAAAGAAGTTGATCACCTTTTTAGAATTTTGTTTAAATCTAATAGCAGAAAATTAAGAGTTATTTTTGAAAAAATATTTGCCCATTATGATAAGAAACAATATTTTCCTTTAAGAGAATTTTAATATGTTTATTTATTTATTTTATTACATTACATATATTCAGACTTGTATGCTTGATTCTTGAGATCCGCTTGTAAGTCTTCGTCGATAATAGGACAAATAGCACAATGACAGACGTACAAACACAGAAGAATAACGAAGAAAAACACCCAGGGCCACGGTGGGAATCGAACCCACACTCCTACGCACTCAAGCGATTAGCAGTGATGCCTTTGACCACTCAGCCACGGAGCGCCCTTTTAATATGTTTGCAAATGATTTACATTTACTCAATTCAGCTCATTTCTATTTATAACGATTTCGAAATCCATACTTTGTAAAATTTGTTTTAAAGGCATTATTACATGAGTATAAGTTGAAATGGTCCTTTGCACGACTACTCAACTTCACCTAGAAGACATTCTTTTTCCTAAGGACCATGCAAAAAACGCGCTCACTCAGAAAAATAACATTGCCAATTCTTGTGAAGCAATTCTTTGCATTCAATAAACATTAAAACGTAGTTAAGTGTGGGTGTGTATTATGTAAAAACAATAAAAATTTAAATGTCAAAATGTTGAATTTTAAATGTTAGGCCAAACGTCAGATATTCGAATGTCCGAATTAAATCGTTATTGAGGAGGAATGTTATCCTATTAAAGGTTTATGCTGAATATTTGACTCATTTTAAAATTCATCATTTGGTGAATTTCAATAATCATGCCATGATAATAACTTTTCCTTGAATATTTTCAATCTATTAGTCCTGTACTTTCTATAGTATACTCGTATGTAAATCTATACCTATGTTGTGATACACTTATCAAAGTATATAAAATTATTTTTATATATTTGCTTCCATCTTTTTTGTCGTGTCAATGAAATCTGAAAATATAAAATAGCAATTTATAATATAAAGAATTAATGACTGATTTTTTAAATATCTAAGTAAATAATTTTTAAATTTTGCTGCTAGAAAATTCTGTTTTACTATATTTGTGGACTATTTAGTTATTTATTATGTGTTTAAAACATTTTTTTGTTACTTTTTTGAAAATTAATGCTTTATTAAATTCAAATTCATTTTGCATACTAATTATTCGTTTCGAAAATTACATAAACAATAAAAAAATTGTAAAAAACCATGTAAACTCGTAAAATTTTGTATTAATATATTTTACAGTTGTGATATCCGATTATTGAATATTATTTTAGGAGATTCTGTAGAATTATTTTTGATTTTTAACTCTCAGAAAAAAAAATTCGAAACTTTTATTAATCCCACAAGCCGACCGATGGCTGAGTGGTCAGCGCTCCTGACTCCTGAGCTGTGGGTCCTAGGTTCGAATCCCGGATTCGGGCATGGATGTTACTTTCTTTCTCTGTTCTCTCTGTGTTTCTCTATCCTTTCTTCCGTGATGATGTATGAATGTGGCCCACCTTATAAACGGGTTTGCGGTGGTATGACGCGGGTAACGCTACTCGCCTCCGTGATTTGGTTCACAGGTGCCCGCTGGGTAACGACAAATGAGTAGCAGTTTATGGCTTTGTTGTGGCTTAGGGTCCAACCCTCAAGTGCCCGCCGTTGTAAAAATTAATCCCACAAATATGCATAAATTGGTTTGTTTTGCTTAAAGAATTTTTTAATGTATTTATTTTTAAATTTAAGTTGATACAAGTTTGTCTTAAAAAACAATGTCATAAAAATCATTTTAAGTCTTCCGATTAACACGCTATGTGTATCTTACTAGCTTGTTAATAGATGACATTATGTCATCGTTATCTATTTTTATTCCACACGCATTCTCTGTCCAGTCCCCAGACTTATATCATTTTACTTGTGTGTGTTTGAATAAAAGGTTCGGTATAGTTAGGTTTACTTTCAGCTCTTTTAAAATCATTTATACCAGTATCAACATCATGCCGACCAATGGCTGAGTGGTTAGCGTTCCTGACTCTTGAGCTGAGGGTCCCGGGTTCGAATCCCGGTTCGGGCATGGATGTTACTATCTCTCTGTGTTTCTCTGTCCTTTCTTGTGTCTTGATGCATGAATGTGGCCCGCCCTATAAGCGGGTCTGAGGTGGTATGACGCGGGTAATGCTACTCGCCTCCGTGACTTGGTTCACAAGTGCCTGCTGGGTAACGACAAATGAGTAGCAGTTTCCGGCCTTGTTGTGGCGAAGGGTTAGTCACCCAAGTGCCCGCCGTTATTAAAACAAAAAAAAGTATCAACATCATAGTGAGTCCTACATGCATGCTTTTTCTCAAACAAGTTTTCAAATGAAATGCTATCTTTAGAATAGCTTCGATCCTTGATAACTTTAATTATTTCTGTGTTTGATGAAGAATGCAACACTATGTATAAAACCAGTTTCAATTATGTATTAATTTTAAAAAATCAGCAAAGAAAAAGGACATGAGAAATATTAGATTTTTTTAAGTGATATTTTTGCTTTTGTCTAAAAATTTCTTAAATTCCTAATACATGTCTTTGCTATAAGATCTGCTAATAATTCAAAATCATGTCATGTTATTCACTCTTTTTATGTGGAGTGGGAAATTGATTGATGTGGATTCATGCATACTTTATGAACCTGCAAAATGCGCCGATAAATCCTCGCTCAAATTTTAAAAACAAATTGTCTAAGTTTTCAATCCCCAAAGATTACGCAGAAAAAAATACTTGGAAATTATTATACATAAACTATAATTGTGATTTTTACGTATATAATTCTCATCAGTTTCCAATTATGTTACACCAGTTCCATAGTGGTAATAGTATTGATCAGTTCTGTGAAATCTTATGTAACGGCTATATTCTGAAAATTAAAATTCTTACCTCTTAAATAGTGAAAATTTTTATTGAACACATTTAAATTTAAATTTTACTATCAAGATCCTAAATCATTTTATAATAATAAATATATTGATATTATAGTGAGATTGTATCGAGAAAGTTCTGGTAACGGTTAATTTGTCCATTAAAGTTAATTTAGTGTGATGAGCCAAACTGCTGACGAAGAAACAAGTTGGAAAGTATATTAAAAATCTTTCAATTGGAGTCAGTTAATGTAGATGTGCATTG
The DNA here is from genome assembly GCA_037975125.1 of Latrodectus hesperus. NCBI lineage: Eukaryota > Metazoa > Arthropoda > Arachnida > Araneae > Theridiidae > Latrodectus > Latrodectus hesperus. The sequence goes on along the minus strand of CM075854.1, from coordinate 11,191,591 downwards.
AACAATGATGCATGATAAAACTCTATGTTGAGCCCCAAGAGCAGCTACAAATAAAACTCGAATAGTTTTCCTTATTATTTAAGTGATGAAATATGTAATATTAATATATATACTCTGTTACACTTTAAAAAATATCGAAATTATGTCAGTTACTTCTGAAATGTTGCTTTTTTTAAGTAAAACTTGAAGCTTTTTGTATACTTAAAAAAAGAAAATGCAATGATAAATTGAACTACTCATGAAGACAGTTTTCATAAATTTATTACACGAATAAAAATACAGGAAAAAATTTATGTGGGGGGAACTATAAGTTTAAAATATTATATAGATAGATAAGTAAATATATATATATATATATATATATATATATATATATATATATATATATATATTATATATATTTAAAACCATAACACTTACACTAGAGCAAGAGGAAATTAAAGCATGACATTTATATTATTAATGTTATGCTTTGACATTTATATTATTTTAACACCAAGAAGTAATTAGTGAAAATTTTGCAATACATAGAAGGTATAATAACGATTATCTATCGAAGATCTTAATAAGTATTATGGCTTTATCAGTGTCTATCTAAAACACTTTTCTTTTGACGAATCATATTTGCACTTTACATAGAACAATTTGCTACAATGAATGCTATGAATACTAGCTTGAGAATTCAAAAGTATGCATATGGTAATGACTAGGAGTTTTACATCTATGTGAACACTTTATACACAATTCTTTTCACATATATTCATCTTTCAAAAACAATATTTTAATTTCAATTGTAAGTAATTTGCAGGTAATTATAAAAAAATGGAGCACTTCGGCAATAGGGATAAATATATATGAGAAGAATAAATTCTAAATCTATAATTTTAAATAATTAATATGTGCATTATGTTCCTTCAATCATAGAATATAGATTATAGTTACACCTAGAGTATTTATCAATTATTAAAAAAAATTAGAATTTTTTGGTGTAAACAATAAATGTTTACATAATAAAATATATTAAGCAACTATGTTAGTTCTATAATATAACACTAAAAGCGAGATTTTAATATTCACAATGGAAGAACTGGATTTATGAACTCTTTATTTTACAAAATCTACAATTCTATACATTAGAAACATGAAATTCATACTCATGGCTAATCTACATACTTCGTTTTATTTAGAAATCATGAAAACAAAATGATTAAATATAATATTTCAGAATAATATTAATTATATATTCTCTAGAACTTCTCAACTTTAAAATTGAATTATTCAAAACAAAAAATAATAGTTTTGAAAAATTATGAAAATGTCTATGAAAATGATTTTACAATTGAAGTAAAGTTTTTTAACTAAAATCTCATGACTCAGTAAAACCAAATTAACTATTTCATATATGATCATAAATAAGAAATATTAAAACTATCTAAATATATGGATCAAAAGAATAGAACGTATGCCTCTATGCTAAAAAATTCAATTAAATTCAGAGCATATTTTTTACTAAATACTTCGTTTTCAATTACTTTATCACCGGAACAAACATTTTATATACTATAAAGTATTTTCCTCTTACACACAGATTTACTCTTTTTCTAGAAACATTGATAAAATGTACATAAAATATACACAAATACGCTCTAGATCTTTATTGAGATCTAGTTAATGTTTAGATCCTTATTTAAAGATCTTCTCCATATTTTTGAATCAGAGTTATAATGTTATCCATATATTCCTCGCTCAATGTTGGGATGCAATGAACAATAACACGGAAGAAGTTGACCCAATTTTTTGATTTCAAGGGTTGATAACTAATCATCATCGTTCCATCTTTCACCGCTCTTCCTTTGATAATCGGGGCCACCTATGCGACAAATAAAAAAATTGTCAAAATTTTTAAGATATTAATAAATAATTCATTTTTACTGAGTTACTGTAGTCATATGCGCTTAATATGGACTCACATACAATGACTAATTTTTAGGAAACAAGATTCTTTTCAGACCCAGTAAAGAATAATGATCATTTGTAAAGGGATCATTTGCTATTTGAGGAGAAGGTAAATATTTAGGAATCATTGGAGTGCATCATTATGGGCTCTGATGTTGTTTATGGGCACCGTTTTATCTCAAGGATATTACATAAGCAAAAATGTTTGACTTTTTAACTATCTCGCATATCTTTACGATATTAGGTGAGAAGAAGAAATTCGTAATTTCCGTTTCTTATTCTTCACATATTTTGTCTATGAACGACTTAATTTGATGATAAAACGAATTTACAAACAATAAAAACTAAAATATAAATACTCCTTACTTTTGTTTTACCTACATTTTTATGTAATGAAAATGTTCGAAAGATAATTAGCTTTGAAATTACAATGAAAATTTACAGAGAAAATGTAGAGTGCAACTATGTTCAAAGACAATTTGCGAAGACATGTTATTATTAAAATAGGATTATTCTAAAATTTATTATTGGTAAATATGCCTGAGAGGTATTAAGACCCATAATTCACATCAAGCTTACTTTAATGATTTGAACGATAATAGTATCACAGTTGGTTGGGTTTTCTGGCGCAAGGTCCTAAAAAGGACATGCTGCGCCAAATCTAAGTTAATAACATCGTTATTAGTTAATCGATAATAGAATCGGTTTCAAATTTATTTTTAATAAAAATCATTTTTACATGGTTTTTATTAACCTTTTCGTCCTGGCGGTACAACTGTCGTACCACGGAAGGGAGTGTCTTAGAAGACGGCTGCGGTACAGCAGTTGTACCATGGATTTTTTCCTCCTTTCAAGCGCTCGACTTTTTCCCGCTCAAATTTCTTCGGGCAATTGAGGGAGATTTAATATCAGCTCTTTTGTGTATGAAAGTCGTAAAAACTGTAGACTTGTCAGAACGAAGAATTTTGGCGAAAAACGGTTTTATTGGCTCCTCTTTTTAAAAGGAAAGCATATACATCCCCACTTTAGCAAATTTTTTCATTGTAATCAGTTTATTTTGTCGCTAAAAAATAGTTTCGATTGTTTCACGTCGTAAGGGTTTGACTGATGAAAAAATTAAAAAGTTATTGGAAGAATTAGAAGATGAAAATTTTGCAGGCAGCGATTCTGATTGCTGTGATGAATCTGAATCCAAGGATATTAGGTTTTTTTGACGGCAATAATGATGCAGATTCCTCCGTATCATTTGATTTGATAAAGGATTAGACTCAATCTCATTGATTGAGACAATCATTGGATAAATGATCTAGTTAAGGAGCACGAATTTGTTTTTATTTGTTTTTTTTTCAGAAGAAATTTTAAACTTTATTGCAGATGAAACAAATAAGTATGCTTTCCAAATATTAGAATTACATCTGGGAAGAAATAAAAGAAAACATGACTCAAAATGGACTGATATTGATGGATCAAAGTTAGAGACATTCTTAGAACTTATTCTTTTAATGGGTCACATGGATAAAGATATCATCAAAGATTATCGGGCGACAAATGCATTTTTGACATTTTTACAATAACAATTCCTATAAAAATGACTATCCTTGGTCTAGTCCTGACCAAAATTTTTGAGATTGATATTTTATAAGTTAAATTATAGAACTCTTAATGTAATATTAAAAGATTCTTAAAATAATTTACACATGAGTTAGAAATGCTCCAGTTCAAAGATTTAGTAATGTGTATTTCTTCACTTACATTTGTAATATTATTTTACAAACAAATAGATAATTTTATTTGTAAAAAGAAAGAAACTTTTTATTTGATGAACTTCGTTCCAACTTATGTTTTCGTCGTTTTAATAAAATTGTTGAATTTCTCTTATTTAACTTATGCAGCAATTTATAATTATTAATTGTGTTTCTGCATTTGAGAATTCGTTTCTTTTTTTCTTCGAAAAATTTTCATTAAGAAACGGTATTCGTTGTAATATGAGAGCTTTTTCATATTCTGGCTTTTAAGATGAAGTAATGAAATATGTTTTCACATAAAACTAATTTTGATCTTGTGTTAGAAATTTGCTCTTCAATGTGGAATATATTTTATTCGATCTTGCCCACTATTGAATAATGAACACTAAATTCATTTTTTTCTTACATGCACGAATATTGGAATCGATGGTAGACTTCTTTTTTTGGTTTCTTCCTTGGGGCATTTAAATGAGACGCATTGTTGAAACAAAATATTCCAGGACCACCTTGTATTTTTTAATCTCATAAGAAAACATGCGGGTAGAAATGAATTAAAATAAAAATATAAATGAAAATATTTCCAGTCATAAATTGAGATGCGGTAGATATTTAAAAATGTTGCCTTATAATCATGTCAGTCTTTCTTCTACGTAAAATTTTTTGCATAAAATTAAAATAATCCCGATTTTTGTTCTTAAAAATAATTTAAATAGTATAGTATTATATAAAAGCTTAAAACAGTGAAGATAAAACTTTATTCTCAGTATAAAGCTAGTGTTCTGATAAGAATTTTATAAAAATATTTTCTGAGACTGATATGAGTATATTTTGGAATGTACTATTTGAATTAACATTTTTCAAGAGTTCTCTGCCATTGAGAAATGAACATATTACTATTTATTGTATGACAAATGTGATTTTATTAAACAATTAACCTGAATACTACTTATAAAGTAGAAACTCAAGATTCGTCTGGCTATATTCATTATGCAAAACGTTTCATACTTAGTTACAGAAACACGCAGAAAGGCAATTTCCATTTTTAAGCTTTTTCCTTAAAAGTGAGGCAAGCACTGTCAAGTATGAATTCCTCTTTTCTGCCACTCAGAGTGGAATGCGACCCTATGTTCCTCTGTAGTTATTGCTTGTCTGGATGGGTACTGTCACCTATCTTAATTTGTAAAAACAATATAGAATCGCAATGTATATATATAAGCCGGCACAATAAAGTCATTAAAAATAATGAGGGAAATGAACTTTTATGAGAAGTTAAGTAATTAAAATTACAACACAGACTCCGTTAAACGGGTCTTTTTTAATTTAAATATTTAAAATGAGAGATAAGACAGGCTAGAATGAATCTACGCCAATTTCGTACACATTTTGAGGAACTGAAAAACTTTTGGGATATAAATGACTGTATAAATTCTGAAACAGAACAAAATAATTCTGTAAGGGTATTAAGGCTTAACTCTTGTGGGATATACTTTATAATTCACATTTCATTTTATATCTAGTTATGTTTGATTATGGAAAAGATTATATTTGTTATCTTTTTTAGGTAACTTGGAGTAAAAGTGCATTTCAGGGATTGTCTCTAAAAGCCTATATTTATAAGATCCTCTGGAATCACAGCGCTTTTTCCTGGGAAGCTCTATCTAGGTAAGCAAAATTAGTTTTGAAATGGTATATTTCCATTTATTCTTTATTGATGATTCCATTTTTTATATGCCATGTCTTATTTTATAATCATTTTTTATTTATTTAGACCTCTCTTAAAAATCCAAATTATTAATATACATTGCCAGTTTAAATCGATTTATTATATAAACTTAAAAAGGAAATTTATTAACTAATCAAATAATTCTTAATATTGATATTATAATTTTATTTTAAAAATTTACATACTTTGGCTATTTTTTCCCAGAACTCTGCATTCCTTTCCTTGCCACGAAGACTTGGAGGAATATACCAAAAACATATGTTTGTGCACTCAAACTACAGAAAACAGTAGTTAATATTAAATATATATTGACAAAAATTATTTATTGACAGTAATTGAACATTTTAATTTCATACAAATTTAGCATTTTATTTAAAATTTCATACAAATACTAAGCACATACTTTTGTAAGCGAGAAAAAATCAACTTATTCTAACACACTATTTAATGAAAAATATAATTTTCCCACATAATTATTTTTAATACCATAAGATTTTAAATAAGATACATGTTATAAATACATAAAAAAGAAAAAGTAAACATTATATTTAATATCAATTTTTAATGCAAGTACTATCACAAAATTACGATTATTTCCAACATTTTGAAAGATTGTCTTGAAATACAAAGCAGTATTTAAATATGTTTAAAAAACATCTTAACTAAATAGATAACATCTTGATTTTAAAATAATTATTCTGTTGAAAAACAAAATTTTGTCTTGGAGTTGATTCGAAAGATCATTTATTTACAAGTGAAGAATCTCTACTTTAGTTTGGCTTATTTGTCACTCTATGATAATTTTTTGCACATGAAGGCAATTAGAATGGGAACTACAGCTTAAAATGGATTCCAAATCACTACGGATAGCCAAGCCCGACGTGGGAATGAAACCTATGAATTGTTGAATATAACTACATATAAACTTTAATTATACTACAACGAATTATTGTTCAGTAGACCAAAACCATTTAACTACAGAAATCGCCTCTCTCTATATGAGCTGAAAAGTGGTAAAATTTAGATAAGTGAGAAGTTTTTTGGTCCATTATGAAGAAGTAAACTATGATGTTAATTAACCCTTTCTTTACGCCAATTTATTTTGCCTATCAATTGTTCAGTTATAACACCATGCCTTATAAGTCTTATTTTGTGTATATGTGCGTGTGCAATTACTCGTTAATATATATATATTATTTGGATATGTGTTGTTTTCTGAATAAATATTTACTGGAAACACTTTACATTATTTTGATCAAACAAATAATTTTAATACATTTTTAAATATAAGTGTAACATATTTTATATAAACTAATATTTTCATGCATATATATCTAAGAACATATTTTGATGTATTTATGAAAACATTATAGTTCACACACACTAATGTATATTATACATACATTAATAATTGAATTTTAGCAAATAATTTTTTGTGAATTACATTTACACAAGTATACTGAAATAGTAAAGGACGCTTATAAATATAATTTTACCTCATCTAGAACTGGAACGAAGCCTTCAGTTGATCTTACTTTATTTGCCAAATACCTGTTAGAAATAAATATTGATTACAAACGAGGTAAAGTACCTGGATTTTAGTTTAAATATTATTTGAAAAAATATTACAAACCATGGTCATTATGAGCCTCGTGTTATTTTTCTTTAGACAGAAAAAGCTTTATCGATAATTTTTTGATGATAATATTGCAGAGCAATTGCTTAGTTATGATGCATGAGTGATTGCGCAGTTCTAGAGCAAAGTATAGTATATAGTTCCTATAAAAATTTCTGAGATAACAATATTGCTAAAAAGTTTGAAAAGAGATCTAGAAAGGGAAAAGTTTAAATTTTCCCCTCTTGACAACACTTGAGGAAAAAGATAACTTAATGCTTACGAAAAAAAAAGAGGTACCTGTGCACACTTTTGGCCTTTTTTATGCTTATCAACCTAAAAGAAGCGAATTCTTTATTCCCATCTTTGATTGTGTAGGATTTTTGATTATTCACTTTAATTTTTAATTTCATTACTGAAAGATTACAATTAATTTAAAAATAATGTTTAATAAATAATCCAAATCATATTGCGCTTTCTTTACGTTCAGAAACCGCTACGGAATACTGCAAAAATCAATTTTAAAAATTATAAATTCCTGTCTAGTACTTTTTTCCCAGAAAAATCTCAAATTAAAGAAAGATTGGCTGGTACCCCTTATTCATTCATTCATGGTACAGGAGTAGCAAACCAGATCTATCTCTAACACTCTCATCATCTGACAGAAAAACATACAACAGCCTCTTATGCCTGGCCACCTGAAATGTCTGACATTTTCTAAGGGTGAGAAATCCCTCCTCCCTCTTTGGCTAAAAAGCCAACAATACTAAGCTTCTACTAAACACATCTTGGAATGTTTGGGTTTTCTTTAGTAAGAAATTTATTCTTCCTCTCTTCTTGTCTTCGAATTTTTAAAGGTCAGAGGATTCAGAGATCTAGTCTGACTCCGTCATACTGCGTATACTGGAGATAATAAATCACAACAACAACAATTATAAATTTAAAAACGCTTATCAATGCAAATAAGAGAAATAAATTGCTCTTTAATCTGTAACAATTAATATTATTTTGTAAATACATTCTACTGGGACAATAAGAAGAAATGGTATACTGAATATAAAGGAAATATTTATTTACATTATTAAAAAAATTTCGACAGAAAGTATTTTCAAACATATTTTTCATGTAAATGTTATTTTTTAAAAGTAATTTAACATATCATAGCCTACTTTTTTGTTAATTTTCGCTGCTTCTCTTCAATTTATTTCTGCACCAAATTCTCCAAAACTACCCATTTTAAGCAATTTTCATTATTTATTTACGTGTTTCTTAATTAAAAACTTGTAGGTTGATTTTTTAGTACCTTTAAAAAACTTTCGGTAAAGAAATGGATAATTATATTTACTGCACTAAAAATTCTAAGCGGAAATAACAAAAAATTAGTTTATGAGGAGTAAAGCTTTGGTGTGGAACCACACAACTGTCAAAAAGTAATTGTTACAACGATGGATAATGCATGTTATGAGTGTATTCAATCCTACCTTTCAAGTTGTTTGAACTTCTAGATGATAGAGTGGATAAATTAAAGATAAAAAAATTTATTGTTTTGCACCGATATTATTGTCACCAAGTCATATATTTGTGAACTTTCCAATAAGGAAAAATAGCTATTAAAAATAACTATTAATATTAACAGGTGACAAAGAAACATAATTCATTATGAACATAAAACGCTGAAACTTAATAACTCTTTTTTTAATATCTCGTGAAACTCTTATTTAAGCATAAAGAACATCATTAAAATTAAAGCTGGTTTATTTTTCACTCTACAATTATACATTTGTATACGAGATCTAATCGGACTAAGACCTATGTCTTAAAGTGGATTAAGAACTACAAACATCCCTGTCCTAAGGGGGACTTAAACCTCAAAACTATTTAGCTGAAAATTCAGAAAGTTAACTATTGAACTACCAGATCGGCAGAAAGAGGGCTGGAAAGGAGGATCCAATACACAAAAAACAAATTTTTTTTCGTTATGTTGGAATTACGTTTGTGTTAATAAATGTTAATAGTAATTTGAAATTTGCAGAAAAAAGAGACTCCAAGGACTAGAAAATAGATATTTTCCAGTTATTTGATTACATATAAATTAGCAATCAAATAACTAGAAAATATCTTTTTTCTAGTCCTTGGAGTTCTGAACTTTGTGTGAGGTTGAGCTTTATGTGAGACGTTTGTGCAAGGCCGTTATTTCTTGAACCTAATACAAGATTGAGTAGGGCTGTCAGCCGGGAAATCATAAATTCTCATCCATTAAGAAATTTATCCTCAAAATTTTAGAGGGGAGGAATTTATTTTCGTATTTAAAGTAATACTTGACATGGATATTATCAGGTGAACTAGCTGTTGTTGACGCTTTTTATCTCACTTAAGAAAGCAGCAGATAAGATTGATGGTTCTACCCATTAATGATAATATTTAGTTGAATATAAGATTAAACTAAATACATCATTGCAATAAATAGAAATGTTGATACAGACCATATGAAGATAAACAATTACACATTCGAGAATGTCAAGCAGTTTAAAAACTGGGAACAATGATATCAAAATGCAACGACCTAAAGATTAAAATTAAAAGCAAGATAGCTATAATAGGTGTTTTCATGTGGCCTTAAAAACTAACTAAAATTGAAATATATCAGTATTGAAACAAAGATAATTTTATATAAAACTTTGATAAGACCTGTTATTCTATATGGGAGTGAATGCAGGACTTTGAACAGAGCAGAGGAAAACATTGATTTTTAGAAGAAAAATATTTTTGAACCAATAAAACAATACGACATTTAGAGAATGACTTATAACCACGAAAGGTGCAAAAAATATGGTGAACCTGACGTTTTAAAGGTTGTAAAGGCATCTCGCGTTAGGTATAGCTGGACACCTTTCCCACAAAAAGAATCCCCTTCTCCAACATAGAGGAAAACGGTGAAGATCCCCTACCAGATGGCTGGAGTGATGGAAAGGGACTTAAAAGCGATAGGTGTGAATCGGTGGAGGGTCATTGCATGGGATTGGGCTAGGTTGCACCAGCATGCTTCCCTGAACTGAACCCTGAGTTGGGCTCCATCAGTTAGATAGAAGCAACAAGATGGAGTCTTCGTGATTTTTAAACAGGGACCAAGCAGAAGACTCCCAATACATGGCCTACCACCCCCAGAGGTATCATTTCACTTGGAGGATATTGTGACCATGCCCAATTTTAACGTGCCACAGCCGCCTTTAGATAACACGATGGATCTTCTGTCACCCGGGATTCGAACTCACTACTTTCCGATAATGAGCACGATGCCATAACCAACCAGGGCGCCAAGGCCTCAGATAGGGCTAGGCGGGAAATACTTGAATAAATGGTCTTGTCCAGCAACAGGCTGTAGTACCAACAAAGAAGAAGAATTAATACTTGAACATTCAATAAATGAAGTGTCTTTAATAACCTAGAAATTAATTACATGGATATTTAGAAAAATATTTTTTATATATCTATATCTATGCAAAGCATACTTTGCCATAGCAAATGCTGTGTCCACCTGCTTTTCTAAGCCTAAGTTTCCTCGAGCTTTCCACACAATCCACAGCTTTAAGCAGTCTACTTTCCGGCTGCACTGTATGCTTTCATCTCCCAGATCATAATGAGTGTCGTAGTAAGTATCTGGTTGAAATAAGTACTCAGCGTGCAGTGCATTGCATTTATATAATATTCCCTGAAAATATAGTTTATATATTAATGGTATTTCAAGACTGTACTTATATTATTAATCGTTTACATTTAAATACTATTTTGGCACAACTCGTAGATGTACAGCAGAATAAACAGGATAAAAGATAAAAATCGTAGCAAGGCACAATATTCTATTATTCTGCATTTAAATATAAAGTAAATATTCTGCTATATTCTAAATATATAAGTAGAATAATATAAGTATATAAATTAAATATTCTAATCATAAAATTCAACATATAAATAAAAAGTAATATCTCGAAAGTTGTAATTGAATTTATAACAATTAATTCATAATGAAAACAGTATAAATTATTTCAAATTATTTAAGCTATATATATTTATACTGTTTTATTTTTTATTTACGATTATGAATGAAATCAACATTACTTCAATTATATATATATATATATATATATATATATGTATGTATATGTATATATACATACATACGCTACTGGCCATTAAAATTGCTACACCAGGAAAGCGGCACACCACACACGTGAAATTTGCATGACAGGTAGAACTTGCTGTGATATGAAAATGATTAGATTTTCAGCGCAATCATACAAAGCAGGCGACAGTAGCTACATCTGCATATATCTACATCTACATCTACATGTATCTGTATAAAACCAGAGATTTGACAGCCAATTTTCTCATACTCAATTTCCGTTTCAACGTTGTTTTTGGCAAAGAAAGTTGTTGTAATGCCTCGTGTAAGAAGAAGAAATGCCTATCAGCACGTGTCTGACTTGGATCGAGGAAGAATTATAGCCTACCGGGATTGCGGTTTATCGTACCGCAATATTGCTGCTCGCGTCGGTCGAGACCCCATGACTGTTAGCAGAATATGGAATCGATGGGTTCAGGACAATCATACGGAACGTCATGCAAGATCTTAGCGACCCCCATCACTAACAGCAGAAAAGACAGACATCTTATCCGCATGGTCACAAGGGCTCGTACAGCCACGTCACGAACCCTAAGATCGAGAAATGGAGTCATTTGCAAGGCAACAAGTTTCTGCTCGAACAGTTCGACGATGTTTGCAGCAGCATGGAATGTGTAATGTTAAGTATAACCTAGCCTTTCTCGAGAGAGAACCATATTCTTTACATTCATGTTAAACTAACCTAGGGAATAACAAGGAGAACTAACAACCTTGCTGAACCAAGTCTATTTAACAACCTATTTCTTTTTCTAACTTTACTAACTTCTTATTATTATGTTGCATGTTTGCTTAAGCTAAATTGAATACCCTGATGTTAAATTGTATATCGTGTAATTTCCATTGTGCCAATGTTTTATTGCAATGTATTTTGTTTTGATGTTCCATAAACTTGTAAATTGGGGACAACCAGAGGCAGTAGAAGGGTGCCCTACAAATGTACCTGGAACTGTTGCGTACGGAGTTCGGAACTGTTGCTGGAACGGTGCCCCGGCGGTGCCACTTTCTTTTATTCTTTCTAGCAACTCCCATCTAAACTAGTAGAACCCTACTTGGGTTAGGTACAGGGGAGTTGGCTGGTGTATACAGGAGCGCCTTCAATGATGTGATCAGCGACGAACCTGGACGCGGGAATGGCATCACGTCATCTTTACAGATGAATCTCGGTTCGGTATACAGGACCATGATGGCCGCCTCCGTGTTTGGAGGCATCGTGGAGAACGCGCATTGCCAGCTTGCATTGGACATCGCCATACTGGCCCATCTGCTGGAGTGATGGTATGGGGTGCCATTGGATACACGTCTCGATAACCTCTTGTGCGCATTACCGGCACTTTGAACAGCAACCGTTACATTTCCGATGTGTTAAGGCCCGTGGCTCTGCCCTATCTTCGAGGCCTCCCTAATGCTTTGTTTCAACAGGATAATGCACGACCGCATGTTGCCCGTACTGTTCTGAACTTCCTTGATACAGAACAGGTTCGATTGTTAACCTAGCCAGCACGTTCTCCTGATCTGTCAGGAATTGAGAACGTGTGGTCAATGGTTGCCGAGCGATTGGCACGCCATCACTCACCATCCACTATTGTCGATGAACTGGGGCATAGTGTTGAAGCTGCATGGACTGAGATCCCCGTACATGCCATACAATCTCTGTTTGACTCCATGCCTAGGCGGATAAATACTGTTATTGTAGCCAGAGGTGGCTGCTCTGGGTGCTGATTTCTCAAGATCTATACATCCTAATTTCCTGTAAATCTAATCACTTGTTCTTTCCACTATAATGTATGTGTCCAATAAATATTGTTCTGTTATTTGCATTCCTTCTTGGTGTAGCAATTTTAATGGCCAGTAGTGTATATATATATATATATATATATATATATATATATATATATATATATATATATATTTGAATAAAAAATTAATAATTTTTTTAATCTATTATTCAGCAGAAGTTGCTTTCGAAACTCGCAATTAAAGTTATATAGATTAAAAATACTAATGTAATTATTCAAAAGAATGCTATATTCAGGATTTTGCTCTTATTAAAGATTTTGTTTAATCTTTCATAAAAGTAATCAGAAGACCCATTTTGCAAGAAATCGTTCATTCGTCTTCTGGTAGCTCTTCCTTGGAGCATGCACGATGTATTCATATGGAATATTTTGAACAAAATTGTATTGTCTGAATAAATATTAACTGTATACTTTATGAACGTTCGCTACGCTAAGTTGAATCTCATTTTAAATATTTTATATATTTAAATATAACAAAATTTCTTAGAAAGGTACAATTACCGAATCTTTTTTAATTCAACATGCAACAAATGGCATATATGATAATTCAAGCAATAAAATTTTGTTACGTGATGAGAAATCAGACATCTATGAAAAATTCTAAAAATATCAAAAAGAAATCTTTTTAGATCAAAATACTAAGCTTTATGATCGTATTAGCATTATTCAAAATGAAAATATTCAACTTTATTCTTCATATTCTTGGTATGTAAAATAATGCAAAAAGATTAGTTAAGAATTTCCTATGATTAACAAGATACTTTTATAAATTTATAAGTAATTATTCAAAAATTATTATGGCTAGAAGCGATTTCCTTCACAATAACACAGAATTTAAAAATTCGATATACTAAACCAATAAATACATTTCATGAATTAAATAGAACTTTTTGTTGGAAAAGCAATCTTACACATATAGTAATTAACAACATTAACAGAATTGCATATTTACGGCAAATCATAGTTTTGAAGTTGTATTATTTCAAAAAATAAACGGTAATAAATTTTCAGCCATTTATATTATACAAGTTAAAATATTTCGCCCCAGCAATCTAGATATTCGAGGTGTGAATCAAAAACCTGTCCAAGCACAGCAGCTGTGTGAAAATATTTCGTTTTTTCTTATTACATAATAAATTCCGAAATTGTCATAAATTATACTGGCTTAAGCAAACTATGCGGTGAAAAAAGATCTAATTTCAAAGATTCTCCCAGATGGAGTTACGCGATCGTTAAAGAATACGATTAGGAGACTGCTCATAGATCTGATAGTCAACTGCTAATGTGGGTGCACCCATCCACAATAAAGTTAATAAAATAACGCCGTCAGAAGAAATTTTTAAGAATAGAATAAGTCCAGTCTCCAGATAGCCACATTAGCAAACTTAAAATTGCTTCCCAAGCAAATGATGCGCGTTAATACAGTATCAAAAATTACATATTATACAAGTAGGAAAAAGGTAAGGAGTTAATTGCTATCCAACAATCTGTGGGAAATAATGTTACTTTGTACAATTATAAAATAAGGGATATTTTTCTGTTTGAAATAGTCAGAGTTGGAAATCATGAAGGTCTAACCATGTTTTAACCTCCACTAAAATTATGAAACCCTGTACCCCCAACTAAAGAGTCGTTTTCCAGAAAACTGACTTTCTAACAATAGATGTTTGAGCAGTGCTTTAATAAATAAATACATTTATACTTTGAAGTATGCTTAATATTTTTGAGAATAGTAAAAATGTTGTAACAAGACATTGGAAATTAAAGACAGAATTCTTGCCTTAGAATATCGTACAATTTACTTTTCTGTTTAAGGGGTGTAAAATAGCAGGCCTCCTTATGGTGTACCCTGGGTAAAGCTAATTCTGCTACAGCTTTGGTTCCTTCCTTGTATGTCTGGACTATTTTGAGAAATGGAGAATTCTATTTCTGTCAAGATGTGTTTAGTGTTAAGAGTACTTCAGTGGAATGCTGGTAGTCTCTCACACGAAAAAAAGGACTCAATCGCAAACTATTTTAATTAAAGAAGATGTTGATGTTTCTATCGTTGAAGATAATTTGTTTTTGGAATCTTTGAAATTCCACACATTTTCTGGACATTCTTTCCCAAGTCAAGAAAAGTTGCTATCAAGGGTATAAAGCAAACCTTGATATCTTCTTTTAGAACTATTAGTGACTTTGACTCTGCCATAGGCGTCGAATTAGTTTGCACTGAAGTTTGGAAAAATGATGCCCATTTTAAAATTTCCATATGCTACAGCATACTTTAGAGGTATTGGAAGGTCAAAGAACTAAGGGCGTCATAACCAGATTTCTGGGAATTTAAAATAAACAAATACATTTTTCTGCATAATTGATTTTTTCAGGAAGATTTTTTCGAAGAAAGCTTTGAAGATTAAAATTTTCAGAATGCCAGAGTATGAAGATTCCTTTTTTGAAACCTTCCTACTTTCTCTAGATACCTTTCAACCATGACCTGTACGATATAAAATAGAAAAGCACGTCATAGCAAACGAGTAAATTCCTTCTCTGTCACCTGACTTCAAGTCTTGTCTTTCGGTTCTCTTTATGCAACGTTTGACTTTTAGACAAGTAAAATAATTGCATATTAAAACCACACATGAATCCAATACATGACAAAGTCACAAATAATATGCTTAAAAGCCACCATTAAAAACTAAAGGAAAATAGTTTTTTGTGACTAAACTTTTTTCTTGCAGCCTACTTAAATTTCATAACTATCCTGAACTCTAGAAAAATTGATTAATGGTCCAATTTTTACAAGAAATAGTGAAACACTCTTGGAATTCTAAATTGTAGGCCAATTAGTTTCTTTTTGATCTTCTCAAGATTATTCGAGTATTGTTTCAAAAAGTAGATTTAATACTTTATAGTCAATTAATATGCTATAAAGGACAATTTAGTTTCAGAAAAACGCTTGCCACTTCTTAATGCCAGTTATTATGAGCCGTAAAACATTACTTATATATATATATATATATATATATATATATATATATATATATATATATATATATATATATATATATATATATATATATATATATATATGTGTATATATATATAATTCAGCTACTCGGGCTTTATGAATGGCCTTCATAAAATACCATTTAATAGCTTATCCTAAAAAAAATAAAACTTAAAGTTTTCTTACCACACATTATTTCTAAATACAAACACCACTTACAAACTGATTTACCAAATTAAGGCAAATACTAAATTTTCTCAATTTTTTTAAATTAATGATTTTAAGATGTGGAGCACCAAGTGGATTATTAAGGGGCTCAATCTTAGAACCTTTTTTTATTTTCTATTTACCTTACTGATCTCTCAGATTCAATCAGTATACATTTGCTGATGATACAACAATTACTTTTATACCAAAATACCATATTTTTCCTTCATTAAATTCTTTGTATTAATTTTAAACTCTTCTCAAAAATAAAACCTTACTTTTGCAAATTCCACAAAGAGTTTTTAATTTCATACTTTCACTGATTGAATACTTAACAAGTGGGTGATAAGATATGCAAAATTACCTTATGGCGAGTGAGAAACACAGTACATTGAAAGGGTACTCCTGACATCTTATGCAAATCAATAGTAATGGAATCCACTCTGTAATAGAGCATGAAAGGCAAAATTTTATTAATTGGGTCTAAGAAAAGGAGATCTAAAATTTTTATTGAAGTACATAAATAAAAGAGTACTTGTTTTATCTATTAGCTTTAAATATATGCATATTTAACTTCAATACAGATACAATGCTTTAATTTTATATAATTGTTTCCAAATGTTCTAAGCATTTAAACAGGGTTAGTTACAATTAAGAAAAACTACTTGATTACTTTTTATGATATTTATTGCAATTACTTTTTTTCGCCAATTTTTTGAAGAATATTTATTTTTGTGCCGGAGAAAAAAAGGCAAAAAACCCAGTTAAATTTTCCTTTTCTTTTTTCACTTATTAGTTGCTATTAATGAAAAAGACTAACAAATATATATATATATATATATATATATATATATATATATATATATATATATATATATATATATATATATATATATATATATATATATGATAGATAGATAGATAGATAGATAGATCACAAATATTACCTATCCAAACCATCCATAAGTTTTTTGTGAGTTCGAGAGAAAATTGTTGCACCACCCCAAGCACCCTGTAAATATAAATTCATAGTATTACATTAATATAACAATTAAACAAAGAAGAAATGTAATAAAATAAAAATTTTGAGAATTATTAAACTAAATTTTTTCATGTGGTATATATGAAACATAATATTTATAAAACAGAAAATTGCCAAAACATTTTTATTCGTATGGTTTTATAAATATTAAATATTCCTTCGTATTATTGCCAAGAATACATAATTTTTCCTCCTTAAGCTATTTCTTATAAAATGATTTTTTAGATTAATGATATTGGAGAAATTTGTTAGCTAAAATAACTATAACCCGAAACAATTTACGATAAACATCTTAGAAATTATTGTTTTCATCTTTCATCACCATTTTTCAGTAAAGTAGTTTATTACATTTAATTATAGCTCTCAAAACATATATTATTCTCACCATCTTCTTCATTTTGCGATTGTTTGTAGTTAATATATATAATAATAATTCCATACAAGTCCATGTATAATTATTTAAGATGTTGTTGAGAAAATTTACTGCTTCTAAAAATCATCCTTTTCTATAGTTAATATTGTAAATTGCATTTATTTTCTTTATTTTAAATACAGTATTCTAATTTTGAGTAAAGAACAGATAATTTCTAAAAGAGTAAAATTAATTCATGTGTAGTAAAAAGTTTTAAAATTATTATAAATACTAATTCAATTCTTCCATAAAAACAAATTTTAAATTTTTGTACAGCTTCACTCTATATTAAAAAAATATTCAATTGTATTTAATCAGAAATCTGTAAATAAGAATATTACCATCTTTATCGAAAAAAAAAGAATATCTGATAATGTTAATTCCTATAAAATATTAATTCCGTTAATGTATAAAAAAAACAAGCTCCATGTTCAAGTGATACATAATTTTAACCATGAGTAAGATTAATTCATGAAAGGAAACTTTTTATTTTCATCATTCGGTGAAAATAAATCAGCAATCGCATTCGCTATAATGCGAGAGAAATCTTTTAAAATTCCGGCAACTATAAATATTATAAAGTTGGATTTATAAATCTGTCTTAACTTCAAACAATGAATTACACTCTTTTACAGTTTTATAAGCTAAAAATAGTTAAAACTAAATTTAATAATTTAATTTTGTTCCACTAATAAAATATTAAAAAATTGCTATTACTAGAAAGATCAAGATTATTATTTTTTGATGAAAAGAGATTAGAATTTTGAAACGAATTATGTTGAAAAATAAGAAAATTCATGAAATCAAAGGTTTATTTGCAGGACTTAGCCTCCAATTATTGATATATGAACAATATAATATTATTGAGAGAAATATTGATAATATAATATTATTTGCTGTATAGACAATAATTTATGGAAAAATAATCATGAAATTAAATATACAAATAATTCTTCTGGGCGAAAACAATTTTGCATATAGATAGTTAATGATAATTTTATTTATTTTTATATAAATCACTTAATATACGCGGACTTTTATAAAATATGAAATATCCTGAAAAAATTTGAAATAAAACTACAAATTTGATAGTAATTAAATGCTCTTTTAATTGAAACAATTTATAATATTCTTATTTACTTAAATTTTTCTTTCAAAAATTTTTACTGTCAATGCTATAAAAACATTACATAATTGAAATGATGAAATTTAAGATGACAGTTATGACTTGACATATTAATAGATTCAAAAATAAGAAATCATGGAAAATATAGATTAATGGAATTGCCTTGAAAATTTCGCACCTAAAGAAGTTAATAAATGAAATATTTTTCAAAAATTCGGACTATTGAACAATTCAGCAATTATAAGATATTTATTAATAAGACTATATTGATTCGGACTACAAAGATTTCTAAACTCTGTGAAAAATATCTTAATTTCCTACCTTTTAGGGCCGAATTGAATGTACCTGCGTGACAATTGCATCTAAAAATGTATTGGCACAGAAATGTATACAACTAGACACTTAATAAAAGTTGTATTTTGTAATTTAGAATCAAAATTTTAATCGGATCTTCTGTTATCATACTTCCTTAGTTTGTATTTGTTTCCGAAATTTTAGATTTCAATTCGAGTGGAATATAGAAAACATGATATTAGTATAAATGTTTTTTTAAAGTTTTTATAAATTCTCTATTTAGATAAACTGAGCTTTTACATTCAATTTTAAAAAAATCTTTTAAACCGTTTTTTGAATTCATATATTTATTTCTATACATATTTAACGTGTTTGAAGACTTTTGAAAAGTTGCTGATAAATAAATGTGCAATAGGTTTTTATATTACTGCAGACAATTCTAATATAAATATTTAAAAACTAATATGAGAAATTTGGTGTTTTAATCTAAATGATTATTCCTGGAAAAAGATTATTATAAAGATCGCTAAAATGTAAGTTGCTATATTTAGAACTGATCTACTAAATTGAGCTTGTTGCTCAAGCCTTTCTCTGTGATATTTGGTTGCAGTTGTATATAAAGGATACCACACTATTAATACAAAATTTAGAAATACAGAAAAGGAATATTGTGCAAAAATTACTTTACGTGAGATAAATAAATTCATATTATTAGATGTAATAAAATGCTGAAAAAATAAATTAGAAAACTTTTGTGCAAATTTGATAGCAATACAACAAATATTCTTAAAAGTAGCTCTGGATGGGTAGTTCCTGTCTTTGGTTTACATTTTTTTTATGTTAGTACCTGTTAATGCTAATTTAACACTAGTATAAAATAATATATTTTTAAATATTAAAAGCATTTTGAATTTATTTTACTGCTAAGATATTTTTAATTCATTTGATTACTTAGACGGAGTGTGGAGTTTCGCTGAAGTAGAAAAGATACATGCCCTGAACTTTATATGAAGTCTGGAGTTATCAACAGAAAATAAGAAAAATTTCTAGGTCTAGCAAAATACATAAGCTAGAAAAAGTTTTGAGCTAACACTCTAATACCACGTGGTTTGTCCCTCCGTTATTTAATGAATCTTACATAAACATGATTCCCCTCTTAAACAAAATGGTTAAGCATCTTCATAGAAGGAATCTGCCAAATATTTTTGATTACTTATAAAAGTATTGAAAATCTTTTTTGGTGGAAGAGACTGATATCCCGTGTTTCATGAGAGGAATGCACATTGAAAATAAGAGTAATTGGGAAATATTATAGGCATCGAAAAGAACATTGATCTTTACATCATTGCTTATTTGGCTCTTAACGATGTTATCTTCTGTGAGCATGGCTAGAAATCTACTTTACAGACAATGTAAGCAACTTCCTCATAGATGATTGCGTAAATGTTTTCTAAAAAGAGAATGATGTATAATAACCACATGATTTATGATGACATGTGTTAGTTTGATTAGCCAAGGCGTTGAGTTCATTTTTGAAAGCCTGCGTGTGCGAAACCTGGGAAAGGCAAACATCACCATATTATATATATATATATATATATATATATATATATATATATATATATATATTTCAAGGTTATTTTTACTAAGTCAAACTACAAAAATAGGTGTCATTTTATAAAAACACATAATGCAATACAAGAGAGTTAACTCAATTCAATTATTTTGTCGATAAAAATGCCTTAAATTGAAAATGATTTCTCTTTTGGAAAATTGCTCCCAATGTCATTATATTAAATAGTTTGACTAAAAAAATCTCAATATTTTACATCTTATTTATACAACTACAATAAATATTTTTAAACTGTTTGAAAGTATTCAGTCTACTATATTGCATAGTTTTGTTTATTTGTGTTTGTAGACTAAATTATATTTCATCTATTAAGAAAATTTTACCAAATTACAATAAAGAGAAGCTGTCTAATTAACTAATTAATCAATTACAATACCCGAGGTGTTTCTTCTCTTCGAAGTCCTTAACTTTTCTCTAATCATAAGCAGAATGTAACCGTTATATGAGGAAAGTTGAAAGTGTTTCTCAGTAGTTCAAATATTTTTTACTTATAAAGAGTTGCATATTTTGAAATATTATGGGATTGCTTCAATCTGTGACAGTGTAAAATGCAACATTTGTCTACTTGTTTCGAACAGATCTTGTTCCCTGAATTATTTTGTAATTTTCTTAAAAACTTTGGAGCCTGAATATTTTTCTTAAATTCATTGACAGTTCTAGTGAAGTGTGAGTAGAAAATACTATGAGGAAAAATCTTCTCAAGCAAAATAAATTGTTTTCATAAACTACAATTGCTTTTATGTTTTAAAACTAATATGCACATGCTGTTTTTCATGCAAGTTATTAAATTTCCTTTTACAAACAAAATTCAATATGATGCTCTTAACTGTAAGATAAGATAATTTATAAAAGAATTAAATTATTACGGATATTTTGATGATTGCAATTTTTTAAGTGGAGGACATTTTGTAAAAGTGCTCTGAAATTACGGTCAATCATTATATTTTTTGTATTATCATCAAGTATTAGCACTATTTTCCATGTGTATAATTTATTCACAAAAATGACAGCAAAACCATGAGTGGTTCACTATTGTAAAGATTTTTATATTTCCTGTTTGCTTCATATTAGATCTGCACTAAAAACAATTGGTTTGCCACCTTGGAATGTGTAAAAGAAAAACTTATATTCTAAAGTGACAAACCAGTTGTCCCCTTAGACAATTGGTTTGTCATATATCATCCACAATAATCATAATAATAACAGTATATTTCATCCAAAATAAAAACATATTACCTGTGTAAATTCAAAAATGACTTATGATAATTTTAATAATTAAATAAATTTTGTTTTATAATGCAAATTCTATAAATATGGTGAAAACATGCTCATTATTTTCTTTCTTATGTTAAGAATCTTTCAGAAAAAAAGTGTAAAATAAAATCTTTTCAGGAAACTTTTAAACACATAATCATTTTGTATCTTTAAATGCAATAAATTTATTATAAATTTAAAAAATGTTTAAAAAAATATATATTTAAAAATAAAATATTCAAAGTATTCTTACATCTACATGAAGCCATAAATTATGTTTTTTACAAATGTCGGACAATGGTTTCAGAGGATCATAAGCTCCAAGAACTGTAGTCCCTGAAGTAGCACAAACAAAGAAAGGAATTTTCCCCTGAAAAATAGTTCGTTTTAGGAATGCAACAATGGTTAATTACCAAGATATATGTGATCAACTTACTTCTTTCTTGGTTTTCAGAATAGCCTTTTCTAATTCCTCGGGTATCATTCGAGCCTGAGAGTCTGTTGGGATTTCAACAACATTATCCGTTCCCAAACCTAAGAACAAAGCTCCTTTTTTCACTGAATAGTGAGCCTGAAAATATGCAAAGTTGTTTTATTACACTAAAAAAGAAAAACTAATCAGTAAAGAAAACATATTTTTCAAAATACATAATATTACTTGAATGATCAGTTCTCAAACTTCTTTTGTGAAGATTTAATTTTTCTATATAAGTTTAAACTTTTTAAAAAATAACCAGGACTCCATTTTGCTGTAAGCTATTCATGTAATAATCCATTCGGAACATTTGAATTGATGTACATATGTACATTGTGAATAATTAAAGTACAAAGTAGCAATATGGGCAGATGAGGATGTATGGGATAAATGTTTATGCAGAGTTCAACTGAAATGAATTTATTATTGAGACTGAATAGAAAAGGAATAAAAGTAATTGAGGTGGTTTAATTTTCTTGCTATACTTGGTAACGCTTACGCTCATGACGCTTCTCCCCTTAGACATTCGCTCGCTGTCTGCAATACAAAGCACAGATTCTTCAAAAATTATGCCTCGCGTTCTATGTCGATTGAAAAGGCTTATTCCAGGACATACCACTATATAATATTTAGGCCAACTCGTCTATTATATTATTAAGGAACCCTATTTGATTTTTCATCCAAATGGTATCAAGAATTTTTAAATAAGTATTTAAGTAACGTGTTGTTGTTGCACCAGCATGCTTCTCTTTACCTAGTCCTGAATTTAAGTAACATGTTATCACACCCTCTGAATTTGTCTTATTCCGAACAAGAAAAGATCAGAAAATAATGTCTTCAGCAGTGACATGAAGGAATATTAAATGCAAATATATTGGATTAGACCAATGAGTAGCTGGATTACCTGGATTCATATGGGGTTGGTACATTTTTTATTGTTCTATTTGCTTATATTAATAAGGCCTAAAAAGACCTCGTAGTTGCGTTGTGTAAGCAAAATAATTCTCACTAATAATCAACACGGCAAAATTAGATTATGTCGTTAGCTTCGCATTTAGATTTCATTAGTAAATTAATTTATCTAAAGAATTATCCTGTGTGCAAAGAGAATTTAAAAGTAAAAAAAATTTCTATGAAACTGCTACATTTTTTTTGTTCTTTTAAAGTTCGCTTCAGTTGTTATATACTATGGTAGTATGAAGATTAAATAATATTATGACTTAGAAACTCTAAGATTTTGATATTTTTTATAAATAATAAAGAAAACTTGGAAGAATGCTGCTTATTTGATGTTGTTCAAAACTTTGTTAACATAAACAAGAGATAACAAAAAGTAATAATAAATTGATACAAAATAATCTTGCAAGTTTTGGGGATTTCTATTATCAGCTCGAGCTTTATGATCCCATTTAGTAATCAAGCCTTGATGATATTACTGGAATATTTCAGATACATGTACTTTTAAACTGAAAAGCTATTAACACATCAGCTGTCCTTTTCTAATAATTGATATCATTCGTTTGAAATTTATAAACAATATCCGAAAAATGAGAAATTTTGGTATTGTATGTTGAAATATAACAAGATTTGTTTAATGTATTAAATAGGAAATAATGTTAAAGATTCTCAAATTTTATAAATTTGCACTTAATCGAACGGAAAATGCATTCGCTGTTAATACCGGAAAAATGTTAATATTTCTGACACTTAAATCTAGTTTAAAGTTAATTTTGCAATCGATCCTTTGTGTGATGAGAAAGTATTAATGCATCTTCAAAATTAATATCAACCACAATACATTTAAAATTATTGCCTGAAACTTATATAGTCTCGAAAATTACAACCCTGTTTTAAATTACAGAATGAATCCTTTTAACTTTAAAAAAAATTATTCCCAGATATTTAAAAAAAATAATTTTTTTACAAACAAAAAGTTAAAAGTTTATCAATGTAACTGAAAAAAGCGGTGAATGAAGTGTGGAATTTTTCAAATAGTAGAAATTTTTTTCATAGCATTTCTAGTTATTTTTACATTTAATGTTTGCAATAACTTTTCAAATACTCTTTAAAATAATTCGTAATTTTAATATATAACTTAAAAACAATTCATACTTGTTCCGATATGAATGATACTAAAGGTGGTAAATCTCTAATCCCTTTGGTCTTAATAGAAGGATTCGCATAAAAACGTCCAACTGACATTCCATACATATTTGCCATTGACCCACCTATAAAAGAAACGAAATTTATTTCCAATTTATTTAGCAATATTTAATGCAAAATTTTAAAGTATGATTTGGACAATTATTGAATGATTGCTGAAACAAATAAACGTTTAATGTTGTCTAAAAAATAGCATTTCAAATCTCGTCCTGTGAAATAAAAATTTTTTAGAGTAAAAAATAGTGGAAAATGATCCACATTTGATTTAACATACCCTACGCATATATAAAACTTATCATATTGCATTCCTTATGGATTATTTCTGAGAACATACCTTATACTTGTGACAAGAATTATACATAAGAACATTCCTAAAAGCAACAAGTAATAAATAGAAACCAAATATGCTTTTTCAGTAATAAAAAAAGAAAAATTTGAATTTATTATTTATTATTATTTAAGTTCAATTTCTGCGTGTTTTTAAAAACTAAGTTGTACAGAAACTATTAATCAAACAAAAACTATTGATCTATACATAGAAAAATAGTCCCCGCATTTTCATCACGAATTAATTAATTTTTAAAGAGTTTATTAATTCTTTGTGAGCTCAGCCTCACAAGATAAGTAGTTAAAATTAGATATTTCGTTCTTACTCTTTGTTAAAATTTGTGCTTCGATGTATTTTTGGTTGTTTAATATAATCACACACACATAAATTTTTTGAGTCCTTAAATTTGCTATTTATAGTTATTATTATCATTATTAACAATTATATAACATTTTTTAATTGTATACATTTTATATGTTTTAGGAAATCCATCGTGTGACACTAATGTTAAGCAAATAAGCTTATCTAAGCTAATTAACGGTTTAAACATAATATCTGCAAAATAATTATTCTGCTTTTATTAATTCACTCAATTAATTTTGTGTTTTGTATTTCTAAGATATTATATGCAACGATTTTTTGTTATCAAAATGGGAAATACTAATAGCAGCTAATTATAAAAAATATTTTAAAATAGTCTACAATAAAATTTACACGAATTAACAATTCATTTGCTAGTATATAAAGTATTTAAATTTTCTTTCTTACCAGGACAGAATATTCCTTCACCTTCTTTCCATCCTACTAACTTTATCATCGTATCGAGTAATGCATTCTCCAGCAAAACAAACACGGGAGCTACTTCATAAGTTGTTCTGTAATCAAATGTTACATCATTTATTATGAAAGAATTTCATTGCATTTGAAATGTTTATACAACACAAGAGTATGAGCAGGAATTCTCTCAGGTTAAGTGGAAACTTAATAATTTTACTTCTTTATCATGCTGAAATAAGGAAATGATCAGTGTAGGTTTTGAATATTGCCGAACAGATGGCGCAGATGATGTTACCATACAATCGAACTTACTCTTTAGAGCTTATTGTTTTCAATGCAAAGCACAGTTGAAAGATAATCTTTATTAATATAAGGATGTTAAGACTGAAGAAAATCTATTATAGTGCTCAGGTTTTCCTCAGTATGAGTATGAAAAAGAGATTATATGAACTCTTAAATTATAGCCTGTATTAATAATGTTAATCTGCCGAATTCGTATATCAGATTATTACAATAATTATGTTTTTTTATACATTTTTATTCCATTGATCTCAAAAGTCTGTATAAGAATTAAATCATGGATCAGCCAAATTACTCTAGGAATATTATGTTAGAGCAATAAAATTACAAACGCAACTGAATAAACAGAAGCATAGTGTAAAATAAAGGCATACAGCACGTGGTCTAAAGTTAATTTACGAGATAATCATTCAAAAGGAAAATATTGCTGAATTTATAAACCAGTAATGTTATGACAGACTATTTTCTTGATTTTTGTTTGATCACATTGAAGATTATAAATTACTATGTCAGATAGTATCTACAGTTAAGATAAACCTGCTCAAAATATATTAAACAAACATTAAAGTTTTTCTAATCGACACATGCCATTTGTTAGCATCAAGCTGTATTATTACTTAAAAAATGAGTGGCCACTAGATGGCAGTGTTTAAGAGGTCATGTTGAGAGGTGTGTAGAAGTAAGAGAGAAGAGAGATTGTAAGAAGGAGCTCACTATGAAGGAGCTACCTTAAAGTATATCTGTAAATATTCTGTAAATAAACCTTTAATTATTTAGTAAATTTATAAGAACTTCTTCCTTCCCCTCCTAAGCTACTCACTCGTCATCTGACAAATAGTATGAAACCGATAACAAATCAGAAGAGGGATATAACTCGCGACGCTTTCGGAATTGAGGTAGGCGAATTTTAATTGTTTCGTTTCGAAATGTATATTAACGTATTAAGTAACGTATTTTGAAGTAGTAAACGATATTTAAGAATTTTGAGTATAAGTATAAAGTATTTTCTTAATTTCGTTTGCAAAAAGTAATTTCGTTTTTAAAGAAACAATTATTTTCGTTTTGGGTGAAGTAAAAGTAATAATTTCGTTATTGATATAAATTATTTTTATGTATAAAGTAATTAAGTATTATAATTTGTAAAGTATGGCATTTTGGGGGAAGGCTAAAAAAGTAGATTTAATAGAATTAGCAACAGAATTAGGTCTCTCCTTACCTGAAGATGCTAAAATAATTGATTTAAAACGTATTATAACGGAATCAGAGACGTATGATGAAGAGTTTAGTAAGAGCTTATTAAGTAGGATTACTGAAGATCGAATTGCATCAGAAATAGCCGCCAAAACGTTGGCTGACCGTGAACATGAACTTGAACGTTTGCGTATCGAAAATAGAGTTCAAAATGTAAATATTTCAGATATAAGTAGCAACGATGAAAGTAGAAACGTACACATAGATTTTCGAAAGTTAATGCACGAATATAAAATTAAAGATGGGGATATAAATTTTTATTTAGTTTTATTTGAACGGCAGGCAAGACGAATTGGGTTGAATGAAGAGTATTGGGTGTCACAATTATTGGGACTGCTCCCATATGAAATTACGCAACTTATAGCGCGTGAAGACGAAGATAATGCAAATAATTATAAATATGTAAAATCTTTATTGCTTAAGAGATATAAGTTAAGTGCTGATAAGTTTAGATTAAAATTTTTAAATCATGTTAAAAATGCAGAAAGTACATGGAAGGATTATTCATTCGAATTACAAAATTATTTTGAGGAATGGATAACGGGACTCGAGATTTCAGATTTTAATAGTTTAAAAAATTTAATTATTACTGAACAATTAAAGAAACAAGTAAATTCAACAACTCGGGAACATTTTATAGATGAATGGCCTAAAATTAATTCTCCAGACCAGTTAGCCGATAAATTGGATAATTATGATAATGTTCGATCTATTAACAGTTTTAAATTAAGAAACTCATCGAATTATAATTCTCGTAATGATAAATTTCAGGTAGAAAAGAAATCATTTCCGTTTAGTGAAAATAAAGGTGTTAATCGAAAAAAGGCAGTCAGTTCGGATATTCGAAATGAAAAAGGGGAATTTAAATGTTTTAATTGTAATGATTATGGTCATATAGCTCGTGAATGCCCGGCGCCGAAGACTTCAGCTTACTGTAAGAAATGTAAAAAAGTAGGTCATTCTCAGCGAATGTGTAAGTTTGAAACCGATCAAAAGCGCGAGGGGAATAATTTATCTGTCAGTCAAAGCAATTCGGGTTCAAGTGCGTCGTTGGCGCCTACGAACTACTTGAAAGATGCTTATATTTATGGAAATAAAATGGTTGCATTAATTGATACAGGAAGCAGCTGTTGCCTCTTAAGAGAAAGTATTGCAATAAAAATGAATCTGAATATGACCCCAGATAGCAGTAATTTATTCGGTTTTGGAAATCAAAATAACCCAGTAACTAAAGCTCTTGGAAAAGCTGTAGTAAATATTCGTGTAGATGATGTAGTTGGAAAATTTATTCCCTTATTAATTGTCGAAGATAATTCCCAACCATGCGATTTAATTTTAGGTAGAACATGGTTAGATTTACCATACATTGCTTTTACGTGTATTGGGGGTAATCTAAAATTTAAATACGCAAATGACGATGTTTTTTCAGAAATTCAAGTAGATTTAAAGGAAAATACAGTTAAATTGAAAACATTAAATGAAACTGAAATCGAAAGTAATTCAATTAATTTAATTAGAGCGAAAATTGAAGAAACCGAAAATTCGATAGTTAATGCAACAGTTTTAGTCAAAAGTATAGGACAGAATTTCGATTCTATTCTTGAAGTGGTTAACGGTGAAACAGTTGTACCAGTAATAAATAAAGAAGAATTTAACTTAAAAATTAGGAAAGGACAGTGCTTAGGTAGAGGAATGGAAGTAAGTGAGGAAAGCTTAATACTATCTAATAAAGTTAAAAGTAATAATGAAAAAGTTGAAGTTATAACAGTTAACAAAGAGAAGTCTCCTATTTTAATGAAAGATATTAATTTTGACAAATCCTTAGAAAGTGATAAAAAATTGGAACTTTTGAATTTATTAAATAAGTATCGTGATTGTTTTGCTTTAAACTTAAACGAGTTAGGCTGCACGAATTTATGCAAAATGGACATAAAAGAAATAGAGGGCAGTAAGCCCATTTTTCAAAAACCATTTAAAACTAACTCTGAAGAGAGGAAGCAAATAAAAGAAATTGTATCCGAATGGAAGAGGTATGGAATAGTTTCAGATACAAGATCTCCTTATTCCAGTCCTGTATTATTAGTTAAGAAAAAGACAGGGGAACAGCGATTGGTTATAGATTATAGGAAATTAAACTCTCAAACAATAAAGGATAAATTTCCATTACCTAAAATTGATGACATTTTAGAATGTCTGGGAGGAAGCCAATTTTATACTACTTTAGATTTAGCTAGTGGTTATTTACAGTTACCATTGACTGAAGAAGCAAAATTGAAAACTGCTTTTATAACTCCAGACGATACAGGTCAATTTGAGCGAATGATCTTTGGATTGGCGAATGCTCCAGCAGAATTCCAAAGACTCATGAATCTTGTTTTGGGCCCATTATTCAACAAAAAAGTACTGTGCTACTTAGATGATATATTGATTCCAGCTAAAACATGGACCGAAATGATACAAAAACTTACTGAAGTATTTGAATGCTTAATAAAAGCCAATTTAACTTTAAAATTACCAAAATGTGAATTTGGAAAATTAGAGACTGAATTTCTCGGTTTCACACTTAGTAAAGATGGTTTGAAACCTGGACCACGTAAAGTAGCAGCTATTGAAAAATTTCCTATTCCGAAAAATACGCACGACATCCAAAGATTTTTAGGGCTTACTAGTTTCTTTAGAAGATTTGTTCCAAAGTATTCTCTCAAGGCAGCACCATTGTCTGAACTTACGAAAAAAGATGCAAAGTTTGTTTGGGAAAAAGAGCAAAGTGAGGCTTTCGAGGAACTTAAAAGTAATCTAATTAAAGCACCGATCCTAGCTCATTATGATCCTCAAAGTGAAACTGAGGTACATTGTGATGCAAGTTCAGTTGGATTGGCCGGAATATTGTTTCAAAGAGATAGTAAAGGGAATTGGAGGATGGTTTATTGCGTTAGCAAGAAAACTACAGAAACTGAACAAAAGTACCATTCGAGTAAATTAGAGTTGATGTCAATTGTGTGGACATTAGAAAGGTTAAGGCAGTTTCTGATAGGAATAAAGTTCACAATCGTTACAGACTGTCAAGTACTCGTGTATTTAAACGCTAAAAAGTCATCAAATCCTCAGATGGCAAGATGGTTTAACCTCATGCAAGAATACGATTTTGAGATCCGGCATAGATCAGGTGAACGAATGAAACACGTGGATGCACTAAGCAGAGCAGCTGTTGAAGAGCCAGAAGATACTTTGCACAGTATTATTGAGAGAAAATTTGAAGTTTGTTTGACCTTGAGTGAAGATGAGCAAATATTGATGATACAGCAGGCTGATCCAGAAATACGAAAATTAATAGAAATATTCAGAAAAAAAGATCAGGATAGAACAAAAGAAGAAAAACAACTTATAAGAAATTATATCTTTAAGAGAAATAGATTATTTAGGTGCATAAATGAAAATGGAAAAGGAAAATTTCTCTATGTTATTCCAAGGAATATGAGAAAGAGTACAGTAATTAAATTCCATGATCTTATGGGACATTTTTCTGTTGACAGAACTGTAAATAAGATAAGAGAATTGTATTGGTTTCCTTACATGAAACGTTATGTACGAAGGCACATTTCGAAATGTTTTGAATGTTTAATGAACAAAACGCCATCAGGAAAACAGCCTGGCTTGTTAAATCCAATTAAAGCAGGTCGTAAACCTTTTTCAATTATACATATGGATCATTTAGGACCTTTTGTTAAGAGTTCTAAAGGTAATCAAGAACTTCTGGTCATAATAGATAATTTCACAAGATTTGTCCAATTGACTCCAGTAAAGAGCACGTCAACATCCCATGTGCTGAAGGCTCTGAAAAAGTTTGTAAATACTTATGGTCTACCTGAGAAAATAATAACAGATCGAGGAACTTGTTTCACTTCGCATCAATTTCAACAATATTGTACTGAAAATGGTATACATCATACACTCAATTGTACGAAGCGACCATGTGCAAATGGAATGGTTGAAAGAGTTAATAGAACAATATTGTCTACCATAACAACTGGTATGGAAGATCAGAATCACAAAGATTGGGATGTTAAAATACATGAAGTTGAGAGAAACTTGAACAATTTTGTAAACAAGTCAACGAACAAGACACCATTTGAATTGCTCCATGGTTATTCTCCACGATTCAACGATGGAATTTTGAGAAAGTTAGCTGATGAAGAAGCTCAGAGTTGGCAAGATCCATCTATAGTGCAGGAAGAATCTCGAAGACAAATAGAAGAAAGTCAACAAAAAATGAAGCAGTATTATGATAAAAAGAGATGTAGAGCAATGACGTTTGAACGAGGAGAAATTGTCGTAATGAAAAGAGCCCCGAAATCTTCAGGCCAACCTACGAAGACACAATTTAAGTACCGAGGCCCTCTTATTGTTACCGAGGTATTGCCGAACGATGTCTACCGTGTGACTCAGCTAGAAGAAAAAAGAAAGGCCACTTCTACGCAACAACAGCTCACATTAGTCAACTAAAACCATGGCTAAATGAACCAGATTCGGATGAAGATGATACCGATAGTGCCAATAGTGATGATGAGGACTATAGCCCTAGACGCAATCCACATAGATCCACTCGCAAGGACTAAAGCTGAATGAGGGATCCTAAATGGTGAGATCTTTTCAATTTTATTTAAAGAAAACGTTGCAATTAAAAGACAATGAACTTATCATAAACTATTGACTCTAAAAATAAATAACTTTAAAGATCATTTACTGTATACTGAAGTATTCATCAAGTATTATGAAAATTTGTTAAATTTATTCTGTGAATGATTAAATATTCCTAAGTTCATTTATTTTCTATTAAACTTTTGTTGTAAGTAGTTTTATTAGAATTGTATCAAGAATTACTTTTGTGGAAAAAAGTGTATTATATATTATTATAGTTTTTTTGTAATCTAACATAATAATTTTCTACTTTTAATGGAAGATGTGTATTATTAATGATTATAATTACAGTATTTGTTTGTGTGAATGAAAAAATGTTAGTTATGTAGTTAATAATTTTATTTAATCTGCTGTGTTTAATTTAATTTTTAATGTTAATATTTGTTGTATTAATTAGTAATTTAGTATTATTACATAAATTGAGGACAATTGTAATGTCAGTCTGGCCGAATGTTAGCATCAAGCTGTATTATTACTTAAAAAATGAGTGGCCACTAGATGGCAGTGTTTAAGAGGTCATGTTGAGAGGTGTGTAGAAGTAAGAGAGAAGAGAGATTGTAAGAAGGAGCTCACTATGAAGGAGCTACCTTAAAGTATATCTGTAAATATTCTGTAAATAAACCTTTAATTATTAGTAAATTTATAAGAACTTCTTCCTTCCCCTCCTAAGCTACTCACTCGTCATCTGACAAATAGTATGAAACCGATAACACATTCGTTCAAGATAATGATAATATTCTATCATTTATTTTTAAAATAAAATCGAAAGAAACTATGTTGTCCGAGTAGTACATAGATTGAGGCAGAATTCTTCAGTTATCACTGTACTGAGATTTTGATTTTTTAGTTATTTAATATTAGTACAAGTTTCTTTCCTATTTTCTACTAATAATAAACATTTAAAAAATATATTTATGGTGGTGGTGGTAATGGGACTAGTCCAAAAGCAGATGTGGACTTTTCACAACCTCTTCACGAGAAAACCCCAAGCACTTCAAGATGTGTTGCGGGAAAAACGGAGCATTGTTACACTTGGGGCATGATGGGTATTTGTTTTCACCGTCCTCAAAGATCATACACTTCATGTGGCCAGTAGATAGTCAAGACAGTGACATCTGATGTACTCTGGAGCCCTTAAATGATGTGGCGGCTCCAGGATGTCTTTGAAAGTACCAAAGGTGAGCAGGAGGGTCAGCTCAGGTTTTAGAAGTAAGTTGTTTAGTAATGGAAGAGATCTCTGACGGTGTTAGTGCCATGCGATCTTCCGAGTTCAAAGGATTACTGGCGGCAGCCTTTGCAAGGTCGTCGGCTACTTCATTCCCAGGCAGACCAACATGCGAGGGGACCCACTGGAGGTGGATTGGGTGTTGAACTGAAAGGATTTTCAACAAGAGTAGAATACTTCTACTAGTACTGTCGCTGATGGATTGCAAATTGAAAAGGTGCTGAATCAAGGATCGACTGTCTGTAAGGATCCATATCTCTGAGAAATCATTTAGTGTATTGTTATCTAACAAAGAAAGTCCACTCATGATGGCGATGAGTTCCGTTCTGAAGACGGAAGTGTGGTCAGCAGTTCTTTTTACAAGCTTAATGGAATGGTTGGGGAGTTCAATACATACTCCGCTGCCAGTTGCATTGGTCTCCAATTTGCTTCCATCAGTATAAACCCTGACTGCTCCGATAGGAATCTTGTCAATTGTCTCTAGAGCCAATTGCTTTAGTAAGTATGGGTGGTCCGACATTTTACTTGAATCGAGCGTTAGGTTGGGATGGAATGTGACTCCCTGGAGGCCAAACGCAGGATTAATCAAATGTGTCAAGCAGAAGGGCTCAACATAAGGATATAGCAAATTCTGTTAGTGTGCTTGGGAGAATGGACTATTACGCTTTAATCTTTGGTTATTGCTCCAACTAATTAAATATTGTGATTTTCTGTGTTGGTCTCCAAAGCTGATCAGTTTATTGAAGTACTTGGTTAAGCAATACTTCCTTCTCATATGTAATGTTTGAAGGTCGCACTCGTACAGAGCTAAATTGTTAGGGCAGTTGTTGCGATGTCCTCCAATGATCCTAGCAGCGCTCTGCTGAATTCTTTCAAGCTTTTGAAGGTTAGAATCAGAGGCACAAAAATAAATGGCTGAACCAAATTCTAACAAATGTCTAATTAAGGAAGTATAGGTAATTTTCAGAGTAGAGGTATCAGCACTCCAATCCTGCCCAGAGATGTATTTTAATATATTTAGGCGTTTTCTGCTTCTTGTGACTAGATCTTCAATATGTCGATTACGAAGAATCTCTTGATCCAAGGTAAACCCCAGATATTTGGGATGTTTTGAATATGGCAGTTCATGGCCCTTCATGAATACTTTTGGCTTAAAATTATAAAGGTGCTTATTGGTGGTGAAAAAGCTGACCATTGACTTCGATAGATTGAATGACAATTTGTGGTCTATAGAAAAATCGCTAACTCTGCCCAAAGACTGTGAAAGGGTATCTTCAATAAATGAAACGTCGTGGCTTGAGCACCAAAGGACAAAATCGTCTGCGAATAAACCAATACAGCCATTTCCAAAAGTCCTCCTTTCCACACCTGCCATGAACAGAGAAAAGTGTGGGACTAAGGACTGATCCCTGGGGAACTCCTTGGCAGAGCTTAAAGTCCTTAGAGAGAGATTTATTAAACTTAACTCGTATTACTCGGGATTCCAAAAAACCTGAGATCCAAGGTAGAGCTCTCCCCTTTATTTTCCCTTTACTTAATATATTTCTTCATTAATAATAAGTATATTAAGAAAAAATTGACATTTTTTGATGATACAATGCATTTAAAAAGTAATGAGGTTTTTGTATTTTTAATGAGGAAGAG
Organism: Latrodectus hesperus; assembly: GCA_037975125.1. NCBI lineage: Eukaryota > Metazoa > Arthropoda > Arachnida > Araneae > Theridiidae > Latrodectus > Latrodectus hesperus. The sequence goes on along the minus strand of CM075854.1, from coordinate 11,156,758 downwards.
ATATTTAAATAGTATATAAGATGACGGCATGATAAGAGAAAATGTTTAAAAAAGTTATATTATATATGTACACTACTGGCCATTAAAATTGTTACACCAAGAAGGAATGCAAATAACAGAACGATATATATTGGACATATACATTATAGTGGAAAGAACAAGTGATTATATTTAAAGGACATTAGGATGTATAGATCTTGAGAAATCAGTACCCAGAGCAGCCACCTCTGGCTGCAATAACAGCATTTATCCGCCTAGGCATGGAGTCAAACAGAGATTGTATGGCATGTACGGGGATCTCAGTCGATGCAGCTTCAACACTATGCCACAGTTTATCGACAGTAGTGGATGGTGAGTGATGGCGTGCCAATCGCTCGGCAACCATTGACCACACGTTCTCAATTGGTGACAGATCAGGAGAACGTGCTAGCTAGATTAACAGTCGAACCTGTTCTGTATCAAGGAAGTTCAGAACAGTACGGGCAACATGCGGTCGTGCATTATCCTGTTGCAACAAAGCATTAGGGAGGCCTGGAAGATAGGGCAGAACCACGGGCCTTAACACATCAGAAATGTAACGGTTGCTATTCAAAGTGCCGGTAATGTGAACAAGAGGTGATCGAGACGTGTATCCATTGGCACCCCATACCATCACTCCAGCAGATGTGCCAGTATGGCGATGTCCAATGCAAGGTGGCAATGCGCGTTCTCCACGATGCCTCCAAGCACTGATGCGGCCATCATGGTCCTGTATACAGAACCGAGATTCATCTGTAAAGAAAACGTGATGCCATTCCCGCGTCCAGGTTCGTCGCTGATCACACCATTGAAGGCGCTCCTGTCTGTGACGCAGCATCAATGGTAGCTGAATCCAGGGTCGCCGTGCAGACAATCCATACTGCGGCAAACGTCATCGAACTTTTCGAGCAGAAACTTATTGCCTTGCAAATGACTCCATTTCTCGACTCAGGGTTCCTGACGTGGCTGCACGATCCCTTGTGACCATGCGGATAAGATGTCTGTCTTCTCTGCTGTTAGTGATGGGGGTCGCTGAGATCCTGCATGACGTTCCGTATGATTGTCCTGAACCCATCGATTCCATCTTCTGCTAACAGTCATGGGGTCCCGACCGACGGGAGCAGCAATATTGCGGTACGATAAACCGCAATCCCGGTAGGCTATAATCCTTCCTCGATCAAAGTCAGACACGTACTGATAGGCATTTCTTCTTCTTACACGAGGCATTACAACAACTTTCTTTGCCGAAAATAACGTTGAAACGGAAATTGAGTATGAGAAAACTGCTGTCATAACTCTGGTTTTATACACATTGTAGATGGCGCTACTGTCGCCTGCTTTGTATGAATGCGCTGAAAATCTAATCATTTGCATATCACAGCAAGCTCTACTTGTCATGCAAATTTCACGTGTGTGGTGTGCCGCTTTCCTGGTGTAGCAATTTTAATGGCCAGTAGTGTATATATATATATATGTTTAGGAAAAATTTTAAAAATTACGAAACTAATCGTTGTTTATTATTAAATGTCGAGAAAAATTCATTTCTCAAAATTGAAACTTAATGTGCTGTTGGTATAGTTGAATTTTTTTTCTGACGGTGGCACTAGGAGACAAACCCATTGCCACAATAAGAACGGACACTGCTACTTATTTATCGTTACTCTGTGGGCACCAGGGATCAAAGTCACGAAGGTGAATCCACGTCACACCACCACATACCCTTTTAGAGGATGGGCCATATTCTCTCTCAGTCATCATCTCAGCAGAAAGGATAGGGAAACACTTTTTTCTATTTTTTTAATAACGGCGGGCACTGTGTGATTCACCACAACAACAAGACCGAAAATTGTTACTCATTTATGGTTACCCAGTGGGCACCTATGAACCAAGTCACGGAGACGAGTAGCATATATAACACACACAGAGAAAGGAACTTACATGCCCGAACTGGGCTTTGATCCAAGGACCAACAGCTTAGGAGTCAAAAACACTAACCACTCAGCCATCATTGCGCGGCAAAATGAAATTTATGTATTCTGATTCTTTTTGGACAAAATTTAAAAAAAATTGTAGTCACAAGAATGTAAAAATAAACTACTAAAACTCAATGACAATTCAGCACCCTGAAGCCAAGACCTACAGAGCCCATATCTGTTGTTGTGAGAAAGAACCCTACAGTGCGAAGAATGTCCCATTTATAGGGGGTCAGCTTCAGTGCTTAGTTCCCAAGCATCGAGGCTGACCACCTACTGTTTCGACTACTCAGTTTTATCGACCCACTGAAAGGATGTAAGACTGAGTCGATCTTGCCCAGCTTTAAGACAGAACCTCGGACCTATGTGTTGGGAGCATTACGTCACTGAGTTTCAGAATGTAATGCAGTTTATGATAATTTTGAGAAACCACATGAATGTTACAATTTATCCAAAAAACTTACTGATTAGTATTGAGTGCTTCTGTAAGCCATGCCCCTGCCAGTCCGTACCCATCGACGCCCTGGTAGAGTCGGCTCACAAACATTGGATGACCTGAAAGGAATTTATACAAGTATATATATATAAAGTAGTAAATGCAAAATGCAACATAAATTATACAAAATATTAAATCACACACACAAAATTAAATACAGTACCGACAAATATATATTTTAATGCCTAACCAGTGCAAAAACAAAAGATAGATGTGGCAAGAATATAAACATGATAAGATACAATTTGTGAATATCAAGAATACAGATATAAAATTTCAAAATTAATAACAAATATGATGTAACTTATTAAATCAAAGATTAAGAAATTAAAATGCATAGGGACCACGTCTTCATCAGGATGGAAATGGTCAGCTATAAAGAAAGTTTGTCTATAATTTGCATTGCTGACCGTCTCCCTCCTTCCGCCTTGCATAGCTCCTATGTTTCTGATATCTTAATCTTTGATCTTACTTGCAATTGATTTTTAAAAATTGTATCTTTGTGTGTGTGTGTATATATATATAAATAAATCTATATATATATATATATATATATATATATATATATATATATATATATATTGCAAGTTTATCATTTTAATTAAATTTAATTTTTCTAAATTTAATTCGAATAATTCGAAAAAGATTAAATTAGTGATTAAGGAATGACTTATATGAGTCGCAGTTTCTCTAAACTTAAATTTCTTGAAAAAGTTCACACACAAAAGTTAGATGATCCAACAGGTGTATAAATTGTTTAATATAAATTTTATTTAAATCTAGAGAGGACATAAACTTGGTTTGATTCTAAGCACGGAGTAACATTTACTATGGCTTGATAAACCAACCTCTGCCAATCTGTACCCATTAACACCTGTGATAAACGACAGAATAGATAGGTGATATTTTAATTTGCTGTAATTATCTTTTGCTATAAATGATAACTCGTTAATAATGTAATTATCAGGATTGTGATATCTATTTTGTAAAAGTTTGTAATAAAGGAAAAATTCACGTGTTAAATAGAATGTTCAACTCAAATGAATATTCTGCTTAAACATTTTCTGGCACAATATGTTTTACCATTTGCCTCACAGTATTCGTACAGTGTTACCCCACAATACAGATTTCTTCAGAAAAAAAAACAGATTCAAAGACCGTTGAATTACTTCAGCATATAAATTTATGCTTTCAATACTTGTTAATGTAAAAAAATTATAATATTGCTAAAATATGAAAATGTGATAAGTTCTTAGAAGACTTAGATAGAGCTTGGAACAACTTTTGAATTTTTATATGGTTTAAAATGAATTTTTGTTTAATAATTTTTAGAAAGAAAAAAAACGCGTGCGCGAGTGAGCGTGCAGTATAATATAAAATAATTAAATCCGCTTCGTGAAACAGGAATCTTTCAGGTTTACCACATATAAGCATAAAACTTTGAAAATCCCAATATATATTGAAGAATAAACATAAGTTGAGACAGCATTTAAACTTGAATTTTTTTAAATAACTTGCTTCTATAAGAGAAAGTAAACCTTCTCCGTGAACGCTTTAAATGTGTCGCATTTTTCCTTTTCTCTTATCAGATAAGTTTTAAAATCTAACTAACTATAAATGCATTTTATTATATGTAATAAACAATTTACAGTGCAAAATAAAATCAAAAACTATCTTCATAATGGGGTGGAAAAAGGTATAGTTTATTATACTGATATCTATTACTTAATATGTTTAGAAAGCATTTGCAATTTTCACAATTTTTGAAAATTTATTTTCTCTCATGTTATGAGAATTTCCCTGAGATAGTTTTTACAGTTTAATTTATTTTAAAATCAATTATGTAACCAAAATTATTAATTTTGATGGCTGAAGAAATAATTTTTTATTATATTGTTGTTATTAATATTAATATAGTTATATAAAATTATTTTTGGAAGAATCTTTTGAAAGTTTGAAATTGCTTTATACACAAGTTCTATTATTATTAAAACAAAATTCACTTATGAGAATATCAAAGGTGTAAAATCTAAAACTCATTCATCAGGTTTTGTGAAAGAAAATTATTCTGAAGCAATTTTTTCACTGCTGTAAGGTAGTAAACTCAATAATTCCACTGATTATCAGCATTTGCTGGGTTCGAAAACATTTACTCATTGCAAAATAAGGGTTTTATGAATTTTTGTATGTTCTTTTAGTTAGTATAATCTCTCTCGAGCAGTTATAAAAATAATGATTAATTCTTTTAGAATACAAAAGTCAATTCAATGCATTCTTTGTCAAAAAAGCACTTTAAAAATAATTCAGTAGTCTCGAAATCTGTATACAAATTTTATATAAAAATATCGCAACTAGTAAAATTTTCAAAGCCAATGAACGTTATAATTCCTTTCATAGCATGCATTCCTATTGTATTTCAAAAATTTACTTTATAAATTTGTTTTGTACAAGTTTTTTTTACACTAAACTTAATTTAAAATTACTTTTATAAATATTAGAAACAATATATTTCTCAGAAAGGAAAAAATTCATACTTGCATGGGAACTTAAAATATATTATTTTCTTTATTTTTCTCAACCTGGAAAAAACGTCTTTTAACTATAGTCAGATTTAAAGTTCAAACAGCACAAGGTTGTCTCCGAGGGTTAAATAAAGTTTACTATAAACGGGTTGGTAAAAAATAAAAGGGAGCTTAATGTTATAAAATAGAAGCAGTAAATTTAAGAACCATTGCATTTTTGTATGTGTGACACTTCACTTTCTCTCTCTTACTTTCCGAGAGCGCTCCTAGCGGAAAGAAGGAAAGACATTTAGGCTTTGGATTTCGAACTTTTCAGATGTGTTTTAATCATCCTTTTAATTAAGTGTTTCTGTTTGTTATTGTGTGTAACTTAACTCTGAATAATTAAATTATTGTTACACTAAAGGCTGTTTTGATTAAACCCACAACCACCGGACACATTGGTGCCTAACCGCTTTTCAAAATTAGCCTTTATTACAGAAACCTATTCTAAGCTATCCAAAACAAAGACTTGACTCATGTTTTACTTCAGGCGAATCGAATCAAAACTGACTCTGAGCATATGATTGAATAGTAAGACGTGGATTTTCTGTTTTATTTGAACAGTATTTTCATCTTGAAAAAACTGATTTCAAGGTATAATTGCTTTTTACCCCGAAAAGAAAAGTTATTTAAAGGTACTGTGATGTTAATATTTTTTCATAAATTTGAAAAGTGTTATTTTTAAAATAATTTAACTTGTGATCAATTTTATAAGTAATCATAGCTACTATTCAAATTGTTGATCACAGTTTAAAAAAATAATAAAAAAAACTAAATTTATTTATTTAGTTTCATATTTGCTTTCTTTCCTAAAGTTAGTGATGGACAATAATAAAAGAAAGAGATAGCTTACTCATCGTTTTCTGAGTGAATAACATTGTCCTTGAAAGTAAAATAGTGTTCTAAGAAGTTATTTTTCTTTCTTCGTATCGAATAGCATTTTAACTAAATCATTTTAATATTATTGTGATGAAATAGTATTTTAGAGAAGCCTTTCCGGCAAACCAGAAATTTTAATTTATGGTGTCTGCTCTGAATTAGAACAAATATTCCATTTGATATCAAACTGTATTTGCCAAATCCTTGGTGATGCTTACATTTGTGTTTTAGTTCAGTCTAAAATACATAAATAAATAAAAATGTTAATAGTATCAGCTTAAGATATGTATTTTTTTCTTCTTGAAACCATGGTGAATTATTTTTGCAATTTAAAATGAAATTGAAAGTGTTCACTAAGTTTATTGAATACATATACATAAAATTATATTATCATAAGCAACATTTTTCTTCATTGTTTTGTCAATAGTCAAATAAGATTTTTACATATAGTTATTATTTTAGTGACTGAAATTTGAATTCTGGGTAAATTTTCATAATTAATGTGTAAGACTTTTAACTTGTGAATTTGGTTTTCACTTATTAATTAATCTATTTACAATTGTTATCACAAAAATTGGTTTAAATGAGTTTTACATTAAACATTTCTTGTGACTTTTACAATTTTAAAAATGTGTCAATGATTAATATGTTAAAATTACTTTGAACTATAATTTTAATCTGTAGTGAAAATAAACTAAGTAAAATTATTTTAATCAATTTAAGCACAGTGAGTAAAAATTTTGTTAGGAATTGCAAGAACTTTACATGAATCATTATGATTTCATTAATTCTCAAACTTTATTAGACATTTAAAACTTTCGAAATTGGTAACCTTTCTACGATACTTAAGATGGCATACCTCTCAAAAGGTCGAAAAGAAGATTTGATATTGTTGGCTGAGGAATTGGGCTTGGATGTTGGAAACAACATGAAAGTAATCCAGCTAAAGGATTTAATAGTCAAATCTGTCAAGTATGATGAGGAACTAACGAAAAACTTATTATCCAGTATTACTGAAGAAAGAGTGTCAAAAGAAGAGCAGGAGAGACTAGGAAATGAACGTATAACAAAAGAAAAACTAATAAAAGAAGCCAGAATAGAAAAAGAAAGAGCCCATGAACTTGAAGTTCTTAAGCTACAACTTGAAGTCCAAAAGTTGTCTTCGCTATCACCGGTATTACCCATTCAATCAAATGATCCACCAAAGCTTGAGTTAAAAACGTTAATTCCTAACTTTAATGCAAAAGAAGACATCTCTTTATTCTTAATCTTTTTGAGAGACAGTTAAAGTTTCTAAAGGTTTCAGAAAATCAATGGATCGCTTACCAAGTCGGAGTTCTTCCAAGTGACGTGACAAAAATAATCACTCGCGAGCCAGAAGAAAAAGCTGAAAATTACAACTATATAAAAGGAATCTTGCTAAAAAGATTCAAACTAAGAGCTGAACGTTTTCGTCACCTATTTGTGACACATAAAAAATCCTGATAGTACATGGAATGACTTTTACTTTGAAATTCAAAGCTATTTTGAAAATTAGTTAAAGGAAGGAAATGTAGACACGTTTGAAAAATTGAAAGACCTTATGATAACCGACCAGATCAAGAAAAAATGCCCACCGGAATTTAAGGAACACTTTTTGGATGAATGGGGTAACATCACTTCTCCAACTGATTTAATAGAAAAACTCGATGCATACGACAATCTTCGTCATAAAGCTAATAAAGAAGGACCATCAGTCATCAATAAGAAACAATTCCCAAAAACCAGAGAAGAATATCCGAGATTCAACTCTGTTGAAAAAAAGTTAAAGGCGGAAAATTTGACCAGCTTAAGCAGGACAAACCCTCTCCCATTTATTGCTATAATTGTCGTACGCCTGGCTATATTAAATCAAACTGTCCGAATTGTTTCAAATCTGAAAAGAATTCCGCTCGTTTTCACAGTGTAAAGTTGAACAGTCTGTCAACATCCAACCAGATGGCAATATTAAATATAAACATCAATGGAATGTGGGGTACAGCCTATGTGGACACGGCCGCAACTCATACTATAGCCGGTGAAACTCTCTACCACCTTCTTAGAGAACAAGGAATCCATTTCCAAAAATCAGTCCTTGACATAACTTTAGCAGATGGCAGCCATTCAAAAAAGGAAATACATAAAGCTTTCGTTAAAGTCTGGATACAGAGAAGAAGATTTTCAGTTCAATTTTTGCTATTCCAGACGCACAGAGAAATAATATACTTGGAATCGACTTTATAAAGAAAACAGGGATCGTTCTAAATATTAAAGAACATTCGTGGCACTTTAGTGATAGACCGCATAAAACTTTCTCATTTGTAAAATTCAATGTTCCAGTGAATTTTGATTCATTCCAACCAGATTCTCAAGATCATTCCTCTGAAATTGGAAAAAATACTAACCCAATAAAACAGTGGGAAGATCTGTCAGAAGACAATTCCTTCATAGACTTAAATGCCACTCTTCCAGAAAATTCTTTTACACTTAAAAAATAATTTGCAAAACAATGTTCTAATTTCATTGGGACTAAAAGTGATGAAAGCTCAACGCTCCTTCGATCAGATGAAGGGGAAAATCTCAACTCAAATCAGAAGAGACAACTTAATACTTTGTTGAAGGAGTATGAAAGTATCTTCCAACAAGGGGAAGATGCAACAACTTATATCAAACACCGAATTGATACAGGGGATTCAGCTCCAATTGCTACACCTCCCTATCGACTCTCTCCAGCCAGAAAAGATATGTTAAGGAAGGAAATTGAAAAGCTTCTTGCCTTAGTGATAATAGAAGAATGTGATTCAGCATACGCATCCCCAGTAGTGCTCATACCTAAACCAAATGGTGAATTTAGACTTTGCATCAACTACCGCAAGCTCAATGCGGTCACCAAATCAGATCCATATCCGTTACCACGAATGGACGATCTTCTGCACAATGGTAAACAAACCTCTTTTATGATCACTATAGATTTGAGATCTGGTTATTATCAAATAAATTTACGTCCGCAGGACAAAGACAAGACTGCTTTTGTATGCCAATTTGGTGTCTTTAGGTTCAACAGAATGCCTTTCGCACTTAAAACAGCGGCTACATTCCAGCGTCTAATGGACATTTTTCGAAATGGACTACAGGTTAATACGCTTGCTTACTTAGATGATATTATAATGTGGTCTCCTACTTTCGAGAGTCATATCCAAGACTTACTTTCAGTATTTGAAAGATTCCAGCAATTTAATTTACGAGCTAATCGTGAGAAATGCAATTTTTCTTGTGCCAAAGTTAAATACCTTGGACATTATATAACCAACTCCGGTATTGAGGTAGACCCAGCTAAAGTGGAAGCAATTATTAGTATTCCTTCCTCAAAGAATGTAAAACAGGTGCAATCATTTTTGCAAACATGCAGCTGGTATAGACGCTACATTCCACAATTTGCTGAGATTTCTTATCCCTTAAGCAATGTCACTAAAAAGCGAACTACTTGGAAGTAGGGTAAATAAGAGCAAAGTGCGATTGAATTTCTAAAGAAATATTTGATTTCACCACCAATTTTTAAACAAATAGATGAATCAAAACCTTTTGTAATAAGATCATATGTGTCAAATTATGCTTTGGAAGCTGTTTTACTACAAGGACAAGGTCCTGAAGAGCACCCGATAGAATATGCAAGCCGTTTACTGACCACGGCTGAACGTAATTATTCCACAACTGAAAGAGAAACGCTTGCAGTGATCTGGGTCCTTGAAAAGTTTAGAGGATATATCGAAGGTTCAGAAGTTACTGTGGCATCTGACCACCAACCTTTAAAATGTCTCTTAAGCCTCAAATCTCCCACAGGTAACCTTGCAAGATGGCATTGCAATTACAATCTTACAACCTTAAAATAGAATACATTCCTGGTAAAGCGAACGTCATTGCTGATATGCTTTCCCGCCCAAATTGTGTACATGAAAGAGCAACCTGCGAAATCTGCACAATTATCGTTGATTTGTCCTCCTAAACAGCAAGCGATCTGCGTGCAGAACAAATGAAGGATGGCAATGTAAAGAAAATAATTGATAGTTTTGAAAGTATTTCAAAAGACGAAAATTTTGCAAATTGGACTCAAAGAGGTTATATTATGAATCAAGGTGTATTATATCATTATTCCGAAGAATCTGACTCGGAGAAAGCATAATTAGTGGTTCCCAATCATGAACGTGAAAGAGTACTGAAAGAACATCATGATGCTCCAACAGCAGGTCATGATGGGGCAGATAGTACATATCAAAGAGTTTCTAAACGATATTATTTTTTCCAGGAATGCGAAAATATATTACAAACTATGTTAAAAATTGCCTTGATTGTAATAGGTTCAAACCATCAAATCAAAACCTGCAGCCTGTTGAGAACACCAATCTACTCACAACATTTTGAAACTTTGTCCATCGATTTGCTTGGTCCCTTTGGTCGATTTGCTTTCCTGAGTCCACAGAAAAGAAACAATGGATTTTCATCGTGGAAGATACTGTAACAAAATGGGTCGAACTTTTCACACTGAAAAACGCTACCGCGAGAGAGTGTACTACTGTGTTGATGGAAGAAGTATTCCTGCGTTTCGGAATTCCAAGAAGATTGATAAGGGACAATGGTTCACAGTTTGTCAGCGCAGTGCTTTAACAGGTTTGTCATCTTCTTGACATTAAACAGATACTTCCTTCAGTTTATTGCCCAGAAGCTAATCCTGCAGAGCGGAAGAATAGAGATCTCAAACCGAGATTGGGAATTTTGGTTGAAGACAAATACACTGAATGGATACAAAAACTTTCGACAATACGTTTTGCATTGAACACAGTTATATGTGACTCGACCGAACACACGGCTGCATTTCTACAATTCGGAAGGGAACTTAGAACCCCTGATAATATCCAACATGATTTGCGTACAGTTATTTACAATGACAACTTCGTAGCGGAAATAACTCCATACTTGAGAAAATTTGCTAATATTTCGAGAGAGATCAAAAACATTGTTGAATAAAAACAAGATCAAAGGAAGAAATATGCAGATCAGGATAGAAGAAAAGGCTACCAGTTTAAATCTGGAGATCAAGTATGGGTAACCTTACATCCTCATAGCAACAAGGCCAAAAAGATAACCGCCAAATTTGCACCTCGTCGAGATGGATCGTATATTATACTTTCACAACGTTCCCCAACAAGCTACAAAATTACCAGCCTGGACAAACCCAATATTTCTCTTGGAGCCTATCACACATCTGCTCTACGTCCATGCCTAGAAGCCCACAAAACCTCAAATGTGCCAACAAATTCTATTAAAAGAAGGAGTCGACCTCCAAAGGCACCTCGAATAAACAACTTGCACAAAAGTGAACAATCGTCAAACTTTTCACCTGGCTACTCGTCGAGACGACTTTGCAGCCAGAGGGGGAGCCTGTGACACTTCAATCTTTCTCTATTCCTTTCCGAGAGCGCCCCTAGCGGGGAGAAGGAAAGATAGTTAGTTAGGCTTTTGATTTCGAACTCTTCAGATGTGTTTTAATCATCCTTTTAGTTTAGTGTTTCTGCTTGTTATTGAGTGTAACTTAACTCTGAAAAATTAAATTATTGTTACACTAAAGGCTGTTTTGATTAAACCCACAACCACCGGACACATATGCATAATTTAGAAACGAATATTAAGATATCAAGACTGAAATTATTATCTTAACATTTAAAAATAATAATAATATATATATTTTTAAACATATTTTTGAATTTAAAAGAATTTTATACAACACCAACATAAAATGCCATGTTTTACAGCGTTTTTTGAATAAAGGTATGTACATATTTATATTCTTACATGTTTAACACTACAGAGGGTATTAACACATTTTTAGAACGATTTTGAAGCCGTTTAATTAATACTTAAAATGTAAAGACTATTTTTTTTAAATGTTCGATCTGATAGCTTTTTTTCTGGACTATAAGTCTGCATGGGGATTTCCATGATATAAGAACTTTTCGTAAAATTTCCAGGGGTATTGCTTTCCATTCCTCTTCCACTACTTTCCAGAGTCCATCCATCGTGGTGGGTTTGCGTTTAGAAAGAGCTCTTTTTAACAGACCAAAGTCACAAGAGTCCATCGGTGAAGGACGTCAGGGGACTTCACAAGAATATGTTGAAAAGGTATATATGCAATACCTGTATTAGTCTTCATTTTTTCAAGGAATGCAGTGGTAGTATTCGAAATATGATTGTAGCTTTGTCTTGTTGATGTTTCACTCTTTGAAAGTCTTTGGGATAAAGAAGTTGAATTTCTTCTGTAAATATTGGACGTTAAACCTTTTCCTGATAGTATGATGAGTTGATTTTAACATTTTTTCTACTCTTTTTGCTTTTAATTTCCCATTGTAGGAGAAACCTGCGACTATCATAAACCCCTTACTGAAACTTTCTTTTACATTGACGTAACCAGGTTTGTACATTTTTTTCTCCTCGTTTTCTATAGTGAATTGACCTTTTTTTGTTGCAGTCATTTAGGTAAACCCATGTTTCATCAAAGGTCACAATGTATTTCCATTTATCTCCTGCTAAATGGTTTTCATACAGGATTCTATAGAATGTTTTGCGTTGAGCCACATGTCTGGGCCAAAGCTGGTGAACATTATGTTTTTTAGCTTTTTTAAGTTGTAAATCTTGATTTATTATTTTATTTATTGTTGATACAGATGCATCTAAAGACTTTGCAATTGATTTTTGTGTTGATGGATTTTCTCTTGTTACCAGCGATTTCACTTTAGGAATATTTGAAACATTACGTACTTTTTTCGGATATTCGTTTGGAGTCTTCTTTCCATGTAGAAATAATGATTGACGGATTTTACCTGTCCGAATAATAATGTTGCTTATTTTGCATTTAGAAATTTTAATACCATGCATTTCACAACGTTTTTGAATCCTGGAATAAGAAGATTTCTCTTCGGAAAGCGCAAAAACATATCCTTCAATCCACAGCTTGTTTACATGCTACATTTTGAAAGAACAATAAATTTAAAAGTAGCAGACGATATTTCTCATTTCAAATAATTAGGTGTTGCCAAAAATTTTTATTTCAAAACATTTACTTTTTTAAAATACTTAATCGAAATCGTTCTAAAAATGTGTTAATACCCTCTGTATTTATTAACAGTACTCTATGATGTCTATTATGAGAAATCTGACATGCTGAGATAGCTTCAGTGTTTGATGAAAATAATATAATATTTAAATAGATACGAATAATTTTTAGCAAAAAATAATGAATTAAAAACCGAAAATAATTCTTAGTTTTATTTTAAAAGCGGTAGCAAATTTGGTGTTGCTTGTACAGTAATGTTTATGAAATAAATTGCATCTATTAATGAAGACTTTTCTCGTAGGAAGCGAACGAACGGAATACGAAGGTTTAATAATACTCGTATAACAATAAAGACTATTTTCAAAAGTTTTTGTTTTTGTTAGATCTATTTTCCGTAGTGTTTCTTTTGTTTAGTCTAATTTTTTGGTCTTATAAATAAAAGTAATCATACAGTAAAATCAAATTTATTTCAAAATTTAAATGCAGAAATAAACTGGAAAATAAAATATAATATCACAATTAAATAGATTTTACTTATATCATGCTTTTATTCCCTTTGCTCTTTGTTCAAAATCAAACAAAATTGAACTAAATTTCTCAAAGAATAATGCTATACGTTTCATTCTATCATATAATATGTAGCTTATCTCAAACTATATAACATAAGCAATCAAATAATTAAAAAATATATTAAGCTATGCCAGTATTTTAAGAAGAGAGTTATGTAACGCTCTCAATGGACAAACTAAATGCGATTGCAATATGAAGTTCATTTATTTTCAGTAAATACATTTCCTCCACTAATCATTAAATCTTACGTGTAACAAATTTACTCGTGGAAAGAGAAAGATTAAATATCCCAATGAAAGCTGCAGCATCAGCATGTTCATTTCCGCAATTTGTATGAAAAACAGTTAAAACAATGCCCTCGTTTAGCAATTAAATTTCCGGGTTGATAAATCAGCATTTAATTGTTCTTATGTTCCGTTTCAATCAAAAATTCCACACTTAATGAAAATGAACACACCTCCTTTCCTTTTCTGACGTTGAAGTAGGAGAAGCTGCGTGATTTATTTAAATATATCCTTAACCTCTTTTTAATTTCAATTTTCAAGAGTAAAACTGAACTATTTTCTTAAAAAATCACAATTAAAAAATATTTTTAATAATGCGGGATTTGTAAGAGATTTACACAACTTATCTTCAATGAATACTTTTATCTCAATGACTAATTATTTTAATTTCTATAATTTTTTTATTAAGATAAAATTACAAAATAGTTAATAAAACGAAATTTTATTTTGTACTAGTGAAAATAATTCACTTGTTTCATATTTTAAAATGGAATATTTAGTTTCAAATAGTAAATACCACAAAGAAAATTGGAATCCAAATACTAAATGGTTTGATCCTTTTGAGATTCGGGTTCAAAATCTTTTTTATTGAATTGTACTAGCATTTTATTCCCAATAGTTTTTCGTGTTGTTTTGAAGGATTTTCAATTCCATAAAAAATTCAAATCACATTTACAATCAAACCATCTGAATAATGTTAAGCAATCACTTGAATATTTTAAAGGTACATAAAGTTATAGAAAACCAAATAATTCCCTGAAAAATAACTGTTATTCAAGATAAAATCTTTATAACCAAAAAAATTTTATCACATAAAAAGAAAAATTAGCATCATTAAGAAAGAATCAACAAGAACTTTTTGGAAAAACAAGTTGCATAGAAAAATCGATATTTGCTTGCATTGTTAACTGCAAATTTTGACTTTGGCCTTATAATTAATTTTATAGTCTCAAAAAATCTGTGGTTCTATATCATCATTATTAAAAGCCAAAAATAAATATAACATTTTTTCCTTCAGTGAGTTTATCTGTTGAACTGAGTGATGTGAAATGTTACCTTTTTCATGAAAAGTAAATATTATGGAAATCCTTTCCTAAAGGCCAAAAACTGAAAGAAAATGAACCACAACATTTATTACATGACAAATCAACAAATGTAAGTATAAAATCCTTTGTTTTATGAAGGAGAGTTAAGGAATATTCTACTTAAAATTTACCAAATAAAACAACTAACTTAGTACTGATGTTGAACAAGAAAATCAAATTAGATAGTAAAATGCTCTCGGAATATGCACACAGTGCAGTGATTGCTTTTGAGAGTAATCTATTAATCTGCAGCTCATTCTTCTCCCAATGATCAACTCGATTTTCCATGGAGATTTTGGAAAACTCTTTGCGAAAGAAAGTAGATAAGTAAGCTGACAACACATATTTTTTAATAACTAAATATACCATTGTATTAACAATTCAAATTAGTAGCTGAAAGATTCAGACTTCGATTAGTTGTAGTTTCGATTTCAACCACTGATATAGATATCTGTAGCACTTCGTTATCTACTTTCATTTGTTTGTTCCGATCCAATTTGCTCTTGTGAGCAAAAAGTGATCCTACAGTGACAAGCTAGTAAACACCACTTAAGAGTTTTTCCTCTCACAGATAATTTTAAAGGAAAATAAGATTAGAACAACATAAATATGTTAATTAGATGATGTTTCGAAATGTTGATGAATATATCTGAGAAGAGTGTCAACTAACAAATAGTAATTATTATTAATAGTCTTTGAAATTACTCATTATATTTTCTTTACACACACACATTATATTATGCAGTGAACAAACAGCAAATATAGCAAAAAGTCGGGCCACATGCCGAAAACAGAAAATAGGTATTAAAATGTTAATAAGTAATAAACTTATTGCAAATAAACTTTATTTCAGTCATCTTTGTTAACAGCTTTTTAAATTTATAAACCTTAGAAAACCTTTGTTGAATGAAAAGGTGATGAAACTTTTCATTAAATTTTGATAAAAACTTTAGAAGATATTTTCATGTGTGGCAGCAAAATTAAAATTTAGTACTAATTTAAGTTTCAACTAATGTGGAATCTAATCTTTCAGTAACATAATAAGAGGAAAAATTCCTAAATTTAATTCAATGCAAAATAAAGAGCGTGATAAAAATGAGTAGCATGAATGTCCCGAAAATAAAAAGTTTAAGATTAAAGAGTTTCCCAGGGAACATTTCTTTATTCATCTAATTTGGAACGTGAGAAGTACACGACCCTCTTGGTCTAAATAATCAGTTATAAGGAATTCGATCAAAACCAAAACACAGTGCGGATTTAGGCAGGGATGCATACACACACATATGCATAATGTATTACAGCTCACCCAGATATTGGAATTACTCAAAAAACTCTGTTGCTATCTTGAAGTGACTCTAAAACTTTATTCACTAATTTACATAAATCTTAGATAAAGGAAAACATATATTATGGTAATACAAATTACGATAATAAACTCCTCGAAGATTTTATTGAGATTTGGAAACCAATGAAATCCTACTGGTGACTTTGCTTTTTTAAAAATGATTTTCGTTGGTTTCATTGTCAATATATCATATATGACACACATTGAGTACATGAATGTTCAACCACTCATTTTTAAAATTCAACTAATTTATTACCACTGATTTCAATGGGGAACGAAGGAAAAGTATTTGTTAAAGTCTATGTACATTTTAAGTTGAATAAAATATTTTAAAATTGTCTTACATGTTTTGACGCTGTATTTTAAGACATCTTGGCATAGTTGTTTCATTACTTCCAGACTTGCTGGTTCATCTCCGAGATTTAAATCAAAGATTTCCTATAAAAAATAAAATTATTTTAAAATTCAGTAATTTCTTCCGGTATTTTCGAAACAAAATAGGGATATTGGGAAAAAATATTAATTTAAAGGAACATAATATGAAACTTTTAAATAAAATCATCTGTTGTAAATAAATTGGAAAAAGAAAGGATAGGACGACCATCTTAATAAGCCTTATTATTTACGCAAATATATGTAAAAAAATATTTTTTATATAATTATATGTCAAAAATAATTTTTATATAAGCGCATTATAAATTTCTCAGTTAAATATATCAAAAAATAATTCTTGATATTATGAATGTTATTTTATTTTCAAATTTGCTCTTCAAAGATATAATTCCAAACTAGAAAACACCCTGTTGGCGCCTTGCTTTTTGAGGAAACTAGAGACCAACAGACTTTTATTTCACGCTTCGTCAGTGGTCACATAATGTGGCTCAAATATGTGCAGGGTCAAAAGACTTTTAGTTTGTGCACAAAATGTAAAGCTGAACAGGCATCGCCTAAGTATATCTTGAGCTGCTTGAATTTTGACTTGGAAGAAACTTTTTCATAGCCCCTTATGTTTTTGGATTTTCTGGATGTTTATGGACTTGCGGAGTTGGTCTAGTATTGGAATTGGACTATCTGGGATTAGTAGCAACAACAACAGAATTCCAAACTTTCTTCATGAGATATAAAAAAATATCTTGCCTTACTATGGCTTTATGGTGAACGGTTATTATTAAAAAAGGAATTGATGTTGCTTTTCAACATACGCGTTTTTCAGCTTGTGAGATGTAATATAGTCCACTATCTAGGAAAAGTCCTCCAGATGGAAAAGGTCGAAGATTTTATAAAAACCTTACAATATTTCTCCTCTAAGGCTATCTATTATAGCATAGCTTAAGAAATGTGCATCACAAACTTCTTAAAGTTATTCAATTGGTTGATCTCTTTCAATTAAAAATTAGCTTAACACAAGTCCGATAAAATGTATTGAATTAAGGAAGTATTTAATTATTATATGGAAGCGTTGTTGAAGAACAGAAGTTATATATTTGATATTGAAATGAATATGTTTGCTTGATGATGGAAACAATGTTCAAATACTATGAGAGCTTTTTACTCTATATTCTATACATAACTGGCATTTTAAACATTTGGAAATATTTAAAAACCCATTTACTATTCGATTACTGTACGTAAAAATTATCCTCATTCGTTTTCGTATATCAAGTTTGACTTTTCAAGTATTTTAGTATTTAAAATATAGACCCCAAAATTCTTAATATTCAGGTTAATAAGGCTTAAAAATCACAATTTCTGAATATTTTAAGACATTTTAAGTGAGGGATACAAAAGATTTACTGTTTGACATTACAAAAATCTTTCTTTTGAAAATCGCTGAATAGTTAATTGTTCATGGAAACCAAACCTCTAGTTAAATTCAAAATATATTAAATATAAAGATTGTTTTATATTGATTCTCTCTTATATAATACTGTTTGAAAAAACTGTAACCATTAATTCAACCAATATCTTTTGAATCTACCATATACACACAATACATAAATCTGAGGCGTTATATTAGAATTTTTAGTTTCCATCATTGTCTTCAAATATAGGTTATCGTTGTTGTACTGCGATATGTAACAGATATTTTCCATATTTTTTTGCATTCAAAATAACTTATTCTACTTTTAAATCTCATCTCTTACAATTTAATAAATTCATTAATTATAAAATATTACTCACCTTATAATACATATGACAAAAAAATTGTGATATCATGTATTCAATGCAAAGAGATTCAAGATTAGAGTATACGATAACTGTTCAACAAATCCAAGGTTGGCTTGCGTAGAATGGAAAAAAATACTTCCATTAAAATATTCCTGTTTTAGCTATACTTTTGAATCATCGATGTATAACTAAAGGTTAGGAAGTGTCTATTCGTAAAATATTCAAAAAATAGTCGTATAATAAAAAAATGATTAGTAAGTTGTACTTAGAGATACAATGAAAAAGTGGAGAGACAAGCTCTTGGACCTAAAAACTAAATTTTAATTGTATACATACAATTAAATTTTTTCAGCTTGAGTGACATTTCTATTTGGAAAGAAATTTTTCTCAATAAAGAACACCGCAATTTTCCTTGTGTTTTATGGCTACCTGAAAGAATTTTATCTCCCTCAGAATATATACTTCGTTGGAAAATTCTAGAACATTTTTTTCTATGCACTTTTCTTATAACAAATAATGTTCTCGAATGAATTATTTTTGAAAGAAAATTGCAAATACTTGTCACATTATGAGATAACAAATAATGAGATAAATGTACCAAAAGTGAAAGATAAGATTACTTTAAATATTCCTTCTATTATTTCCAAATAATTTCGGAGAGAGAAAATGAAAAGAATCAGTCTTAACTTTCTTCAATGACTAACTGATTTTAGTGAATATGAAAAGAAGAAAATCGTGAATAAAATTAACCAAAAATATTAAAGCTTTGAAGTGTTTTGAAAAAGCAAAATTTAAAAATCGGTTGATAGTTATCAGTAATCTTTGATTATGTAAAATAATACATTTAAGCGTTAAATAAGATAGTTCAAATCACAGCAAACATAAGCAAATTAAATTTTTTCAATTTTTATTATGATTGATTTTGGAAAAAATTTTCTGTCCTTCATTAAGAAAAATTCTCTTAGTTAGGTTATTATGTTTTAGGAGGCTAATGATATCTAAAAAAATTCTGTATGAAGAATTATTGTCATAAGATTAATAAAGAATAAAGTTTGAACTGATATCATAAAATTTGGAAATTTTTTTAATCAGCTTGTATTTCAGTGATTATTAGATATACGGATTTTTATATAATAGTTATTGTGTGATGCTGTATTCCTGTTAAAACCATCAGTGCATTCACTAATAATTTCATTACTGCTATCCTTTTAAATAAAGCTTGCTATTTGACAGACTGTCAACATAATTGTTGCCATAAGCTCGAAGAACTGTTAAATTTTACATTTTTTGGGGCAAGTGTAAGAAGTTTCCTGGATTTCCTATTAAATATGTTCGATATTCTTAGATATACTATTGCATCTTTTGGAGCAAGTGCAAGAAGACCCTTGGTTTTACTGATAATTATGTTTAATTCTCAGAAACATCGTTTCGACCCAGAGATAAAAATATGAATTAGAAGCGACTACACAATGACTCATCTCCGTCAATAAAATCAAAATTTCAGAGGTGGGCCAAATGTTTTAATTCTGACGTAATTATCGTAAAATATTTCTTTAATGTGAACTAGACCATTTCTAAACTGATGTACATTCTTCTCAAAATTGAGCAAGTCTTGTTTTGGTTTCATTTGAACAATATGGTTTGCTCATTCAATCGTATTATTTCCGACAATATTTCAGCTGTTCTTTTGTTTCAAACTGGGTTTCAGGCAGTTAGACGATATAGATAGGATATATTTAGTTCTATTTGCTGTGGTCATCATATTTTCTGCCAAACAACTTTTTCTTGTTTTTATAACTAAAATAATCCTTAAAAATAATTTGTAATTCCCGATGACTGATGCTAAATAGGTATTTTGATACAAATGTATCTCTTAAAAGAATGAAATATTATTTTCAACGTAGTCTGTGAAAGTTTTTACAGTAAAGGTATTTCAAACTTTTAGGATCCTGACAGAATAAATAATTTTGGAGCTTTAAAAAAATCGAAAATGTTTTTGCCTTGTTAAACCTTTATGATGTCCTCTATATTTAAAAATTGGAGATTGATTGCTAGTTATACATCTAATAAGGCTTTGTTATTTTCTCTAAAATTTTTTTCACCTCTTTATCATAAATAGCCACAACATACCTCAAGTTCTTTCGGGTGCTTGAATTCAGTGACTTTATGTTTTGCAGTTACAATTTTGGGATCTTCAATGATGTCCGAATCAAGGACCATCTTAGTTACTTCCCGAAGAAGTGGTATTCCCTCCATGTTTTTACCTAAAATGAATTCACTTTTAGAAATGTTTAACATGCATAAATTACAGTACATAAAATTAGTAAAGGACAATGAATGATATTAAATTTTTTGTGTCTAAGTCTAGGTTCGGTACCCTTAAGTCTAGATTCGCAATTCTTCATTTAACACCAAGAAATATTTTTAAAATTTAATCTTTCTGTGGTCGATAATGTCAAAACCAAGAAAACACATTGAAATATAATATAACCTTATTAAATTAAAAAAAATATTCGTTGAATTCTGTGAATTTAGCATGAAAGCTAATTAGTTCAATAGAAGCTTAAAAGACTGAATAATATTATAGCATGGTTTATTGAAATTAGCATCTAATCATATCTGAAAACGAATAAAATTCGATGGGTATAATCAAAATAATGGCTTTGAAACTATGATAAAGATTACATGTAGTTAAAAAGAAAAACAGCAGTTATTTCTTATTGAAGTTCAACAATAAGTCTCATGCAAGAAATAAATTCATTCGGAAATTTTAGAAACAGTTTATTTACAAAAAATGTGTACATTATAGGCGAAAAAAGTTTTTTTTTCATTTTTTTCTTTTACTTAAAATTAAACTGAAGTTTAAAAAAATGGAGACATATAGTTTATCAATTTTCAATGTGGATATAATTTAAAAAATTTATGATTACAAATACAAAAATGATGTGAATAAAATTTTTTATGAAAATGAGTGAAACTGGTGTAAATATTTTAATATATTTTTATTTTTCGTTATTTTAGTTTTGCAGAATTTAATTTTTCTCGATATGCTATTATCTAATTTATGAAGATAATTTAGTAAAATGTTTTAATAATGTAATAATTAATTAGAAAAAAAGAGTAAAATGAGTGTGTGTAGGAATTATAGTTATTTTTACATAAAAGCACATTTCTGTTTTTCTATGTATTTTAAAAGTGTTATTTGTGTAAAATACTTTTAAGAGCTTGATTCCATTTTGAGTCGATTTTAATTTATTTAATAAATCTCTGAATCATTAAAGTTTAATGTATTTATGAGAAAAATTATTTTTTTATATTCAAATATGAGCGAATGGTTTTCAGTTGAATACTTATAAAATTATTTTTTGAATTTTTTTTCTTCCTTTTTATTATTAAGTATTTTCGGTACATATTAAATAATTGAGTTAAACGATTGTATAGCAAATTAGTATTGACATATTTTAACAAATCGATATATTGGAATGTATGACAATATATTTTCCTTCTCTTTCATGAATTTTTTCCGCATCAGACTAAATCTAAAATACGGACATGAATTTTTATCAAGAGTAAATTCTGATGTGTTTTTGGAAACGGTTGCTTGAAAGTACTGACGTTATACAGTTTGCAGAAAGAGTAAAATACATTCACAAATAAAGCAAACTCATTTCCTGGATGGTGTTTCAGCGCAAAAATTTTGAAGTTTCACTCTGTCTTGGAAACAGATGTTTGGAATGAATCGGCGCTTCAACACATCTGTTGAAATCGTTGAGCCAATTTTATATCTGGATGTCCGAAAACAGCAAACACTAAACTATTTCACATACTTTTTTAAGCTAATCAAATCTTTGATTATAATATTAAAAAGACTAATACATCATAGTGATTTAAGAAACTTAAGAAAAATTTTGTAATATTTCAAACTAATAATCTCTCTCTTCTTTTAGAACTGATAATAAGTTAAAATAATTTTAATATTTCAATACAGACATAATAAATAGAATGGAAAAGATTACTAGCATAAAGTAAAGTATATTGGAAACTTCTGAACTTTTGTGAACAATTTGTGTGTTATAAAAGGCATAACTTTATGTTTTAGCAGAAAAATAGACAATGCCAGAAAATAAATGGTTTTTATACTTTTCTGAAAACATTTTGTCAATGGATTAAAAATTCAGAAATAATTTATTCTGATGTTGACATTGGTGTATTACTCATAAAATGCTTTTCCATATTTATCTATCATGTGAAGAAATATTTTTGGTTAAAATATGTAAAATGTTTTCATTAAAGACGATGATCATATAATATAAATACAGGGAGAAATAAACACACACAATTAGAAACATGCTTCAGGCATTTAGACACATTGCTTTTTACAAGAAAAGAACAAGTGAATTTGCAGCATCATTTTTATACAAGTCCTGATTAAGTCCTACCAAATATAAAATTGTATTAGCCTATACAGAGTCAAAAAGAAGCTGATATATTTCAAACTACCATAAATTATACTTTCTTAAAAACAAAAAGCAGAAAAGACAATTACTAACGCTATGAATTAATTTTTTTAACATCAATACATCAATGGTTTTTCAGTGCCATATTTTAATAAAAAGTACGATTTCTCATATTGAACTGCAGGGTGAATTTTAAAAAGTTCTCTCGAAATGATTTTAACCCATCTATTTAAAAAAATGTTCCATTAATATTAAAAATTCTTATCTGAAATATAATTTATGTACAGTGTCAAAAATGAAACCAGTATATGTGAAAGTGGCTTTTAAATATTCATTTTTAATTGAAAATATGTAAAGGAAATCGACATTCAAGCATACATAAAATTTTGTTGCCACAAAATCAATTAATTGCATTTAAATGAATCATGTTATTTAGAATACTGAATATCATGCACCAAATCACTTTCATTTGATGACAAATCTAAAGATTGAAAAGTAAGAAACATTACTGAGCAAACTTATTCTGCAAATGCACGACTTCCTGCGCTTTATTTGGGAATATCTGATGAAAACTATGAACGCTTATTTCCAGAATCAGCAATTTATTACAAATTATTCTCACTAAAGTTAAACAGCAATTTAATTGAGGATTTTTGAATTGCGGCGAAATTCATTTTCCCTGTCCAACTTGAGAGCGAAATTTCTGGGTTTACACAGCTTTATATGTTTTTATGACACTTTATTATCGAAATTAATAAGAGACGAAAGATTTTCTTCAATGTAATGAATAGAAAATTTGATTATTTCCCCCTAAGATGGAAGTTAACATTTCAGTAATGATATGCAATTTATATTATCAGTCATGCAAAGCATTACCGTATGTTATTCTTTAAACTCTAAACTATGACTTGTTTTTTGATGTGAAAATACGTTTAGACTAACACTATGAAAGTACTCTAAATATACAGGTGTATTATAAAATAATATTTATATTTAGCGCAATTATTCAAAAATATTTAATTTATTATATTGAAAATAAATTACGGTTTTATAAATATCAGTCAGCATTCGATTTTTTTACACTAATACTAGATAAACATTTTAACTCTTAGAAATTAAATGAACGAAAATTATACTAATATTTTATTTCAATATTTAATATTTTATTTTTGAATAAAAAGTCATAATTTTTATATTTTACATAATATTATAATTTTTATAATAATAATATTATATAAAAATGATTATAATATTTAATTTTTTATTGATACTCTTTAGAAAATTACAAGAATATTTCAAGTATTTTCAACATAATATTTACATGTAGGATTTTGCTGAAAATATTAAATAATTTGTGAAACATCAAATAGAAATAATGTTTACATTTTCATTCCTTAACACAAATATGGTCAAATTGCCTGATATTATTTTATTTAGTCTAACTTAATCATTTTATGTTCTTAAATTGATTAAATTAATGTAATAAATGCAATAAGAAATAAAATTTGAATTTGCTTCGTTATATGAATATTACCTCATACTTTTCTTAGATTTATTTTAAAATGTTTTGATATCATCACCAAAAAGAAGGTAGTAAGTTGCCTAAGACATGCTGTTCAAAAGAGATTGCACACGCAAAACGCAGTAATACAAAATTCCACCAAATTCAAATTTCTTCACAATTCTCCTAAAATATATTGCACATTCGTTTTGGAGATTTTAATAATCTCCACGCAACAATTTTTACTCATATTTAGAAATTGCATGAATATAACATTTGTCTAGACCATACTCTATCGTCACTATGATCACACATCAAAATTAGATCCTTTTATTTTCGATATTTGGTGATGTCAAGTAGAAACTGTCTCTCAATAATATTCCCACGTTTTACTACCACAAATCAAATAAGATCCTTTATGTGCATCAATGGGTGAAACCTTATGCGTAGTCTCACTTATGATGTGTAATGTAAATGTCATTATATTCAAATAAGTTTATGCATATCTGGGAAAATGCATATTCTTTCATATGCCAGTAATTTACCTGTACATACAAATGTGATATTTGTTACATGCTGCTTCTATAGTGTAGCAATTTTAATGAACCGTAATTTAAATAAATTAAATTCCTTTACTTATTTAATTTTCGTTTATTTTCAGATGTATTAAAATGTATTTCTGTAGAACAATATTTTTCATGATACTGATGTAATGTTATCGTTTTATGCCATTACATCATATAATTTTAGATTTAAGTATCATAAATCGATCAATTAAAAGCAAATTACTGCTTGAAATGGAATTTTTAATCATTATACTAGTGTCAATGCTCAGAAATATTCTAGAAAATCAATTTATGTGTATAACGTATCCATTAAATTATAATCTTAATATAAAAATTTACTGTTATGAATCTGGGGAAGTTCTTGGGTTTATTTTCGTTCAAATTTATGTTTTTCAAAACTTGAGAGTGAGACCTCTGTTGTGAGTATATATATATATATATATATATATATATATATATATATATATATATATATATATATATATATATATATATATATACAAACATACATATACACAATACCAGTACTATTTTTTAAAGTCTCTCGCAGATATTTGATGAGTGAAAGAAGCATCCTTTCGAGGAGTGAGCAAATAATAACTGTCAGTTCATAAGTATGAGGTCATAGAGCGTGATCATCAATCATTTCTGACAAATTTACCAGCATAGGAAAAGCTTCAATAAATCATTTGTTGTTCCATCTATTCGCTTCCGACTTACTTGAATATAAGTAGATTGGAGTGATGACGTAACTAAGTCCACCCTGGAAATTTATGGCCGATCATTAAAATTCTAATTTAAAGAGGTCACCGCCTGTCATTTTTTCAATGTAATATGTTTCGCATCAAATTAAAAAAGAAGGAACTGTTAAGAGAAAATTTTCAACACAAATACTTCAATTTTGAAATGTAAATAATTTGTGCGAAAATCATTAATACCCCAAATCATAACCTGTTTATACATTCATATTATTGTCAATATTAAGAGTTTGATTAAGAAATTATTATTTCTTAAGATAGATTTGCTTTTTTATAAATTATGTTTATTGCGATATTAAGATTAGCTTGAAACAAGTTAATGAAAATTCAAAGCCTTTTTAATATTTTCGACTGTTTCAAAATATCACTCAACTTATAAGTAGACTACTTCTGGAAAACTTATATGAAGTCTTTGCTGACTTCTTTCCCACATCATACACAACCTTTTATAGGATGAAAGGACAGTTTTTTTTAAGTAAAATTTATTTAGAATACAGGAGAAGATAAGTTAAATATTATATGAGGCTAAAAGGAGCAGTTTTTTTTACTCCGCTGAATTTTACTAGATTTCAGGGTGTACTGAAATTAAGAATTAATAAAATCAATGTTACAACCGTTTTCACAAAAACTCAGAATTAAATTCTATATATAAGATACTAATAGTTTTAATTTTTGAGTAGTGAACAACAGTTTAAATTTGCTATAAATGCGTAATTCTATATTAATAATGATTTATATATTGAAAATATTTTACTTGAGCATAACTAAAACAATTCAATTACACTGTGATTCGTGTCGACGCTTATTATCGTCTTATGTTTTACAAATTTTACTAAGAATTTTATTTATTTGAAGACAATAGTAACTATATAGGTTATTTTTCGACAATATTCAAAGCCAAAATTTAAAACGAAAATGTTTGCATATTTGATACTTCAAAACAAAGGAATGCATAATTTTACAGTAATTGACTTATGATGAGTAAGTACATTAAGATGGAAAAATTGATTTTTTGTAATGTATTTAAGAACCTATGTTCTTCGTAAGTCAAATTTTATAGAGTTAAAATTATTATGTATGTGACCCTAATTAAATATATATATATATATATATATATATATATATATATATATATATATATATATATATATATATATATATATCATTTTCATTAAAACTTCATTTTCACTAAAATGGAAAATAAAGAGGTTTCTTTCATCCCTAGTTCAGTTTAATTTAGTTTAATTACACAAAATATTTTCAAATGAAATTTATGCCAACTTTATGTATGAAAATATTTTCTTAAAATTGATATATAGAACCATTTTATATTGGTGCAAAAGTGTTTCTTGAAATCGCTTGGTTTTATTCATGGTTATTTTTTTATAATCTAATTCAAAGAAATTTTCGATCTTTTTTGGCTCTTTTATGTCCATTGGAATATCCATCAGAAACTCTGTAATTAATGATAAAAAAGGAAAATTCTTCTTCTTTGGGGCTTACAAAATATTTTAAGAGTATAAAAGTTTAATAAAAAGTTAATTTACATGATTTACTACTAGCGAAAAACCAAATATTTATTATAGATCATAAAATAACTGTGATTTCTTCATATTTGCTAAAATGTACGATATATTTTATTACACACTGACAAAATAAAGTAAATAAATTAAATTGCTAATTAAGAATTGATTATTTTTACCTTGACCATATCTTAAAGATGTATTATAAATATGATACATTACATACATAAAAGTAATACATTAAAAAATTCTGCTATGCTTTAATCTGACAAAATCGTTATTTTGTATTTTGAAGACTTTTGTTTTGTTATGTATATATTACAAACCACTTAAATTGCTACATCAAGAAAATGCACATATAAAACATACCGTGACAGGAAATAGATGCTGTGATATGCAAATGGTTAACTTTTCAAGGTAAACATATAAAATAAAAAATAAATGGAGATAGCAATATATATATATATATATATATATATATATATATATATATATATATATATATATATATATATATATATATATATATATATATATATATATATATGTATGTGTGTGTGTGTGTGTGTGTGTGTGTGTGTCGTGTGTCTGTGTCTGTGTGTGTGTGCGTGCGTGTGTGTTTAAATGAAGAATTTGTAATTTGTACATTAAGTTTCTCATTTACTAATTGTATCTGAACGTTGTTGAAGATATTACGTTACGAATAGGTTGTGTGTTTTCTTTCATTAATAAGTCCTATTGCCTTTAATATTTTATTTTAACAAATAACAATTTTCATGTTTATATTCCATAAAATTAAGTTCCACACCATAATACACTGGTGCCAATACGGTCTTCATTCGACCGCATCCAAATAGCAACTGAGCTAGATTCCCCATCGGATAGGGAAGATGCGCTTCTCAATCCCCTTTAGGGATTTACTGTGGCTGAGTTGCCACAGAAGAGTTGTTGTGATACCTCGTGTTAGGAAGGAAAAATGCCTGCTCATTTTTGACATTGTTAGAGCCCAAATTGAATCTCGAGATTATAGTCTATAGTATTAACGATGCTTTTTTCAGCGATAGAGATCCCATAACTGTTTGAGCGAATATGGAATCTATGGTTTCAGGACGCTCACATGTGAAACGCGGTGCTAGACTTCAATGGTCCGCTACCAAGAATATAAACAAATTGCCTTTAGGGTCTTAATGGGTCGTACTGTTACGTCACGTATTATGAATCAATAAACTGGGGCGTTTGCAAGATCACGATGTTTTCAACAGCATGGAGTGTTAGCTTGGCAATCTTGTTTTCGACTGCACTTGACGCTATTTCATAGACAGGAGAGTTTGCAATTCCTTGTCGACGTTGGAATGACGTGATGTTAAGCTTTCAAAAGAATCAAGTGAAATACACATTGCAAATGTGTATTTGACATCATCACACTGTCTCATCCCCAAGTAGCAAATGTTAATCGGCCAATATTGTAAATAAATATTATAAAATATTGTCTGACAATATTATACAATGTTAAAATGGCCCCACCTAGATAATATTATATAATATTGTATTTCAATATTAAATAATATTGTTTGATATTATGTAATATTATTTGATATTCTATTTCGACGTTAAATAATATTCCCTGACAATGTTATTTAACATTGTATTTAAATATTATGACCCATTCAATTTCGACGTGAAATAATATTTAATTATGACGTTAGATAATATTCCTTTATAGTGTTATTTATTGTTTAATTTAAATATCAGGAAGTAACTCATTTTGGTACTGAATAATATTCTATTCTGATGTGACTACTAAATAGAATTTTGTTAAACTTTTAAATAGAATATTATTGTAAAAAACAGTAATTTTTTCCTGCGTTTATTAATTAAATATTGAACATGTTATTAGAATTTATATGAATACATATTTTAAATATTCTTTTCAGTAAAACCTTTTTTTAAGTGTTAATATTAAATTTTTCATATTTTTCATAATGAGAAAATGTGAAGCACAAATGGATGCGACATTTACAAATTCATTCTGCAATCATCAGTATGATTAAATGTATAAGCTTTTGAGATTTCTTATTTTATCCTCAGTTTTGCAGTTGAATGTTTCAATACTTTTATTATTTTTTTTACAAGTACGTGCCTGATAGTGATCAGTATTTCAGTATGCTCATAATTGCAATTATTAAATATATATATTAAATCTTATGTATTATATAGATTTCATATTTTACTATAAAAAAATTGTTAAAATATATGTACTCAGCAAGATAAGTCTCCATGTGCAAATTTTCTTTTAAAATTAAATAAGCTTTTCAGTTAAGCAAGTAATTAAAAAAAATATTTAGCTACATTTTGGCTTATAAATGCCAGTCAATTTATTTTGACAAGGTCCAAGCCTCAGACTTATATCATACATATAGTTTGTTAGAACCGGAATCTACATTAAAAGAGTAAGTATTTTCTAATTGTCTACTTGCTTTACGTTTAAAAGATTTAAATTTACTACCTGGCATGATGAACCAATTTCTTGTAAAACAGTTATAATAAGAGAGTTAAAATTATAACAAAATATTTCATACAACAAATAACACTACTAATGATGAGACTAAACAACCAAAGGAACTATATTCCTTTGGTTGTTTAGTCAACAATTAACAATTCAAAATTCACTGCTCATTTATCTTCACTTCGTTTCCAGTAAACTTCAAATTGTAACAAGAATATATAAAAATATTTAATAATGTTCGCAGAGTAATATTGTAGATAAGATATTATACAATGTTATTCAATATTCAAAGAATTTCTAGGGAAAATGTATGCATCATTCATTAATGTTAGTAAGTTTTAAAAACGAGTTTCAAATCACAGTCTTCTAAAATAATTCAAGTAAATGCAATTTATAGACTATCTGAATCGAATAAATTTTTTAAATATTATATAATATTATTCAATATCAACAGATCAACATTCGGCATTTATCGGCATTCAAAATATTGGCCAACATTGACAGAACATTGGTCAATATTTCTGTGCTACTTGGGTCACCTGAAGTGATGGATGGCGTGCCATTAAATATTGGTCTCGGGTAGGTTTCAGTCACATTGACAGCACTGTGAACAGCACCCATTCTATTTATATCGTGTCAAGTGCCGTGGTTCTACACTTTATTTGAATTATGGGAAACGCTGCATTTTAGCAGGTTAATGCGCAACCGCGTGTTTCCACTTTTGGACGCACCTTCAAATACAGAAAATTTTTAATTATTGCAAAGGCCATCGTGTTCTTCAGACATTTTTTTTTATCTTGTTATTGTTTTATCACCGTACACAACTCATTCTTATTTGAATTTCTTCTTCACGGAACAATTTTTGTAGCCAGAAGGGACTTTTCTGACACCGCTTGAAGGACATTATAATCGCCTATGACCGTTCAAAGGTATTTTAATATCTACCAAGTAAATTGACTTCCTCGATGACTCTACAGTAAGCGTTATTCACATGTCTAAAGAAAAAAAAACTCGGAAAACTTCCGAGTACCTACTCTAACAGAGGGGGACGCTGAAGACTGAAGCATCCTATCGATAGCCTGATATTTAACTAGTGACCTTCCGCTCTAAAGAACGTTGTGCTACCACTAGGATATTGTGATCCCTGAGTATTGTCTTTGCAAGTAATAGAAAGAAAGATAAATACTACTTAACAAGATTAATTTTAATCTAATACTGGTCACCTATGACAACAAGATGCTTGAATTTCATATCCGAATGCCTCATTATGATTCATTGCAAACTTTATTTGCTTTCACTAAATTTCACCTCGTTATTGCAGTTATTAAATGATTTATAGCGGTGAGAGAGTCAATGTAAGTTAAACAATAAGTCCTTAAAAGCATCTGCAACTAATAACTTTTGTGTATGTATGTATATATATATATATATATATATATATATATATATATATATATATATATATATATATATATATATATATATATATATATATATATATATATATATATATATATATATTATGTTATCCAAATGTAAAACGTTATCAAGGCAATGTTTTTTTAACATTATATTTGCAGGCTATATGAAAATTATAAAAAAATGCTTACTTTAACATGCATTTATTTATATAAATGCATGTTAAAGTGTGCATTTTTTTATAATTTTCATTTTTTTATTAATTTTCATTATTAACCATGCTTGTTAAAATGCTGAGTATAACAGTTACCTTTAAATTTTAAATTTTATAATGTTTTGCATGTAACTCATTTAAAATGAGTTTGATCTATGCGGACGAAATCGTAAAAATAATTTAAAACGGTACTTTTTAGAAAATTAAACACATGTAATAAAACTTAAGTATTGGTTTATGAAAGAAGATATTAATTGAGATTCTCTCTCTCTAAGTTAATAAATTAATTTGAAAACATGAAATATCACTACAAATTTTATATTGTATTAGAATGATAGAGTTAAAGTTTTGGGTAATTGCTTTCTCTACTGTGTACAAAGGCTAATTCACCCGGTACCCATATTTTAATTGACTTCCAAACCATAGCTGACATTCAAACTCGAAGAAGGGATTGAACCCTGAATAGTTGAACAGAAAGCTTTTTTTTTTTTTTTCAGATGGCTCAGATGACAATTTAGAAATCAGTTGGAAAATTTACAGCATCTCTGTTGAAAAACTGAAGATAAAAAAATATTCTTACAAATTCGAACGCTGTGCAAATCATGGCTGTGAGTTACATGAGGAACGAATTGAAGCGTAAAAATAAAAGTGCGGTCAGTGAACATTACTTGAATATCTTATAAATGATCATTCTATAGAAAGTGGACTCTCAACTTTTAAATGTATAGGTAATAAAGGTAAATGTCTGCAGCCATTAATATATGGAGAAATTTGATAAATTGTATAACCATGTATTTATAAATGGAATCCACACACATTTATTCCATTAATAATTTATCATTGTTAAAAGTTTTATGATATAAAATTAATTGAAAATAAATATAATTTTAGTAATTTAAAAACTGAAATGTGTAATGAGAAAAACTTAATATTTAGAAAGGGGTATTCAGCCAAAAATGATTTAGAGATTTACTTGGATTAACTGAAATAAGAGCAATATCCTCTCACAATCTCTTACTAACGAAGGATAAATTTCTAATTATGCTTAAGTTATTTTACATGAATAATGACGAAACAAGTCTGCCTTTGTATTTAATTATAGCTAACCATTATTAAATGGTTCAAATTGCCAAGAATGAATATTTTGAAAAAGGATTTCGAAAAGACGTTAAGTGAGAAAGCTGGAAATAATTTCTCTTAAATCCCTAAGCAATGCTTGAGGCGTAAAATAAAGCAAGAAATTGCGCAAAAGGATTAGTCTGCCAATATCAGCTGCAAGCAACATGTTGAAGAAAATCTTTCTTTGGCAAAAACTGTCAGGTTGGGGATGAGATTTGCTTTTAAATGTTTTTGCTACCACCAAAATTAAAAAATAAATCATTTTTATGCCGAAAGTGAAGTAGAAGAAACTTAAGAGGCTTGAAAATAAATTAAATTGTCGAATTTTAAGTAGAATTTGGGCACGTAAGTAATGATAAAATAACACGGATTAAGTCAAAATTCATGCTAGGAAAGAATATGGATAAGGAAATACAGTTTGCGAATAATGATAAGTTAATTTAATAATTCTCAGTGAAGCAAATTTCCTTCGGGGAACTTTAAATTCTTATTCTTAATCCGATTTGCTGAGTTTCACATTATTTTGTAGGTAAAATATAAAATTATTTTCTCAGATGAAACCAAACAAAATTAAGGGCTACTATATATTTTAAATAAGAAGCTTTGTGTGCTTGAAAAAATAACAAAAATATGAACTATATCAATTCCAAAAAATGAAGAAAACAATACAATAGATTTTAAAGTAATTGAGGATTTATGATTTTCTTTAATTGATTAATTAAATAATGTAATAGGATTATAGATGAGATGTGGTACAATTTTTAAGTAAAAAAATATTGATTAAAAATCTGACATTTTTTGTATATTATTTTCATTCAAATATAAACTACGAAAGCTAACTATGTAATTTAAATCACAACGTAGTATTTATTAAATTGAAGAACAACAATTGTGAAAATGATCATTTTTATTGTAATATCAAAGAACACGTTTATAATATATCTTGAAGGAAAACTAATTATTGGATAATGAGAAATAGTCTAATAGATAGAATTGGGGCGTTTATTTCTCCAATTATAGAGGATTCTTTTGAGACAAATTTAGTTATTAAAAAGTTTATTTATTAGTCGCAAATTGTATCTGAAAATATGGAGACGATTAAGTGGTCATTTTGTCATTTTCTTAAAATTTGTTTGACAGCAATCCACTTATATTGTTTCAGTGATCATCTCGAATAGTATATTTTCCATTTCAAAAGTAACGGAAATAAACAACTTGGATTGATGAATTCGTCAATATCTTATTTAAAAATGTAGTACGTTAAGTATTTTAAGTCCCATTTGTGTTTCTTTCCCCCTGTATTAGATTCTTTTGGTATTCATAAGAGCATCTCTTATAGATTTTGATATAATTTTGTAAAAATGTATATTTTTCACATTTGAGTGACAGTTTAAAGAGTGAATTTTCTCTTGCTGCCCTTTCTTAATTTTACAACATTTTTGATTTACTATCATCGAATGATAGAAAAGATTACGAAAAATTTAACAATTTACGATGGTGAAATTTAAAATCATTAAATTGGATTACATACACTCATGTCCAAAATTAACTACATGTATAAATTTAAGGATTTCTTAGAAATTGTGAACTATAGTTTTATGATTTGTCTGGAATGATACATAACATTGCGATAAAAGGCAGAAAATTAAGAATACTACACATGATATATGATCGTAATATGAAACAATAAAAATGGAAATAAAGTGTAACATAGAAAGTTCAGAAAATGAAATAACCAAGAGAAGATTTATGAATTTAGGGTGAAATGTGCTCCTAATTTGTTTATACATCTCAAAACGTATATCTATGGTGACACTAATATTGTTGAAAATTTAAGATCTACTCAAGCAGTGCCATCTTCAAAGCATTTACATCTTTAAGAAGAAAATATTTACATACTTTTGTTCTTCTATCATATTTCTTTAAATTTGCTATCAAGTTAACATACGAAGACTTTGCTGTCTCAATATTTAGTATTGATTCAATCTTTTCACTTTAAGAGATTTGTCAATGAGGTTTGCTGGATGCGGACGAGTATCATCGTTCATCAATAAAAAGTTAAATCTATGTGCAACTATGAGAAGTGTAACATGAGGTTCTAATACCTTATCTTGGTAATCCTAAGTGTTCCCAGATCCGCTGCTGAAAGCATGCAGGAGCCTATGACCATTGATCATTACTCCTTTCCATACCATAACTTTTACACAACCGACACAATCATGTTCTACAATGTTCGAGAGATAATTTAATATTCCTGTCTCTCTTCATAGATGTAAAAACGCTTAGAATTTCCTGGAGAGCTAAACCTCGATTTATCAGATTATTAGAATTCCTATTACGATGAATAGGCTCAGCCTAGCAATATGTGAATAGTTGTGGATGCTAGGTCCTATTCTTTTTTAGAAAAAATCCACAGTTAAAAATACTTCCCATTGAAAAAGGAAAACTGAAATTGGTTACCCTTTCTCTTGTTATACTTTTGATATTTGCGGAATCGTAAAAACATGTGCCTTTTTTATACTATTATTATCTGGTAACTTTCAAGTCTGTTGTCTTTATACATATGGAGAATAAGTTTTGTAAAGAATCACTTTTGAGAATGTACTTATATATGATTTAAACAGCGTGCCTTATTTTCTGTGATAGTTTTTATATTCCTTTGTTTCGGGTTGCTAAGATTTTACATTATGATTAATCCATTAAATTTTCTGCACATTATATTGCACTTCAAATTATAAAACTGAGCAATTCATTTTTTCCCATTATGACAAGTACAACTATTTGATAAATTATTGTGCTTAATTTAGGGTAGCGTGAATTTAGATGTACTAAAAATATTTTTTTTCAAATAAAGATTGAAATAGAAATACATATGACCTTAGTCCATCCGTGAGATAAGAAGAAATAAAAATATACAAGATGTTCTTAAATAAAATAATTGTCCCATCCTCATTTTTTATTTACATCCATTTTTCATACGAAAAGCAGAAAAATGTTCAGGAATTAGTTTATGGTCTTAAATATATTCATTAAATATGATTTATTTATTTTAGTTTTTCAAAAGCAGAGTTTTCAATTATTTAAAAAAGAGAATTCACTTATTTATATGTATGTAATTAAAAAAATAATATACTTTAAATTACTTTGAGTAATTCAAAAACGAGAATTTACTTAAATGTTGAGTGATATTATTTTTCTGAAATATTTATTTGAAATAGAGCTCAAACATTTTTGCATTGACGATTTAGAATATTTTGTTTTTCAGTAGTACAGAAAGTAAAACATTTCAAATGTTCGATGTGTATTTAAGAAAACTTATTTTACTCAGTACTTTTTATAATAGCTATCTTCTAAGTTTATAAAATTTACTTTTTTCACTTTTTATTATTTAATTTTCCAGTGGAAAAAAATGTAAAACCTGTCTGGGTATCAAAATTTGATGAAGAATAAAAGCTAACCAAGTTTAAAATTCTTCCATTATTTCAGAAATGAGACAATCTCCAAGTAAAAATGCTAGCAGTATTTATTGTTCTTCAACACTGCTGCCACCATTAAAATTATCAAAAGAACCAATAGAGCTGGCAAACCCTTAAATCCTCCAAATTCAATCCAGCTGAGTGAAGAAATTACAGTTAAATCTAGTTACTGTAATGTACGTGCGTATTCGCCAGTCTCTGATGATCCTAATTTATAGGCAAGCCCACTATTACCAGCAAAATATGCAAGCTCTTGCAGAAAATAGTCCTGCATATTATCACAAAACCTAGTTTCAAATTTTAATCTTCCAAAAAATAAAAATGAATGCAAATTTTCGAAGCTATCGAATTTTGCCAGCAAGGAAAGACTTTATATGAATTCGTTATTAGATTCTATTGGAAAGAATTCAGTTTATCAATTTTTAATTAATCAGAATTTTTAATAAATTCAGCAATATTAAGTAATGCAGTTTATAATGACTAGAACTTAAGTAAAGTTATGTAATATCGGCATTTCCGAAACCTATGCCTTTGGTCGAATTTGCTAAAAAATATTACAAAGGATACAAAAAAAAAATGGTGAGTATGAAAAATATAGACTAAGCTTTGGTACGAAATTATTGGAAGAATAATTTATGACAAACAATTTTTTAATTGCATAAAACTTAGCTCTTCGTGATTCCCGTAACAAGTTAAACGAAAGAAAAAGAAATGGTTATTTTATTTACAAAAGTGGAAAATTTGATCTCATGTGCCAATATATAATAATAAAACTTCAAAATATGCCTTGTAACGTTGAAAAAAATTCAAAATGAAATAATTACGCTATTTCTTCTTCTTCTTCTTAGAATTGGGTTTGTATGTCATTGGGCACCTCTGCTTTTATCAGCATTTTGTACCATTAACTCCAAACCCAATGTTTCCTAGTTCCAGTTGCTCGGGTCACCCACTTTATTAATAAAGTCCGATAACCCTTTAATGGAGTCTAGGTGTAACTCTCTAGTATCGATGATGCCTAAAGAGGTTAATCTAGGGAGGGCAAGAGCCTCGCATTCATAAATGATATGCTCTGCCGTTTCCTCTTGCGTATGACATTTCCAGCAGATAGGGTCTTGCTGAAATAGTCCCATCTGGTCAGAGAGTCAGTCATACTAGGGATAGCTTCCTGACTTTCACCTGAAGATGGTTTGGAGGTCATTTCTACCTCAAGTGAAGGATTCATTACTGCCCCTTACAAGACAGCCTCTGAGTTCACTTGTCTTTTTCAGCAAGGTCAACTTCAGAGGCATCACCTGTAGATGCAGGAAGGATTGTTATTTCTTGTGTCTTTTCAGCCACAAGATAACAATTTATAAGCTCAGGTAATATAAGTCCACCCAGCATTGCCTGAGATACTGGGCAAGGCAAATTACTTTAGAAGTTTGCCAGGCAACTAGAGGCTCCGTTAAGACACCAATACCGCGGTGCCAATTAGCCCTAGGCACGGAACGCATAACACCAGGGTTTACGGGAGCTGGTTCGCGGCCTCTGATTCTATATTCAAGGCTATCCTGTCATTCCTACAGGACGTTCGGTGATTCACCGCCTACCGACGCGCCTGGTAGCTGCTCAGGCCCCAGGATTACGCTATTTAAAGGATAATATAAAATTATTTTACAACAGATAAAACAGGGTTTTTTTTCGTGACTGGACTCCTGGCGTGAGCCAAATGAGATGTGTTAATACAGCAAATATACAAGTGTGCATGGAAGAAAGTTCCCTGACATTTTATTGATTAATAACATTTTTATGGAAGACTTTAGAGAACTATGGCTTTTATATTTGTGATTTACTAGTCCAAAGATATAACAGTGATTTAAACATAAAAAATAAACATAGCGGGGTGTGTAAAGAAGTTTTGGATATTTAACTAAGAGCATTTTTAGGCTACGTTGTAATCACCCACACAAGCGCTTGAATCTTACCACAAACAAAATTCTTTTTGGCGATAAGTTTCTTTATACTGTTCAAGAACTTTGTAAATTATTTTACGCTTCAGTTAATTGGTCCTCTGTTTTAAAAATTTGTGAAGCATAAAATTTTTGTTGAATACGAAATGATCGAGCAGAATAAATGTTACCAACCCTTGAAGTTTTTTTAAGATGGTTTTTTATGGCCTCTTTATAAAGTAATGAAAAAAAATTTGATGATGCCATAAAAATATGAAACAGATAGTTTCTTCAATATTTTAGAAAAATGTAGCATCACTGGTTAGAACTCTAAGCTATATCGTTATCAATAATTTAATTCGTTCCTTTCTCAACATTTATACTGCTTTAAACATAGAGTTAATAATTCTAGTCTCAGCAGCTACAGAAGAAAGTTCAAAGCCATAAGTAATTAAATTTATCTCAGGTCTAGGAATCAAGAGGGATTGGTAAATTTCTATTATAAGTGATATTTTACAACAATTAGACATAGATTTACTAATAAATCAGTTTGCTAAAAGTAAAGCACGACAAACTCAGTTTCTATAATTTAACTAACAAACGTCACAATGATTTTGTGTAAACTTTTTCCTTTTTTATTTACTATATAAATGTCATATATTTTGTAATCTTAATAGAATATAGCTTTTGCAAAAATAAAATTAATATATAAGTATTAAATGCAGAAGGACCGGTTGACTATATGTATAATACATTGTGCTCTGCTTTACAAGCGAAATCACTGGAGAGTATAGTTAATCCTGTAAACTTTGCCAAAATATTTTGATTAGTGGAATCTCCAGAAATATGTTTATAATGAAACACAGCATCAGCTGAGAGTTTGCAAATGTTCAGTTTTGTAACTCTATCATTTTGCGGTGTTTCAAGTTGATCTAAGTCCGAAATTCTCTATAAAAATCAGACTGATTATTGCCATTAGGATGGATGTAATGAAAAATTTTCACCTAAAATTTTTTCTTAACCTTAAATACAAATTTCATAATTTTGTTTCATAAGTATGAATTTTTGTGTTATTGGCTGCGGATAGTTCAATTGAAGCCGGACGCCATGTTTTAGTTAGGCTAGGAAATGGAATACAAGATATATTTGACCCTATATCAACAAGATATATCTGACCCTATATATATCTACTAAACTATATATACAAGATATATCTGACCCTATGTATATCTACTAAAAATTTGAAACGGGTGATAGATCTTTATATCGTAAACATTGAGGTGACATAATTTCTTGGCTACAAGAGATCGCATCACCTTAATTTGAATATAAATACCCAAAGTTTAATTTCCCAGATTTTCGTTTGAAAAAGAAAAAGGATCATGACATTTGCGAGTGTTTCTTCAGTCTTTCTTGAACAATCACAAAACCTTCTGTGGTTATTTTTCGGGTTCCGATGCGGTGATTTGAAATACCTCCCTGTCAAGTCATCTCTCGATTATCTCCGAGAGAACTGGTCCACCTGCTGACTTGGCGAAACTATTTGCGAAGGAAACGGGGCATTTAGTTGTCGCGAGTCTTGCCGGACGGACCGGAGGCGGTCGTTGCACCGCGGATTTCACTTCAGCAGTTTTGTATGGCAACTTAACCAGATTCTCTAACGGTTCCGAATTTACTGAAAGAAGGATTTCAATAACTGATCGTAGACTTTGAAAATATAAGGTTTTTAAAAACTCTTCCGATAAAGTTGTCTCATCTAATGAGCATTTTTCTTAATAAGTGAGATGGTTTTTCGACTCCGCTTGAAGTTCAGGCAATAATTTACGAATTTTCTAATAGCGTTTCTGGATCGATTGAAGCAACAATGTTATTATATTTATTAAGATCTGTCGTTATACCGGGGAACAGAAAGTTACATTCCGCTTAAATATATGAAACGTAACTTTTTCCATAAAAGAAGTAAATTTACACCAAATTTAAAAATCTGTGAGTTATCCATGATTAGCACGTCGTCCTACATCCTTAACGTATAGCTGAGTAAAAATAAATTATATTTATTAATGAAAATATATTAAAGTTGAATGTGCTAAAACAGCGAATGGGGGAAATTACAAAATTATTCTCTCGCTACCAGTTTCTCAGAAAAAACATGGTGCTTACCTCATGAATAACGATAGGAAACACACAGTTGACTATTTTGACTAGTCTCAAGTTTGCTTGGATCAAAAATGGAGGGGCACCCATGATGTTGTGTGTATATTGCTTAGTAGCATCAGGAAGAAAGAAGTATTTTAATGTATAAAGCATGCAGGAAAATTTTAGTACACGACATAAGCTCTCCCCGAAGCCAAGTGTTAGGATACCGTTTTTTGGAGCACACGGTCACGGGCTGGATCCCAACCACTGTTGACAGGGGGAGATATATGTTGCGTTTCTACTTTCAGTAGATACATCTGTCAGGGTGTCTTCTTGGGAGCTGTACGGGCTTCCTCACTTGTGACACGTGAGTACGGGCCACCATCTATGAAAAGTCTTCCCGGAAGACAACGCGAGGTGGATAGTTAAAAAAATGATGATTGCAATGATCTTCGGCTATGCGGTGTCAAAAATAAACGACTTATCCATTGAGGGTGGCAATATATATATTTTGAGTTTCTCATCTGAATTGAACTAAAGAGTTCTAAAATCGCATGTGAATAGGGTTTGTAGAAAGAAAAAAGAATTTTCACTAACTAGTGATCATTTGCTGGTGCGTTGACAATATTCTCATTGAAGTCAAATATTTAAGGAATGCAGGTACAATCGCCATTGGATTAAGGGGCTCATGAAGCATTTGCACAACGGCGCTAATTACGCTTAGTGTGGGCGAAACGATAAACAATTATTGCCAGATATCGATGTTTAGAAGCAGTTACCATTTGTATGCAAGCTTGCCGAGGCCTTTTCTTACAGATCATTTGTTTTGAAATTGTGTCCAGAACATTGTCTGTCTCGAAATATTTAGACACCTAGGTGCTTCCATGATCTCTCTAAGCTAACTTCCGGTATTCTTTCGAATGAAGCCATGATTCACGCACTGAAACCAAACACTCTGTTGCGAATATTCATTTTGTGCAAGGCACTTGATTCTAGATCGAAGGACATATGTCTAGATTCTCATATCAGAAAACGTTGTATTACTTTTGATTGGACATTGCTATTTAGATTTTTCATTCTCATATTCTCTGCAAAGATTAGAATTTTATTGATATCATTATTTTTGGGTATG
Source organism: Latrodectus hesperus (assembly GCA_037975125.1). Classification (NCBI taxonomy): domain Eukaryota; kingdom Metazoa; phylum Arthropoda; class Arachnida; order Araneae; family Theridiidae; genus Latrodectus; species Latrodectus hesperus. Next base: position 11,115,517 of record CM075854.1, on the reverse strand, counting down.
TTAAAATCAATCAGGACATGAGGATGTATTTTAAAAAGCTGATTTCAAAACGTTTATCTTTAACTGGAGAAGTATTAATGAACAGTTAATCAAGAATTGGATGAAAATTTTTGTAAGTTCATATGTTACATTTTAGAAATTTTTTTTTATTAATTACATTAATTTAAATCATAAATATCCGTTAAAAATAGCTTTGGGTCTTGTTTTGAATGCCGGATTTTAAAATGATTGTTATTCATTTCAATGTTTGTTAAAATGTAAAGTTTAGCATTCGGGAAAAAAAGGCATTAAAGTGCACATCAAAGCCCATTAATTTCCTAAAAATTTTATTGTTATAAACGTACATAAAGTTTACTTCACTTCTATTACTCTAATATGGTATTTAAAATAAGAAAATTAAATGATACAGCAATTATAAAATCTATAGATTAGTATTTTTTAAATATGACCAATGAAACATAAATTTCCATAAGAGGCTACTTTCATTTGTCTAATTAATCCCACCTTATGAATAGATTTCTTAATAATCTTGTGAAATAATAAGTAATTTTTTCGTTGGGAACAAATATCAAACATTTATTTAACTTTCAGTCAGGAATTGAAATAAATAGAATATATATATACATATATATATATATATATCATCATCACCTGGTTTACATACAATAGTTTTTAACTCATAATTGGATAAGAAATTTTAAAAAGATTTCATTTTATTTCTTGTTTTATTTATTAATTTTCGTTTAGCGCTGAAAAAAATTAACATTGGGCAGAATATTTTTATCATAGAAAATGTAAGGCTTTTGCTAAAATTTTAACGTCTAAGATGCTATTATGATTAATATAAGTTAACATTTTAATGAAATCATATAATGTTTCTTAATTTCCAGTGTCTCAAAGTAAGTACTTATGAGTTTTCCGGGTTTTCTCCCTTGAGAAACGTCAATACGGCTCACCATATGTAAGAAGTTACGCGGTGAGTATTAAATTCCCTTACAATGGCCTTCAACTGATAAGCAATCCATAATGCGGTGTCAAAATTTTAAAAAATTAAGAATTTTTAATACAAAATTAATGATTTAATAGTTGTCTTAAAACATGGAAAATTTTAATATCAGTTATTAATAATTATTTTATTTTACAGTTCTATAATAAAAATTTTTGGCTTAAAATAATTAGTATAAATGATTTCTATATACAGATAATTATCAAAATATTGGAAAATCCTAATAATTATAAATAATCATTTAGTACTATAGTGTAAATCTGCCTTTGGCCAGTAAACGCAACTTGATTTCACCTGAGAATCAATTCCTACAAGTCCTAAATAGTATTGAGAGGAATATTGTACCATTTTTATGGGGATTTCTTGGATAGATGCCCATATAGAAAACCGATTTCGTTTTGAATATTCTGAAACAGACCATAACGGTTCAATAGTAATGCATTCGGTTGATTTTGTATGCCAACGTATATGTTTAAGTTCATCTTCATGTTCATAAAATTATAAACGGTGAAGTCCTACGGCATTGTCGTCCTGAAAAACTGCATCCTTTCAAGAACCAAAGTCTGCATCATATGACAAACCTGACAGACTTGGACGTGGCTGGCCATATCAGACACTTGACAGTTGGGTGGAGACAGTCAAGATCATACACTTGTGAAGGTGTTTTCCAAATATGGAAAAACTTGGTGTAGGAAAAAGTGTGAAAGACGATTAGTCAGACCATACTACCTTCTTCTTCCATTTATCAATCGACCAATTTTGTGAGTGAGACAGTAGTCTAGATCTGAGACAAAGAGCTCGGTAATTGCTGCTCTGCCGTAAATATCCTGTTTATGGAATTGCCTTTTATTCCAGATGGAGATTCCAGATGCTGACTGAGTTCCGGTCACTTATGTTTCAATTGTTCGCTTTTTAGACATTGCAGTCATCTTCAATATCAGTCAGTCTCTTTCACTGAGCTTCTGTTGCCCTTAACTACTTTGCTTTGCCGAGCTTATTTTGCCATGCTTTGTGTATACTGTCATGACTATACACAACCCACCCTTAAAAGCACCCAACTGTTAGGATGTTTCGGTCCCACTTGCTCCATCTAGACATTTTGGCCTTTGAAAGACACAACATTTAACACTTTTGAAAAAAATCCTAGACTATACTATATATATATATATATATATATATATATATATATATATATATATATATATATATATATATATATATATATATATAGATAGATAGATAGATAGATTGCTTTGTTTGCAGTGTTATCAAATTAATTATCGTCTTGTTCTAAGTGAATTTTGAAATTGTCGAACTGGAATGATCAATTTTGACTGTCTGGATGAATAAGCATCTTAAGCAAAAAAAAATTTTTATAGCCCCATAAAAATGAGAACTTTATTTCGCTTGACCTTCAAATAAAACTAGACAGTATCATTTTATCAGCATATTCACGTCCACAAAAAGTAAACTAAATGCGCTTCTTTTATTTTCCTTTTTTTAATGTTAGATCAAATTAAACTCACGGTTATATTTTATGCCTCTGTATATCAGTATATTAAAACCATATCAATAAGCAATTTGTTCTGTTGTTTTGCGTATTAGTAAATTATTTATGATAAAAAGCTGATTATACAAGTAAAAAATGATAAAATACACGCAAGGGAGAAGTCTGCATTATGGATTTTAAAAAAATCAATTTATTTTAACAGCTCTCAATATGATGAAACAGTTGCTTAATATTTCTCGTTACTACATGATTATATTAAAATCATATTAACATGTGCCTTAATAAATGTTATTATTAACCTTAATAAATGCCTTAATAAATAACATCTTAAATAAATGTTATAGCTGAAATCGACAAGATACCGACCGTATGTTCTCTTCCAATTTTATTTGTGGAATTTGATAAGTATATACACACATTTTGTTATGCCATTGTAAATTCCATTACTCTATTATTTTCAAATCTATGTAAATTCCAATACTTTTTATGTGTGTGTGGATGTACACATTTTCCCCACCATTGTGATATTATAGTGTAATTTTTAAGCTAAGTTTTGAAAGGAACGATATATTACAAAATATCAAGTAAAATATTTGAAAATTCTAATTGCAGTTTATATATCTTTTCTTTTTGAAATGTTTAATATTTTATAAAAGGATCTTTTGCAAAACGATTATATTGAAGTATCTGAAACTTAAAAAAATGTTGATGGCATTTCCAATTTCATCTCAAAATTATTGTAATTTATAACTCTGATCCAAAAAAAAATGTTCTTAATATTGTTACATTTAAATATATATTTTATTTAGTTTCTACTTATGTGAATAAATTTAACTGACTTTATGTCATATACAGTTTTAAAAAATGTAAAATAAGGAGCTTATTTAAGATCATTCGAAGTAAGTGGGAAAGACAAAGTATTTACTCTCTACTCCTGTTGGAAAAGATAAATCCTAAATTTAGAATTTTAGGATCACTTTACTATAATTTTTATAGTGCCAAGTACATATACTGATTGATTCACAAAAATTGCGATAAATTACATGAAAAATAAACATTTCTGTAGGAGGCGATTTTTCTTAGAGTGTTTTCCTCAACTTTATATGTACTAAGATGTATTTTTAAATTGTGTATATAGAAAAACTTTTTCACACGAATAGTTTGAACATTTTATGTTATAAAATTTGCATAACGTAATATAAATTATTATAACTACAATTTCTTATACTAAAGCCAAAAATATTTTTAATATAATGTATTTCAAAAAAATTATTTTCCTTATAATAAAGCTAATTTTTCATTGTGGAAATGCAAGGTATTCTTGTTATGAGTGTAAATATTTGAAATGTATTAATTTTTAAATATAAAAGGATAATCCTGTCACTAAAAAACATGCTGTTCTTATTTAAATAAATTGTATATTATAAAAAGCTTCTGAACTTTTAGTTGTATAACTGGGTTTAAAAGGATTGGATAATTTCAACTTTATTGTTTGCAATCATGTTTTAACAAAATGTTTGGGAATAAAATGCTCACTCATTCTTAAAACTTTTAATAAATTCTTCTATTAGACTTTATGAGGTATATTTCTTTGTCAATACTTCATTCATGTTTTTATAATGCTTTATTTTTAACGCATCGTCAACCTTTGTTAAATTATCGCGTTTGTAAACAAAGCTGAAGCTCTTCCATAGATTAAAGGAATCGTATTATCGCTCCTATTACTCATTGCAATAGTATAGCCGTCTATTAGAATAATTATAAAAATAATACATAGAAGAACTCAGATGAATAAATAGATTTTGCCAGAACTTATTGAATAATATAATTTAGAAATTGTGTAATAAGTTTTAAAATGTCATACACAGTATTCTCTCTAACGAATTCTCTGTCACGCAATGACAATTTCTTTAGCATTTTAACATTCCTTTTAACAGTCAATTAAGAAGTTATCAAACTAAAATTGATTATTAAAAATGAATTTGTGAGCCACAAAATCAAACTACTTCATTTATTATAAAGAAAGTCATCTAACAAAAGCAATGTACAATTATTTTTAATGTTTCTAAAAATCGTGCATCGTTTTGTTAATGCAATAAGAGAAATGAATTCTTATTCTGGTTCATAGTCTTTTAATCGAAAGGAGAGAAATGTGTATTCTAATACTTTGATGAGCACAATGAGCTAAGCTACTGGAGCAATTTACTGCCTGCCATTATTGTATTCAAGAGCGATGGAGTAGAAATCTATTTCTCACTAACGAATCGATTCCAAATCAAGTGTTTGATTTTCTCATAAATATCAAAATTTCCAAACACTGTCTCATTGACTTCACGAGGGAAGGTCGAAGTCGAAATAACATTTGACAGCTTAATCGTTACTGCAAAAAATGACTGTCACAACGAAAATGCATGTTATTTAAGTCTTAAAAATTACTCAATCAGAGCTACCAATAGTATTAAATATCTGCAGCTCTTTCTACATATGTGATTATATGCACATCTACAATTTGTTACGTTTGATATTCTATTGTAAGCCGTTAATATTATGTATTAACGGCTTACAACGTATGAATAGGAATTGTATTGGAATTTCTAAAGAAATAATAAAAATATGTTAAGTTCTTAAAACATGTATGTATTTATATATTAAAGCGTATGTGAGTGCCATTATTTAACTAAATTTATATTTCATTTTGCCAAGGCGATTATTCGGAAAAACTTCATTGTTGTTTTACTTCAATCATAAAAAGTATGTTTTTGGAAAATTCATATAGAATGCATGCTTTAAAAAGCATATAATCTTGAAGATTTTGTTTTGAAATTTCATTTCAAACGTAAATTTTCCAAAAACAAAGAACACTAAAGTTGAAGAAATAACAAGCTACCATTTTACTTCAAAACAGAAATGAATTATATTTTTCATAGGGTAATTGGATTTTATATTTGATGAATCTCGAGAAACTTATTTTGACAAAACTTTTTTAATATCAAATGTTTGTTTTAAAATTTTATATTGAAAAATACTTTATACGTGGTTATGCCAAATCTCAAATTTTTTGTTTCAATTGTTGGGCGATGGTGTAGAAATCTATTTCTCACTAACGAATTATTACAGTTATTTGATTCAACTTGTATGACAGATTTTAATATAAGCTTTAAGCACAAAATAAACTGTAATTTGTGTTTTCTCATCAATGGAGGATTAATAAAATGCATACATTTAAACATAAGTTTAAAGGCTTTCTTTGTATTCCACTTCATTCGGAAATTTAACCGTGTCTTGAAAATGTTAAAAAAAAGTCAATATTATATATATTTTGATCAACACTGCTTGATATTTGCATCATGGAAATAAATGAAAGAAATATTTTTTAATGACAATCACAAAAATTTCACATTTTCCTTAGAAACAATTCTTTTTAAAAGGAAATATCCTATAAGGTAATTGCAGTTCTAAAATATTTCTTTAAAAAGATTACTGTTTCTCATTGGCTTCGAAGGTTTTCTATAAAAATTCTTTCTTAACATTTTTCTTTTTTTTTTCACTTAAACAATTGTATGGAACAGTAATAAAGTTCCAATTTAGCCAATGGGATGTTAAGAAAATAATTTAGATCTATATATCAACCAAAATGTAAATAGGTTCCTATATGTTTAAAAAATTCATTCAAGAATATAAAAATCACTTCTGATTGTTTTTTAATTTTCTTCAAAAGTGTACTGTTATATATTGATTTATCAAAAATAATGAAGCACAGTAAGAACGTCAATCGATACACTTTTAAAAATGCTCATAAATTATAGATGAAAAATATTCCTCGCACATTTCACTAATTTTATATTTCCAAAAAGTTAATAAATAAAAACTGGTGATCTCATTTTTCAAATGTGCATGCACCAGTATATACCTTATGAAAATTTCGGAATCCTATTATTTCATTAGCTGGGCAATTGTCTATTAGTTCATACGTTTCTTTTCTTTGAACCTAATTTTTCCTCATTTGGTGAGTGCGAATACCTTTTATCAGAAAATACATGTTACTGACTATAAGTCTTCGAGTAATTTATAGTTGCCAGTTTTTCACTGTTAAAATGATTTTTATACACAAAGAAGTAAATGTGAAAATCAGTGGAAGATAATATATGGCAAGAGAAGGATTTTAAGAACGAATATACAACAAAAGATATATTTCTGTATCCAAAAGTCTGGTACGTTTTCTTGAATTGCAAAAGTTAAATTTAAAGATATGAATTAAATACTTTTATGAACATAACAAATTTTGAGATTCGGCCTTCAAGCTACAAAAATCATCACATTATTTCCTTTAGAAAATAAAGGAGGCATAAGAAAAAATTCAAAAAGTAATAATTTTCACTAAAACGTATATAAGAAAATTAATTATATTAGGGGCAATTTCTGCCACTTTACAATCAGCAATCTTTAGGATGCAAACAAAGCATCAATAGGTCCCATTGAAATCATTTCTTAGACTATTTTTAAATCTAAACCATGATCTTTTTAACAAATGATAACCTGTAATAATACTTTGAGAAATGTTGATTTTCTTCCTAACAGTCAGAAAGTATGACGAAACTTGAAAAAAAATCACACATTAAATTTCTTAATAAAAAATAAAGGTGTCAATCTTGTTGAATTGGTACCTTGATTTTTTATTTGTTATGTTCAATAAAAAGTATTTGTAATGATTAATACACATTATTATATTATTATATTTTGATAATATTTTATTTTAAGGCACAATATATATATTCTTATTATTTGAACAGAAAAAGTCATTATACATGTGAATGGAATGAGATGCAAAATTATATAGATTTTTTCTTAAAAGTTTCACTTCATTCAATTACTGATATTTTATTTTGCACTGTAATTATATGTAATAAACACTTGCATCAGCTTTAAAATCCCTTTTTCGTTCATATTGAAACCATTAGAACTCAGTTGTTTTGATTTTTTGAAAATTCTCAATTCAGCAGTTATTTTGAGAGCTAATGGATTTATAAACACTTATCATTTAAAGATAAATTCTCGTGAAATATTCTTACTATAAGGAAATAAAACTTAATACATAAATTTAATAACCTTCCATATATGACACTAATTTTTTAACACAATATCTCATCATTTTTTAAGTTTTTCATTTTTTTTCTTTTAAGAAATAATATATGTTCCCTAATTCCAATTTGAATAAATAATTTCCCCAGAAAAAGTAACATGAAGTTCCAGAATTATTAACTGAGAATAGGCAATTCATTTTGAAGCTATATATATTGTAAGCAAACCTTTTTTCATTTTTAAGGTCAATATATTAAAATTCAAATTTTTATATGTGTATTTTATGATTCAACCTCTATTTTGCACAATAACCCAGTTGCTAATATTTTTATCTGATGACTTTTCATTCAGAAAATATGCGCAAATTTGCTCAAAATAATAATTAATAAATGCTATGCAGTAAAAATTCACTTATAAAAACCATAAACATAAATTATGTACTTTTAATAAAATTATATTTTTATAAATATTTTTATTTAATATAATGAGAAATGGAAAATGAAAGAAATATTGGAAAGTTTTAGAAATAGTAAATTTTTCCATGAGTCAGATTGTCGTAACATCTCCATTAAAATTATAATTTCAATATTTAAAGTAAAGTTTCAATATTTAAAGTTAAATTATTTTACAATTATTATGTTTTTTGGTTTTACCAATTCCAATAAAAAGACACATTTTCTTATTTCTTTTTTATTAATGAATAGGGAATATAAAGATGGTAACTAAAATTAGTTTTATTTTGTTGAAAGTATTGAAGAAAAACTGCAAAATATGTGGAAAAACAGAAATATTTTCGAACATATATAGCATACTATACTATTTAACATTAAAATAATTTAAAAGTATGTTTCATATCTGACATAAAATTTGAAACTATAATGCAATTTAATTCTATAAAATTCGATGGGGTTTTGTTAATCCCTTTATCGATACAATTTAAAAGAATTTATAACATGATTCCACGTGGACATGAGAAATTTTCATAAAATAAGAAAATTATTGCTTCATATAATTCAAAAAAATTGTGATGAAACTCTTAACTAGGAAATATTGGTACTCCTATAATACCAATTCACTTCAGTTTGCACTTATCTCATTTAAATAGAATATTTTAAAACAAGTTTCAATTCATAATATATACACAAAGGACGAAATTTGATTGTCATGCAATACACATGCATGAATACTGTGTGTGTGTGTGATTCCTTTTGTAAACTCTGATTATTGCTTCATTAAATGCTACTATTTCAATACAAAGGAAGGTTTAGCTTTTTTAGAAATTGAAATTTGGAAATATTAATTGTACGAAAAGTAGATTTCAAAAATAGAAAATCTGTTTTAAAACCCTTTACTCTGAGTTTGGTCTCATGTCAAGGATATTTTGAGGGAAGAAATGAGTAGACGACCCTCATTTCATCAAAGTGTTTTATAAAAGGATCTCTCTCAGAAATCGTGAGGTAATATGTTCGCAGGAACATTCCAGAAATAGGTTACATGTATATTTTCTGTTTTTAATCTTTTCTGAAACACAGAAATTGGCTCTGAATTTTTTCTTTTAATTTCCTGAAGCATCGCATAGTTTAATATCTGAAAATAAAAATTACTTTTATGATACTTTGGACCCTCAAGTAAAATAACATAAAAAAATTTATTGACAAAATTTTTTGAAATTTTCGTCCAAATATAAACCAACAATTTTTTTGATATATTTCGGAAATACTCTACTTTTGTCAAGAAATTTAGACCTGTGTTAACGAGTCCTTTTAAACTCAGACAGTTAAAACACTTAGAGAGTTGCTAATCGTTGAGGTCGGAATATAATGAATTCCTTTTCCTTATTCTCTTAATTTAAAAAATTTTCATGGGAAGCAGAAATGCGCTAGGGATGCCTTACTTCGAAAATGATCAATTAAGAAATTTTATTTGATATTTTTTATTTTGTTTTGTTATATTTATACTTTAATTATATATATATATATATATATATATATATATATATATATATATATATATATATATATATATATATATATATAGTTAGTTAGTTAGTTAGCTATATAGAAAAATAGATTTATGATTTTGTGTAACTATCGTAAAAGTGTCAAATATATGATGTACATATATGCATGAATGATGATTTTATCCCCTATGATATTAATATCCTTTGAGTATATAGAATTAACTTTATGTTGTACCGTTGTTATAATGACAGATTTATTAAAACAACTTTTAAATGTGAAATTATCAATTTTTTTTCTTGAATGCGATGTAACAGAATGTTACAAAATCCTTTTTTATTTTATAATTATAAATGTAATAGATTTTCAAGTAAATTTAAGTAACCAGAATCCAGTTCAATCAATATATTTTGTGGAATAATTCTCATTCACTTCAAGAAACAAATTTTTAATCTATAAATTACTTATTAATGTATTTGTTACTGTAATGAGAAATAAAGAATTAAAATAAATAATATCAAACGCTCGGACAGTCTAAAATTACAGTTGACGTTTTAAAATAAAGAATACATGGAGTTGAAATTGGATATCAAGGGATTGTAAGGAAGATACGGATAAAAATACGTAAAAAAATCACATTAAACAGAAGCATTATTATAAAATTTTTCAAAATGATTCATTTTTTGATTCTACATCCGTACAATTTTAATTGCTAATGAAATTATGAAACGCTGTGGGAATCAAAAATGTCAAGGAGTTCCAAAAAAGAAGAGGAGAAATCGGAACTTACTCGGAGGTCACGTGGGGAGCTCCGGCGAAGTGAAAAGTGGCCGTCAGCCTCCGTCCGAAGTCAGAGGCAAAAGTGAAGAGACGCAATCGTCGCACGCGCAACACCTCCTCCTCTTTAAACCACGTCACCAGGTTCATAAAAAGACCTACTCCCACATTAAGCAAAAAAGAAAATGGCCTGTGCACACTTCGGGTCATAGTATAACTAATGACTTGTCAACTCCAACTGAAAACGAAGTTAAAAGAAAATATTTGGATTATATTTTATTTAGTTATTGGACTTCCCTGCTGCAGCTAATGCAGTTTCTTTGCTAGAAGTTATATTCGTCTCCGAAGATAGATGGACGCGCACTATATGGTAACACCGGCGAATGCTCATTTGATTGATGCTGCTCACAAACTTTAAGTTCTCCAATAATTCCATTCCTTTAGAATAGAAATTGGACCTGGCTATTTCAATATTACTCGACTCATAATTTATAAAGCTATTAAACTGGGTACACACATATATAAAATTACCTACGTATGCACAGATGTCTGAAAATACATCAAATATAGAGCGTTTATAAAACATTTTATTAGTGAAAATTTAACTAATTTTTGCGTATTGATTTTTATGGGATCATTTAAAAGTCATCAAAAAAATCACCAGATCATCAAAAATAAAAATATATATTTGATACAACCTAAAAAGTGTTTAAAATACACATTTAAATTCATATATATATGAATACTTTAATACTCCGAAAAATGTTACTTTTTAATAGTTAAATTTAATGAGACAAAATTCAAATTTGGCTTTAACGCAACACACTTGACAAAAACCCAGTAGTGTTTTTAATTATTGTTTCTAAAGTTTTAATCACTGTTAAATGGAATCAAAATCCTGTAATTGAATTTGTGTGTATAAAAGGACATTTTTATTTATAAACTTACTCAATAAGCCTAAGTAAATTAAACGAAAAAATGTCAATATTTCATAAATATGTAATTTTTTTACGAAAATATGCAAAGGGTTTTCTCAAGTTTTCTTTCAAGAAATGTTTCAATATCGTTGCCGAGGGCCCAATTTACTGTTAAAACTTTTTTTCCTATATAATTCTCAAAGAAAATTTTTTTTATTAGCTACATAAGTTTGGTCAAAATATTGATTATGCTTCTAAGTCTTAAATGAGTTTGTATGATAGAAAATAGCATATTTTAATTAATTTTGAGAGTACTGTGTATAATAACTGTGTAATAATAAAAACGAACCATGTTTGGTTTATAGAAAAGGCACGTACACATTACGTTACCAAAAATCTATATACATATATAAAAAAGAAATGACATCTAGCGGCTTAAACTTAAAAATTACGGGGAACTAAAGAGATGAACAAGAAAAAATTATTCAATGACCACACATAATTTTTACTATAAAGCTATTTTAGTATTTTATACTATTGGGTTGTTCGGAAAGTAATTTCGTTTTTCATGAAAATGAAAAACGTATTGCGAATAAATATCGTATTCCAATGCATATTGTCCATTCTAATCCAATAGCTTTTACCATCTTTCTGGTAGTAGCAAGATTTCCCACTCATAAAGTGGTTGGTTTTTACTTTCAAAAAGTTGATCCAGGTGAGAAAAACGAAATCACTTTCCGAACAACCCAGTACCTTTACCGGTGTTTCTCATATGACGTGGTGTGACAAGTACATGAAACTATCTCAAATATATCAAAAAAAGGTAACATGATTTTTTAATAACAGCTATCTTTAAATATCTTTAGATAATAAATATATCCTGAGATCATTTCTATTGAATTCAAATATTAACTGCATGCAATGCAGTTGGAGTATGATGTTTCTCTTCTAACAATGAAAGTATGTAAATCATTCGGTACAAAAAAAGGCCGGAATTCATGTACAGGGAGCAACTTGTACAGGGAGTGGGTGTACTCCATAAGTAATAAAGAAGCTAGAACCAAGTAAAAGTTTTGGCTTATTGGTATCCTCACACTCGATGAACTTTGGAATTATGATCTAGATAACGTGCCACAGATGCCCTTAGTGAACAGGACAGTCTTCAGCTTTCCCAGATTTTGAACCTGCAACGTTTCAGCCAGGAGCTCAATGCCTTAGTTTACCAAGCTTGAATGGTCCAATGAAACTATCATCTTTACCAATTTTAATTAGTTAAGTTTGAATATTTAGTTATATTCACGTCTGTAAAAATAATCACTTGTTTAAATATATTTATTGAATTTTCTTAATAAATATTTTAAAAATGCTCTTTTACAACTATTAAAAAGAATGACTTAGAAGCTTTCAAATGAGAGTTTTAAATGTAGCAGTTCTGCTGAAAAATATTCAGCATTGTTTTCTTCTCAGCGGAGGTAATTGAGAGAAAAAATATTGCATTCACACACATTTTACAGTATAAGAAAAATTCTTGAAAACATTTTTAATAAAAGGCATGATTTTCATAGAGTTTCATCTAGAAATCAAGTACATTAAAAATCACCTTCTAATAATTTAAACTACTTGAGAAACCAAGTACCGCTTAACGACAAGTATTATTTGGTATCAATAAACGAAAATTCAATTGGACAAGCATTATTTGATATCAATAAAAATGAGAAGAAACACAAAATTTCAATTTTTAAATCGACATTTATTTTATAGAGCTTCTAAAAATTTAAGACAACGTCCATTCTAACTCAATTTCAAACAGGACACTGAAGTAAGTCACTTAAAAAAAATTTTCTAAAGTTGGCTGCCTCGTATTTTATATCAGCAAAATATTGTTAGAACTTCCGTTAAGTGTGCAAAAGATGTAATCCACAACAGTGCCTTTATGTTGCACCAAAACATGAAGAACCATTTCGACAGTAAATGAAGAATTCTATAAATTTTTGCAGCTTTCTGTACTGCTTCATTGGATGCTTTTTCATCATTGGCATGCTGTTTAATTTTTACGCAGATTACAACCCAGTGTCAAACGATGGAGGACTTCGCCTTCTTTGTAGTGTGTTTGAGACTCACTTGATTCTGCACGTGTTTTCCAAAACCCTAGAGTGCAGTTTCCACGGTAATGCACTTTTATTGAACGAATCATTCCTTAGTCACATAGTTGAATAAATGTTATAGTGCTGCTAAGTAGGAAAATAATTTTGATAAGCTTTAATGGGACATTTGTACCGTGGGTAGTACCGAGTATGACGATATTTTCATCTAATTGTTTGCCCATTGCAAATATCATCATCCACATTGTTTCATAATCAACAGAAAATTTCTTGGTATATTCACCATCTTACATTAACACAAATTTTTGTTTTAGTAATGTTCATACAACAAACAACTTTTTTTTGCATATTTTAAGTTTGTGGTTTCTAAATTGGTGTTCTGGAAAGTACTGAATTATATGGCAATTGATGATTATTTATTTCATCTATTCTTCTGAAACTTGTATTTTTGTAGCTGGAAAACCAAAATTTTTTACTTCCCCATGATTTGAACATAATGTTCTTCCTGTTACTCAAACGTTTAGAATTAAGATCATCAGCTTTTCTGTCACATTAACAGACGCTCTTTTCCCTAACATTGGCAAAAACTATATATCAAAGCGTACTCAAGCATCCCAGTACACTTACAGTTTAGTTTCACTTTGCTGTCAATCGCGTTGCGATTCTTTATCATTTTACAAGGTAACTGCGGAGGAAATTACTTCGTTGACGTATCGTCGGTAAATTACCAAAATATCCCACAATGCCAACTTTGTCCTTAATAATTAATGCGAGAATATTTGCTTGCCTGAATTAAAAATTTGAATTGCAGCCGGAGAAAAAAAATTGTACAGATTTCAACAGTTTATCCACCTTGCTTATTGATTATTCAACTTGTTTTCCCCAGCTGCCTCTTTCCTAGTAGGGATTAATCATATGTCGATTTCTAACCTGGGATTTCTAATTTACTTTATAGTTACGATTTTTTGTTGGCATAAAATGAAAAAAAAAGAAAATTCAAAAATGATGATATTAACCGCAGATAATGATTACAAAAACTGAATTTTTTTTAATATCAATTGAAATACAAGTGCTCAAGATTTCTGATTCTGATAAAATTGAAGAATATCAGTAACATTATTATTAACCTTCTGTGTGTTAACATGAGAAACTGTAATTCATGTATTAAGAGTTTCATACAGTTGGGAGCCAAATAAAATAAATCAAACCGCATATATCATAACGTTTATCTTATAAACTACAGTGTATCGGACAAAACTTGCTGCAGTCAAAGAATGTCTACTGTACAATAAGCTTGGGAAACATTGATACATAAATATGTGAACATTACAGTAATAGATACGTTAATGGGAACTGCAAACTAGTTTTTAATATACTACAGAAAAAGCATGTTAGAGAGTACTGAAACATAATTGCATTTTGATTTAAGTGAATTATCATATCTTTTACACATATATGTTACCTTGTTTTGATGAAACTTTCTTTAAAAAGTTTTATCACATATTGTACTGTAAAATTTAATAGAGTTTCAAATTCAGTAACATTTCGAATTGATTTGCCCCTTTCGGAATGAAAATAATTTCCTAATATTATGTGTAAGTAAAGAAGCAACTATTAAAGGCTAAAGAGAGATTTATGAAGTGTAATCGAAACACAAAATAGGAAGAAATGGTTATTCTGTGACCTCAAAGGGGAAGAGTATTTGATTTGTGGCAGAAAGTTAATGTCGTATTTATAGTCCTGAAGGACGCATGATTGCATGAAGGAAGAAGAATGAGGAACATCATCCGAAGAACATAAGTATAACACTAATTCACGATTTTTTAAGGATATCCTGACTCATGTTCGCCTCCTGACAAGATAATTTGATATTTATTTATGGTAAAATGAATAATGTTATTTATTTAAATATATTGAAGAACAATTTAAAAGTATGAGCTCAAAATATTGGTATTGGTAATAATTGTGTTTTTCAATCAAGATAACAACCCTAAGCACATAACTTATAACGTATCTGGCATCTATGTAATTAACTCAGTGTCTAAAAACATAACTCAGTTACCAAAGTCAAACCCAAGAGAGAGCATTTGAAGAGAGCTAAAGTTAAAAATTCTAAAATATAAAATTATAGCAAGAACCGGTCAGACACTTTCGTTAGTAGAAGAATAGAGAAAAATGGAGATGTTGAAATGATAAAAAGAGGAAAAGGAACGCAGAGTTCAGATGCTGTTGTAAATGCCACAGGATATTCTACTAAATATTAATAAACTATAGATATTTCATTATGTATTCATGATTATATGGATAATCAGTTCATCTTTTAAACGTACACTGACTTTCGTGATCCAGCTATTATTTTTTAATATTTTTAATAAAAATAAATAAAGTTTTCATTTAATCTTAAAAGCATTTTATGCAATTTTGTTAAAACAACAAATGTCATTGAATAACTACTAAAATGATTTTTACTAATATGTATACTACTATTTTATTACAATTTGTAAGTATACAGAATATTTTTCAGAGCCACAGAATGTCAATGTATAAAATTCAACTCCGTTTGAAAGTTTAAATTTTTGCTTCCACTTATGTTTGAAAGGAAATATAAGAAGCTTTTTCAAATTAAAACATATGTTCTCTCTCTTGATTTCCTGATAACTCACATTTCTGTGGGTTTGATTCCTAATAAATTAATACCAATTGCTTCAATTAAAAACTAATAGTACTTTTTTCTTTGTACAAATAAAGTTTGTTAAATATAATTTAAAACATCATTACTTTTTTTATATAACAAATAGAGAGAAAATTACTTTTTCTTTCGATTTTAGCACCCCCTCCTTCCTTCTTGTTATTACATATTTTGGAAGCTGAGAAAAGCTGAACGAATAAGAAGGAACAATTGTTTGAGTACCGGATGTTTCTACAAAGAAACAGTATTGAATTCGGGACTCCGATTCGACTGTAAAACGGTAACTTAAACTCGTTAAGGATTGCAGCGCTCTCCCGGATTCTCATTTCCTGACATCATATAAAAAGGAAAATTATAGCTCAGAAAATTCAATCCTTCACATTGCAACGAAAAATAGAAAACCTCTGTCGAAACTTGTGTTATAAAATCTAAAACAAACCCCAAAAACGATATTGTAATAGAAATATTTTCATAGAAACAGTTCACAATTAATCGATCAAAAAATTACTGACATAAATATTTTTAAAATTGTCAGTATTTATGAATAGTTCAATAGTTGATACAAAAAGTCCAAAAGGTAATTAAAGCTCAGTTTCTATTACAAATATGTATTACAGATACATATACTAAGAAAGTTTTCCGTTTGCTGAATGTACATACATACATACATACATACATACATATATATATATATATATATATATATATATATATATATATATATATATATATATATATATATATATATATATATATATATATATATATATATATATATATATATATATATATATAATATATAATATATATATATATATATATATATATATAATATATATATATATATATATATATATATATATATATATATATATATATATATATATATAATTTGTGATTAATAAATGAACTGATCTTAAGATGTTATGGCAAAAATATATTGATCATAAAATTTAAACCCAAAAACTGTGCTTAAGCCATAACTAAAATGCACACATTTTCATTAATGATTTACTTCACATTCTTTTAAATTAAAATCTTAAATTATACTTATATGCAGTTTGTTACTTTAATTTATCATTTGAAACGAAGGCCTGAATAATTAAAGGATATTATAAGGACTTAAAAAGAATATTCTAAAATGCAAATTTCTCTAGGATATTTTAGAAATTGGTCATTCTTACGAATTTTTAAAAATTTTGTAAGATAAGTTTTCAAAGTTAAATAAAATTTTCACTTTATATTTAGTCATAAATTAGGGCAGAAAAACGTATTACTTGAGTAAAATTACTTACATCTTCAGGCGCTTTTATCATAAGAGAAACGGGCTTCTAGAAAGAAGCGCTTGTGCAGTTTTCCCACAAGAAATATTGATAAAAATGTTAAAGCCAACGAAATGAAATATTTTAAAATTCACACAACTTATATTTATAACTTTAATCTCTCTGAAACTCTCTAAATCTCTAAAAACCTGATCTTACGCTTGTGCTTTTTTTAAGGTATATTAGTCCTATAAATATGGGACATCGAATAATTTAATATTTCCTTATTTAAAAAGGATGTTGAATACACAATTTAGTCATGGTGCATTCAACATTTCTTAAACACTGAATACGTCTCAATGAAAAAGTTTGTGAGCCAAGGTGAAACAATAATTTTAATTATTTAAAATCTGTAGAGAGTAGAAAGTTAATATACAAATAAACATATGATTGATTTTCCTCAGACAATCTTTTGTACAGGGAGATCATAATTAAATTGCAAATTTAAAAACGCTGTAAAAAAAAGAAGCACTGGTCAGAAAGACCTGAAATTTTACCAGAATGTACTTCAAGCAGGGGGATTTTGTTTGGCGTGGGAAAAAAATTTAGGAAAAAAAGTGGCCAATAGATGGCACTGCACAGGCGGCTGTAGGTTAATTACATGAATTCTGACATGAACGATAATCAATTGAGGCTGTAAGCTGAACGTAAATCCAGTTGTGTTATTGTAAGTCAGGCAGATGCTGTGGCACTCTTGGTTTAAAGCCTATTCACCGCGACAAGGTGGTGCCACATCCAATAGGAAAAAATCGGTTTTGAATTGTCCTGCAGCCAAAAACCGTAGAAAAAGCAAACAAGAAATCGGTTTTTAACTGTCCTTAGTCTTCTTCAAGAAATTTTCAATATGGTGTCCACCATTTTCTGTTAGGAGGTGTAAACGTAAAACGGTATTTTCCACAGCAGCAACCGAGCAATAAACTGAAGCGCGAAAGTTTCACGTTGTGCAAAGTCCGTATTGAGCAATTGGTGAACGCGCGTAGTTTTATACGGATAGCATTTCAGAATGCTTCGCAAAATTTTCAAAACCGTGCTGAGGGGCATGTGCAAAGAACGAGCAATTGCCCTTGCACTGGTTGTTCCCTGCGTACTCGTTCTTTCTTCTAATGACAATGCAACATCTTCGACAGATGCAGAAGGAATAGGTTTCCTCCCTTCCCTAGGTCTTACGTCAAGTGATCCGGTCTCTTCAAATTTCTTAATCATCGCCTCCATAGCTCTGACAGATATCGAACCACCTCTTTTCCTTAAACCCTTTAGTATCCGGTATTTCCTTAATGCAGTTACAGCACATTCACTGTTCTTATAATAAAGTTTGACAAGCAGAGCATGTTCCATATCGGATAGAGTCATGACGAGATCTTTACACGGAGATTTTCAGACAACAATTAACGAGAAATCAAGCTACTCAGCATTTTATACCAGACGTTAATTTGCATATAACCATCTGTGCAGCGCCATCTATTGTCCACTTGTTTCCTAATTTTTTCACACGCCAAACGAAATCCCCCTGCTTGAAGTACATTCTAGTGAAATTTCAGGTTTTTCTGACCAGTGGTTCATTTTTTACAGCGTTTTTAAATTTACAGTTTAATTATGATCTCCCTGTATATATATATATTGTTAAATATGACATCTCTCTATACAATACAGAAGAGATTAAATTCATATATATTCTTTTGTTTTACCTGTACAGTGAAGACAATTGTTTGCCTGAAAACTCGCGTCAAATTATTTACTTTTTCTGTTCATTGAAAAATCGCGCAGGATCCTTTCTAAATCATATTCATTAAGAAGTGTTGAGTATTGTGATGTATTAAATTTAACCAAATCTGTTGTTCGTACAAGTTGTTTAGGTAAAAAAAAGGAGGGGAAAATCACCATGTGAAATTTTCAGGTTTCGGATTCTATCCAGAATTATGGATCCTTATCTAAGAATTTCCATCTCTACTAGTTTCCCTGCAAGAGATGTTGTTAGAATACTAATAAGACAGTTTCAAGAGTGGGATTGATTCATAGATTAGCCATTATATGCAACAAAAAAAACTAATTCAAAGTTTATGATAGAAAAGAAAATTCCAACATACTTTCTTATGTTGCAAAGAGAATTTTTTTAGTGATTCTTCTAATTTCAATAGTTGAAATAAACCTACAATTAACAGAGAAAAAAAATTTCAACGGAAAGCAGTATTTCAAGAAATTTTTCCCCTGAAAATGTCCCAATAAATGATGCCGAGGAAGCAAATAGAGTTTGCTTTGAACACTTTTAGATATTACTAAACTGGATACAAAAGGTATTATAAGACAAACAAAATTCAAAAAAATTACGTCTTCGGAAAAGTAAAACAAAAACGCAAGTATAAAGGGAACATAAGCCAATAACAGCAAAGAAACAAATTTTCAATTATTGTATCAACAAATAAGGGTGGGATTGCTGAAGAAAGCACCCTTAACCTAGTTGAGAATGTAAGTAAAATAGTCATGATTACCCTTCTGATATGGACGCTAAAACTACGGAAATATCTTTAAAGAATTTAACAATAAAAATTCCTGAATTCCTCCAATATTTATTAAGGACAATTCTCCAAAACATGAAAGTAAATTTAATCGTTTTTTATAAATATTGTAATAAAAAATTATTTTCAGTTCATGTAATATTAAAGTAAATCTGACAATTTTCGAAAATCATCAAAATATTTGATAATAAAAAAATTAAATTCTTAATAATTGTGTTCTCAGAGCATAAATTTATAAAAATTGTTATTAGAAATTTTTTCCAGTAAATATTGATCTTGAAGATGCTGAAATAATTAAGAAAAGAATATAATCCAATTACAATAGATGAATTTAGAAGAAGAAAAGGTCAACCTATCAAAATTGCATTCCACATAATCAATTTACATAACAAAAAGATCAGTAGATATTTGCAAAGAAATCTATTTACATAATCTCGGTTTTAAAATGAAAGCCTGTCTTGGACACAAATATAAAACTAAATGCTTTAAATGACTTTGATCAGTCGCAACCTACATAATATCACGGAATAAAATATGTTAAGTGTGCTGGTCAACATCTTACTATAAACTGCTACAAAATAGTCCTATTAAATATGTGAACAGCAGTGCGCAACATACCGCAAATTATAGATAATGTTCCAAATACCCAAAAATGGAACCTAAAAACAATAACTCAAGTCATATGCACAGACTACAACAAAAATAGGCTTTATAAAAACAAACAACATTATTAAAAAGCGACTTACATCATTACCGAGCTACAAAGTCAAACTATGAAACTTAAAAATTTTGAACTCGTTTTCCTTACTAAAATATTAAATAAGACAAATCCAATAACTTGGGGTTTTTTTCATCAAATAATGAAGAATAGAAATTTTAAATAACAACCATAAATAATAGTTGCATGGAATGATCTTACAACCTAAATATTAAATTGATTGAATTTAGTAATTATCCTATCGAGTATAATGTTGACATAATACTCAACTCTAAAATCCCTAAAAATGCATCTACAAAAGTTAGTGTGCCCAATAATAATATATACCGAACTCATAGGTATCTAAGAACAAGAGATGACACTGCAATATTAGCTTAAAGATTTCTCAAAAGATCATTAATTAGAGCTAAAAATGATGAAAATGTGAACCAAATATAATTATGCTAACCACTAGGAAGATTTTTCTGTTCTTTTAATTACACACCAAAGAGAGAGACATTAATCCATCGGAAAATGTCACCAAAAACATTCCTTCTAGTAGCTCTGTTACCATTATTAAATTTGACCTAAATTTATAAAAATATTGTCTGGGAATGTAAGAAATAAAATGCAAGTTACAAAATTCTTCTGGAATTAATCAATAAAAATGATATAAGTAATTTTGGTCTTAAATATGTTCCAACTGTATTTAATCAGACACAAATCAGATATCCGTTATCTTTCATATACTTTACTTCAACTTGATATTGATATTATGAATGTTCTACTTCTGACCACTTTCCAGTATTCAGAGTTTGGAAGCAACAAAACTATTAAAGTAACGCATTGTGAGTTTTCTTATGAGTTTCTTAAAATTCAAACTTTTGAAATAAGGGGTCTTTCTTGCAAAGTGAATGCTAAAGTAGAAATCAAAAAATTGATCAATTTGTAATTGATCTTATATGATAAGCAATAAGCAAATTACTTTAAATTCCTTAAGATATCAAAAATATCATAAAAAACGGAATTTGACCAGGAAATAATTTCTAAGAACTGTAGATCTTGCAATTAAAGGTGAAATCAACAAGCTAGCTGTTATAATAAGGAAACAAAGGTTATAGAGATTAAATTAGATATGAAAATTATAGAGAAAAATTGGATTGTAAAGTCATTTATTTTAATATTCAAGATTCAATATGGTGATTACATGCGCACTTAAAAAGAACCATTCAACAGCTAATGACTTATTTATTCTAAAAGATAAGGCACAGAAGCTTGTGTTGACATGGAACTTTAACTTACTGAAAACATTGGAATCAATCATGATCAGTTCGAGAGAAAAATTATTCTTGAAAATAAAATTTATTTCAGAGAAGGTCATCCTTTTAATAAAATCAAAGAAGTTAAAATTGAAGCAATGGAAAAAATTCCATACTTTGCTTTAGTGTCTCAGCATTACATTTTTCCATCTTTCGGGAAAAAAGCAAACATAATACTTATACAAAAACCAAACTAAGACCCAAGTAATTACAAGCCAATTAATCTTCCGTTGAGAAAATTTTCGAAAAGATTGTATTCAACAAAATCCTAACCCTTCGACATGTGAAGCAATATGGATTGAGATATGACCACTCGACAACTAAGCAGCTTCTTAGGATTCTGGAGTTTGTGGAAAAGGTTTACATCGTAAATAAGCATCTACCAGGTTGAGATTCACGTAGGAAAAGCATTTAAGAGTTTGGCCGATCCCATAACAAAATTAAGTTTTCCTTTTATTGCTTCTCCTTCTCTCCTACTTTGATAGAAAAAATTTATAATAAAATATAAAAATCTCTTCTCTAGAGAATGAAAAACTCAAATGGATTTTCCTCAAAAATAGTAATATTTTGGAAATATTTTACATTTAATTTATACTAAACACACACACATTTATCCATTGAAAAAGAAGTCCTTAAATTTATGGTTAGATTTTATACTAATGACACTAATCAATAATGCCATACAAAATCAAACTAAATCAAAATATATCAATAATCCCATATAAAATTAACAAAATTAAATATGCAGTTTTGAAAAATGGTGTAAAACCTGAAAGTAAATATAATCACCCAAAAGTCACAACTTTTATGAATGAAAAAAAGAGAGAAAATGATAACATTATCTTTTTCGATGAAAATGTAGCAATTGTTAACAAAACTACCCACCTAGGACTTGTAATAAACAAAAAATTAAAATGGAATGATCATTATGACTACTCGTATTAATAAAGCAAATGCGGCCTTTTATGAATTATCTTAGATTTTCAAAATTAGACCTAAAACCAAAACAATAATCTTTCAAATGCTTGTCATATAAGGTCCATATTCACCTTTTAGTCTTGGAAATCGCCATCATAGGCAACTATTTCGAAGACTAAAAGGAAAAGGCTAAATGCATATGAGAACAAACATCTTAGAAGACGCTCCACGGTATGTCAGAAATAACAGTATTCTTAGAAACTTTTGGATGAGAATATTGCTATATTTTACACAAAAAAATTAGCATAATTGCTAACTTTCCTAATCTACTTGATAATTAAATGTTCAAAGAAGATACCAAAATTAGGCTAGTTGTATTGTTTTTCATTTTAGATATCATTTTTTCAGAATAATCTCTATCTTACAGGATTTTTGTGCTTATCTCATCAAAAACATAGAACTCAATAACTCATGCTTTACATAAGAACTCTCGCTGTACTCAGAGCCAAATGTGTCTCTTCCTCAACTTATCATTTGATTTTGTCAACATAAATTAAGAACTTTTCCGTTTATATAACTCTAAATGATGATGAACGAGCAAAAGCTAAATTCAAGTTGGCATTCAGATTTCTTATAAGTTCTGAATGGCAACAGAAGACTTTCTTATGCGGCAATTTTTACATGTATGCTAAAGATGGGCGATTTTAACTAATTGTTTTAATAAAATGCTTCATATAATGGGAATATATAGAGATGAAAACACGTGCATATAGTATTTGTACGATGTAGTATGAGCATGCAATAATTAAAATGGACTTGGGGACGTTTTATAAAACATTTAAATTTTATATTTAAGATAATTTTAAATTTATTTATAAAATTTAGTAGTCTTAAGTTATTATTTTTCGCTAGCAAATTTATTTTAATATATTATTAGTTTTGCTTTAAATATATAATTTTGATGATAACTGCCAAACAAAACAAATTATATCCGTAATAGGGTTTTTGTTAGTGATAAGCTTAATAGAATTTTTCATTATATTTATAGAACATTCTAGAAGTCTCTCTCTCTCTCTCTCTGTGTGTGTGTGCTGTTAAAGAAAGATGTGTGTTGAACTTTTTAGTGCTTTCAGCCACGGCATTCTTTCTTTTTTGAAATAATTTAGTAAAAATGCATAGGGGGGTTTCAATAAAGAACGAAATTTTTCCAAGAGTAGATTTCCGAAACATGTTTCTTTATTCTATATAACAGCTTTAGAAAAATTGTTTATTAAATTGAAGAAAGTATCTCATGTACACATTCATTTGATTTAGAATTTTCGATTTTTTAAAAATTGTACTCAATTTTTAAAAAATCGAATTTTCTTCCGCAGGAAATGCAAAAGTGTATTATTCTATTGAAACTCTAACACAAAGTTAAATAGTGAATTTATTGCAAAACTGCAATTTTACTATAATAGTTTTTTAGTAATTCCTATTTACATTGTTGAAAAAATTCAGATTAAAATACACTTTTTTGCATTTCTATTGTGAATAGCAATTACTTGAAAGACTTTTAAGTACGAATCTTTCTAAAATAGGAGCCTAGTGCTTACCTTTATTAAATAAAAAACTGAATATACGCGATTTATGAATAGAATTTCAGTTATTTTGCACCATTTTGAACAGTTCTACGTAACATTTTTCTCATGCAAACAACTAATTGAGCCTGTTAACTTCTAAACGCATTTAATGTGATAATTGCATACTATTACATGGCTACATCTAGTTGTGGTCAGATTAGGCATTCATGTCCCAAGTGAACTCTCTTAAGAATATGTATAGACTTGGTCGCTGCAGCTTGAGACTTTTTAGGGGGCTCAAAAAATTTTCGTAAATTTTTTTAAGAAACTTTGGATTATTTTTTCTTTGATACCAGAATAAAAAGGATTGGAGAAATAAACATCCAAAATTCACTTGCCTATTCTTAAGAAATTGATATCGTAAGCAAACATAAAAAGCGGATAAAAATATTGTATTCATCACGTTGTTGTATGCAATAGAAAATAATTTAAATTTTTTTACAACAAATATAGTTATATATTTAAAAACCATATTTCTCTGAAAATAATGAATTTCGGACTCTTCGACATACAACTCTTTCTTAGTCAAAATGAAAATTTCATTTCTATTTCATACAGAAAAAATTTTGCTATTGGTCATAAAGAAATAACATAATATTAATTATATAAAAATATATTCCAAAAATGCATGTTTTTTCATCTGCAATTCCTGTCTAATGATGTCATTTTAAAAGAGAGTTATAAAATGCGAATCGATGCCAGAATTCAGCGGAGTGGCACGCGCCCTGTCAGCCACCCCGTGTGACAGGACGCACAGTTAACAAGCTCTGGCCGTCACTCACTCCCATTCAAATGGCATTTAATCGAAAGTTAACATGGCCTGCCTGACAGCTTTTCCAGCTTTTGTTTCAGAACAACTTTTATGCAGAGTTTAATGGATCGGTGTGAAAAAATAAAGCTCACACACACAAATTTCTCGCATACACACATCAGCAATATACTAAATAATCATGCAGGAAATATTAGAACGGATGTTTGTGGTTTTATGTGATTTTATTGCTCGTAAATGTATCTTAATAAAATATTCCTCAATTAAACCATAAATATTGGACTATGATACAATAAAATAAAAATTTTACGTTAAAAAATCGTACTTAAATTTTATGAATGGGAAAGTTACACTTCATTATAATATTTATCAGTATTAAAAAAATACACGCAAAAAATGTATGAATTCTAAATATTTATTAAAAATTTAAATTCAGGAAAATTAATTTTAAGAGCTGGATTCTTTTTAAATTGTTGTTCAGTATAAAGGAATGTTCGATAAAATCAACCTTATGTTGTAATTATTATTTTAGTTTTGACAAATTGATTTTACAGCCTTTAAAGAACTGCCTTGACGCTAAAAATAAAAATTTTAATAAGAAAAGTATAACATAGTTGAATAAAATATAGTATTCTCAGCCAATAAAATATCATTTTTGTACATTTATAAACTTTTCCTAATACTTTTGAATTACTGAACCCTGAAATAGAAGGATATATGTAAATGATTAACTATAAACTTCTAAATCTTTTAAGGAAGGTAGATCTAAACTAGAAAATAGCTACAAATTCCTTAAGTTTCAACAATACTTTTTTTATAAATATTCTAATTTTTTAAATAAATTCCACTCTTATTTCAAATTACTGTTCTCTTCGATATAGCTTATCGAAATGAACTCGAAAAAAATATCATGAATATATTTTTTTAATCCTGAGCGTGCCAGAATTATACTTTTAAATGTAATAAAAAAATTATAAACTTTTCAAAAATTTGTACCATAATTTTTTACTATAGAGTTAATATTATTTAAATAAGGTTTCACTCTTATCATAAAAATAATTAAAGAAATCTTAATAGCAATTTTATTATTGTATGAAATGCTTATCTAAAACATAATTTCATTATTTATGAAAGTAGTTATCAGAGTTTGATATGATAATAGCTAATACAGGAAATGTGTATTTTTATTTTATTTTTAAAAATAATTTAAAAAATAATTCCCTTTTAATCTGAACTCCTATTGTTAAGTTCATTATATATTGCATACCCAGATTGCAGAACGTTTTTGTTTGAACAATGGAATCCAAACCACGTTATGTTTAATAATTTTATTCTCAGGTTAACTCTATCAATTATTGATCGAAGATAAAGTTAACCTGATGTGAAATCATAATCTGGCTTCTAAAATATCAAATTTGTAAACAACATAACGATAATAATTCATCACGAAATGCATATGTTATCATTGAAATAAATTGAAAATAAATCATTTTAAAATCTAAATGAACTATGGAAAAAGTTATAATATATTGGTAAAATGCATTTACATGCATATATATATATATATATATATATATATATATATATATATATATATATATATATATATATATATATATATATATATATATATATATATATATATATATATATATAGTTTTTTGTTCGTTTTAAAAATATTTTATTTCTACTATAGTATATGCTTCACTATAAATATTCAAATAAATTATTTTAAAACTGACTCTTTACCTAGTGAAATTCTTTTCTTTAATATTTTTTCCTTTCATTTAAAAAAGTCATGTCAATTTTTTACTTACAGCAAAATTCTTAGTATGATGCTTAGGTTTATGCTTGATAATACGAAATTTCTTATTTAAATAGATTAAATGTTGAATCTCTTGATTCCTGTAAACATCATTTCGAGAACGTACTAGCGTATGCGCGTAAGCATTCATCAATCTAACATACGCGCGTAAGCATTTTGGATTCGGAATAATAATTCTATTTTCTTCACGTTAATATATTAAAAATATCAGAAGTAACACTTCTCATAAAGTTTATATGAAATAACATTATAAAAGATATTGATAGAAGTTAGCAAAATTTTTTATAACTCGTACTTTTATTCCTTTATTTTAATCAGTTATTTATAATTTTGCGCATCGAATGTATATTTCTAACGTTTATATACTATTTAATTTAAATAAAGTTTTTACCATCGAATATTGTCATCAAATTTTTTTGATCAAATTTATAGACTTTTTAGTTATTTCTCAAATTAACTGAATTTTGGACAAATTAATATGTTTCGAATGCTTATACTTTAGAAAGCAAATAATTGAAGATTTTAAAAATATGAGTATATAATTTTGATATAAGGTTTACATTTCATTGTAATGTAAGTATTACATTAGAATATCTAACTAGACACTCAAAATCTAATGTCCAAAAAATTAAATTAATTATCCATATATTTGTCCGGTTTTTACCAATATGTCTAAATGAAATAAATTGTCCTTTTGAGATAGATTTAAATGTGATATTTTGTACTAAAATAAAATACGTTAAATTACTGTAGGTAAATGTTCTTGTTTGTATAAACATTTTTTTGAAATAAGAATTTATTAACCTATGCTGTCCTTTTATAAATGAAACTTGATTGTTTTGATTCTGATTAGAGAGAGATATAGAGAGATATTTTGAAGTGTTAATTTTATACTAACATCAATTTATATCACATTCTTTTTTATGATCATATTGTTGGAGTCAAATATTGTAAAGTTTATATATCAATGAGGATTAAGAAAGTAAGAACTTGTGTAAATAAAACTTTATAAAGTTTACAAATTATATATAATTTATAAATCTCGTTAAGTACAAAAATTTGTGTATTAAAAATTAAAATTACAAAGAGAATCACTTATTTTTTATAAATGTTACTCTAATTCATCTTTCATATGACGCTGGATATCAGTACTTAATTGGTAGTGATTGTTTGGGTTTTATGGCGCAAGGTGCAAAAATGGACATGCTGCGCCAATTAATTGGTAGTGATGATTGATTTTCATTAGTTAGCTTATTTTTAAATATGCTCAATTAATATTTTATTAAATTCAGTTTTCAGATATTGAGCTTTCTTTTAAAAACTTAACATTAAAAAACACTAATTATTACATTAAAAAATACAAATAAATATTTATATTCAAATTTAACGATTGTTTGTCATTGTGTTGTTCATAAATTAAGAAGTACATATTTATAAGCGATAAATTTTTTGTTAAAAATATTATCACCAAAAATGAAACTCACATTCTGATACTAACAGTATAGTTAAATTTTAGCAAATTTTCAAAAGTTAATAATAATCCCTAGTATTTATTCACATATAGCAATACTTTGAGAGAATCAACGTCTTCATAAACTAAGGGAAATGTGGATTGTATGACAAAAATTTCACTTACAGGTAGCTTCAGTTTCTAATACTGTGAATGACGCTAATCAACAATTAAGCAAGAAAGTTAAATGCAGATATTTTAAAATTTGGCAAATATCTAGCAATAATGCTACAAAGTTATAGTATTTCTTATTTCACTAACTACGATGTTAATAGATTAAGCCTTCATACTCATAATTAGTTAAAGAAAACTAACATTCAATATTTGTCAGTTAGTACTAAACAGAAAGAGATAAGTCTAGTTTTAAAATTGAACTTTATTAAGGAAATAAAACTACTGATGCGGAAAAATGTTTATATATTTCTAAAAAAAATTTTACAAATTAATCATGATATAATTTTTAACTCAGTACAGATTTCTGTTGTTTCATAGTTGCAGTCTAAGGACGTTGAAATTCACCTAAATAGCAGTTGGGATTTGGGAAATATAATGACATTATCTCTAAATTTTTAAATGGAACTTTCCTAGAATAATTTGTTCATTATTTAAATCTTAAGTAAATAAGTGAAGAGAATAAACTGTCTCGAGATTACGCATGTTCTTTCTTTCTACTTCCTATTATTAAAAATAAAAGTTATTGCAATCATGTTGTAATTTCATACAAATGGAAAATAATTTAATATAATTAATCAATATTTGTAATTCAGAACAGCCATTTAATGTTATTTTTTTCAAATGCTTCCTAATATTTAATACTACGCCTTAAATTCACACACACACATACACACATACACATATATATATATATATATATATATATATATATACACACACACACACACACACATATACACATATATATATATATATATATATATATATAATTTTAGTAAATTATTAATGGTTATTTATGTTGAAATGCTTTAACATTCCACACACAATGATCTTTTTTCCGATAACGCAATCAAATATATTTAATACTTTTATATTATATATTTAGAGTGATTTTAGATTATTTTCGCTTATAACAACTGAAAATATATATGGTAATTTCTCTTCATTTACGGGCCTCTCATACATTTAAAACGTATATTTACTTGACAAAACCTAGCGTAGTCCCTTTAATTTATGTGTCTTAACTATATAAATAAAAACCTGCCTTCTCTTTAAAAAATAGTTGTCGAAAATAATTAAATCAATAAGGGATTTTATCTACCACAAAAAAGAGAGAAATTTAAAGTGACTAAAATTCCTAAATTTCTTGAACTTTGAATAGTCACTGTTACACTTGCATGCTTCTCTCTACCTCCTGAGTTGGGCTCTATCAATTAGATGGAAGTAGCTGGGAGGGAATCTTCATAATTTAGAAGCAGGAACCGAGCAGAAGACACCCGAATATTTAACCTGCCACCCTCAGAGGTATCATTTTACTTGGAGGACATTGTGACCAAGACATATTTAACGTGCTCCAATCACCTATAGTGAACACGACGGATCATTAGTTAAGACGGATTCAAACTCAAAACCTTCCGATAATAAGAACGACACCCTAACCAACCAGGCCACCATAGCCTGCGTATTTAATTGCAAAAACTATAATTATACTTCCGATGTTGGTACGATAAATCATAATTTTGAATTTGACCTTCAGCATACTTTCAATAAAGAATGTGTTCGCATGAGGAAAAACCGTGAGGCTCTTTGTGGTGCATTTGAAAAACCACCGCATGTGGTATAGAGGATAGTTTTGGGAAGCAAAGGAAGAAAACTGATGTATAGGTATTGCAATACAGGAGAAAAGGAAAAGGAGCAAAAGAAAAATCTTACACTTTCTTGACGAAATTTGTCGATGAATAAAAATGCCCAATTCTTGCATATTAGAAACAAAAAAATCTGATTTCTCTATTAAAATGCAAAGATTATAATACCCAAGATGGAAAGAATATTGTAGAAGACAGCTTTTCAGCTGCTTAATGTTTTCTAGTGGTGAAATGCAACCAACATTTTCTAAAATGTTTCATATATAATCGATTGGACTCATACCAAGGGCCTATGCATTCAAAGAACGCCATAAAGGAAATTGTACACTAATTGAACACAATTTTCTTTTGATCATGAGAATGACTACGATGTAAAACTCTGCAAAATGTCTTAAACTCATTCTTATATCACTGAGTCATTAGTGCTCATAATTTACATCTTGATACGGCCATTGATAAAAGTTCTGGACCAGACCATCAATACGCTTTCACCAAATTGGACATTTCCATGCATACATGTTTTATTTATTCCGGGGACCAGATTCTCTCCAGATGAAAATCCACCTAGTGTCGGGATCTAGTGCCGAAATTCATTCTTTATCTCCTTCAATCTGAGATGCTCCTGTACCCACTTCCCATTAATTCTGTTATTTCAAACTTGTATTCCGAACTGTGATACAGTGGTCTACTGCGTAGATCACTGTAGGCTTGAAAGCCTTTGTAAAGTATTCCTCTCTCAAAAATGTGACACTGGTCGTGCGTTCTGGAGAACCTCTTAAGGCTTGCGCTCCCAGATTACAGTTCCCAGCGGGTACCTGGCACTCCGTGCAGGGTGCCCGACATTCTAGACTGAAGTAGAGGCACAACCTGATAGCCAATAGGAATAAAACAGGGCCTCTTCTTCTCGTTGTCTGTCTGTCTATACCCACTTCCTAGAAGCATCGTAGTTGTGCCCTTTTAACGAAACACAAATCAAGTCAGTAATCATTTAAATCCATATTGTGAAGTGTATTTCAAACACTTCAAATTGAAACTCTGGTGCCAACACTCTGAAGGAACTATTGCAATAAAGAGGCACGTTATTTTTGTACAATAAGTGTTAAATAGGAATTTTCATTTTGTGATGTTTTGTGTGTGCAGGTATACAATTTTGTATCAATCAAGTTTCAAAGGACAAATTTCGTTATCTGGAAAATACACTTTTATAAATACCTAATGCGCTTAATACACCTCTAAAAGATACTAAAATCTATTGATTAAGCCAAGTTGAATCATTATATTCTCCATTATAAAATATTCAACAGGTATCAGTTGTCCTTCAGAAGGAATGCTGTAGGTTGGTTTTTGCTCCTTACCTAAAATGCGTAATTTTCTACATAACAGACAAAATTTGATTGTCACTTAACCGGGATTTTTTGGTAAAGTCGATTAGCCGGGCTTAGGATTGATTAGATCAAGATCAACAGTTTAAAGTAAATTTCTTACCGATACAAGCATCCACATTCAGGCAAATAATCGAACCCGCGAGCTGTTGAATCGAGGCATTAAATGTTTAGCAGCCAGCTCGGCAGCAATATTTGAATAGCCTTAACTTTTTCAACACTTATGTGTTTTTTCTATTTAATCTTTTCTATTTCATCCTTGTTAAAAGTTGTCATTTTTATAGTTTTTTTTTCATATAAAAAACCTTATTATCTTTTAATTTTATTTGATCACTGAATTCCAAGTATTTTTTTCTTAAATTGATCTGAATAAGAAAAAAATCTATTGCAGAGTACAATGAACAATTTTACACAAGAAACAAAATCATCTCTTATGAACTGACATAACTAGCTATTCCATCAAAATTTATTGAAAAATATCTTTCGTTTCTTCATAAAAATTATTACTATTTTAGATTGTATAATTATAGTATCTATGGCTTAAGATAAAATATAATATGGTTATAGCATTTCAAATCTGAAACATAAACTTCTGATAAATCTAAAATATGTGTTTGGAAATAGGATTTCGATGATAAAATGGCTCAGAATACTTTTTAGTCAGTAGATATTAATTATTTATTATTGGATTGAGTCAGAATTGTGTCATTTTCAAGATCCTAAAAGCAATTTTTTACATAATAAATTCAAGACAAAATTATTAGGAATACTATTTTAAATATATATTATGGCAGAAAAACCTTAAATACTATAAAAATATTTGTAAATATTTCATTGGCAATTATTTAACAAAGTTTATTTCAGATCTACTTCTTTTACTCTGAACTTTTGGTTCTGTTAATCATTTTTAGAATTTGTGAGTTTTATTGCAGAAGGATTGCAGAATTGTATTGTATGGTAAAGGATTGCAGAAAAGTATTGCAGTAGGATTTTATTTCATTTGTATGATACATGTATTCATTGAAAAATATATTTTTATGCACTTGTTATTATTTCCACATAATATCCTTTTTATTAAATCAATAATGAGGGTCAATAACTTAAAATTGAAACCATCAGCATGAATACATAGTTTCTCCCGTTGCTGTAAATAGTAAATTAACCAAAGTTTTTTAAGTTATAACTGGATCTGAATTTAATATGAATTACGATTAAATTTCCCTTAAAATAAGAATTAACATTAATAGCAAATTTTATACTCACTAGAAGATTCTAAAAATGAACTTTCTTACCAATAAGAAAATACTCCGATGTCAGAAACAATTATCTTTATGAATATGGAAGCACAGATAATCTGATCTGAAAACTAGCTTCTTTTCAATTCAGTTTATGAGAATCCCATATTGCTGAGACGGATGCTTTCTAATTAATTCTTTGCTGAAGGACAGAAACCTGATCATCTTGTGAAGGGAAATAATAGTGTCACTTCATCGCCTAAAATTTCGGATGGGGCAATAGATAATTATCCGCACTTTGGAGCGTTTTCATCAGCTTCGTACTAGTTTTAACAAGATAAGATAAAAAGTTTCAACTTTTTCCTGCATCGATTGTCTCAACTAATTGTGTAATTTAATAATTGGGTAATTTCTCTCATTCAAGAACTATAAAGTTTCATTTACATATTCCAAAATATTTACTCGGGTGATCTAGTTTTATTGGTTCTTACTCAGTTTAACTCAATAAAATATTAGTAAACTACAAGATGCTATTGATAAAAAAATTGAAAAAAAAAAAAAAAAAAAGAGTCACCACTCAAAAGCTGAAAAGCAGCATGTCTTTTTTTCAAATCTATAGAGAAATTCGACTTCATTTTATAGCTATTTTATTTTGTTTTAAAAATATTTTTATTTTTAAACAGTTCATTTGAAAGTAAATGATAGTTATTTTTCAGAACGTATTTTGTAGATAATTTAAATGTTTTGAGTCCCAAAGATAAAAGTACTTTTTACCTATTAAAGAAATGAAATTAATAGCTACAAAATGGAAAGGAAGAGTGCATAAATACAAAGAGTAAATTAATCTTCAAGTTGATTTACTTCCTAAAATTTTTAAAAAATATTAATCTCAAAAAATTATAAAATGCAAATATAAACTTTTATATGACTAATAAATACTTCCGAAACCTGGGTGTTATGAAACAAAGCGGAAAATAACATGTAAAGACGAAGATACAGTCATAAGCTAGAAAAATGAATGACGTGGAATGATAATATTTATCAAAGCTAAAAGTGTATGTAATATGTGGAAAGAAACAGATATGCCAGAGAATATCTCATGAAAAAAATATACACTAATAGAAAAAGAGGATGCCCAATGGTTGGATCAGATTGTGAAAGACGTCAAAAGTAGGAAAATAAATAATAGGAAAAAAATCCAAGGTGAATTGTATTAGAATCTATAAGCACACCGAGAAGTACTGAGCTGAAATACTCCAATAATAGCGTAACTAACTTAATAAATGAATATAAGGACCACACATTTTATTTTATTCAATGAGAGATATTCAAAAGATATTCAAACAATGAAAGATATTGTTGAAATGAAATATATTCAAAAGTAAAACTTGGTAGATAAAAAAATGATCACTGAAAAATTTAAAATACTACATATTTCTCTTATGTAACGCATTGAAAGCATGCTGCAAACAAAAGCTCTGTTTCAAAAAAAAAA
Source organism: Latrodectus hesperus (assembly GCA_037975125.1). NCBI lineage: Eukaryota > Metazoa > Arthropoda > Arachnida > Araneae > Theridiidae > Latrodectus > Latrodectus hesperus. The sequence goes on along the minus strand of CM075854.1, from coordinate 11,081,052 downwards.
AGTGCATTTTATGAAGTTTAAAACTGTGTGTGAATCTACTTAAATAGAAAACAACAAAATAGAATGCATAAAGTTTTATCTTTAAGGAGAGATTTCTTTAAAATTAAATGCAAGATATAAGAATCAAAGCATGTATATTTTTATAATCATAGAGAATCATTTCCTTTCTGCTTTCAAGATTGTTCATAACTATTTGGGAGAAAAAACTTCAGCTATTATAGTTAATTGCTTAAATACAATAGTACACAGACTTTTCAAAAATTTATTGAACAATTTTATTTGACTGTCTGTATTATGGTTTAATTCTCTTAGAACATTACGATGTTACTCTCTCTCATTCTTCTCGAAAGATTTCATGCTAATTTCATGCACATATTATGAAACTAAATAATGTATAAACTACGTTTGTGAACTCAAAACATGAAAGAATGCTATCATAATGAAAACTCTCCAAAAGTTTAAAATTAACATAATAAATTCCATTAAAGAGGAAGGCAAAAGGAAAGATAAAACTGAGTCTAGAATTGTGTTTCTCAGCAGTTTCTTCACGGCTTCAAATATTTTTTTCAGCACCTTAGAAATATTTTCACGTGACTAATTTTCAGGTAAGTTCTTCCAATTTATCTTCATTTGAAAATATTTCAGAATGTGTGTTGAAAGACTTAAATCATAATATAATTACATTTCTAGATTTATTTTTATTTTCATATAATTTTATCGCTTATTTTTAACAAAAAAGTAGATTTTTCTATATTTCTCTGTCATACATATTGTATGCATTGTATACCAAATACTGTAAAATTCAAGATTTATACATTAATCATCAATATTTATCAAAAAATTTTAAACCTATAAATTATATATATATATATATATATATATATATATATATATATATATATATATATATATATATATATATATATATATATATGCACACATTTATGTTACATAAATTTCCTATACATACATTTGTATTTAAAATGATTTGTGATAATAGTACTAAATATATTCAATGAGAATATATTGATGAGTTATCACTTAAGCCTTTAATTCAGCTCCTTTTTTTGAAGGGATAAATGCTTCAAAATCCATTTTAAACTGAAAGTCTACCAAATGAGTCGTGAGGAAAGTATCAACAGTAAACAAAACGAACCTTGAACAGCAGCACTTGAGAATGCTGATAAGTGCATTGAATATTTGGTTAGAAAATCAGACTCTGAAAATTTAATAAAAAAAACGTTTTAAATTGCCCATCAGGAAGATATATGATAAAACCACTTTTTTTATATATTCAAATATATCTCTAGTTTTTAAAAGCAGAACAATTCCTTAACCTCTAATTGTCTTTCAATTCTTTTCCGTCGAGATGGTAGATGAATAGTTAGTTTCTGGTTCAACAGTTTATGAGTTTGAATTCACCCTTGAACTTGGATGTTTGTAATGCTTCACTCTTTCCATTTTGAAAGGTAGGTCCTAGTGTGCAAAGACTGATTATTGAGCAACAAATAAACCAATCCGTTTTCCATTAGCATTGTCTTATTACTCCCAAGGAGCTGGGTTTGAGCAAAATTTATTCTTATCTGATTCTCTAACTGAAAAATACAATTAGCCTTTTTATTGAAAAAAACAAATTTTATTTGTAATTTCATTGTTTGTTTTTTTTCATAAGAAATATCTTCACAACTTGAAATAAATATTTTAGAGCAACAGAAATCATTACTTTGTAAGATTAGTTTAACCATTTGATAAGACTTTTCCATTTTAGGCGTGCTGTTCTTCATGTGAAGATTTCTCAATAACTATTTAGTAAAAATTTCACAATTAAACAACTCCCCCACCCCACGCCTTGATTTAACTATTAGGAAACTTGTATCGGAAGATCTGCAGTGGGTACAATTTAAAGTCTTGATTTCAAACAATATTCTATCTTTTGGGGATATCTTATTCTTATTTAGCATTATAAAAATTTAATTTTCCTTTATAAACGACTAATATTTTATATTAGCTATAAAATTATTTTACATTTCAAAGGACTAAGTTTTTGAGTTCACATGCTAGAAAAATTGAAAAAAAAGGAACTATTCCTAAAAAGTCTATTTCATTGAAAAAAAATAAAGGAAGTATTTCATTTTGAAATCAATTTTCAATTATATCATCAAAATCAGAACTATGATAAAAAAAATGCCTTTGCATTTATTCCCTTAATATGAATATTGAGTAAATAAGTATATGGAACATTTATTTATAAACAAAATATATTTAAAAATTCATAAACAGAAATTGCTAGTAATTAGTTTAATTGTATTTATCGTAAATGCAACATTATCACGATATAATTATATTAAAAAAGAGGCAAATAAATATCTCTTATTTTTTCATAGTATTGATTTTATTTCTTTTTGACTTACCCCGTTTAACATATTTTTGAAAGTTACCCACTCAAACATTCTTATCACAGAATGTTTACAATTTACTTCAGTTTAGTGACTATCAGGTGGAGTTTTTTTCTTTCGAAATAAATTTCATTTTTTCCTGATTTCATTTAACAATCAGAAAAGATTGATAATCCGATTCCATTGTCGGGAAGCAAAGGTGTGAATCAGGTGAAACTGAATCCGGTGATTAATAATATGATGACAAATATTTTACGTAACCTTGAGGAACAATTGTTTCACTCTCTCTTGCAAATAGTCTACTTTATCTCCTTCGAAATTTAAAAGAAAAGTAGTTTTAACATACTCGCATTAAAACAAAATACTTTCATATGGTGCATTGACTTATTAGAATATAATTATTTACGAATTTATAAATAACAAATTGCGCTGATATTAAAATAAATTATACACCTACAACTTGTGATTTTTTCATAAGTGAAGGTTTTAAAATAATTACAAATAAGAAGTATCCAGAATATGCTTAGTTTGAATTTTTATAAAAAGTTGCTTTAAAATATTCTATATTTTCAATGATTTGATACTATGTTTAACAAGAACTTCAATGGTGAAATATGCAACGGAAAGTAAACCATTCTTTAAATTACAATCTTTCACAAAAATTCTGTTGCCGCTCCTTGGGAAATTTCATAAATCTCTATGAATGTTTTACGGCAATATAAAATAAAACATTATTTAAACAATTGTAAATATATTAAACAACCTCTGACCACTTACTAGAATGTGCATGCTTCCTTTATAATAAATATATATAATTTCATGCACGTATGTTTATTCCAAAAGGAATGCCTTCTGTTTAGTAGGAACATTTCATACACGCTATTAAAATAAGAGCTCAGTGGGTGTTTGCACTAAAGCAACAGTAGTTCTTTTACGAATTCTCAGGTTAGATACCAACTACTTTTAAATAATGGGATGTGGCTGTTTCGTTTTTTACATTCACATCTATCTGAAATGTTGCTTGTATATTTCCCATGCTTCTTTGTTTGCAATAAATTAGTGTGAATGATGAAAATTCCTTTCGAAATTATCTGATATTCATCTCAATAATTCGTGAATAACATCCAAGCTAACGGTTTGGAATTTCTTCCAAGTAGTTAAATTTCTCCTAATCAACTAGTGATAAGTGGATCAATGTGTTGTGAATATTAAAAAAGTTATTTTCATCCTTTTGACGCTGATGTGTTATAATTCTTAGCAGCCCTGATAACTGTAAAAATTACCAGTCATCCATTGATATCATAAATAATTAATTTTTTCAAATGCCTTTTCTAGAATTTAATTAGACTCAGCTCTACAAGGGGTGAAGATGATAGCAATTTTTGCCCAAAAGAAACACAAAGAGAGAAATGAGCATTCATGCCCGAACCAGGATTCCAACCCGGGATCTGTTGCTTCGAAGATAGGGACGCTAACCACTCCCCCATCGGTTGGCTACAAATTATTATTTAAATAGCACATTTCAAAGTTTGCAAGTATAATTATATAAAACTAATAAATCTTACCTTAGAATATTAAGGAAAGTATTTGAATAGTTTTTAAATTGGTTTCAAGATCTACAAAATTCTACCCTATTTAGTTTTGTTACAAGAAAAATATAAAAGCAGTTAATTATTTATAACTTTTATGAACCTACTTATATCCTTTATAAGGAAAATTGCAGCGTTTAACACAAGACGTGTTGAATAATTTTTGTAAAAGAAATAAATTGTAAAAATAACAGTAATTCAAAATTCTGATTTTGTGAATAATATCTAAAATGTGTTAACATTGGATTAAACTATTTTTCAAATTTTAGCAAATTACTTAATATTTAAATTTAGCTTAGGACAAAAAAATGTTGAATTAAATATCTGAATTATTTTGTATCTCATAAATATATGTCACCCACTGTAAAACGGGAAAAAATTTTCTTCTGTTTGGAATTTGATCGATGTGAGATATAGAACTTACGTCATAGTTATTATTTGTTTACCACAACTGAATACCATTGACGATCATATCTTCAATGGGTGTCCCACTTTTGGAAATAAAGTGTTGTACATAAAATAGATAAAAAAACTAAATAAAATGTGTGACGAATCAAAAAAAATCTTTTCTTTTGAGAATATTGCTTTTTTTTCTTAATAATTTGTCGTCATTAGAAAAAAAAAACAATTTCAACTCTCATCTTTCTCGAACCAGTTTATTACATTTAAAGTGTTAAAAAATGCAAAAAGTACCTTTTAATTATAAAACCAAACCAAAAATAATTCATAGTTCAAATGAAACCGTCTTCTTTACGTCAAATAATCGGTTGATATTTTCCAATTTATTTTCCTTTCAAATTGCGCGTTATCTTACTTTTTCAAACAGATTTCTGGAAGCACAAAAATTATTTTCACGATAACTGTTTCAGAACAAAGTTAATAAGGGTTTCAGTGGCCAATTATTTATATGGCTGATATAAACTTTCACTTAAAATATAATAAGAAAATACCACAATTCGGTACTTGTGAATATTGAAAACATTTCAAAAGTTGATTTTAAATATTTTTAATATAAAGTAATATTTATAATATTTCAATTGTCTTCACAGATTTTGGTGTAGGTACGAAAAAAAATGATAAAGTAAGCGAATGAAAGACAAAAACTAAAATTTTCCTTCTCATAACTTAAAATTAATTCCTTGAATTTAGAACATATTTAGGCAAATTTCAAAGATAAGATAAATTAATAATTTTCAAAAATCAATATAAGCCAAATTTTAAATATTTTTAATAGATTTTCAGTTACATCAGTTATAATTCCAAAATTTTTTTTTTAATTAAACCTCATTGAGAAAAACAAATTTTTAAACAGTGAATAATAATTGATAGGAAAATATCTTTGGTTCTGCTAATTTTAAAAGACAATCTACTTGAGGCACAGAAATTCATTTCAATAAGGAAAATTTTGTTCTTGAAAAGTATGTTGGAACTAATGAGATAAGGGCAAGAACATGCTTTTTCAAAACATTAAAATCCTTTCACACACATTCTTCAGCCTTCACTCGATTTAACAAACACAGCTGCTGGTTTGTTCTATCCTTAAATACTTTTTAGGATAGAAAAGGAAAATTTAAAAAGGAAAATTTCGTTTCAGTGATAGATCTTACAGAATATCAAAGACATAATACTTTATCATTTGAAATTCAATTATGCATTGCTTCATCATTTGAAATTCATTTATATAATGCTTCATCACATTTGAAATTCAATTATACAATGTTTTTTCGTTTCTCTACTTGTTATTAAGAAATTTAGTCCTGATACGCAATGAATAGAAAATTTTAAATTAAAGAGAGTAGCTGAATAAAATAAAAATAATTAGAATAGTAAAAGAACTCCCAACAAAAATAGTGATAAAAACCTCTATAAGACAAAAAATGTTGAAAATTTAACCAAAAATTACTCCAATAGAAATACATTGTTATTACCATTTTAAAGAAAGTCATTACTTTCATTAGGTGGAGGAAATTGATGCGAACTATATTTCTAATTAATTATCTGTTTTCACAATTATTAATTGATCATTCTATAATTAATATATGTGGATCAAATAAAATAATTTGTAAATTTATAATTTCCATAAGAATTATCAATTCAATTATTTTACTTAGGAAATTTGTATTCTTTCTTTTTGTAGTAAAATTTCATTATTCAAAGTGTTACCATGATTTAAATACAACATATTAAATGCTAATGATTTTATAATCTAAATACTTTATTCTCTTGTATTTGGCTCATTGTTTATAAAAAATTATTAATATTATAATCCATATAGGTGAAATCAAAGTAAGTCACAAAGAAGGAACGAATGATATTCCTAATGGTTAATATTCATTCATCAAAAATCGAAGAAAACGAAATTAAGTATTATTTATATATCGGACACTTGCATAATAAATATTTAAGAAATAAGCTCTATTCACTAGAAAAAAATTCCATACAATTGCTTGACTCCAACAGTGGTTTTAAATTTCTATTCAATATTTCAACTAATATTTATTAATTTGTGAGTCGTATTATAATATTCAATTTACAATTTGCATTTTTAGCTCGTATAATCTTTAATAACCGTTTTCATTTAATTCCTTTTGCTCTGTAATGATGAAGAAAGATAAATGAATTAGCTGCATTATTGAGTTTATGGTCTGGCAAAAATTCCCTTGCTAGACACATTTAGAAACTTTCTCTACCATTTCCTTAATCTAATTAGAAGTAGCCACATGGCTTTGAACGGACATTGTCCACTGTTTTCTGTCACTTGAGGTATGCGCTTATGACCGAGTGGAAACATTAAAGATCCTCTCTGTCAACATATGTTTTTTCATCTGAATGGATGGCTTTCTCCAATGTCATAAGTATTTTTCCTTCCCTTACCTTTAAAAAACTTTTATTAAATTTTGGTTTTCATCTCCTTATTTCGATTAAATGTAAAATAAAGCTATAACAAAATGTACTTATTTTTTACTATCAAATGTTGAGTTAACTTTTATTTATGTCCAGATATTTTAAAAAAGTATAACCATATTATTTACTGATGTTTTTAATGCGATACAAATTGCAAATCTCTGGAATTTACGTTTTTATTACTAAAAAGTCTCTCCCATTTAATTTTGCTTCCTATATATATATATATATATATATATATATATATATATATATATATATATATATATATATATATATATATATATATATATATATAAACTCATTAACTCATGACTTATATTTAAAACATAGAAAAATTATCCATCAGTTGATACTCAAAAATGTTATATTTTAAGAAACTACTAAAGATACTTCAGTAGCTTTTCTAGCTTGTTTATATATAATCTTTCAAATAAAAAACTGAATAGTTCAAGCATAGAGCACTTTGAAAATTAACATTAACAAAAAATTTAAGTGCTCAAAATTTTACGCATATATTAAGAGTTATAAATCATATACGTATCTATATTTGGTGAGTTATCTCAAACTTTCATTTGGGAAAATACTTGTTAAATAATGTTAAATCTTTTTACCACCGAATATTTTTAAATGAAAAATATACGAAAAATGTGAAATCTGGTACTTACTATAATCTCATGTTGCTATAGCTGTATTAAAATAAGTTTTCATGTCAAACTGAGAAAAATTTGGTTTTCAAATTATTTAAATTAACCAAGTTATTTCGATACAAAACATCCATAAATATTTTAGAGAATAAACAATTGAGTGGCAAAATTGTTTAAACTATAAAGCCAGTTACGTTATATTAAATATCATTTAAAAAAATTCATGTAACTAATTTCATTTACATAGCATGCCTTGAGTAATTGTCGGACACTTTCATGTTCGTATATTGACAATATCTGAACCATCCTGTAAGCAGAAAATGTATTAACGATTATAATGTGAAATTAAATAGCAAATCAGAATAAACAATATAAGCATTTCTTTGTTAAATTCCTTTAAATATCCTCGTTATCATAGATATTTTTGAAAAATAAAACAAAAAAGAAACACTGTTACAAACATCATGTGTGAGAAGCTAAATAAATTTTGGGGTTGTTTTAAAAAAATTATTTAAAACACCAATCAAGTTACTTAATCAGTTAATCATTTAAAAATTTAAGTGCATCAATTTCATTTACGCAGCATGTCTAAAGTAATTGCAAGAAACTTTCATGTTTGAATATTGACAAAATATGCACTAATGGATGTATTATAAGCAAAAGTTGTATTTATTATTACATGAGAAATTAAATGTTAAATGAGATAAGTAGCAAAACATTTGTCAGATTCTTTAATTCTTCCAAAATCATGATTATTGTACATTCTGAGAAAAGTAAAACGGAAATGAAGCATTTCTGCAAAAATCATGATTGAACTGCTAAACCATTTTTGATGTCAAAAATGTTCTTTAGAGAATAAGGCTTAACATGTGGCATGATTTAATGGAAAAAACCAAGGAAAATATTAAAATATTTGTATATTAAAACCGCAATTTTGATATAATACTGCATTCAATAATCTTCCTGATGAACAGAATAGAAAATCGTAAAGACGGCATGGAGCATTAATAAATCGTATCAATAATATCGTCATAGAACATGTGTAAGATATTGTTCTGTGTGTGTATATATATATATATATATATATATATATATATATATATATATATATATATATATATATATATACTGCTCAAAACAATTAAAGGATATAGCGATTTTAGGTGGATCTTGTGGCTGGGAAACTTTTTAGCTGATTGATACGTGGTCGACAGACGTAATAGGTTATATGAGAATAAATTACACATGTTTGGCAGAAAAAAATGCATTTTTTGCGCATTTGTGTACAAAAGGAAAAAAACACAATTTGTGCATATGAGAAAAAAAGAATAAGAAAAGGTATTGTCTTCAAAGGAAGTCATGGTTTCCACGGACGGCCAGCAACGTTGAACACCTTTGAGGCAGGAAATCAATGAGGCTATTAATCAAGAGTTGGGGTATTCTGTTCCACTCTTCCAAAAGAGATCTTTCCAGTTCTTGGAGAGTTTGTGGGGGTGGTTGGTGGCCAGCAACTCATCTTCCTAGAGCGTCCCTAACGTGCTGTGTTGTATTCATGTCTGGAGAACACGTTGGCCATTCCATTCGTACAATTCCTTCCGTGAAAAGGAAATGCTCCACCAGGTTAGCACGATATGGCCTGCAGTTATCGTCCATTAAAATGAAGTCATCTCCGATTGCTGCAGCGTAAGGGACTACAATAGGTCTGATGATCTCATCCCTATATCGGCGACCAGTCAGAGGTGCATCTCAAATGATATAGAGGTTCGTACGCCCGTCAATGGAGATGCCACCATATACCAACACTCCCCCACCGTCAAATCTGACACTTTCATGCACGAACGCTGGATTATTCCTACTGCCACGGTCCCTCCAGATGAAAATACGCCTATTATCAGGATGAACAGAAAATCGGGACTCGTCAGAAAAAAGAACATTGCTCCATTCATTTCTCCTCCAGTTCACATGCTCTGTTGCCCACTCCCTGTGGTCGCGACGATGCCTTGATGTTAGTTTAGCATATACCATCGGTCGACGAGCATACAGACCTACACCATGGAGCCGGTTTCGGACAGTCTGAGTTGAAACCGTGGTGTCAGTAGCCGAGCGAAGGTGTTGTTGGAGAACAGTAGCGTTCATATTTTGGTGTCTCCGAGCCGTTAACACAAAATAATGATCTTCATTGGGCGTTGTTGCCCACCTACGACCTTCCCCTGGTCTTCGGCCTGCATTTCCAGCCTCCAAAAAACGGTTCCAGATCCTGGAAATCACACTTTGTAACACTCCAATGGCTTGCACTACTCCGGCTTGAGTTTGGCCCCCTTCTAACCTACCAACAACTCTCCCAGCTTCTGAATCGGCTGAATGACTTTGCTGAGACATCGTACTCATCGAAACAAATCAGTCACTATACCGATCATCCTTGTATTCATTGTCTTTTATTCAGTTGAAAGTCAAATTTCATTCACTGCAGCTGAAGTGATGTTTTTGACGTCGAACTCAAAATTAGCATACTCCACAATTTGAAAATCAGAAAAAATTTTCATTTGTGATTCTCTTCTTCCATTTTCAGCAAAAAAAATTCGTTTATATCTTTATTTTATGTAAAACTTGCAATATCCTTTAATTGTTTTGAGCAGTGTATATATATATATATATATATATATATATATATATATATATATATATATATATATATATATATATATATATATATATATATATATATATCAAATAATGTACATATTTCATATTGGTATGACTGAGAAAAAAGAAGTAGTAAGGATATAAACATAATTAATACTTATCATGTTTAAAAAATTCAAGCAAGTACTTTAATTGCAATTGAAAGGAAAACAGTAGTAAGAAAATACCCTTTCAAATTCCATTGGTACACGTGCGTTTCGCTTAATATGACGGCTAACTACCCAAATAACGAGCACATCAGTTAGTTGTGACAGATATTTTGGCAAAAACATGAAACCTACATGAAACCTTATACCAACTACAGACCACGTGTTGCAGCAATACGGGAAAAAATCTTTACTTCGATTATTATTCTTTTCCACACCTGTATTTATTTCTAGAATGCTTAAATCTCTCTTGAAGCTTCATTATATAAGAAATATTCAATATCTTTAATTTTTTTGAATAAGTAGCATAAGTATGACAGTTTCAGAGGAAAATCTGGTTCGAAATAAGTACGAAATTTGTAAATTTCTTTTCAAAGTTCAGACTTTCGAAATAGTACATTGCCACGTGACAGCAATGCAAATTTCAGAAGAACATAGGGGACATGTGCTTAGCTCCTAAACATTTGCTCAGATTTTTGAAAAATCTAGTTTTAAGTGGCAAAGCTTTTTAAGATGCTTATTATATTTATTATTCCCTTTAAAATGAGATTCAATAGACGTACTCAGTTATTTCGACAAAAGTACTTCTCTGAGAATGAAGCCATTCGTCCATGTATAATCTGGAGAGAGCTTCGAAGCCACAATCAACGATTATAGTTTTCATCAGTCATTGATTGGCCACAGTTAGTACACACTCCGTGAATTTGGAGTGGTAGTTACACACTCCGTGAATAACTACCACTCCAAATCATTTTCTGCCATAAATGTGTCATAAAATATTGAACTTTGGATCTTTAAAATTTACCTTTTCAATTACGCTTTTACAAAAGATCTTCAACGATGATATAATCATCAGTCAAATGTGCATATCTAATGAGATGAGCCTCTTTATTGTTGTCTATGGACAATTCTAACTGTAAACCAAATTTGTTTCCTTTCATTTTTCTAAATGATTAATATTGAGATCCTGACACAGTTGCTAGAGTCTTCCATAATTGGTGTTGTTTGTCAAAGAAATGCTTGATGATATTTCTCGCATTTACTTTTATCATTTTATTAGTCATATGTAAAACAGACGAAAGAATTGATTCTTTATAGCAATAGAGAGTCCTCTTTTGAATTTTACTACTTTATAAACCATTTTGGAAGATATCAAGAAGGCATATTTTACACTAACACTTGTTTAGTGAAAACCTTCTTTTGTGAGTGCAAATCTTTCATTTTTCTGTTAAAATATTCAGGTCGTTTACTGTCCATGTCGGAACAAAGGTTTAACAAAGTAAAGGGCCATTTGTCTAATTTTATTCCTATAGTGGTGATTAGACCTTTCTAAGCCACTAATCATCACTATAGGAATAAAAATTTAAAAAATTTTCAAGCACCCATCAGGGAGACTTATTTGCAAAAAGTAAACCTATAACACACATTTTCTTTTGTTCAAGAATGGATGGTGTATAATCTAAGACATTTTACTTCGAAGAAGATAGAAATACTATTCAAGTGTCATGGTAAATCAACAAGAAAATGTTTTGACGCCATGGAGTGGATAACCTAACAGCTGAAAACTGTTTTAAAATCTCCTTAAACACTGAGTATTTGATTTTTGGATGAGTTTTCATAGATTGTGGGCTATATTCAATCTAATTCTCATGTCTGCTGATTTTACAGAATGGAACCAAAGCAATAACGTTTATCAAAAATATATATTTTTATTATTGAGATATTTGGACATAGAACCATATAAATTTTGTCATAAAAAATTGACATAAAATATCATCCAGGAAATATGCCTCATTTTAAAAGATATTAATCAGTTTCCTTTCCATCAAAGAGAGAATTCTACAAACTCGTTCCAAATCTATCCCATTAATGGAGAAAACGATAATAATTAAATCATATCTTATGAAATGATCCTTTTTGAATCGAAACAAATGTCCAAATGTCAAAGTATATTTTTATAACTGTATATTCTTAGTATTATTTTGAAAATCAGAAGGCATATTATTAATTAAAATTAGCCAAGCTGCTTGGATAGAGTGGATGATTTCTTACTGCTTACGTAGCTTTAATTTAGGAATAAATAGACGAAATCATATTTCTATCCTACAATTGTAATGAAATTTATGTTTCTCTCTCTCTCTCCCTCTCTGAGTGCTAAGTAGTGCGGAGATTGGATTTTACTATGTATTGAGTAAAATAAAAAAAACATATGTTATATAAAAATAAAATAAAACGTTAAATTCTATCCAATTCTCTATTATTTCTTTACTTTCAACTGAAAAACTTAAAATGCATAAACATTTTCATGGCATATCATGCAATTAAGTATAAATAGCACCTGTAAGTTTATTTTGATTACATTTTTGGTAACTCATAGCGAAAGTTTTAAGGCTCTCAAAAAAGGTTTATATATATATATATATATATATATATATATATATATATATATATATATATATATATATATATATATATATATATATATATATATAATTTGTTTAAAAATAAATTTATATTATTTCAATTTATTTATTTATTTGAATAATAATCTTTTTTTTTCAGAATGCTTTTTTTAATTTGGTTGTTCTTAAAAATCAAAGAAAAAGCAAATAGACAAGTTGAAATAAATTTTGCAAAATATAGTTTGACTTTGCAAATGACATCAGATATAAGATGAAGCTAGGAATTCAGTCGTGTGATAACTCTAATAAGAAAACTAACAAGAAAACAGATAATTAAGATATAAATAGGACAAGATGCGCCAAAACTTTGATTACTTCAAAGCAATGTTCATTTTTTCATTTTTTACATTTTTTCTATATAATTATATTTTAATCAAAATCAAAGCAACGGTAAAAATTCAACAGAAATATAATTTTTGTATATAATTAATAAATCTAATACTAAATAATTCATAAAATACAATGAAAATAAAAGGTTAAACATGCACATATTTGCACAAATATTTTAAAATAACAACTATATAAATTAAATAAAATGTGTATAAAACTTATTGCCCTTAAGAAAATCAAAAAATCTATTGGGAGTTTACCTCAATACAAATCAAATAAACTTAAAACACCACTATTAAAAAATTTAAATCTATAACGGTTAAAATCTAAACATGAGATTAAAATATGGAAAACAGTGAATGATTCGTCACACGTTTCACACTAAAGATTCAAAGCAAAAAAAAAAAGATGCCTATGTGTATGTGTGTACGATACGAAGGCGAATTAATCTAAGTCAGCACTTTATATCTATAAAATCAATAATGGGGTGAGTTATAGAAAAGCTTCTTTCTGACGTATATGTTCTCTGACTCTTGCTATAAGGAATAAATCAATTTTTGACACCTTTCTCTCATTACAAATTGGAAGTGAATGGCGAAAGTGGATTCGATGTAATAGTAGCTGAACCAGCCTTTTCTTTGGCATAGAATGTATGGAAATATGGTATAGATTTTGTTGTTGAACTGCAGATTTTATGATTCTTGCTACAGAGATTCAATTAACATTTTACTTACATAATCTCATCAGGAATTGGAAGTGAGGAACTCGAGATTCAGCCTTAGCAGCTGTATCTGAATTTTCATTACTATCGAAACCTACATGGTCTGCGATCCAATGAAAAAAACTGCTTCACATCCTTTCCAGCAACGGAATCCAATGTTCCTTAAATATTGGACGCAACAGGAGGACAATAAATGTTTGAACTTTTAACGCTTCTAAAACTCAAATTATCAGTATACACGTAAAATATTTTTATGGTATTTGAATTACACACGTAAAATTCGAAGTATGCACGCAAAACTATCAGTATACAGGTAAATCTTCTTTAAGTTTATATATGGTATTCAATCTAAAGTGCCTAATCTATTGCCGTGACTTCAACACAGTAAAGATGAAGCAGGAAGTATGAAGGATATAATTGAGGGTAATCTGCATAAAAATACCACAACTAATATGTCATGCAGTTTTCAATCTATCCATGAATACCCATGAGTAGTAGAAATACTGACAGCGATTTGATAAGAAAAATTGTTGAAAAATAATAGAAGTTGTATCCAGTTTTGTCTCTCTGGACTGAGAAAATGGTTTGATTAATCTTAACCGAGGATCATACCAAAGCGGATATGATAATTAGTCATCGGTAAAGGAAATGACGTAAGTCAGACAATGAAAAATGGTTTTCCATTCGGGTGAAAAAGGTGAAATGCTGTTTGGACAGGCATGACAAATTACTCTTGTTAAACAAAATGGACCAAATTTCTCTTGCTAAGAGACAGAGTTTGGCCATTTTCAGCACACTATAGTAGTAAGTTTGTTAACAGCTGTTTGTAATTGTCTCTCCATTAAATCGATGTTTGACGCCTGACAAGGTATTTGCATATCGTCAACAAACAATGTACCAAATACAGGTGATGATAAAAGATGAAGGATGTTATTGATAAGAATGCGATAATTAGTAATGCTTAAAATAGAGTATTGAGGAACACCCTCAGATGAATAAAAGAATTAGATATATAGGTTCCAATACGAACATTAAAAACATAGGAGCATAAAAAATTCGAAGAAATATTGGAAGATTAAATTAGATTCATGTAATGTACGAAGAATCCCGTGACACCATATAAAGGTCATTTGAATTCTCAGTAACAAAGAAAATGGAAACCAAATGATTTCTCTACGCATTAGCATTACAATTTTGTTTCCAAACATGTCATTTTATTAAGAGTGGATTAAAAAAAAGAGTGTTGTTTTATTAAGACTTAATAACTTTAAGGAAACTATTCTGATTAAGATAAACACATTTGTTTTCAAATACATATATTAGACATGTTCTGACCATACGTTCGAGAGTCTTACACAAGCTTCTCGTCAGGGCTATTGGTCGATAACTTAGAGTATCTAAAAGAATTTTCCAAGTTTCAAGACCAAAGTCGCTCTGACTTTTCTCCAAAAAGATGGCAATTCATTTTCAGTCCAGATCCTATTGAACAAATGAGTTAAATTCACTGGATGGCCTGAACTTATAAGTTGAAGCATGGGATAACTGATTCCATTAGGTCATTGACTGGTGTTATTGACCTGCTGTAAAGCCTTCTTCAACTCCAACATTTTAAATTCCCAGTTGTAAGGCAAGACTTCTCTATGGTATAATAAATCAGTTTTTGCTTACACAATTCTTTGTCCTTAAAAACGAAAGACTATAAGAGTACAGATTTGAGTTACTAGTTTCACTAAGGACGTTATCTATTTCCTTATAAAAACAATATACAGCAGCTTCGGTTATCAAAATAGAATTGGAAAATTTCTTATAAATATCATTAGCTGTTTTTATTTTTCCATAAAACTACTCTCTCTGAGTGTTGAAGATAAGTAACAAGACTCCAGTACTTATGTCATATTGTGAAATTCTTAGTAATAATACTATCAGCTGCTTTTAAGATTGTTTCAATGGATTTAGTAAGTGTTTCATCAATACTCTCCATCAAAACCCTTTCATTGTTAATGACTGCCAATTGTGTAAATAAAGTCCAGTCTGACCGATGTGCCCTTAAGTAGGTATACGTTGACACTTACTGCTACTTGTAGTCTAAGAGATGACGGGAGGAAAATGATCACTTTTCTACTAATAAATTTGCTACAATAATAAACAAATGGCAAGTTCTAGGGAATGAAATGGTCTTGTGGGTATGTCAAAGTATGTATTCTCGTCGATATTAATCAGACATAGACAGTTATCAGCAATTAACTGTTCTACCTGATTAACCGCTAGAATTGGCATCATCTTTTCCACACAAGCAACTGACCCTTAAATTCACCGATCAACAAAAAAGAGTGGGCAAATGATCAACAAATACGTCAAGTTTCTCTAGGCGGATGGCATCCTATGGTAGCAAATACAAACTATAGAATGTAATCAAGGAAGCAGTATAAAATCTCATGGTACGAAATCACTTGTGTGCAACGAGTGCAGGTAAGTTTGCTTCGACAAACATTTTTTTCATTCTCAAATTGCTGACTCTAGAAGCATAGCAAAGGGTTCGGAAAATACGGCCTAACTGCTAAATGCAAATATGCAATTTTAACCTACGGTGGACAGTCTGTTGTCAACAGTGTCAGAGTTAAATGTTTGGCATTTATAAATTTATTATCACGTTTGACAGTAATACGGTGTACAGCACAGATTTTCTGATCCTTTAAATTTTCGAGGCTTTTATTCCTCGTCATATTGAATAGATTAGCTGTCAAAATCACTACACTTCAAATATTCAAACTCGCATGAGACAATGCATTAACTTCTTTGTTAGTGAGCTGGTGCATGTTGCTTATCATCATTGACTGGATGTCAGAAGCAACTTCGACAAGCAAGTCTCCTGAACGAATGAACTTTACTTCCACAAGAATTCCCGATATACTTTTCTGATAAGGATAAGGAAAGGGGATACTGTTTTAAGGGAAGGGGGTACTGAATAAGGAAAGGGGATACTGTTTTAAAGGCACCCTATTTCCTTTGTATAATAGGAAATTTGGCTTTCAATATTACTAACAGATGCTCTCTGGGGAGAACTGAAGAGTTTTTATTTTTCTTATGTAGAAAAATAGAAATTGGGAACCGATGCCACCCTTACCACTGGGACATACGAGAGGATGCTGACAAACTGCACCGAAGCATTCATCCTTGAGATGACCTGTATTCTTAACGAGTCATCAGTACCGATCGCTTGTTCCATAAGGCTGGTTGATGTCCTGAGGATCACAGAACTCCCCCCGTTTACTTAAAGCAAAAGTTTAGTCCCGTGGTGTGGTGGCTTAGTCCCCAGGAGAAACTTATAGCAATAGAGTGGTGATAGATACTCTAGGGTAGCTCTCAACCCTTTACAAGGCAACCAACCACAATGAGGGAGAAGAGGAAAGGAAAAGAGAGAAATGAAAGAATGGTACACAGATCACTGGCTTACCTCAAAAATGATTACTTAAATAAAATAAACCCTCTGAGGGGGAATGTGGCAAATGTGTTCCACTGTAATTGAGTTATTATTTATGCATGTCATTAATTTCCTTTACAAAATACAGAGGGTGTTAACACATTTTTAGAATGATTTTGGGGCCGTTTAATTAATGTTTAAAATGTAAAGACTACTTTTTTAAATGTTCGATCTGATAGCTTTCTTTCTGGATTATAAGTCTGCATCGTGATTTCCATGACATAAGAGCTTTTCGTAAAATTTTCAGAGGTATTGCTTTCCATCCCTCTTCCACTACTTTCCAGAGTCTATCCATTGTGATGGGTTTGCGTTTAGAAAGAGCTCTTTTTAACAGACCAAAGACACAATAGTCCATCGGTGAAACGTCAGGGGACTTCACAAGAATATGTTGAAAAGGTATATATGCAATACTTGTATTAGTCTTCATTTTTTCAAGGAATGCAGCGGTAGTTTTCGAAGTATGACTTGTGGCTTTGTCTTGATGAAGTTTCACTCTTTGAAAGTCTTTGGGATAAAAAAGTGGAATTTCTTCTGTAAATATTGGACGTAAAACCTTCTCCTGATAGTATGATGAGTTGATTTTAACATTTTTTTCTACTCTTTTTATTTTTAATTTCCCATTGTAGGAGAAACCTGCGACTATCATAAACCCCTTACTGAAACTTTCTTTACATTGACGGAACCAGGTTTGTACATTTTTTCTCCTCGTTTCCTATAGTGAATAGACCTTTTTTGTTGCAGTCATTTAGGTAAACCCATGCTTCATCAAGGGTTACAATGTATTTCCATTTATCTCTTGCTAAATGGTTTTCATACAGGATTCTACAAAATGTTTTGCGTTGAGCCACATGTCTCGGCAAAAGCTGGTGAACATTATGGTTTTTAGCTTTTTTAAGTTGTAAATCTTGATTTATTATTTTATTTATTGTTGATACAGATGTATCTAAAGACTTTGCAATTGATTTCTGTGTTGATGGATTTTCTCTTGTTACCAGCAATTTCACTTTAGGAACATTTGAAACAGTACGTACTTTTTACGGATACTCGTTTGGAGTCTTCTTTCCATGTAGAAATAATGATTGACGGTTTTTACCTGTCCGATTAATAATGTTGCTTATTTTGCATATAGAAATTTTAATATCATGCATTTCACAACGTTTTTGAATCCTGGAATAAGAATATTTCTCTTCGGAAAGCGCAAAAACATATCCCTCAATCCACAGCTTGTTTACATGCTACATTTTGAAAGAACAATAAATTTAAAAGTAGCAGAAGATATTTCTCATTTCAAAAAATAAGCTGTTGCCAAAAATTTTTATTTCAAAACAGTTACTTTTTTAAAATTCTTAATCGAAATCGTTCTAAAAATGTGTTAACACCCTCTGTATTTCGGATATATTTAAATGTCTAAAAAAAGTGTAGTCTAAATCATCAGAAGATCAAAGACTAATTATGGTAGGAATTGAATAAGGACTGAAATTTTAGTGATGATAATTTAGATTATCAAAAATCAAAAAATTATAATATATGCATATGACATATTAAAAAAATAATAATTTTGATGTTGGTTTTGCATTTAGAGAGGAAACTTTTGAAAATGAAATACTCTCATCATACTCTTCAATCATATAAAAATTAAATATTAAACTTTGAATTCGCTGAATACGAAATCAAGAGCTAGAAATCAAATCCAACACTGAGAGTTTTCATGAAACTGTGCAAAAAGCAGCCTTGTAATAATTTAAATAGACTTCTTCACTGTTTGATAAAGAGAGCTTGAATGCACTTTAAAAGAAACAAATAATGACAACTTTAAGGATTTTCATTTTAAACGCCTTTGATTTTTCTCAATTTATTTGATAGTACTTTTTTACATTTTCGATAGTAAAAAAAAATCTGGAACAAGTTTTCTAAATTTCTAGAACAATTTTTAGTTTTTCTAGCTTACTAAAACACAATTTATAGTTTTTAATTCTCTCCTTCCAATAAAAATATTCATTCCCATATATTTATGATCGCATCAAAGTGCTCAACAAAAATTTCACTATAAATCTATTAAGTGTCATTTATTATTTTAACAATGATTTTTAAAACAAATTTTCAAACAGAAAGTTTGTAAAATATGAGAAATTGCACAAAAAGAGAATGCAGTTTAAAAGGAGAAAACTGAATCAGTAGTTCTCATTGTATTTAATTTACTTTCACTTGATTAATGCAGTCCAATTCTGAGAGGGGTCTTGTTTGAGAAAGGCCAGCATATCATAATTTTTCTATTACAAAATTCCAAATATCGAACATTAATGGACGAAAATCATTAAGCGTATTTTAGTACCTTGTACACTTCAAAGTTGATTATAAGGTAATTTTATGATGTAAAAAAAGTTATTCTTAAATAAATCTATAATTTTTTAAAATTACTTTTACGATATATTTTTTGCTCATTAAAAATTTATCCATATTTTGTACATTAACTTAATTTTCTTTTCCCTTTTAATTCAATGCAAATTTAGCACTTTAAGTGTATAATGTATGAAACAACCGAAAGTTATAAAAACCTAATTTAGCAGCTAAAAATACTATAAAAATTTACTTATGATGAAGTACAATTCCAAAATTTGCTTTACATAATGATCGCTTTTATTATTCTTCAATAAAATTCACTATAAATTTCTTTCTAAAAAAGAAAAATGCCGTGAAACTTTGTTGTATAGATCGAAATATCATAGCAGTAAAAAAAAAAAAACTAAAGATTCGTGGTTTTGATCCTTAAAAACTCCAAAGAATCAAAAATACAAAAGAATTCAATTTCTACTTAAAATATAATTTTGTGAATAATTGTATTATTTACTAGCTAACAGTGAAATAACAGATGATAGTAAAATTCTTGGTAAGGTAATTCAAACTCGTTGCTATTCGGAAAATTTGCATCCATCATATAACTAAAGTAATTTTAAAAACACCCTTAAAAACCCATTTCTATTTAAACTATATTAAAAAAATTTTTACGCTTTTTTGCTGTGATCATCATTGAGTACATTGGTAAAAAAATTAATAAAAAAGTACCTGCTGAAAGATGTTTAAGTTAATTTTAAAATTTTCATTATTTGAATTTGAAATAACATATGATCTAGAATTACATAAATATCTAAATATATTATTTAAGATCCCTCAAATAAATTTCTATTCAAATTTAGTTGTAACAATTTTTAAATGCGGTTAGCATAATAAATGTATAGCAAATGCGTGATTATGTAATTGAAAAGGCTTTTAAAATTGTCATATTATGAGTAAAAGTATAAGTTCTGACATTGAATAGACATCACGCAGTTCCGTTTAAGTTTGGTCATTATAAATTCATCTTTAGTCAACGAACTTAAAAAGAGATAGAACACAAAAGAAAATCCGGAAATGTCGTACAAGTAATTACTTCCTGTCCTTTAAGTTCGAAAAGGAACTTAATGGTCCAACTGGAATCGGGGAAAGTGAGCAGGTTTTTCTTTTCTATTCTCCCACATCGGTTACTAAATGATGTATGTGGGATCATATTAAAGAGATAAATTGGTCCTTAGCAATATTTTACCTCGTTTTGTTCATTATTTTTATTTTCTAAGAAATTACTAAAAATTATGTAAAAGAATGATGCAATATTAAAAATTAAAATAACTTTCTAACTTATACATTTTTTCCGAGAGTTTTTTCCTGGGAATTTTAATAAGCAAACCAGAGAATATTTCAAATATATCGTATGTGTTTAAGAATATATTTAAAACGTCCTCGGAAGAGCGAATTTAAATATCTTCCATAAAAGGAACTTATTTTGAAATGGTGGGAGAATCTACCGCAAAGGAAGGTGAGTAATCTCATCAGCTTCATGTCGTATTGGATATCAGTTTAGATACATAACAGGTGTGGCTTTACAGCCTACAGGAATTAACCTTATTTTTGCTACTTTTGGTATTTTTAATCATGTATGCCAACACTATACACATGCCTAGCTTATTTGACAAAGTTCATATCTTTATTTTCAACAAAGCGTATTTTAAATTTTTTCCACCAAAATGTCACACAATAATATTCCTCTACTTTAAATTCTTTAAAATATCATATGTCTGTGTGTGACTTGAGCATTTGGCTAGAAGAGACCAATTCATGCAAAATTTTATGTTTTTTGTGATCACTGTGGATTTTTTTTTTCAATTTCTTAAGAAAGTTGAAGGAAGATAATTACATGAAAATTAAGAATAAAATAAAAATTAGCTTCAAATTTATTGCTTCAGAAAATCAATAAATTTCTCTTTAAAATACTTGCTCAAAATGATTCTAGTATTATAATTCAGCTGAAGTAAGAATACATTTAGCTAAAGAGAGATTATTTAGCAAGAGAACTCTTCAAACACATTTTAATTATAGCTTAACTTTTCAGAATTTTACATTTCTGTGATAGGTAGTTATTTGTGAAGCTCATATGTTTTTGGCGAATTCTTGTGGGAGAATTGTTTCAAAAACCAGTCCTCCAGTATTTGTATCATATTTTAACATTATTTATAGTTGAACAATAATACTGTACTAGAGAAGTATAACAGTCCGTCGAAAACGGTCTGAATTAAAATCCTAAGAAGGTAATCGGGGGTCATTTTTAGATACAATAGGAAAACGTGCAGTACCGATCAACTCACTTGTTCCAAGACTGAGCTTCGAAGAACAATTCGAGAACACAAAATGCTATTATTACAACTACAGCAGATTTGTAACTTGGTGATAAATACGGAAAAATATTTTTTTAATATAAATCAATCATTTTAAAATAGATTGAATAGAATAAATTTTCTATATAAATCAATCTGTAATATATTCCTATGACCTATTGACATTAAACTCAATATTTACTGGAATTCTATTGATATAAAAATCATGAATAATCAGAATTTTTAATAAATGGTTAAAATCCTGAAATGTTAAGGAATTTTGCTAAAAAGCAAGTGCAGTAAATCTAAAAATGCTCTATTCAATGAATCTAATTAAATAGTATGCATTTAAAATAAAAACTAAAAATGAATCCCTTTATTTTCAAGAAATTTCTTATAAACTGAAATTTACTAGCATTGTTAATAAATAGAGTTTCTGTGATTATATAATACATCGTAATCTATATAAGAAATTTAAAGAATAGTTCACTAAAACAATGCCTTGTTAGATCTTCTATAGAACCAGCACGAAAATTTGTAAAGAAGTTACCTCCAATGTACTGAGAAATTGTATTTAGTCTTGAGTAAAATTTTCTCTCAGTCTAAGAACGCGTGTAATTTAAGTGCAAAGGTTACTTTCCAGGGCAGCAGTTAATGTTGTTACCAAATAGTATCTATTGGCAATAAATCAAAAATATTTTAGAATAATCCTGTGTGTTGATACAATATCCCATAAACACTCTTGTAAAATAGACTCATACCTTATTCTTGTTGTGAAATTAAATACCATTATCATAGAGTGTTTACAAATTTTCTTTTGAATTTAAATAATGTATTATTTTTTAACATTTTGTAGTGAATTCATTATTTTTTATTTTTCCCAGAGAGATTCAAACCTGAAATTATTACTTTAATTACTTAATACACTAACTAATTAAAGTAATAATTTACACTAACTACTTATAGTAAGTTACATCACGATAAAAAAAAACTTACTGTGGAGTTGGAAAAATAATTTATATCATCGACTTAAGGAGGAAAGTTTAATTTCTAGACCGGCCTATTTTAAGGACTTCAGCTTTGGGATTTTGTAGTTTCTAGGAGCCACTAGAACGTCAGAACGTCAGAGTGGGATTCAGACTCTCAACCCGGCATTTTCTGTAACTGCTTCTGTGCCATCTCTAAACCCCATCTATCCTCAACCTTGTCACCTCGCCTGTCTTGGACCGGTTTTCCACAAGTCCTGCGCTAGGGTAATCTACTTCGTGGAAGGGAGAAATGGCGAATATTACGGGATACAATCTTACAAAAGAATTAAATATAAAAAGGGACTTCCAGCCAGAAAAAAGGGTAATTTGCAATAGAAATCTATCCAATAAATGCAATGTTCTGAAAAAAAAAATTACTTCAGAGATCAATATAAGCAACTCAAAATGTGATGCCCTTTTGCTCATCTGTTTTGACTTCCATATCGCGAGAGAGGAAACCCGGACATGCAGGCAGAAGTGCATCTCCTGTTGTTCAACTGCGGCTGGGAGCGAAACCGGGACTTTTCTTCTGAAGAGTGGTGTTCCGCTACTAATCCGCAGTAATTCCCGGTGGGCGAATGCTAGAGAGTTTTCTTAGTTACTTTTCCTTGCTACACGTGCCATTATCTATTAAAAGTAACTTTTCTACTTAACTTTGCAATTTTGCTGTTCACTACTCAATTTGTACAAGCTCGTGATTTCGATGCCTTAAAAAAGTTGTCATACAATAAGAAATAAAGAGTGGAATTATTTACCTAAACAGCACTTTCCAATTTCATGAAGATTGTGCTGTATATAAATAATTTATATTTACCATATGAATTATAAGGGAGAGACGTCCTGACTTGTGGGAAATATCTAGCTTATTAAATGAAAGTTTACAACAGTATAATATTATGTGTGCATAATACCATACTAAATGATTACAAATCTGTAAAAAGAACTATTTTTTTACTGATATTTCATCCGCTGAATAAAAATTGGAAAAATTTTTGGAATATAACTTTAAAGTTGAGGCTTATAGAATGACATTCTTAAATGTAGTTGTACATTACATGGTTGTATTCGACTGATGTTAGTTGTACAAGCTTTCTAACAAGGAAAAGAATAGAAAAAAGCCGAAGAAAAAGAAAAACAAAAGCATGAAAAATAAATTTTGATATAAACGCATGAATGAATAGAGACTGATGAGAAAGACTTTTTTTAGTCTTTCTTTTATTTTCTTTCTTGTTGGAGAGTGTTGTACTTCCAACGGATGGCTTACATCCGACAAATATGCAAATTCACAATCATGTAATGTGACGTAATGTATATAGCAGTGTATAAGAAACTGCGTAATGAGTTGCACTCCCATTGAAACGGTTTATTTGTAGAGATGAAGGAAAATTCATCGGCTCTTTCAGATGTTCACAACGAGTTGGATTCTATAAAAAATAACAAAATAAGAAAACGTGTCTGTTTGTCAATTGAACTTTCCAACTACTCACAATTTTCTTTTAACAAATACACTTGAAAAGAGTTTACCATGGTCTAGTAGTAGTAAGATAGCTCTCTTCAGGAATAAAGAGTCTAGAGTTAGGCACTACCTCTGTTGATAACTGTTGAGTATTATTCGGAGCGTTTGTCGAGGCAGTGGGTATAAGATTTTTGCTCTTTTGCAAGACGTAAATACCACGTAAAAATTTTTAATTTATGTTGTATTTTATTAAATGGTAAATACCACGTAAAAGACGTAAAAATTTTATGAAAAACCCTCGCACAATGCAATTTATGTGGGGTCAAAGATGTTTTAAATGGAAAAACTCGTTGTCGCTCAAAGATTAAACTTGCAATTGATCCATTTCAATTCGTTTTAAAAATAAAAATTCCATGTCCAAGGTTGATTGCTTGTATGTCATATAAAGTGCCCTAGAAGACCCGTGAGTACATAAATGCTACTTTCTACCATTTTTTAACCTTTATATTTAGGCTAAGAAATTGACCTTTTCAAGACAAGTTGTATGAAATGAACAGAACCGATTCGGATTTTCAGGTGCTTTGATATATGGAATCTGCGCGATAATTGCCTCCAGTCTCAGATATCTAAATGTATTTTTTAAAATCTCCATCAACTAAAGACTGACAGTTCCTCTTAAAACATTCCAACCGTCAACAAAACTTTTTTTTATAAAACATCTATACAAACTTTCCTAGATTATTATATTCGATGATGTAGAGCATTTTCCTCCGTACAAATTCATCTTTTTTTCACCGTGATGGTAATATTTGTCACAAGTATTGACATTTTATGTGGTGGTACATAAATATAAAATCCATTTCCACAGGAGCTGTGCCGTTTTTTTTATGGCGATCCCTCTCCAATCTGATGATAACGTTAATTATAGACATTTTTTAGCATGCGCAATTGATTCATGTCTGTTTCAAAATGAAATTTGACTCACATATCATTTCTCGTTTGGTATACAAATTCATATTTCACACGACTCAAAGAATTTTACTTTCTCGTTAAACAAGCATAAAGAGACACCAAATAAATACTAATTTTGTATTGCTCATAAAAGAAGCGGCGTAACGATGACCGTTCCACTCGTTTTCCACCCTCCAACTTTTGCAGATTATGACTGGAAGTTTCCATCTGTTGGCTATATATTATTTATATTATACAATAAACTTCCAGCTTACCAAAAAATTAATAAAACTTTATTTTGGAACAGATTTCAAGGGGGAGAAGAAGTAGAATTTCAAAGAGACTGCAACTATATATACTTTGACTGTGTCAGATAACTATGCAAAAATAAATTCCTGAGAATCAGAGCTGCTTACAACTGAAACAACTTTTATCAGGTCTTGATACCAAGTACCACTGAACAGTGGAAGGCGAATGTTGCATATCTGCATGCGTCCGGGTTTCCTCTCTTATGACACGTGTCTATAAAAAAGCTCTCCTGGAATTTAATTTATAGATACTATTGGAAATTAAAAATATCTATATAGGTGCTAACCTCCTTATTCACCAATTAATTTGAAAAAATATTACAAATTATAAAAAACTATTCAAAAACGTGCACCGCTATTAAAAAGAAACGAGAAAATTTGTGATTATATATATTCTTTCATTAAAACTGAAAGGAAAAATTAATTGGGTCTCCATCTAAATATGATATTTAGTATAACATATTAACCTGTGCACATTGTCTATTGTATTAAAAAATGGTAGAGAGTGTTGACATTAAATGTATTTGCTCTTCTGCTATTTTTAACCCCTTTTTTTGTTTTGTTTCGTTTTTATAAAGTTGAATGAAAGGCAAAAACTTGAATGACGTTTAAAAATCATCTTCATCGACTAGTCGTCTCAATTTCATTAAGTAATAACATACGTAGATATGTCACAGTCCACAATTCTGCTTTCACTGTCCACATCACACAAATTTGTTCTGCATAAAATCTTGTGATGAATATTTTCTATCCAATATCCAACATCATTTATAAATGACACAAGAAAAATCTGAGTTCAATTTTTTGTTATTTACCTTGAAGGTACCTTTCGCTTCTTATATCGTGATCTGACCTGATAATTATGATTGACAGGGGATAGGTGCCGATAAATGCGTTGCGGTGATGATTTCTCGAACTTTTTTCTCCTTGTTAATACCCGCAATGCAAATGGAATTCATTCTGTTATGGGAATCTTCCTGCCCTCGAATCATTAAGTTAAGTGAGCTTTCGAAATGGTTAATATTGTGAGAAATGTACGAAGTTTGTTTCCGTGAATGGAACAAGAACAACAAAAAATACATCAGATAGCTTATCATGCAAATAAAAAAATGTAGACTCTTTAAGGCTCATGATGACAAGTCTATTCAGAGCTAAAGACTTCAGGTTTGATCCCAAAATCTGTAAAATCAATGAGAGATGGATGTTTTACAATTTTTTTGCCTTCTTTTTTTAGTTGGAGTGAGTGTTTGAGAATTTATCTTTGCTGTCATTATTTAAATTAGCTGTCATTATGGCCTTGGCTTACATAAATAATTTTTTTCCTAATGCTGAAAATATTCGCACAACTAGCTTTAAGCAGTGTTAAACTAACATCGAAATACACGGAATTCTAGCTGTAATAAATTTGTTGTGGGCGCTCCGTGGCTGAGTGGTCAAAGCATCACTCCGCTAATCGCTTGAGAGCGTAGGAGTGTGGGTTCGATTCCCACCATGGCCCTGGGTGTTTTCTTCGTTATCTTCTGTGGGTGTACATCTGTCATTGTGCTATTTGTCCTATTATCGACGAAGACTTACCAGCGGATCTCAAGAATCAAGCATACAAGTCTGAATATATGTAATGTAATAAATAAAAAAAATAAATTTGTTGTAAGAAAAACGACAGAGAGTAAAAGTATTGCAATTTTTTACTTTCCTATTTTGTAAAAAAAAAAAAAAAAGGGGGGCAAAAGAATAAAACATTTTTTAGCTGGCAATGTTTGCATTTTACATCAGATAAAAAGTATTTTTTTAGCTGTGCTACTACATCAAGTCCCAGTCTTCGTCTTTGAAGAGTAATCATCGAGTTGTTATACGAGTGTGTATATCGAGTCTGATAAAATCTGTCTTGTTAAAATTGCACCCAAAACTACGAGCGTGTTTGCAATTGATGGCAATGCTGCTGACACCTGTTGCATAGAAGAGTACATTCAATGGTCTTCCCCTCCGAGGTACTTATGAGCCAAATGATTCATTTTTGGTATATTCGATGAAAACAACGTAATGACATTTCCTCGACAAGTGACATTTTTTGAAGACCGAAGAAATGGTGAGCTCGAGACGAGAAGTTTGTAGTTTATACGTTAAATGGGTTCTTTTAAGGAACCCATCTTTCGTATGCGACTATCATCTTTTCAACTTGTTTTAAATTGAATAGAGGCGACATAATGGCTGGAAAATCTCGCAGTACGATGTCACCTTCTTCTGAGGCATCAGGGTCAGTTCATGAAGATCGCGATGCGGCAGAACTAAATACTGATCTAACTGTGGACTTTCAGATACTGCTCAAATCGAAACTCGTGTATCCTCAATCAGGTGTGGTTTGGGCAGCGTATCCTTGTTCCTTCGTATAAAATGTTTTAGTCCTTCTAGTCCTTGAAAGTCCATGGCTAAAAAAATGTCTTGGTTACACTGTGAATCGTAAGATGTTCACGAAGGACTTATATGCCCCCACTGTGTGTGTATGTGTGTGTGTGCATACGGGTTTATTTTTTCTTTCTTTTTTATCTAGAAGGACGATTTCAGTAAGTAGCTACTTGCTGAATTTTTCAATTATTTTTATATCATAATAGTTTTAACCTTATCACACAGCTTCCATACACCATTGAATGTGCACGTGATTTTCTGGAATGCTTACTTATTCACTGATCGTCAATTCCATGTATGCAACTGACATAATGATGCTGCAAACCAGCAAATTACTGGATGGAATATCACAGAACGCTATTTTTTATATATGGATGCAATTTTTATATAAATTTTATCACTTTTTGAAGAATCAGGATTCTTTCCTTCACAGGAAATGTCATTCTTTTTTTC
The DNA here is from genome assembly GCA_037975125.1 of Latrodectus hesperus. Classification (NCBI taxonomy): domain Eukaryota; kingdom Metazoa; phylum Arthropoda; class Arachnida; order Araneae; family Theridiidae; genus Latrodectus; species Latrodectus hesperus. Next base: position 11,052,389 of record CM075854.1, on the reverse strand, counting down.
CTAACCATGAAAAATATTCACTCCTTTCTTTTAGTGATTATATTGATTAATTTTATTGATTATTTTATTCATATATTATATTGATTATTTTTATTGATACTTTTATTGATTATTTTATTCACAACAGTCATAGGTATCATTCATTCGATGTATGTATATAGTGAAAAAATAGCATCAAATTCAACGCTAGAAAAAAATAAACTTTTTCTTTATTTTATTACTAATGCTGGAAATACGAAATCCATTTCCTATAAAATTCAGAAACAGCACCGGTGCTTTTAAAATATTCCGAGCAACTATCAAAGAAAAATATTTCTTTTCAAATGAATAATCAGAAATATGAATGAAAAATCAAGTGAACAAACTCAAAGATACGATAAGTATGGGGGGAAGTATCCGAATTCATTTTATGTTCTCTAAGCTTTAAAAATAGGTATTTCATGAGAATTACTAAATTCTTGTTAATTGTGACACTTAATATGAAATACTAAATTGATGAGAAATACAATCAACAATTACATGATCCAAAGTATGAAATAACATACACCTCCTAGATGATTTGTTTAAGCTGATGATAAACCAGGAAACAAATTATTTGAATTTGACACATAAGAAAAATTCTCCATTACAACATTCCCTTAGTTTTACCGTGCACGGGCGTTTTTTGATTGCTTTTATTCTTATTGTTGAAGTTATTTTTCATTTTTATTTTTGCAGCCTCATTCTTTTGAATTTCTTGGAATTAGATTTATTGAAATATTGACCTAATACGGTTTCTTGATTGGAAAGTAGGAGGTAGCTGTGAATCCTGAATAGTGATGAAAATAAGATTATTTTATTCTCAAAAATATTCTGTTAGGTTCAAAAACAACGATATTTTGTACGTTGATTATTGAGTGACGTCTGCTGGAAGGGCATTCAAAATGTTATGTAAAATACACAGTCCAGTCACATTAATGTGACCACCACGTACTTTCCACGTCAGAGTTAAATAACCAATCACAGAAGGCAGGTGGCAGCACAGTGCAGTTGAGCGTATATAAAGGGTGTGTGAGGGCTTCGGAAAACATTTCAATCGTTGGCGTGATGCAGAAACGAAGCGATTTATCCGACGTCCAAAAGGGCATGATCATTGGCTTTCGGGCCAAGGGTGGAAGCATTTCCGAAACGGCTGAGTTTGTGAACTGTTCGCGTGCCGCCGTGGTAAAAGTGTACCGTGCATGGCAAAATGGGACTGTCCAAAATCAGCGACGTGGCAAATGTGGTGCACCACGGGCCATAGATGACAGAGGCGAACGACGGTTGCGGAGATGCGTTCGGGCAGATAGACGGGCTACCGTTGAGCAACTGACCACCAAAATGAACCAAGGGGCTACCAAAAGTGTCTCCCAAACTACTATTCAGCGAACATTGCTGCGTCTGGGCCTCCGAAGCAGACGCCTGGTTCGTGCACCTATGCTGACTGCTGTTCATCGACGGTGAAGGCTAGAATTTGCACGCCAGTACAGCAGCTGGACGTCCACTGAGTGGCGACAGGTTGCGTTTTCAGATGAATCGCGTTTTATGCTCCATCGGACAGATGGACGTTGGCGTATAAGGCGTGAAACCTCTGAAAGGAACCACCCTGCAACCATTGCCTGAACGGTCTAAGCTGGAGGCGGGAGCATTATGGTCTGGGGAATGTTTTCCTGGCATTCTCTGGGTTCACTGATCATTGTGGAAGGCACGATGGATCAACATAAGTACGCATCTGTCCTTGCGGACCATGTCCACCCCTACATGCGCATTGTTTTTCCTCAGGATGATGGCATCTTCCAGCAGGACAATCCGAGGTGCCATACAGCTGCCAGTGTACGTGCGTGGTTCGAAGTGCACCAGGATCTGTTTACCGTCCTCCCCTGGCCAGCAAACTCACCTGACTTAAACCCAATCGAGCATCTGTGGGACCATCTCGATCGAGTTGTTCGCGCCATGGATCCTCAACCGCGTAATCTAGCGCAGCTGGCCACGGTATTAGAGTCGGTATGGCTCAACATCCCAGAGAACACCTTCAGGGACCTAAGTGACTCTCTTCCTGCACGTCTCGCAGCATTCCGCTCTGCGAAAGGTGGTTATTCTGGCTTTTGACAGATGGTCACATTAATGTGACTGGACTGTATATATTTTTTATTTTCCCCACATCGTTTGATACTCTGTTATCATGGTGGATGAATGCGGATTTCCTCGTTGAGTCAAATTGAAGCTCTCATTTAAATTCTAGATTTACTTTTTTTTAATTTTGGAATCTCGTGGCAGAATTAAAATATTCAAACTCAAGGAAAATTGCAAGTTGAAAGTTGAACTTGAATAAAGTTGCTGTAAAGAAAGCTGTTTTTACCATTTCTTTGAAATTTGTTCATCAATCATTTGAAACATGTTAATCTACGTGTTGCTCTTTACAAAATACAAAAAATTGGATTGTGGTGGCTCTTTTTGTCGTCATATGCTTCTTCGTAATTTTATGAATTTAATACTTATAAATTGCACAAGTATACTAAACGTTACTCTATAAAATAGAAATTGGGACATAAACGTTGATGTTTATTTTTTACACGTAGTATATTCTTTTATATTTCATAGTTTCTTTATAAGGTTGAGGAAAATTTTATTAAAAAAAATTAAGATAGACACACAAAATATTTTTAACATAAATCATTCTCAGAATGTATAATCTAAAGAGCAAATTTGTGTCGTTTTGTGGTACTATAGTTTTAAGCATTCTGTTTCAAGCAAAAATGTCGCTAGTAGTGTCTCCTGATTTTTTTCCCTCAAAATCAGTAGAATCTACTGATTTTTTTCCTCCAAGGTTGATAGGTATGATATATATATATATATATATATATATATATATATATATATATATATATATATATATATATATATATATATTCACATAACCACGCACGTAAGTCTTTATTTACTATTTACTATCTTGGGTGTAAACGGTAGACACTTGGTTGAGTGCGTAGGTGTATGTATATATATATATATATATATATATATATATATAATATTTTTTACACATTACGCAAGTAAAACTTGGTGATCTAATTTAATGATTTTCACCGATATGATTGAATATTTGGAAATATTCAGTTTGTGTTTACATATGAGAAAATAGTGAGACTTGTCTCAAACTGCATTCAGTTTTAAAGCATAATGTGATTGTTTATAATCTATATAGTTGGACAATAAATCATTTTCGACCGGAAAATTCAAAAGTAAAGTCACCAAAGAAGGGAAATTAGGTAAATATAAAAAAAATTTAAAAGAATTTCAATCTAATATCAAATATTGGTTTACAGATTTAAAACATTTGAATCTAGCATTTGCATATTTTGTGAGCCCATTTATTTGTGATAATGAAGATTGTTTTCTAAAATAATATGTACTGAAAAAAGTGAGACTGGGAATTTTAATTATTAGAGATGAAATAGAATCAATTGTTGAAAATGCGGCTTGAAGTTTTGTTGATGATTAAATTTCGGAAACTCATTAATCAATCTATCCAAACTTTGAATACGTTCCTTCCTTTAAGAATTATTTGAATTACTTCGGATATGTAAAAAATGCCATTATTTAAAAGTCTGAATTTTTGTGTTTATATCTGACTATAAAAATATAAATATCTTAATTGAAATTTTCTTTCAATATTCTTTTATGTCGATGATAGGTATATAGTGTAATTCAATGTTTCTCATATACTTTTTCAAAATTTTATTTCATTTTTTAAACTCTTTCGCTTATTCGAAATGAGCTTCGACAGACAATTGAAAATTGTTTTGTTTAAGTACCCATTTAATATTAACTTGCATATCTAATATACATTTCTGCATTCTTAATTGTTTATAGGTAAATAGTAACAGTTCACCTAACACGCAGGCAGAAAACATGTAATTAAAGGGCATTGTCACTGATTACGTCATTTCTTATTTATTTATTTTATTACATTACATATATTCAGACCTGTATGCTTGATTCTTGAGATCCGCTTGTAAGTCTTCGTCAATACGTCATTTCTGAATATGACAAGTTTTGGAATGGAGATGATCGTAGTACCATCTGGTGTTTCCAGGAGGAATTATTTTAAAATATAATTTGTTAGAGATATATATAAGCGAAGGTCGAAATGGGGACCATTTCTTCCCGGATAAAGTACTTTTCCTCAAGGTAGCTACGATATTTATTGCAATGTTATTAATTTTTAGGAGTGCTCCTTTATGAATGAATCTATAGGAGGGAAAAATATTGTATTCCTCTCTACTTCCCCCTTCATTCTTCCCTCTGTTGTTGTTGCTTATGACACTTGGACAAGCCAAGCTCGCTATGCCATTGGCAGTGCGAATTAAGTCAATAGAGAGCATCTTTCGTTTGGGTCAGAGCACCACGAAGGTGAAAGTATGACTTTGCTCTTTTTAGTGCCTCGTCATTTTGAACCACGGTCAGGTGACGAGGCCACACCTGAGCTGGCACCCTCCTCTCCACATCCACGCCACACCAGTGGAAGGACTTTGGACGTCACAGATTAACGTGGACACGTTCTCAACCCACGGAGCTCCAGCAAACCAGTGAAGGAGAGTACACTGTGGTCACCCTCCCAACCACTGCCCGCGGCAAATGATGCTTCACTTTTCTGAGCTTACGGGAAGCGGCGTGAAGCTACTGAGCCACTGGAGCTCATTCTACCCTCTAAATTGCGGATGTGGCTTTCAAAAGAAAAATGCGTTTTTTCTGTTCATATCTTAAGCAGATATTTATTGTGTTTTCTGATATTAAATATACCTTGCATGTGAAAATTTTGTTTGAATGTCCAGCGGTTAAATGCTTTCACCATTTGTTTGTAGTAATACATTTTACTTTTACTCAAATGTCCCCGAAAAAATATTTCTGGCTTTTGGTCGTCCGAAGCTAAATTAACTGTGTTAAGTGAAAATGCTTCTTTCGAATGTTTAATGCTTAAATTAATACCAACATGCAGAGGCGTAGCGACGGGGGGGGCAAGGGGGTCTATCATGCCCAGGGCGCAGCTTGCAGAGGGGTGCCAAATCATTTCAATGATAAACAAAAATTTTCAGAAAATTTCAATCTTAGTTTTATTATATCAATTTTATTCGGAGAAATAAATTTTGCAATGGGAAGGAAAACAAAAAAAAAAAAAAAAAAAAAAAAAAACGGGGAGGAATCAGATTTGGAAAAGAGAAGTGAGTGTTGATGAAAAATGAGGAAGAGCTGCAAGAGCTTGCCATAAGCGAAATTCTTACTCTTATACTTCCTTATTAATAATATAGTTGCATGGTTTAGTTCCTTTTAAAAATTGTGTTCTTTTAACCATGCTTTCGATTTTCATTTCTTAATCAATTAGATTATCGGTTTTCATCCTTTTAATCCATCCCTTTTTAAGTTTCATACTTTGCTAACAAAGTTTGTGATACTGTTGTTTTGTACTACAAATCTTGTAAATGTGTAAATAACAAAAATACCTTAATTGTTTTTTTTTTTCATATAAAATTTTTGGAATATTAGATTGGTCAGTTCTATTTTTATGCATATGTGAGGTTTTTATTTTAGTATAAAATTATGCACCAAATTATTTGAGTTAATGTTATAGGGTAATTTTTGGATCTATTAACTTAAGGAGATTACAGAAGAGTCAGCTCACATGAAAGACACTTATTTAATTTTGTGAATACGCCAAGATTCACAGTGCCCTTTATGAGTCCTAATTGTTATACAGGTTATCTAAGTCAAGTTATATACTAAAAAGATGATAACAATAATATTGATAAAACAAATAAGTTTGTTTCATTCAAAATAAAAAAAGTTCAATGAATATTATTTCCATTGGACCTTTCTGAATGTTATAATTTTTTAAAAATTCAAAACTTAAAAATTTTTTGTCGAAATTTCAGAGTTTTGAAATATTTTTAATTTTTCCCATAAGAGATTAAATAATTTTATTTAACAAACAGTATTTCGTTAATATTTTTGATTTCCTGTTATGATAAAAAATGTGAAAATTTAATCTTATTTTGATTATAATAACGTAATAAAAAATTATTCGCAAAAGAGAAGAAAATTTCATATAACTGAAATATTATCATTGGAAACATGGAAGAATTAAAATGTTCTAATAATAACAGAGAAAAGTCAAATTTAATTAAGTTATCAAGAAGCGATATAGAAAGATCAGTTTCAGTTGTTTTTTAGACCTTGTGAATTATATTATCCATTGTCCCAAAATAAAAATTAAACCCTTGTATTTTTTTATCGTAAGGTTTATAGTAGCCTTTCAGTCTAGTGTCGCGTTACACTCGTGAGAAAATTCCAGCTGAAACGTGGCCGAGCTGGCAGCCGAATGGTTAGCGCTCTTGCCTTCGATTCAACAGTTCGTGGGTTCGAATCCCACCTTGGGCATGGATGTTTGTAGTGGTTCGGAATCCACTTTCCTAGTTAGTCCCGGTCTAATTAGCCCTCGTGTGCAAAAAGTGATCTTTGAGCGACACAAACAAACCGGCTGAAACGTGTTTCATGTTAGGGGTTCGCTTTGTACAAAATCTTGTGTCCGGCACCAGACTGACTTTCAAAGAAAGGGGGGGGAATTTTTCGTAAAATAGCCCTACAATCAGCTGCATAGGAAATTGTGTTCTTGGAATCGAAATGGAAGGGATCGAGAACTAATTACCTCCGAATTCCAGGAAAACACGTACATTTTCTTTCCTTTTTATTGTTCACGCGGTTAGTATTTCGTTTCTTCCCAAACATTGCTTCATCGGAAACAAAAAAGTAAACTTTTGAAAATCTGGAGTTTTGACATTTAAAATATTATCACCGTAAGTTGTATTTTCTGTCTACTATGTATTCTTTCGATTTGAAAATTTATTTCATATTTTTGTTGGTATAAATATTTACTAACATCATGCTTGCAGAGTTTTGAATATTAAATATTACTTATTAGTTAAATTATCCATTTAAAGATAATTTATTGAATGTTTAAATGTTGACTCGTAATTTTGTTGACTTTACATTAGCAACTTATATCGAAAATTTCTAATGGTAGATTCAAATGGTAGAAGATAAAAACTTATGAATGATTTTTTTTCTTTTTTTAATGTTTTATATATATATATATATATATATATATATATATATATATATATATATATATATATATATATATATATATATATATATATATATGTTTAAATATACAGAATATATTTCGTAATTAGTTCAATTTATATAAAAGCAAATCTTTTGACTTGAAAAATTCTTCTGAGAAATTCATAAATCGTACACATTTCTCATTCTACAATGTAAAATTTTAAAAATAAGATTGTCTTTAATAAATGATATAAATTTATTGAAAGAAAAAAATTTTTATGCCATTGTATCAACAGCACTTCCAAAATAATTCTTAATAGTAATTTAATAGAATAAAAATTCTTAATAGAATAAAAATTTCTTTAAATAAAATTTGGTGATATATAAATTAAAATATATTTTTTTATCTCAGCACTTGTAATTCTTGATAATAATTTGAATCAATGAAAAACTTGAAAGAACAATATAGAGTGCATCAGTTTTGCGAAAAAAATTATTTTTAATAATATATATTGTTTGGCTAAAAATTTCTGATTTTATTAAATATACATAATTTTACTTGAATTTATGTGTGTTTTGATTTTTGATTTAAGAAATTTGCAAACTATTTTTGTTGTCAGCATTAGCGTTCCATTGCTCATTTGAAATTTGCATTTATAATGCTATAGCATAATTTAGTTATCTCAACTGAAATCAGATGAAAATCTGGAGTTTTGTCATTTAAAATATTAGGTTGGTGCGTATGAAATGTCGGATTCTTAAGTGATTGTATAAAACTGCATATCTTTCTTCAAAAGCTGTTTATTCAATCAAAGTATGCTCCATTCGCTTCAATACACTTCTCCCAACGAGATTTTAAAGCGTAGATGCCTGTCTTAAAAAATTTTGGTCTTTAGAATTAATAAACTCTGATATCGAGTTTTTAGACTGTCTTCATTTTCATAGTGTTTGCCCCTTAAAAACAGCTCTAAATGCTTGAAAAATGAAAATCGGTCGGCGAGAGATCCGGTGAATAGGGTGGATGCTGCAATGATGAGCATACGTTTAACCGATCCAGCTTATTTCGCTCTGTCAGTGCGTGCGGTACCCACTTGTCCATCTTCTTAACCTTGCCAATCTCAGAAAGGTGTCTCAATATCGTTGTATGGTCAACTTTCATCCTGATAGCAAGTTCCCTCGTGGATACGGCTGGATCCGCTTCCACTAGAGCCTTCAGGTCATCATTCTTCACAGACGTTTTGGGTCTTCCGCGCGGCTCATTTTGCAGTGAAAAATCGCCAGTCCGAAATTTTTCGAACCAACGCTGCACTTTCCGATCGTTAACCGTATTCTCCCCAAACGCTTGGTTTATGTTGCGTGCAGCTTTTGCAGCACTATTACCAAGATTGTACTCATATAAGAAAATGACGCGAATGTCGGCAGAATTCATATCGGCAATAAACTCAAAAGAAATAAAAAAGGGAAGACCTTCGAGAAAACCTATTTTGCTGAAATGAGTCTCTGGCAATGGACAATACGAGTATGAATGAGGTTATGCCAAATACAAAAGTATAACGAAAACAGGGAGGAAAACGTCCGCATGTAAAGAGAATCCGACATTTCATACGCACCAACCTAATATTATCCCCGTAAGTTGTATTTTCTGTCTACTATGTATTCTTTCGATTTGAAAATTTATTTCATATTTTTGTTGGTATAAATATTTACTAACATCATGCTTGCAGAGTTTTGAAAATTAAATATTACTTATTAGTTAAATTATCCATTTAAAGGTAATTTATTGAATGTTTAAATGTTGACTCGTAATTTTGTTGACTTTACATTAGCAACTTATATTGAACAAAGGGTTTTAACAAAGGTTGTCTAATTTTGGAAGTAGAAAAATTGGTTTTATAGTATAAAAGTGAAATATTTATAAACTATCAATATTACATTTTGTGATTTAAATTTTTTACAATAATTATAATTTTGATGTAAATTAATGGTCTGAATGATATAATTTAAAATGCTATTTTAATAACGATATTTCCCATCAAGTTGTTTTTTTACTGGAAGTTTTTTGAAATAAAATTTTCAGTTTAATCTGTGGTAAATGAAATGTTTAATGAAGTATTATTAGGAAACACCATGTGAGGTTATCCTAAGTTAGGGGTGTAAAGTCTTACCCAATTATTATTATTTATTTTTTTTTTTTGCAATAAATAGCTTAAGTTTGTAAAGTTAGTAATATTATGTAATTTTTGAAAATTTGATAAGTTATAGCATACGTTCAACACCTAATGATCAACAATTTGTAGAATCTTTCATAAATAAGATAATGCGCAATTAATAGGGAATATAAATGTTTAATTGCTTCAATTGGTTAACAAGCTAGAAAAAATTTTAAGACATTGTTATGAAAATGTTAAACCATATTAAAATTAATTTTTTTTAAGTTAAAAATTGATAAATAAATATCCTGACTTCAAAATTGTTATCTCCGGATTAAGGCATACACAGTACCCATATCTGTTTTCCTAACCGAGGATCCATGGGATGCGAAGCATATATCCCGATTAGGTGATCAGCCCAAATCGAAATCCCCTGTGTTTAGTTCCCAAGCATGATTGGTACTCAGTTAATCGATCCATTGAAAGGTTGAGTTGACCTAGCCTGAGAATTGAACCGCGGACCTGTGCCTTGGAAGCGCTAAGTCACCGTGCTTAACAAATGTAAAAGTTTGTGTGAATTTTATCATACAGATTTCCATGGAACAGAGCTCTTCAGAGAAATGTGAGACTGAAAGATGTTTCTCAGCAGTAGAAAAGAAATTAAACCAAAAACTACATTAGAACTTCCAACCTGCCTTATCCCATACGGTGAAGAGAAGAGGTTGCCCTTCAAATACTTTTTACTATAGCTAAATCAATTGCAAGCTGTAAACGTTCATTCAGCAAAATAAAATTAATTTTGACTTATTTATGATCCATCATGAGTTAAAACCGTCTAAGTGATTTAACAATTTTAGGTATAGAAAAAGAAAATTTTGAAATGATCAACTTTGATAAAGTAATTGATCAATTCGCTTCAGCAAAAGCAAGAAAAATGTGAATAGTGTAATATATTAGATTACAAATAATTACACTTGCTTATATCAATATGTAATGAATTATTTCAAAATTAAAAAAATTCTGTTTTTTAAAATAATTGTATTAGTCTATAAAATCAGTAATATCTTTTTATAATGAATTCTAAATCACATAAGTGCGATTATTCCAATGACACTTTTCGGAATCCAATATAAGTGTTTTTTTTAATTAGAATTGAATTTGTTTACATTCAAAGCTTAGCATGAGACGGTAAATTTTTGATTATTTTATAGTAGGTACAGTATTCTGTTATAATTTATATTGCTTTCTTATTACAGTTATACTTCATTTATTATAATGTATTATATATAGTTTTATATTATTATATGTCTCTTATTACTTAATACATTTTATTACCAAATTTATATTGTATTACTATTTTTTTTCGAGGAGGCCCCAAAAGGTATCGTACCCAGGCGCCAATTATACGCACTACGCCACTCAAAATAGCTGTTCCAAAATCTGTTTCATTCTTTTGTCTTCATTTTCCTTTATTCAAGTCTCACTTATTTGCATCTATCACCATAGTTATGCTATTACCATTCTTCTAAAACAAAATATAAATCTTTAGATTTAGTTCCAATTCTTTTTTTAAGTGACAATTTAAAATATCACCATTTCTTTTGTAATAAATCTGTATATTGGTCAGTCGACATTGAAAAAGTATTATTTTCATTCAGTCGCCATGTAATCGTAACTGTCGTACTTACGAAACTAAATCTAATCTCCTGGGTGAAAAACTTCTTTACAAATAACAGTTTACTAAGTCCTATGACACGCAGTTGCTAAAAAAGATTTTTATCTTAGCTTGTCTCAATCTACCAATCATAGGAACATTTCACCTAATTTATCAATAAAAATCTGAATTTTTAAGTGAGGAATTGTTTAGTCGAAATATTGTGTGTTGCAACAAATAAATTCAATACTTCAACTAGTCACTTATTGTTGCTATTTAAACGAAAAATTATTTAAAAAAAATTACCTTTATATGGAAAAGGTAGTTGCAGATAAGTTAAAAACAAATTTTTTTAAAAAAAAGTTTATTAGTAGTTCCCTACTTATATTAATTCTTTATGATCTTCTTGAGACTTTGTTGGTTACTTGCTATTGCAAATCCTATGGAAATTCCTTCCCTTTCTTTCAATGATAGTTTGAGATGTGAAAAGACAAATCCAATTCAGATTTTACACCTTTTGTAAATTTTTCTTGAGAAATGTTATCACATATCGCAAGAAATAAAAATAATGTTGGTTGCAAATCTCACTTAATTGCATCTTCCGAATTTTTCATGAAGAGAGAAGTTTGAAAGGGTTATGTTTCCACACTTATGTCCATAAATTCAGGATAATGCTGGAATCAGCAACTAAATTTGTAGAAACAAAACAAATGACTTATTCATAAAGCTCATCAATTAAACATCACATCACCCGTACAACAACTGAACGTTTTTGGTATGATGGTTAATATATTATGTCTCCCATACAAGGAAATACAGTTCATTCTATACCAAGGTATGCTGAAGATCACTTTATCGAGCTGCAAGTTGAACAAAGAACTCCACTCAACAAACAATACTATCTGAAGGACCGGTACAGATGTAATAGGTGGTTGATGGACTCGATTCGTCAGCCAAGCATGTCCCTCACATGCTTCATCGGATTCAAGTTTGGTGAGAATGCTAGCTACTCCATACAGGTAATATCCTCCGATGGAAGGCAATCGTTGATGATATCCGAACAGCGAGGACAGGCATTGTTATCCATAAACACAAATGCAGCACCCTCGACACTTCTAAACAAACGGATATGTTATTCCAGAATGATGTCCCACTAAATTAGGCCTGCCATGGTTCAACTCTGAACATGCAGATCTGTTCTGAAGCCCAGTGTAATGCTTTCCCAGACTAGCACTTTTGCATCACCGTAACGTTGAGTTCTTTGGTGTTGTCTTGGTGGTACTGGGTACCTGGCGTTCTCCATATGATCGTCCAACGGGAATCGGACTGCAAGCTAAACTACGATTCGTCGAAAACATAACAAAAGCCCTCTGTGATGGTGCCCATATTGAATTTTCTCTACTCCAGGCTAAGTGTTGGCAACGGTTAGTTGGGAGCGGAATGCATCTGACAGACCTGTGAGTATATATACTATACTGTTCAAAACGTCTGTACACGGTATGCCTTGAAATGGTTGTACCTATGGCTGACGATAGCTGACGCGACAGATCCATTGCTGTGGTATGTCTGTTTCTTCCGGCGGTTATTGTCAAATTTCAGTTGTCATTCGGAAATGACTTTTACTGTAACATTGAGCAATATTTCTATCATCCTGGAATAGATGCCACTATCTAGAGATGATACTTTGAGTGATTCCGTGTTTCTTGACTATTGCCATCTGCGTACTCCCGCATTCCAGGAATCCGATAATTCCACCATGTGAAACATCATCTATGTGCGTACCCTGTTTCATACCTATGTGATCATGGTACTGTGAGCAGAACGGATTGATTGTGAACATGTTTTCTTCTTAGCTCCAGTTCCTCATGTACCCCTCTCTTACGCTCTCGTCATTGTAGCTTACGGTTAGTTCATCAGGTGCTTTCCTGTATTTTGCATATTATGCTTGACCAATTGTGTGATATTTCTATTAGAGCATTTTTCCTTTCGCGTTCCATTTCCATGTGCTTTTGGAATATCATTTACCTATGAATATGTGAATAATTATTAATAAGGTTGGGAGAAGTCGATAAAATTTTAAGTGACCGAGAAATTGTTTTTATCCGCAAAATAATTCTAAAAGTGTTCAAGTGATAATTTTGAATTCAGATCAGTCTAATGATATCTAAATTCAAATTAAATAATGATATGGTATTAGGAACAGCTTGGTCCATTGCTAAACTTTTGCCTTAGAAAGATATTCTAAAAATTTATAAACAAATATAAATGGTCATCAAAAACGCCTACTTTATAATCATTATAATTACGAATGTGTTAAAATTCATTCGTGAGCAAAAAGTAAAGCAAGAAAACAATAATTATTTGGAAGTTTAAGAGTATTCTTTGACCACGACGAAAAGTTAAAATTGTGGCTTATATGCGGATCAGCAAGTTGCGAGATAAGGGTATTATTATTCACATAAAATTTTAATCATTTGATTTACGTCATACGTGTCTCGTTTCAACACCATTTATGGTTTTTCCATGCTCTGATCAATTTACGCTCTAAAAAAGTGCGTGTTGCCATTTGAAAATTTCGAAATTTGAGCACTGTAACCGTAACTATCAGAGATTTATTGTTTTAAATCATCACAAAATCTGGACTTCATACATTCAAATTATTATCTTCTTACTAATCCCTCTGATCTGAAATCAGATCAAATCCATGAGGTCGTCCGCTTTTAATTTCAACGCAGTTAAACCGGCTTTAGGAGATCCTCACGGAGTAGACCAGCACAGTCTGAAAGATGTTTGGGACAGGCCTTTTCAATATGGGATTTGGGGCAAACTTGGAAGGTCTTGGCACCATTGGAAAATCGAAGGGTTTTAAAATGTCCAGTGCACTGTCGAGCACAAGCAGTTTGGTCTCTCCTGTCATCGAAAGCCAATCCATGTACCAGGACCCTTGCTTATATACCTGTAAACTATATCTGAACTTTCATTTCGATTGGTTGAACAGTTCGGCCAAAAGAGACTCACATATAGGGGATGTTTCTGTTAGACCACCCAGTACTCTGTACAATCAGTTAAGAATATTCCGTAAAAGAGAAACTTGGAAATGAGCTCTTTCCTTCTCTTGGAGTTTTGATTTGTCTGAGAAAATTTGTCTTAAAATTGAGGAAAAATGTGTCTGTCTTGAAATTGATGCAACAAGTATTTATAAAACACTATTAGGCTCTAATTTTCCCTTACTTTACTTTTCAATCGTCATACCCTATTTTATTGTATATAATCCGCAAAGGCGTATTATCTGCAGCATCTTTTTTCCGAGTAAAAGAAAAAATAAACACCGCATAATCTATATAGGCATATAATCCGAGGCAAATGTTTCAGCGAATAGTAGAATATAAGTACTGCTGATAATGTGGATGCCATATAAATAAAAAAATATGCAGTGTAATTAAAAATATAATAAGTTGAACAGAAAAACATTTATTATGAAAAAAATCTGCTTGAATCTACCTCATCGGAAAGTGCGATAAACTGAAAGGTCGATCCGATCCAACAGTGATAATTCTGAGAATCTAATAAAACATGTCAGATTTTATTTCTTAATAATTTTTTCAATGAGGTTAAAATATGTTTTTAATAAATTTTTTTTACTAATAATTAAAGGAAACGAATATTTTTTGAACTGTGCATTGGATACATTTTTTCATTTATATCACGCATGCTTTGTTTTTTTTACCACTTTAACATGTTTATTACCGTTTTTTATTTGCATTCTCCATAGATTTTAGTTTAAAGTCTGCTGTGTAACTATTAAGGTTTTTGCTTCCACAGGAAGATATAAACTTGAAAATTTTCAGAACAAATGTTGGTTATATTTTAATTTTTGGATAAGATAAATAAGATAATAGATCGAATAAGATTTCGTACTGCAGCACACAAAGTGTGCTGCAGTACGAAATCTTAAATATTGTAGACATCTAAAAAGCTTACTTCTGAGATTTGGTGGCTTAAAACGAGTAATGAAAAATGACTAGTAACTTTTACTATACTGGAGATTTATTACACCTCCATAAACACTTATACATAACAGCATCTCCACAATCCGACAGATGACGATAATTTATATAAACATGAAAATTTAATATAAGTAAGCATGTGCCTAACAAAGCTATTTGGCATAAGTCATCTAGCGAGAATAAATTGTAATCGTCAATATTCAACAAATACCCCCCCAAAAAGTCACAATTTTAAATATACAACTTACGCACCACCCTCTTCCAATAATTAGTTTATTAGCCAAATCTGAAACTCTGAAAGTACCAACAAAAAGAAAGTTTTGTCGAAAACAGAAGAAAATCTAAACTTCCTCCTCTGTGACTGGAAACGGAGTGAACATAAATTCAAGTTTTATTTTTTTCATAGCAGTCAGTAAATAATTTCATTGTAACCTCCGAAATTATTTCTGCTTTTGAAGATTGTTGAACACGTGAAGGTTGACCATATAAGAATAATTTTTAATTAAATATAAAAAGTAATATAAACTTTAAGAAATACTTAATACGGCCAACAGTAACAACTCAGGTAGAGACAAAATTTTAAATGACGATTGCTAATAGCAGCTGTAATATTTTTCCAAGGAACTACATTTTTTCTTGAACGTAATTGGACAAAGCTGATTATATATTAAATGAATCAGAGGAAATACAACCTGAATCAAATAATCCAGATTGATATCATTTTCTTTCAAGGTTTGTAAAGGTTGACAACCAAGGATATTGATACGTTTGAGAACACACACACACAGAGAGAAAGAGATCTTCCACTATGTTTGAATATAGAGTGAGAACTTTTTTTAAAAGGAAAAATACTTACTCCAAAATTTGAAATTAAGCAGTAAAAATTGATTTCATACTAAACTGCTACTTCTTTTTTTTTTTTTTTGTTATGATAAGGTTACGAGTCGATTTAGGACGACTCAAAGCAATTCTAAAAGCGGTCTTAGGACAGACCTTCAGCGAAGCGAGGTGAAATTTATTGAGAAAGTTATGAATCCATTTTGAAACATTTATTGCTTTTGGTATAAAAATTTTAGAATTATTGCATTAAGAAAACTGAATCATAAGCTGACCGAATATCCGATGAAATACTAATGACATGCTTTTTTCTCTTTTTTCTATTACAATACGTCTTAGAAAAATCTGAAAGGCTGTTTGGCAGTTACGAAAAAGGGAGAAATCCCAAGTGTAAATTCTCAAATTTTTTATGCTTCATAATGAAGGTAGTAATTCTTTGACAAAGAATTCTTTCAAAATTTTTTGCAGGAATAGAAGTTAGGAAATTAGGCCGAATGAACAAATGTCATGTTTAAGTTTCTGAGACATTATTCAAACTATGGCAATATTATGGCATTTTTTACACTAAGAGGAATCTCATTTTTGCAAGAGAATACTATTAAATAATTAGATTTGCGCAGAAAGTTTGACTAAAAGATTTAAATATTTTTGCACCACCTGTTCCTGTGAGAACCACCTGTTCCTGGGTAGAAATTTCGTAGACTTGATTTCATGTTACAGTTCAGCTGAGGTAATTGCTTTATTGAGTTCAAAGTTTCCCGGTCCAAAATAATCTGAGGGCATTGGAGTATAAGTATATTAAATCTTGTCAAGTTCTAATTGTCACACATAAAATCTTTACACAAAAGCAATGTTTTGATTGTATCGCATACTTCATACACATTCAGAATTATATTATTGAAAATTGGGAAAGATTGTCTTATTAATTTAAGAATTTTAAACAGAAAAAATGGTCCAAATGCTACATTAATTGAAAAAATAAGAAAAACCGATATAAAACTAGCCTTCACTAAAGGAGTTTGAAATGGAAAAATAATAATTAAAAAAAGTTGTTAAACAGAAGAAATATGCTGAATATATATACAGTGAGTGTAAAAAGTATTCGTACAGTACGACAATTGATTTATAAGAGATCCGTTCATAAAAAATTATAAACATAAATTTCATTTTAATTAATTATAAATATATAATAGAACATATTTTCACTAGTTTCATGTGAAATTTACGCAAAAATAATTTTATACATGAATAAATATTTACAAAACTGAAACAATCCAACATCTTGTGGTGTAAAAAGTATTCGTACATCAGGCATATATTGGCCAACACAATCATAATATTACAGCTAATAGCTTGTAGGATATCCTTTAGCTCGAATTACTGCCTTGAGTCTCTTTGGCATCGATTCCACCAATTTTGCTGTTATTGAGCTAGATATGGCGTCCCATTCTTGATTAAGAGCTGATTTAAAATCATTTTTATTAGAAATATGCCTGGATCTAATATTTTTATCAAGAACGTCCCATAAATTCTCGATGGAGTTGAGGTCCGGCGATTGAGGAGGAAACTTCATGAACTTTGGGGGTATTATATAGTATCCAGAGCCTTGTGTTTAGGGATGTGTGCTTGGGGTCATTATCATGCATGAAAACGTAATCATCATTCAAGCCCATTTTTGTTGCTTTAAGTCCTAAATTATTGTTTAAAATGTCAATATAAAGTTGATGATTTATAATGCCTTTAATAAAGACTGATTTGCCCACCCCAGAAGCACTCATACACCCCCAAACAAGCAGACTTCCACCCCCATGTTTTACTGTTGGCACTAAATTCTTAGGATGCATTTCTGTATTGCGCTTTCTTCATAACATTCGTCCATCATCCGATCCAAATATCTTTTATTTACTTTCGTCTGTAAAGATAATCTTTTTCCAGAAATCTGGACTTTCATTAACGTATTGCTTGGCGAAACACAATCGCAGCTTCCGATTCTTCTCACTAACAAAGAATTTTAGTCTCGCAACACGGCCATGGAAACTTTCATTTCAGCATGCATTTCAAACAGTACTTACGGAGATTGCTGTTCCCATGTTCTTTAGTTCTGATGTTAATGTAGGAGTACTTATTTTGGGATCCTTCTTTAATGAACGTACCAGAAACCGTCTGTCAGATGATGTCAATAGACATGGTCACCCAGTACGAGAACTGTTTTGAACCGTTAGAGTGGCAGCAAATTTTTTTATGATTGACTGCACAGTTGAACGGGGTCTACCAACCAGATCAGAAATCTTGTATGATTTACCATTTTTACGGAGCTTTAAAATCAGTTCTCTTTCGGAAACACTTGAATCTTTTCTTTTACGACCCATTACAGAATTTCCAGTTTCTCACTGCATTAAAATTTCCACTGAAGAACCTTTTAAGTAACTTACAAGACATCAACTAACTACATCTTAATGGATAAATCAATCACAAAATATTATTAAAAAAATTGCATTTCTTTTAGTGTACGAATACTTTTTACACCACAAGATGTTGGATTGTTACAGTTTTGTATATATTTATTCATGTATAAATAATTTTTGTGTAAATTTCACATGAAACTAGTGAAAATATGTTCTATTATGTATTTATTATTAATTGAAATGGGGAATTTATGTTTATAATTTTTATGACCGGATCTCTTTTAAATCAATTGTCGTACTGTACGAATACTTTTTACACTCACTGTAGCTGAAATATGGATGGAAATTTCTGTAAAGCGTAGAATAGAGGGCGCTACTACCATGAAGATCTAGAAAACTTCCTGCTTATTATTCCATTATAGTCTTATACCATCGTGCTTGTTTTCTGTAGTTTCCATAGCTTTTGAGAAATATTAATTTAAAAGTAATTATCCTATAAATTTTTTGAAATGCAGAAAGCAAATAAAGGTAATAGTTGTTGCGTAGCATTTGGTTGCAATATGCGAGCTGGAACAAATTTATTTTCGCAATTGAAGGTGTTCAAATTTCCAATGGAACCCGATTTTCAATCCTTAATTTAATTAAATATATATTAAATCAATTCTTAAAAATAAGACTTAAATTTTAATTGCAATGAAAACCAAGATTTGTTTAAAATATTAATAAACAACAAGTAAATAAACACATAATTACAATTTTATTCTTACTCATTATTGATACCAATTCATATATTCCAGCATGATCAAGAAAATTTTAATGAAATTTATAATACAATAAAGGAAAGCATAAATAATATGCCTTGCTTAGTATTTAAAATGATTTATAGTTCAATCGCACGCAAAATATATTTCCTGAAATTTTGGAATAAATGCATAAAATTAAAAATTAATTAGAGAAGAAAATTATTAACAATTGAGATAAATAATAACAAGAATTTGAATGTGGGTTACGATACATCATTCATCAACAATTGATCCTAATATCGCCAATTAATAAGAGCGATTCCTTGCAAAATATGGTAATCCATCAGGATTATTTAAGTAAAAATTAAAAAAATTTTAAAAATTTACGGGATCACGAATTGCACACTTATTAAAAATTATGATTTTAACGGATAAAATAAAAAAATTTCGTAAACAGAAATAAATACCTAAAAATATTTATATAAAAATTTTTGCGATTGCATTGATTTTCAACGGGAAGAGAGAAAACCGGAAGTATTTGAGATGGCTTCCGGTCAACTGAGGTTTGTTTTTGTTTACACTGAAAACTCCATCCTACGGATCACAGACCAATATTTATATTGGTCGTTGCTACGGACCAACTGGTAACTTCCCATTGCAGCGTTAACTCACTAAACTTTTTCCTTTATTCGGAATCCTTCACATTGATTATCAATTTTTATCTTTCAAAAGTATCAATCAAACAATGATATCATGTGAGATTGCAAACCAGCAGGCAGCAAATTCGTATACAAGGACGTTCTGAAGTTCACTGCGATGTCGTAATGTGACGTTGTTAAATGTTATTTTTGATGTCGTGGATTAACTCTAATTTACTATATAATTGCCTCAGCATAAATCCGCATGCATCGGTCGTAACCTAATGTAACATCATTATTTGCTTGAAATTTTGCTGAGGCTTGCTGTAATAAATAATGTATACGTAATAATTTAATGTATGCTATAATCCATTTAAATGACTAATTTTTATAAATTCCTATTTATGCAATTTTTAATCAATTTTCAGATGAATTTATGATTTCGGAGTTATTTGATTTGATAATACAGATTATATTAAATTTAAATTTCTGTATTTTTTTGTAATACCAAAACCATTACATTTTTATTATTTAATTTGAAAATTATTATCATGAATGTTATAGTTAAACGATCGAATACATTTTTAGCTTATCACTCATTTTATTCTCATTTATGTAGATCTTTTTCTAGAACTGAATCTTTGAAAAGAATACAAAAATTTTACTTTCCTTATAAATGCATGCTCTTTGCATCTGCTGCAGCTATTAGTTTATCTGCATATGTTACTCTAAAAAAGTCAATCAATTGTGAAAGCAATGAATATAAAGATGAATTAAGTGAGAGTAAAAAAGCTAAAAGCAGTTTATTATTGAGACAAGGTAATTATGAAGAAGCTATTCTTAAAAGCCGTGATCTGTTACTTCGGATAAAGGTATGATTCTCACTTCACTTGCTTAAATATGTTGTTTGAAAACTACAGTTAAATATAGATATAATTAAATCAAATGAATGACAAAATTCTGAATGTAATTTGAACTGTTTCTTGAATGCTTGAAGGATTATTTTTAGCTAAGAAAGCATTATTTTTAGTTTTATTAAAATATAATTTATATTTTATTAAAATTATTCTTAATGAAATGAATAATATCCTACCTTGTCTATTAATTTTAGTTCCAAAAAATATATTGGTACAAAATCATTTCACCAAGTTTTTGTATTGCATGGAATTTGCTGTTTGTGTGAGTGCTATACAGTTGATATTTTTAGTTTTTCTTTATAAGCACCTTTGTCTAACTTCTCAGAAACTTGGGAAATAAAATTTTGAAAGAAAAGAATTAAATTAATGTTCTTTTCATTAGGGACATGTTTAATAAAGACTAACTTTCAAGTAACACGAGATATATGTAATGATAAAAACATGTGAAGAATTTGTTTTTTATATTTTGTCTATTTAATAGAAAATTCTAAAGCTTCTACTCTATAGATATGATAGTTTATGAAATTTTATTTTTTAATTTATTGACAATGATATATTGAAAGAAAATGGTGTGCCATCCATGTTATTTTAAAATACTATTTAGTTGATTTTTAATCAAAGCACTGTATATCATGTTTTTACCAGGCCACTATTTCTATTAGAGAAAAGATATAGGTATTAGAAGGGTACGGGTATGTTTTTCTAGTTTTCTCCATTCTAGATCACTATACTGAACACCTACTATATGATAAAAAAAACCTTACATAAGAATTCAGCTATCCAGAATGTGTTGTCAAATTATCTAAGTTTGCTCGCTTTTGTGTAGTGGTAGGAATAGGAACAAGTTATATTAAAAGTGAAAAATTCTTAGGTTTGATCTTAGACTATTTTAAAGAGTAAGATATGACTACTGTATTTCTATTTTCTATGTACACATCTGGCTTGCTGAGTTCTTTGCCATATTCCAAGTTTCTCTTGCAATATGTAAATGACCCTCTTTTTCCATTGGGGTGTACCTATTGTACCGGAATGTCTCACCAAACTTTCCTGTTTTTTTCCTTAGATTCCCAGTTATTTATTTTCATAATGATTAAATCTTTGGCTGTAACTCCTAACTGTACTTTTTCTTGGCTTTTTTTTTAGTATGTATTTGGTTCAAACATTCCATTTAACAATTTTTCCTAAAATATCTTCAACATTTTCAATATGACCCAATCATACTAAATGCCTAGATTTAATAAAGATTCTCACTAGATTTGATCAAGTTATTGTTTCGGATTCTCCACTGTGTATACTTTTACCAGTCCAAAAAAATTTTTTTATGTTTTTCTTTCAGTGATTAATAAATTGCATATGTCAATATTTGTCGAAGTCCAAATTTCACTATGATGTGTTACTACAGGTCTGATTACAGTTTTATAAATCTTCATTTTAATTTCCTTAGTAAAGAGTTTATTTTTAAGTATAAGTATTGCTATAAATAACAGCATTTCTTTCTTTCTTTTTTTTTAATAAATTTTTCAAAGATTATTACAATCGTTAATTATAGAATATGAGCCATTATCTATGAAAAATTTCTGTCAGAATTCACTTTGGTGTATTTTCAAAAAAATATTTATAACAATTTTTAACTATTAGATTACTGATTATGCTGTATTAAATATACAATCTTTCAGGCAAACTATATATATAAAAAGATTAACAGTAATTTTGTGAATGTTCAAGATTTAAAGCTTTTTGTGTCAGCATTAAAAACATGGAAGAAAATAAACAATCAAAACTTTTCTTGAAGCTTTTACAATAATTTGTGACTTTATAAATAAAAAATAATTGGCAATAACGGAATTTTAATAAAATCTATATTAATATAAAAGTAGTAGGAATTTTATTTATCATCTAATTATAAGCTTTTTAAAAGTAGATTAATTATTTAAAATATATTAATCAGAAGCACATAAATTTCCAAGAATAATATTTTCAAACATGCAACAATTACAGTGTGACAAGAAATATTTTTACTTCATAACAGAAATTAAGTTTAACAGTCATCACATGTTTTACCAGTTCATTAAATTATGTTGTAAATAGTGAAAAACGACATTTGACTTAATTATCCTTTTATGTTTCAATCAATGGGAAGAAAAAGTGGCATTTCTTTATTTTAAAACTAAACCTTCTAGTGTTTGCTTAAAGTGGTTCTCTACTTCTGCTTCATGTGCTAAAACTAGCAGCTTGGATCAAGCATGTTTCAAAATGCAAAAAAATTTTCTCTTGGGATTTGGACCCAGCTTCAAATCTGGTAGCTTTACAAAATATTAGTTTAATTCCTGGAGAGACTATCAAGAGTCTTGCTCACAGGGTGAAGACAATTGTTCATAAAACATGTTATGTTTCAGACCAAATGGGCATTGACCAAAGTATGTTATTAAATGTTAATTGCTGCCTTGCCTGCAAATATTAGACAAAAAGTAATAAATACATAAAGAGGACCAATTATTTTAGAATTTGGATCAAGACTCGTCACATTATGTTGGTGGAAGACAAAACATTTTACAATCTGTCATTGCAGACTCAGTAATTTTAATTATTAAAAGCCAGTCAGGTGTGTAATGAACTTTGTAAGGTAGTTAATAAACAGTGTATTTCATGTCCTATATATATATATATATATATATATATTAATGTTCTAAATTTTTTAAGACTTAAAAGTCACAATTCATCTTGTGGATGGTCATACTCCCATTCCTAGTGTGAGTGTTTTTCATATTCAAGCTAATCCTGCCAATATCTCAGATTAATGTGTTATGTCCACATTGTATTTTTTGAAATAATTATGGATATGTTATGGCAAATTGCAGACTTTATTTACAAAGTTTACAATGCCCAGAATCAACCAGATCTGTAAATTTTCATAGTTTTGGAACATGCTTTAAATATAATCAGTGAATTTTAAGTGGTAAAACAAATTATTTTTCTGCATATCCATCTTAAGAATATATCTAGTACCCTAATACATGACTTAGCAGAACAAGATCTTTTAATTATACTCAAGCATGGTCTTATGATGGTCATCAAGTCTCTATAAGAGTTAGTGCTAGGCAGTCGCAGAAAATATTTAAACTTTCCTTGAGGTTCTCAATAGGGGGTGGATGGATCTCTCCTGATGGAAGGTTATCTCATTCTATAAATAGTGAAGTTAAACAAAAGAAAAAAATTATATAGATAGAATCTTAAATTCATATATGCATATATAACTCTAACATTAAACTCACTGTTAAACAATTTTTAAGCGCTAATGTGTATGATTATGAAATTAAAGGTTTTGGTTTTATTGAGAGAGAAGATGTTATATGAATGTTTATACTCCTAATCATCTACCAATGATCTATGTCAAATTTTGTGATTTTTGTGCAAGAGCCTTGCTTGATTTGGGAAGTTCAATTTCTTTAATATCTGATACAATATTTGGAACATTAAATCTCAAACTGAAGTAAGATATTTATTTAGACAATTTCAAATAAAAACTAAATTCCAATTTAAAATTTTTCTCATATGCAGAAATTTTTTTATTCTGCATTTATTTTTGACTTTATTTCTAAATGCAATATTTTAATCAATTAAAAGAATCACTTTTATGTAAGACATACTTACGTTTAAGAATCACAAGATACCTTAATTTCACAATACCTTTGCAGCCGGATGAGAAAGCAAAAATTATTAAGGTACCAGAGTTCTGATGCCCATTTATCTCATTTTCTTCAGTCTCCTTAGAAATATAGAATCAAAAGGATTAGCTTTTAAATTTTACTGCTTTTGTCTGCTTAGATTACAGATATTATTTCTCCCTCCCATTAACATGTAGGAGAATGATTGATAACTTTCTTTTAATTTTTTCCTTTAAAATATTTATCCTCACAATTTAAGTAATTTTTATTTGTATACTTTCACGTGTGATGTTTTTCTTTAAAATTTAATTTATCTTCATAATTTTCTTCATTGATTAAAATGTGTGATATTTTCCTCGTTAAGTTTAAATTTATATATTGTGCTTATTATATTATTCAATTGTGCTGACATTTTATTGGTATTATATCAATGTATAAGTTAAATGCAATTCTTATGGTTAATTTTTTTAAAGTTTCCTATTTACTCTGATATTTCTAATATTATTCATATATTATTTAAAATACTTAATTAAACTTAAAAGTTTCTTTTAATTTTTTTAATCCTCTATAAATTATTTTTTTTACTAACCCCTTTTATAACAAACTACCTTAGCATCAAGTTTTCTGAAAAATGTATGTTATTTATGTTATTAATTTAACTTTGTTTGGATGTCTCTTTTTGCTACATAGCATTCATACTGACATCTTTCTAAGGTGGACACCACTGTCCTGTTAATGAAAACCTGAATTTTAGTAAAAATGTATGTTATTTATGTTACTGATTTAGTTTTATTGCCTGCTTGTCTCTATTTTTAGATTGTGTGATATTTAAATATTTATATTTGTCTTGTAATATATTATCTTTGTGAAATTAATTTACTAGTACTTCTGTAGTAATTATAATGAAATATTTGAAATTTTGATACTTGATATAAAGTTTTAGTACAATCAGTATTTTGGAAACTGCATATTGCATGAAATGATTTAATTTAGACTGGCAAGATAATTATGAAGCGCTTGGTGGAAAATTTGAAGTCGCGCCAAATCGATACAGGCTCATAGGATTTTACCATAATGTTTTAAATTTTACTAAATATTACTCATAAATTTAATTTGGAGTACTAATAAAAATAGGAATTTTTAATATCAAAGAGTATCTGTTATGTGTGGAAAACATATAATCATGAGTATTTCAATAACTTAGAAATCTTATAATCTCTTTCTGATTGTAATTACATTAATTATTATGTTGAATATATGATTGTTAAAGAATAATGTGGCATCTTGCTACTTGAGTTCTGATAATCAAAGATAATTCTAAATTTTCTCATTGTTAATTTAGCATATTTAGTTTCTTTTTCCTTCACATCAACTATTATTTTATTTATACTTTTTATATAGCTATAATTTAAATTGTAAAAATGTTTTTAATACTTAGATATAAAATATGTAATAGATCTTCAACAGATTAAATTATTTGGTAAATCTGCTATACCAGTGTCATTTATTTTAGGGTGAAGTAGGAGCTCCTGGAATAGTTGTAGGTGTCAGCATTGATGGAGAGACTGTTTGGACTGAAGGTAATATTTTTTAAATAGTAAATTGAAGTATTTTAACTATCAAAACTTGGTATGTACAAGATTAGTAAAAACAAGATGTTGGTTTCTTATTTAATAAAAATAGCTGCACATAATTTAATGAAATATGTGAAATCTTAACTGTTAACACTTTACTAAGTTTATGGTGCTTTCAAAGCATGCATGCAGTAAAAAAGTCAAAGTAAAGGAAGACTAATTGTTTAAATTTTTCAGAATAGAATTATATTAATAATAATGTTATTACAACTATTATATTTAATGTTGTGGGGGTACATATTCAAAACTTGGCATGTAATTTACTATAGAGGTGAATTACTTCTGTGATATACTGATTAGTCACCTGTAAACGACATTTTGTACACTTGCTGAAAACATGTCACCATTCAAATTAGTATGACAAAATTTCTGGGCATTCTATTCATTGGAACTAGAAGGGTATCCCTCTATTGGCAATCATTGCGACTGTTTTCGTCGCCACTTGGCGGCGAAAAAAGTCGCAATCTAGAAGGGGCAGCCATTGGCCTAAGAAACTGGAGTGTTCCCCAATTTTGAATAAGTAGTCCTAGCACTACATAAGAAAACAATAATAAAAACAATGTAAATGAAGCACGTTCTTTCCCCCTATCAATTTTAATTTTGCTCAGCTGAACGGTATATAAGAAAACCGCAATCGTAATAATTGATTAAAAATTCTATTTAAATATATTATAGATTTAAAATTAAAGGAAATAAAGTAGTAAAAATAATTACATTTAATAATATCTAGTTAAAAATAAAATAATGAATTTCAGTGATTTAAGTTGGAATGTTACAAATAATTACTACATAAAAGTATACAAATCTAGAATAATTAATGATTCTATTATTTCATTTATTATTAGAAATTTTAGTATTTAACATACAATTCTACGAATTCTATGCCTGCAGAAAATAACTAAAATAAAATTCTTACTTTCATTTTTTGTCCAGCACTCTATATTCACATCAAAATCCAAAATGGATATAAAAGTCAGAGTTTAATTTCTGGCACGATATCCATAGTGAAATACAAAACAAATATAAAAGACAGTATTGAAATTCCGGCACTATATCCACAGCGAAATAAAAAATGTGAAAATAAATATGAAAAAACAGGATTTAAATTGTTGCGCTTTACATCTGATAAAAAAAACAAACAACTAAACTAAAAAAGTTGTTGCCACTGAAAAGAAGAATATATATGACGTAAAAATGATGTAAAACACGAGAAAAACAAAAGCTGGCAACTAAAAATCTGAAATAGCAAAAACTGAATTTGGCATCACTACAATCAAAACAAAGGGCACTGTATTTGGTGAGAAATCACTTAGAGGGGATATCATACTTACACATATTCATTATATACACTTAATATTTATCCGACTTCTTTAATGCACTTTCATTTGTTCCTGTGCTCATGTGTTAGTAGAATGTTTTTATCTTCTATCTGTGATATCATTTTTTCACTTTGTATGGGATACATTTATGTGATGTAGGGTTTTTATGTTTTGTTGAATAGTGAGTGCTCTGGCCTTTGGTTCAGTAGTTCATGAGTTGATGCCTCCTTTGTAATTTTTGTAACTTTTAAAATGTAAATTTAAGAGTTATTCTAAAATTTGCTTAATCAATAGTGTAGAATTTTTATATTTCTTTAGTTACAATGAAAATAAAAGTTCTGGAAATCTGAGATTTCATAACTATGATAATTTAAAAATGATTTAATTGATAATATTTTTTAATCTGCTGTAGTTATAATATTGATTGCAATAATCTTGATAATATGTGATGAATAATCTGCTTAATGTCTATGTTTAGTCAATTTTACACCTATGCAGAGAAATTCACCAGCTGCTAACTGAATAGTTAGTAATATAGCCTTCCGTTCAACAATTTGTGGGTTCAATTTCTATCTATGACAGGGCCGTTGTCCACTTTGTATATAAATGTTTCACATATTTCGAATTTTACATATAAGTCCAGTTGAATGAACCTTTGTGAGCAAAAAGTGGTCATAATTTCTCTAACAACTTAACCATTGTAAGATTCATTTATCATTGTCAACAATTGGAGTGAACAATCAAGATTTAATTAACAGAGGTCATCCTTTGAAATTTATAGGTCACAACTACACATAAATTAACAACTTTGAAAAAAATTGCTTAAAATTGAAATTGTAAATATGTGAGGTTTAGCTTGTTTGCTTCATTGATTTGTTAGTTTTGGACAAGTATTGAAAGAATGCAACTTAAATTTTAGGAAATAATTGTCTATATATATGTCAATCATATGTAAAATATTTGTGAATGTATGATTATGGATTTCGTGTGTGAAGACAAATGCCAAACTAACGTATATAACAATGTAATGAATAGCATGTTTAAAATGGAGTGGTTTTCAAGAACTTGTAAAAAATTTCAAAACAAATGTTAATTTTGCTGGAAAGAAAAAGGTTTATGATAGAATGTAAACGCATATGTTGAGCTATTATGTTTAGTGAAGGAATCACCAAAGTGCCGAGCAGAAAGCTGCATTTTAATAATATTTTTATATAATCTGTATTTGTAATTATTTGTTGAGAAGAAAAATATTGTACCAATTATAAGTTAATTATACCAAAAGTTTTATGCATTCAATTATTAAAATTTTCGGGTTTCATCTCTTTTGGCATATAAATTTGCACTACATTTTTAATTGTCTT
The DNA here is from genome assembly GCA_037975125.1 of Latrodectus hesperus. Classification (NCBI taxonomy): domain Eukaryota; kingdom Metazoa; phylum Arthropoda; class Arachnida; order Araneae; family Theridiidae; genus Latrodectus; species Latrodectus hesperus. The sequence continues at coordinate 11,023,919 of CM075854.1, read as the reverse complement.
TTTTGAGTATAATTGATAACATTTTACAAACAGATATACTACAGTTCAATGTCATTTAATTATCCAATTAAATTATTTATTATCAAAGTGGTTATAAAAATAAAGAGTGGTCTCTGACAACTTGAAATATAAATTTAAATATAAAAATAGAATAACACTAACTTTAAACAAATAATTTTCTAATTTTCTTTCTAACTTTTATAGTCTTTTTATTCTTGATATTTTAATAAAATAAATATCCAATAAAATGCTTTGGTTTTTATTTAGAAACAAGTTTTAAATATTTAACTATTTATCTTAAAATATAGTATTATTCTATTATACATTGATATTGCATCTATGAGAGGACATTTCACAAATGTATGATTATGATAATATTTTTCACACGTTAATTTTAGGTTTAGGATATGCTGATATTGAAAATAGAGTTTTATGCTCTCCTGATACCGTAGTGCGAATTGCTAGCATAAGTAAGAGTATTACCATGACAGCTGTTGCTAAATTGTGGGAACAAGGAAAGTTAGATCTTGATAAACCAATCCAAGAATATGTTCCTTCTTTTCCACAAAAGACGTTTGATGGAAAGCCTGTAAGTTTTTAATGCATAGCCTTATAAATAAATATATTATAAGAAAAATGTATCTTAAATTTACATTTCATAACAAATTTGATACATATTGAGAATTGCAAACTTGATACAGATTTCGGAGAGACTCATAGACACTTATTTGTGTATGATTTTACAACGAATATAATAAATATGCTATATAGATCTGAGCCATTTATTCTTGTATAAGTTAATAATGAGATTATAAATAATCTTTTTTGTTCATTTGTTATTGTGTTTTATAAAAAATATGCAAATATGTCGCCTATGAGTTTTTTATTCATTGCTTAAATTGGAATTCCAATTTTTATTCAGAAAACTTGAACTCAATGATATTTCTAGCATTATTCCAAAATAGAGATAAGATTCCAAAATAAAGAAGAGATTCCAAAATAGAGAACTGACCTCAGCTTAATGAAAATCTAAGTGCACTGATTTTCAAAGTTAGGAGAATTTTCTGATTATATCTAATTTCAGGGGGGAGAACTGAACAGAAACTGCTGTTTCGAAGAAATAAAAATTTTGTGTGCTGAATGTATAAGTGTATGTATATATGTGTTTGGACTAAAGAAATGAGTTTCTTTAGTAAATGGCAAACATGATTTATTTGCATACACCTTGCTAAATTTCTGAGTATTTTTCTATAACAGTTGGTTATATTCAAATGTAAAAAAGTAGTGGTCCCCAACATATAGATAAGGAAATAAGGTAGCAAATCATTAAGAGGCTAGAAATTGAGATTTTTTATGAATGCAACATCCAATTTTATGTCAAAATTATGAAAGCAATTTTGAGAAACTAAATCCATGAAGAAAATACATTGTCAAGGTCATTCAAGTACCACCATGCATAAGGAAAATCCCTATAAAAACTCAGCATAATGTAAATCGCTACATTTACATTATGCTGAGTTTTTATAGGGATGTTATGACTTTCTTGTGTGGCCATAAAGATTCAAATCTAAAAGCTTCATATAGAATGTTCAGTTTTGTATTGTTCTGCTTTTGTGGAAGAACAGGATAATCTCCATTTAGCATGGTGCAGGGACTAGAATACATATTAATCAAAATATCTTTTTGCTGCAAATTATAGGAAACCTAGCACTTCTGTATACTTTTATATAGGAGATCCTGTCATTGCCCATTAGTGATGGGTGAAACTGACCTTTATGTCAGCTCTGGTTTGATCTTAGCAGGCATAATGTTAGAGGCTTTATGGGAACTTTAAATCCAAAGATGGATCCTTGACTTTAAGAGTAGTATTACTACTATTGAAAAATTATAACTTGAAATAAGACCTTGAAGCTCTGTCTGCTTTTTGCCAGATGCAATTAATTGGTCCTCATTTATATTTTATTGATAATCTTATCCACATGGAGTTAATTTAATTGGCAATTTTCTGGGAAATGAAAATGTTCGCATATTGTATTGTCTTTCCTTGCTTTCAGTTCTTCACCCTATAGATTATATCTCTAATATTCCTTCCTAAAATTACATATTCCAAAAAAATCTTTTCTTTTTTTTCTCTATCAAACTGCTCAAACCAGTTTTCAGTAAAAACTATCTAATATTGTAACTGAGATAATTTATTATTTCTAAAAATTGTGCTAATTTTGAATATCAGTGTATTATTTGTTGATTATTAAGTATTTGCTTTATGAAAAGGCAGTATCTATTTTGTTTTGTGTAGTGGTTAGTTATTTATGCCTAATATAATTATTTTTATTTAGGTAGTTATTACTTGTCGACAGCTACTTTCACATATGGGTGGTATAAGACATTATTCCAAAAATAACACTTCAAATAATGACTCCAAAGTAAGACATCTAGCTATGTATCTATTATTATTATATTGCAAGTAATGTCTATCATAAGTAGGTTTTGAGTACTAAAACATAAGAGTTTTACTGCATTGATTTACTCTGCTGATCATATTTACTGTACTTGTTCTAAGATAGAAATACTTTTTAAAATATAAAGAAGATACTACGTTTGTTGCAGAGGCAGATTATTGAATGAGTAATCAATCTATTGTGATCTAAAGTTGCTTTTACATTTATTAAAAAAAATAATTGATCTAATCAGTATCTGAAACATACATGCTGACAAGAAAAATTACTATCCATGCTTAATATAATTACATGTAAATGAGCTAAACGTCAATTAACATTTCTGTTATATATATATATATATATATATATATATATATATATATATATATATATATATATATATATATATATATAATTTTCTCTATTTCATCAGTATGTACACCAACAGATATCTATGTCAAAATGCACCTATCTAGGTAAATGTGAGAATTAATTATAATTTGCAATAACTCATTTTCATGTCATTAATGTCAGAAGTGTAAATTTTGCTATGCAGTTTTCTGCAATACATCTAAAAATATTATTCTCAATTTACTAATAAAATTATCTGTTTCATCTATTTAATTGTGTCACACATTTTTATTAAGAATGTTTCAACAAGAAAATAACCAATTGCAGACTTTTCAGCATCTGACTTTTTAAACCATTGATTAAAGGGTTTGGTAATTTGGTGATTCCTCCAGAACATTAATGATTGAAATCTCTTTAATTCTGTTGTAAGAAATGTACTATTATAATTGCAATTTATTAAACTGCCCATTAGTATTAGGTTTATCTGAGATATGTTACCACATGTTTTATGAATTAACACTTCAAGTCATAATATAGAAGAGTGTTATAGTTTGAGTTGCATGAATTGTTCTTCTTTTTTGTCATGTTTCCAATCTCAAGTAAATCAGTGGTAACAGAATAATTGCTTATTAAATCTCTGGATAGTACTTCCTGAATCACTTTATTTTATTTAGAAATCTGAACAAGCTTGCATTACATACAGGTGCCTAATCAGCAAACACCAACTATTCACATAAAGTTAGGCCACTGTAGCAAAGCCAGTTTTTATCTTGCCATGGTGATTCACTCATAGTTGTTTAATAGTCAATCTGGTTGTTATAGATAATTGAGAATGCTAGTTAAATTGATTGGGCTGTTGTTTTATGTTAAGAGTATGCATGCAGATAGCCTTGAATTTATTTGCCAGCTAAAATAAAACACCTTTTATTGCTACTAAGTAAGCAATCATATTCAAAAAATTTGAAAGGTTTCTTTCTGATGTATATATTTATAATATATATATATATAATGTGCAGCATCAAAATTTTGAGTTAAATTATGATATTATTTTGTGTTTTCGTACTAATAAATTTTGGATTACTCTACTTGGTTACTTAAATATATCATTTTACATTAATTTGAAATGATATTGTTTTTTTCTTTTAATTATGTTATTATAAAGTTGTGTAACTGCTTGATTGAATGAAAGTAGAATATTTTAAAAACTGATATTGCTCAGTTATAATCTTGTGTGTTATATAAATTTATTTTTCAATGTAAATAAAAGAAATTTGCCCTAGATCTTGTTATGTCTTGATTACATAATTAGTAATAAAATATTACCTGACATAATATATGAATTAATTCAAAGAAATTTAATTCTAAGCAATATATACATAAATGTCTGCTACAAAGTAATTAAATAAAACAAATGTTAGTTTTTGAAGGAAAAAAAACACTTTTTTTGTTTCATGTGCATTTTCATGCACTAATAACATTAAAGTGAAATTTGTTTATATGAAAATTGAAAAATAAAATAGTTAAATAAATATACAGAAAATTTCAAAATTCATCTGATGTACAAATTAGTAAAACAGAAAATAAGAATATTAATGAAATAAACATTAAAAAAACAACAAGTTCTAGTTCTTTGATAGTTGTTAAATACAGATTTTCATTGTTTGTAGATATAAATATTTTAAAGCCATTTATTTAAGCAATATTATTTTATGTCGAATTTGCTGTATAAATAATAGATTTTAGAAAAATATTGACAATTTTTCTTATAAGTAGAATTCAGTTATAAATTAGTGTACATTGGATTTTTATAGATTTTAAAAACTAGTCTTATGATTGTTTTTATTGTAAATATATTATGTTCATGAAGTTTTTTTTCCCTTTAGAATAGTGAAAAAAGCAAAAAGGAGGAGAAGGGAGAATTTGATAATTCAGAATATTATATTAAGGAAAAATATAATGTGAAATCATCACTCAATTTATTTAAAGATGACCCCCTTGTGGCTAAACCAGGTACCTTTGAAAGTATTTAAGTGTACTAGAATATTTTTATTTAATTATTTTAAACTTTTCATTTATTTATTTATTTGTTTTTTTGTTATGGGAATTTATTTGAATAGTCATAGAAGAAGCTGATATTTTAAAACATCATTTCTATCTTTGATTTTAAGTGAAAATATCTATAAAACTTTCATTAAAACTATTAATTACTTAAAAATTGATTACAAATGGAGTAATTTGTAAGTATGTATTTTTCTGTATATTTACTAAGAAAATTGCATTAAAAATATAATGAATTGAATTTAATTTTTATATTTTCCGAAACCAACATTTTAAATTTCATTGTAAGATCAGTATAAAAGACAAATCAAATGCATGAGGATTAATAGAAGAAAAGATCTGTTAAGTACAAATTATGAAATAAAGTTTGTCAGTTGATGTGTCCAGAATCAGCAAAATATATGAAAATGTTATTTCATCATAACAATTTGAAGCTTATGTAATTTTCACTGGATATAGAAGAAGAAAACATTTAGAACTGTGTAAGTACAAAAATGTTTTCCCTTTTAATTTTCAGATTTTACATATGAGAAAAAAAGAAAATTAAAAGACGACTCTCTCAATATGTTTCTCATTTTTAGATAAAAAAAAGCTTGAAATTTGCAATGATTTGCTTAAGTACATCTGTTGAAATCAACCTTATTTCATTCACAATCACTGTCTTTGGCTGTTTTACGAGTTAAATCGATCTCTATAGAGTTGATCCAATCTCTTTTCAACAATATCTTGGCCAAAAGCCAAGTTATTGTTAAAAAGAGTGTAGTGTAACTACATGTTTTAACTAAATTTTGTAAGGGAAAATTTCAAGATTGTTGCTGGATGTTCTTTATGCTGTGGCTACACTAACAGTAAGTTGTTCAGGCATTTGTCGAATTGGTGTTGCTAGTTTTTTCTGCATTATTGTTTTGACAATGATGATGTTTTTCACACTCTTACTGTTTCCATTTGGTCTTCATGCTACCTTTATCATCAGTCACTGAGCCTGTTTGCTCAAACTTTGCAATTAATACTATTAATATGCTTTTTAATAGCTTTGACATTTTTAAAGGTGCTGGATCATTTCCTGTATGTTTTGGCAAGTTTCTTTATCCCTAAGACAATGTTTTCACCAAAACAAAATGCAATCTTTAGAACTAACCAGAGTATGTAAATAAGTTTTTTTTTTAATATTCTTGTGCATTTGTTGGTAGGTTTAGATTTCATGTCTACTTGTTGAAGAGTTATTCAACTAAAAAAATTCCGTATGTCATGTGAAAAACCTAGTATAAAATTCATATTTTGTGACCAATTCAGTTTTTTACTCAATTTCGATTATCAACAGAAAAAAGTTTAAAACTATACCAAAATAGAATTCTACTCAAAAATAATAAAATGTCACTTTTTAAAACTTTTCTAAAACAAATAAAAAATGCTCTCTCATGGGGCTCTCCTTCAAATGAGTATGGATATCCCAATCCTGAGGTACTTAGAGATCTGTATTTTCTATTTTTCCTCTCTTCTAATGTTTACCTTACCTTTTCCATCTCTCAACGAGAAGCGAGGGCACTTTCTCTGAGTAGCTGTAGCCACTCTGTTTGCTTCTCATGGACAGTCAAGATATCCATGTGTTGGCTGTGCATTGCAACCCTTTGAATGGGTGGCACACTGTAGTCCCCAGTGTATCAATCGTTTGGTACCTAGCTACAATCATTGCTAGTCTGTTAGGGATCAAGCAAAAGGGTCACATTCTTGGGGTTGGCATTATGGGTGGTCACTGACTCTGGGGGGGGGGACTTCTAGCATATAGGTATCGACTACCACTGTGGTAAGCCCCGAGGCTAAAAATGTCCAAAGCCAGTGGCTGCTATCCCTTGTAGTGCTCCATGGTGGGTGGTGCTGTCAAGCCTGAACCTTTACAAATATCTTATGGGTTCTAATACTCTCATCGCTGAAACCAATTCAAATTCTCGTTACATGTTATTAAGAACACCCAGCACTTTTCATAAAGCACTGCTTTTTTAAAAGTGTTATACAAAAACTACTCACATCTTCAATTGGTTGATATACAAAATGTTAAAAAATTGCAATCAGAAGATTTTCTTATCAAGTTGATATAAAAAAGCTTCGTTAGTCAGTAGTTAAAAAAAATTAGGTTCATTTCCAAACAAAAAATTTCATGAAACTTTAAATGAGACACATGGTGTCCTTTCTAATCCCGATTTCATATATGTTACAGAAGCAGAATTTTTGGAAGTGCTACATGATCATGGAGCTTATAATATTGCACATCATATAAACATTCAAAATGACGTTGAAATTACCCCCCACCCAACATGTTGTCTTAACTTTCCAGACACCAGTATTACCAAAATCCATAAAAGCAGTTTATGTAAACTGCAAACTTCATCCAAGTATTCCTAACCCTCTTAGGTGTTTTAAATGTCAGAGATATGATCACTCAGTAAGCATGTAGGAATATTAATCCTATGTGTGGAAAATGCACACAATCTGGTCATGAAACTAATGCTTGTACTTAATTGCAACTAAGATAGAACAAAATATGATAAAATAACTGTAAGCAAGTCAAATAGTAAAAAACAGAATTCCAAAAGTTGGCATTTCCTATTCTACTTTACAAGCGGATTCAAAAATAAACAACAATCGAACAAAGAAGACTAATTTACCAAAATCTGTTCCACTTTCAACTTTGTCATCTAAATCCACTTTACCATCAACTTCTAATAGTGCAAGGAAATCTACTTCAATTATCTGTAAATTTAAAACTGATGATACTAAAATTAAAAAACCAAAAACCTCAAGAAAAAAGTATTAAAAGAATAATTGATATATCCTCATCTGAAATAGATATGGAAATGTATTCCTCCAGTACATCTCAGACATTTAAAATGTAGAAAAGACAAACACAAAAAACAATAAAATAAAATCTGTTCTGGATGACATTAATTTCATGAAACTGTCGTGGCTCTTGGAAAACTTTTGAGTTTTTTAATAATATTTAACTGTCTCGTCTTTCTGGCTTTCATGAATTTGTTTCAATGCCTTTATTCTTCTGAGTCATTCTTCTCAATATTTTCAATTAGTTTTTATCCGATGATTTACTCAAGCACTTAGCAATTAAACATTTTGTTTTCGATGCAGCTTATCTAAGCTAAGGATCTTATGCCAGTAAAATCAAAATAAAAAGTGCTCTAAAAATGGAGCTTCAACATTGTTTTGAAAAAATTCAGTTAATTGCTATAGAATGGTTATGCATCAATTTCCTTTTAGAAGAAGCTATGAAATTTTGTTGAAATAATCACTTAAATTTTTCCTTCGACTTATCGAATTCTTAAATGATGAAATCAATTATACTATTGTAAATTATGTGAGAATCTTAAGATATGAACTCACATTATTGTAAATTATGAATTCATATCTTATTTGTGTTAATTAAGGTTCATACTTCATTTTTTTATGTTCTGACTAATGCAAAAATTACTTAAGTCTGTGAATACAGAAAATAGTTATCAACTTTCTTTGAATTATAATAAAAAAAATTAATGCCAATCCTTACATCATTTCAGGTTTAATTATATAATTTTTTTACACAATCTATATCAATAATTTTATAGTATTATATTTATCAATACTGCTAATTGATTGGATTTCCTTTTGCATTGTAAACATCTTTCATATTTATAAAATTCTTGGGAAATTTGAAACATGGAAATTTATATGAATTCATATATATGAATAATGAATTATATGAATTCATATATAAATTTATATGAATTTTGAGAAAGAACCTGGAAATTTTAGGAAAACATAAAATGAATTCAGTAATATTTTCATTTATATGTTGATTTGTTTTCTAGATATAATGTGCTGTGAAGAGAAGTAGTGGAATTGGTTACAATAAATGTAATATTTAGTACAAAATTGTTAGAAAGTATTTTATATAAAAATGAGGAAAATGTTAGGAACAATATTTAATGTAATGTGTAATGATATTAGCTAAGAATTTGCATTTTATAAATGTATGCTAAAATTTTATATCCTTGGATTATTTGAATGGATATTGACAAACATGTTGCTTTTGTCACAAATATAAGTATTTAGAAATAGTAAATATTATCATTGCTAGACTTTCCTGGTGGGGCTGGGAAGGCTAAACAATTTTATGAGTATTGTCTTTTTCTTGTAAAAATATTTATGCTGGATAGTAAGAACTTATTTCATCGCAGTTTATTTAAAATAATTATATTCCTTAAAATTGAATATTGTAAAAATATATTTATATTTCAGAACTGATAAGAGAAAGACATTTATATGTTTCTTTCCTCAAGGAAAAAAAGAAATCAAAATACTTTTATCAAAAATCAAAATATTTTTTTTCAATAGATTATTGAAAATTTAAAATTAAGAGGTATTATTTATTAAATAAAAGATTAAAGAATACACACAGGTAATGTGAAATTGAAATTTTCCTCATATCAAATTTTGTACTGTTGTATGAATTAAGAGATTTGAGTTACTTATCTCATTTTTACTATGAACTTATCTTTTGGGGATCAATGGCAAATTATGTGATTTTAGAAACTTTAAATCAAGATATTTTCAGATTATATTTCTCAATGACAATGATTAACAGCAAGGTTTACTTAAATTATTAGTATAATTCAGTTTTTAAGCTAATTTGAGGAGATCGAATATACACACACACATAATTTCATAAGTATATAGGAATTTTTATATTCACGCATTCGACTTACATGAACAAGATTCATTTCTGAATTTTGTATTACATCACATGATTCTTTAAGAAAGACAATAGATCTTGTTATTACTTTCATTTAGTATAATAAACATCTATAAAATTTAAAAACATTCATACAAACGAATGATTTTCATGAATGGATCACATTTTGGAATTATAAAATGCACAAGCTTCAATAACTTCAAAAGCTACTAAGTATGTAATTTATATTTTTCAAACAAAGTACCTTATACATATTAAATTGTACTTAAAAATGTTTCTCTTCACTCTGATTTAAATTAAATCAACCATTAAAACTGATGAATGAAAATTGATAAATGATTAACTTTTTTTATTAAGTGTGCTAAATTATTTGAGGAATTCTCTTTAAAAATAAACATTTTTATTTTCATAAGTATTCAAAAAATTTATTTCTGACTATTTCATACTTTATTTTAAACTAATTCATTAAAATACAGGGGGAAATTTAAAACACTCAAAGCAATTACAACTAAATTTTTTTAAAAAGTTTGTATCTATTTTTGGCACTAATGTAAAATTGCTGCTTGAAAAAAAATATAATTTACAAATGAATCTAAGTCATATTGTTTATTAAAAAGATATATACCGGGTGGCCATAATTAAACTGACAGTGCTCTCACAGTGTTCTGTAGCGCGATGTATTTGCGAGAAGGACGCCACATTTTGTAGGAAGATTAAACAAGATGGGGGACAAAGGATTCCTTTTATTATGCACCTTTTATTATGCACATTTTCTGATGTAGTTCGAATGCAATATGGCAACACTTTTAAAAAAGCATAAAATATACATAAACACCGATAAAGTCTTATGATCTGCAATATTACGTACGCTGAGCAGAAGTTCTTTATTCAAATTTCACGTTATATCCATTGGCACAGTGCCAGCTGCTTGGGTTTTAAAAGGCAATGTGTTACTTTCAAATAAATTGGATTGAAAATTTATGTGCAATGTCTCCTTCAAGCGTGTGTTACTGGTCAAATTCTTTTACCTCAACCAGTGAAATGCGTCAGCTGCTCTTCGTGCTTTTAGAATGCACAAAAAAAAATGCATAAAGGTAATGGTTTTGTGTCAGTTAATGGGCTAAAAGCAATGGTTGCGACGTTTGAAAAAACGGGTTCTCTGAATGTTCAATCAGGCAGAGGACGAAAACCTGTACCACAGGATACAATCGAAGCAGTTGCCACGGCGATTGTCGAAAGAAGATCAGACAATATTGCTGCCCCCTCTAGTGCTCGTGGAGTAGCTCCGAATATGGATATGCCTTACAGTATGGTATGAAAAATCTTACGAAAGATTAGCAACTTCTATCCGTGCAAGATCAGCCGTGTGCAGGAGTTACTGTACCCCGACCATGATAAACGATTGACTTTTGCTCTCACCTTTCTTGCCAGTATGGAGGTGGATGATGCTTGGCCATGGAAAATCATAGGGAGATGACGCCCACTTTTACCTGAATGGAACTGTGAATACCCACAACTGCCGAATTTGAAATGACAAATCACCACATGCAAACACAGCAATTCCCTTACGTTCACCAAAGGTAACTATTTGGTGTGGGTTCACAGCGATATTTATCGTAGGTCCATTCTTCGATGAGAACATTACCCGACAAGACCGGAAACCTGTTCTGTTACTGGAGAGAAATATCGCTACATGTTAAACAGCTTTTTCATTCCGGCATTTCAGCAAAGACAATGCCTAGGGGAAATCAATTTCATGCAAGATGGAGCCCCTCCACTCGTTGCTGTATGAGTGCAACAGATGCTACCACAGAAATTCAGAACAGAAAGAGTCATTAGCCGCTACTTTCCACCTGCATGGTCACCTCGGTCACCTGATCTTACCCCATGCGACTTCTGGCAATGGGGTTACCTTAAGTTCAAAGTCTATCAAGGAGTGGTCCAGCACCTGGCTACGTTGAAGGATAAGATATCACAGACTGTACGGGAGATTCCTGCTGACATGTTACTTTCTGCTGTTGTGCATACTGTGCACAGAATGCAATATGTTGTCCAGAACAATGGCAGCCACATGAAACCTCACTTGAATGCAAAATAAAAGGTAATTTCCGTATTGATTTGCATTTGTTAACACTCTATTTTCTATTACACAGTGCCAAATATTCCCCTAGCAGTGATTTTTGGAACTAATTTGTTTTTTCGCAGAATCCTTTGTCCCTTGTCTTGTTTAATCTTCCTCCAAAATGTGGCGTCATTCTCGAAAATAGATCGCACTGCAGAACACTGTGAGCACTGTCAGTTTAATTATGGCCACCCGGTTTACCAATGAAGAGAAATGATAATATGAAATAACTTAAACTTACATTTAATGATTAATAAACGGTATTGATTAAATTAGTATTCTAAAATTTTAGTTTAGTTTGTTAGCTGTATATAATAATTTTATTTTGATTTTTTTTGTATTAAGTTTTTTCTTATATTTAATTTCTTTTTTTGATTGCTTAAAAATATCATTTGTAATATGAGTCATCCCTTATCCTTCTGAAAATCCTACTTCCTTATGAAAATTAAAAATTTTTACTAAATATGGACAAAAAATATTTTAATCTTCTCTGGCCTCTGTTTTTAATTAATTACTGTTGAATGATCCAGATAATTGTAAAAATATATAAGTAATTAATTTCTTTGCTTTAGCTCCCCTATCTTATTTACTGATCATACATTAGATACTTGGGCGTTTAATTTCATATGAGAGACCAGTCTAGTTTTTACATGAATTTAATATTGAAGAACAGAATTATTTAACTAACTAAAAAATTATTACAGTAAGCACGAGGAAAAGTATTCAATAAATATATGTATGTGTGTTAATTACTGTAAAAGTCTGGTATTACAATAATTAACATACTCTTTAAGTTACTGTGAAGTCTGTTAAGGGTGTTTTACCAATAAAACCTATCTTTTACCAAAGTAGTTTGCTGAGTCTGTGTTCTTTACTGTTATTTCTATTTCAGACTTTTACTGAGTCTTTGTGGCAAAATCTGGCAATTACAAACATCTCTTTTTAAAAGGTTGAACTAGGTTTACAAATGATGGATTTCTACTTGCAAATATACTAGATACAGAGTGTCCAAAAATGCTAAAACTTAAATTTTTAAATTCATAATATATATTGTAAAAGTAATTTAAGTAAGGTAATATTTAAGATTAAAAATTTCATGGAAATTAAACTATTAAATTTCATGGAAATGAACTAAATGCAATACCATTATCGAGAGAAACCATGTCTCGACGGATTTCCGAAATGTCACGAAATATCGAGACAGAAGTCATAAAACGCATACAAAATTCGTCTGTATTTGCTTTACAACTGGACGAGACTACTGATATTACTAAAATGTCACAACTAATTATTTACATTAGGTTTATTTTTAAAAAAGATAAAACAGAAAAGTTTTTATATTGCAAAATTTTGGAAGGAAAAACAACTGGAGAAAAAATATTCGAAGTAATTAATGAATATTTTGAAACTAAGTCCCTTATCTTGGCAAACTGTTGTGGTTTGTACTGATGATGTTGCAGCATTAACAGGTTCGAATAAAGGGTTCAGAGGCTTAATTCAGAAGGTGGCGCCTCATGGTATTTAATCACTGTATGATTCATTGGTAAGCTCTTCTTGCAAAAGATATGGATGAAGAGTTGCACAACATATTAGAAGACACTGTTAGTTCAATTAACTACATTAAATGCAACGGCCACAACAGCCGTCTCTTTCCAATACATTGCAATAAGATGGGTTCAATGTACGAGAGATTACTGTTACACACCGAAGTCAGATGGCTTTCACGTGGGAAAATACTATGACGGATATTTGATTTGAGAAATGAAGTATACATGTTTTTTTAATTGAAAAGAAACATAGATTGGCAAGTTATTATATCAATGAGTTTGTCTAGGGATGCTGAGCTATTTAGTTGATATTTTCGAAAAACTTAATGATTTAAATTTGAGCTTGCAGGGTGAGAATTCAATTATCATAACTTCAGCCAGTAAATTTCAAGTTTTTAAGTATAAGCTTAGTTTCTGGCAAACTGAACTGAATAAAAACAACACCGACATGTTCCCTTGCTTTAACGATTTTATCAAAGAAAATAATATGGATATATTTACATTTAAAAACATCATTTCCAATCACATTAAAAAGTTGAAGGAAGATTTTTCGAGAAGATTCAAGGATTTTTCCGAAAACGTGCGCGAGTAATCTTGGTTGGATTCGTGATCCATTTTCCTTTGACATATGCAGTTCAACTCTTCAAATTAGTGAGAAAGAGCAATTGATAGATATAATTAGTGATTATACTCTTTGAAATCAATTTAAGACTCAGCCTTTCCAAAAATTTTGGCTATCCGTGGAAAAATAATATCCCGTTTTATTCAAGATTGCCATTAGGGTATTAATACAATTTGCATCAACGTATTTATGTGAAACTGGATTTAGCAAACTAGTTTCAATAAAAAACTAAATACCGCTCACGTTTAATCCCTGAAGATGGTATGTGAATTGCAATTAACAACATACATCCAAACATCAATGAGATAATTAGAAACTTGCAGCCACATACATCTCATTAAAGAGCAATTTACTGATGTTAGTGTTTAACAAAAAGTATTTTCTTAAAATTATAAATAAAAGTAATGCGAGTCAAATATGATGTTTTTATTCGATGAAACGAAAGAAATGCGCGAAATATACATAGTATTTGTTAACATTTATCTCTTGGAGTCACCAAAATTTTCTCTCTATAAAAGGGGTCGCATTCGAAAAAGTTTGCGCACCACTGATATAATAAATGGGCTTCTGCTGTGGTGTTTGCTCTCAATTCTTGAAAATGTATTTATTAGCCAGTTATTTAATCTGAATTGCTTTTTTTTTTTTTTGACAACTCATATTTTCTTATAAATCTCCTGATTATTTAAAACTCTTTGTCATTTTATATTATGGGTCCAAAAATCTTTTTCATAAGAGGGCTGTGGTAGTAGCTAAATAGTTAGTGCTCTTACTTTTGACTCAACAATTCGTGGATTCAAATCCAACATTAGGCTTCAATGTTTATGATAATTTAGAATCCACATGAAACTGTAGGTCCCAGTCTAATTTGTCCTTGTGTGCAAAAAGTGACTTGAATGTCAAACAAACCAACTAATAATTTCATAAGAGGATTCCAAGCCATAATTACTCCATGCTAGACTACTTTACAATGTTTGCACTAAAGCTGTTGATTATGCTTTGGTGGATCTGTAAGATGTTAGTTGAGGAGTGAGAAATACTACACAAATTACTTTAAAAAGTCTTAGATTTTAATTTTAGCTATTTAGTTATCCACTATTTGAAGGGTTTACAATTCCTTGATGAAAACTGATTTAAGTTTTTCATCAATAAAATAAAAAATAAAAGTGAAAAAGAAGGCAGATTTTAAAAAGTAAACTCAAATGAAAGAAGTATAAAGTTAAGTTTGTAAAAAAGATTTATTAATTTCTTTTTATTGTTAAATTCAATTATGACCTCGAGTAATTTTTCTCTATTGATACTATTATATGCTGCTTTGAAATCAATGAACAGAATCTGAGGATTAACGGCTTTTGTTCATTCCAAAATTTATCTAATAAAATATATGTGATTTTCCTTGTTTTTCTTTTTCCTGATGTGCTATAAATTTGTAATACCTTTAGAAGCATGTGTTAATCATTTTTATAAAATGCATTAGGGAAGATTTTTATGTACTATGTTCAATAGATTCTCTTCTAGTTGCATTGCTTGATATTTATAAAAATATTGCAAATTATACAAAGTTTAGAAGTTTACTTAATAAACTGCTTAAAATGTTCCTGTAAGTTATTCCTAATATCAAAATTCCTTTTAAATGTTAAAAGATATTCTGATATCAAAATGTATCTTCAAAATATAAAACAATCCAAGCTATGTATGTCATAGACTGGTGTACAGAACTTAAGCAACAATGTAAAATTTAACAGGTAGCTATCAAATTGCTAAAATGAAGTTTGCAATCTGTACAATTAATGTATAATTGAGAATAAAAACTTGCATATTCAAATGTCAGGAACAAAATAGCACCAGTTACTTAAGTGCATGCAAAACAAATGCAGTGGTTGTGTTTCTTGAGACTACAGTAAAAAGGACAGAGACACAGTGAAAGACTTTGCCACAAGTGTAAGTAATTTCTTTTCTAAAATCTGGCTGGAAGAAATCATGTGGGCAACTTCACATTTAGAAGATAGATTGGAAAGCTAAAGGTGTGGCGTAGTTAGTGTGCCTAGTGGAAATTTCTGTTAAAGGCCATTATATTATCCTGCAGATGAAAAACGTAGAAAACCAGTCAGTAAATGTGATTGTTAAGTAACTGTACTGCACCAGGTTGACAAGTGTTGCAATTTACTGTGGCGATTACTATTCGCTTGTCCTGAGTGGTAAATCTCTTTAAAATTTGCTATCAGTGCCACCATTTATTGTGGTGTAAGGAACTAAAAAACTGGACACCTCATCAATGAAATCATATTCTCCTTTATGTTTAAAATTATTTTCTGTACCACTTGTGATTCTCAATGCCAGTTGACTTTGAGAGAGATTGGGACATAGTTTGATCCCATTAACATCATGGATGGAAACTGTTATGGTGATCTTGGAGTTATTGTATGGGACTGCATTATGCTGAATGGATGAAGTGTGCTTCACATTTTCGATGATGTGGTTCTGTAACCTGAGATCTCTTTTGTAAGTAAGTTATCCTTTCTCATTTGCAGCTGTTCCAAAGGGCCATTGGAACAGACTTAATTTATGGATGACATTGCATAGTCACATTAGACTTCTCTTGTTCAGCAGTTATTGATAAGCCAAGTTATCACTTGAATGGATTATCAGCATACTCTCCTGTGATTAAAATCCCGTAGAACATATGCCGAGTTGGCAACTGAATGGTTAGCGCTCTTGCCTTTGGTTTAACAGTTCGTGGGTTCGAATCCCACCTTAGGTGTGGATGTTGGTAGTAGTTCGGAATCCACTTTAAACCTTAGATCCCAGTCTAATTAGCCCTCGTGTGCAAAAAATGGCCGTTGAGCGACAAACAAACCAAACCAATCCGTAGAACAAGTGTGGGATTCTTTTGGGAGACTATTTGCTACATTATTATGACAAGCTATTAGGTGAATGGTTAGCGCTCTTACCTTTGGTTTAATACTTTGTGGGTTCAAATCTCATCTTGAGCTTGGATGTTTGTAGTAGTTTAAAATCTACTTTAAGCGATAACCCCATGTCTTATTAGCCTTCATATGCATAGAATTACTTTGCTCAACAACCAAGCCTTGCAACTTTATTAAATTCACTGAAAAATACTCAAGAACTGTTTTACAATCTGGTGCTGAATATGAAGAGACAGTGCAAAGCAATCATTGCATTAAGGGGAGGACAACATATGCTAAGGAAAATCTGCTTGTTATTCTTGTATTGGCAATCGTGTGTAAAGATACTATGAGTTCAATTAAGCTGTTTTATGTTAGATTCCTTACTGTACTCTTTTTTGAGTATTTATGGTTTTATTATAGTTAAGTACAAAATGCTCTCTCATTTCGTTATTTCATGTTTCTCAGATGATTTATCTTGGAGGAGAAAAAAACATTTGTTGTTTATGTTTTGTACATTGGTGTATTTTGTTGACACATATAAAGAAGGTATAGGAGAGATTCTTAAACAAGAACATTCTGAGTGATCTTCATCCTATATTTTATTATTCATGTAAATTTAAGGATTTTGAAAAAAAAATTATTCTACCACAAAATAATAGATGGATTGATAAAGTAAATGCTGTAGATTATTTGTTATTTTCATGGAATTAAATTCACAATTCATTCTAATTATATTGTTTAAAGTCAATCAAATATACCATTGATAGATTATTCAGGTAGTAACTTAATCCTTCAGCTGTGATATCAAAAATAAATATGGGAAATAGTCACAAATTTTGAAGCAGATATTCTGTTGAAAAATCTTATTTCTCCTTATTTGCTGTTGAAACCACTTCTTGAAGTTTGAAAATTATATTTGTTTATAAACATGATAATGGGATATAAATTTTACTTAAAGAAATAGTTTTCTAACTTTAGAAAAAAAAGATTTATATAAGTTTTTCTTACTGGTGATAAGGAAAAACTTAAATGAAACAAATTTTGGTCATATTGATGTGTCATCCATATTAAACTTGCTTTTTCTTTAATATTACTGGATTGGTGTGGTTAGACCGTGTTTTAAGCCTTTTTAAATATTGTGAAATATGTTCTATATGTACAGGAAATATGACTTCCAACCTTTCAAATTGTTCATGATTTATTATATTTTCTTTTCATATGATTAGTGTTATAGCAATTATAATTCAAATTAGAAATATTTGTATTCTTGATCATGCATCTATATATATTTATACATTTTCTTCAAAAAAAATGTAAACATTGATATCAATTGCTTTAAACAAAACTTTCCTATTAATTAATGTAAGGAAATATTATGAAACAAAAATCCCTTATTTATTTTCTGTGAACTTAAATACTTCTTGTTTGAAACATAAGTTATTTCAACTTTTTAAGGAAGCAATATAGTTATTAACTTCTTTAATGATTAATATTTCATCCTATCATCCTCAAACAAATGTGGAAGTAGATAAAGTTAATCAAACTATGGTTGCTGGATTGAAATGTAAATTAAGTTCTTATTCTGGTACAATACTTGAGCAAAATCTTAAGTGTAATACAACAGCCTGTCACATTCCACAACTAAATTTCCTATTGTAGTATAATTTTAAATACATCGGTTGAAGAATTTGAAAATTTGACTAAGGAAATATCTATGGAATGCATTAGAAAAAGTAGTTAAATATTTCTAAAAATTTTATGCTGCAAAGTTCATACATGGGAATTTATCATTATATCTAGAATTTTAAAATCCAAATATGTGTGAACTCACTTTCCTTTATTCTTGTTTTTATACAGTTCTAAAGAAATACTCTGATATGAATTTTTAAAGTTATAAATTTTATGATTAACTAAGATAAGTTTTGAAGTAATTCATTAAACTGTATTTGTTTGTATTGCTATCTTGCAGTTAAATTTATACTTATATATAAAACTATACCTGATAAAAGTTGAGCTGATAGCAGAAAGGTTAGTGCTCTTCCCTTTGTTTCAACTATTTGCGGTTTGAATTCCACCTTGGGCATGGATGTTTGTTGTAGTTGGGAATCCACTTTAAACAATAGATCCTAATATATTAGCCCTAGTTTTCAATAAGTGACTGTTGACCGACAAACAACCTAAATCATACCTGATAAAACTCCAGATCTTAAAGCTAAATAAGTATATTTTAATTTTCATGCAATTCTAAAATAAGTCTAATATAGAAATTAAAGTTTATCAAATACCTTTCACTCTGAAACAATAAAAACCTAACTCTAAAATAGAAGTAAGGATTCCTTTCCATATATGATTTCAAATTTCCTAAATATATCAAATGTACATTTCTTTATTTTGACTTTTTCATTCTTTCTAAATTTGTATGCTATTTATTAACATAAATGTTAATGTAAGGAAAATTTTGTTTTTTATTAATCATGTGTTTTATATTTTTGTGTTTTTATTCTTGGCCCAATTGTTTGATTTCATTTGAGTTACTTGTATTAATTTATCTTGTATTCTTGTTATATATTTGGTTTATAACAGCAATTCTGCTAAAAGGAAAACAATTGATGTGATTGTGTAATAAATATTAATATAAATTTGTACAATTTATGTGGAATCATTATGACAACTAGAACATAATGATTGTTCATAAGTAACAGAAGCAGCTCTATTGAAGCTGTTTCACTTAACAGACATAAAACTTCAGCTTAGCTTACATATGAACTTCATTGTGGGTTGAAGTCGTTCTGCCGATTAGTTTGTAATAAATGTGAATTCTAAAGGAAGCTATGGAATTAAAGGGGTAGAAAGTGATTTATATATCAAAGTAGAAAATGCTTTTAATGTAAGCATAAAACCAAAATGTGTTATTAAATTTAATGCTAGGAGAGGTTGTATTTAACTGAAAATTCCACTTATTATTTTAACTTAATTTTACTATTACAATTTCCCTTTTTGAAAATTTGTTGAAAATACTATAATAAGATAAACATTTTAACAAAATACAAGAAATCTATATGTCAGGATACAATGTTGCTAGATAAAATACGTGGTACAAAATGGTCATTAATATTAATTTACGATGAAAATAAACAGAAAATTAGGCCATGTGGTGATTTTCCTTCTTTCGTAATGTTCCCTATGTAAACGAAATTCAGATACATTGAATATTTTAAAACAAGCAATTCTATAGGGAGAATTAATTATTTACATGATGTAAACATTGTTTTATTTTTTAAACTGTGAAAACATTGAAAATATTTTCTTTAAAGAGAACAGTTTTAAAATTTTGTCACCTTTAATAATTACTTTAAGTAGTAGCCTCTTGAAATCATCTATCTGTGCATATTCACATATTTCCCTACTTTGGATGAAAAATCAAGCAAAATATACGAAAAACATTTATTTTGGTGAATTTGAAATTAATAATGGCTGAAGACTGATAAATAGTGCATAAATAGGGTTAATTACTTAAATAGTTGTTTGTATTAAGTAATTCTTAAGAATTATTCAGTACTGAAAGATGGAAAGAAAAAAATAATTACAGATGTGATCTCACCTCTACAATTGACATTTAAAAAATAGATGATTGTAGATAGTTTAAATAGTAAAATTTATCAGCAAACAAACCCTGAATATTTACATGAAATTAAAGCTTGTTTAAATTGCCCAATTAGGGTTTTTAATTGTAAATTAATTATAATTCTCACTCTGGTGACTTATAAACTAAGTTGGGAGAAATGAATTTGTAATGAAAACTGATAACAATTTTTGTTATAATGATTCCTCTTAAGTAATGGAAAATTGATGTCAATACTTATTATAATAATTGTTTCCCTTTTAATAGAATTACTTTAATAAATTAATATTGATATACAGAATGCAGAAAAAAAGTCAAAACAATTTAATCAATGTAAATATGAAACAAGCAAATATAAAAATGATGAATCTCATTAACTATGTTCATATAATTGTGTACTGTACATTTTACATCATAATTCAGATTTCTCTCTTTCAGTCATTCTGGGGAAAGTGGAAAGTTAATTATTTTCGATTGTAATGAACATGTGTGTTTGAGAAAATTAGATATTGAAGTGGAAATATTTCAGAAAGTCTTCTTTAAGACAGAAGCATGAACTAAATCTTTTAAATGAAAACGTAAGCAGTAACAGAATAAAATAGTTCTTTTAGAGTTTTACTGGGTAAATTTGTTCATATGTATCATGATTTTGTTTGCTTTCTGTTCATAAGAAATTTTATATTTATAACACAATAAATCTTATAATTTGAAATGCTTGTTTTTCATGTAATGTTCATGCTTGTGTATTTATCATAGTAGAGCAACAGATAATGCTTTTTTCCCTTCTAAAGCTAACATACAAATATTCTTGGAATAAAGCATTGAAATTTTCTAGTGTGCAAATATAAAACATTTGACTCCAATAAAATATTTTATTGCATAGAACATTTATATTCATTTTCAATATTTTATTTATATATTTATTGACTTTTAATCTTTAGAACTTTTCTAATCATTAATTACAAAGGTTAAGAAGGAATTAATACATCTACACAGCTTTTACTTAATCTAATCAAAAACTTAAGTCAAAATAGATCTGTGTGATTGAAAAGACATCATAGTAATAGCAATTATAGAAAATTATCTTTTAAGTGATCTGACAATTTTCTGTTATAACCTATGTATGTTATAAAAGATCACCCATCCATGATGTATTTGAAATGTTTCGTTTCTGTATATGTAGCCCACAGATCTATCATAGACACTGGGGTTTTTTTTTTTTATACTAAAGTTTAGAAAATTAAATGCAAGGCTTGCTTTTCACTATTTACTCTAGCAAAGCAGTTCTCATGTCAATTACCAATTTAGATCTAAATATATAATATGAAATAAATTATGCAATTACATATGTTTAAATTGTAAATTTAATTTTATGTACTATTTCTGAATAAATTATGTTGCAAACTTTATATATCATTATATTTAATTGAAAGTTATTTTTTAATAAGTCTTAGCAATAATTTTCTAAATTTTAATTTCAAATAATTGCATTCAAGTTGTGAATACAAATTGTTTTATATAGAAAAATTGTTATATTTTCTATGAGTTATTATTTATTTCTGATGTAATGTAAATATTTTGTAATTCTTATAAATATCTATATAGGAACAAAATTTCATTACACCACTCATGGTTGGACACTGATAAGTGCTATTGTGGAAGCTGTATCAAAAGAAGAGTTTCCTAAGCATTTGAATAAATTATTTAAAGCTTTGGGAATGAGAAATACCTACTTTGATGAGAATGATATCATTATTTACCATAGATCAAGGTGACTAGATTTTTTATGTACAACATAAAAAATATAACAAGTCTATTAACATAATATCCTTAGACATTGTCAGGTGCCTGTAATACTAAAATATAAAGTAATTGCTTTATAAATTTTATTATATTTGAAATAGAACAACAAATTATTTCTGGAAAAAAATTGGTTTTTCTACTAATATTGTCTTTACTCCAATTTATGTCATGAGATTTCACTGAATACTTAATAATTTGTAAATTCGTTTTCTTTTTTAATTTTGCTGATTACACTATATGTATTATAATTTCTTAAATTAAAAAATTTTATAAGGAAGTTTACTCTAAAAGTATCAAATTTGGCCATTTTAAAATTTTTTAATTTAAAGAAATGTTTTAAAAGTAGAATATTTATTACTAATATTACTAATGGTTATTAATAATGAACCAAGGTAATGACATGTTTTTCAGATTTATTAACATAAGCCTAAATTGAAAATGATTAATGCTCTTGCCTTCAGTTCAACAGTTTATAGGTTCAAATCCCACCTTTGGCTTGGATGTTTGTAATGATTCAGAATCCACTTTAAATTGCAGGTTCAGATTTAATTACCCCTGGTGTGCAAAAATTAACCATTGTGTGATAAACATTACAATTTGAAAAACCATAAGATGACCAACCAACAAACTAAAACCTTAAGTTATTTTGGAACCAAAAAATTATCAAAATAATATCTGAAACAGTAATTCTTTTCCATATACTTTAGCAATGTTGTGCATTTGCATTCCTTCATTTGTAAAAAGTGCTATATTTCATGTGAACAAAGCCGAGCTAGCAGCCGAATGGTTTGCACTCTTGCCTTCGGTTCAACAGTTCGTGGGTTCGAATCCCACCTTGGGCGTGGATGTTTGTAGTGGTTCAGAATCCACTTTAAACTGTAAGTCCCGGTCAAATAGCCCTCGTGTGCAAAAAATTACTGTTGAGCGACAAACAAACAATACAAACCATGTGAACAAGATATTAAATTTCAGAATAATCTATTCTTGGCAGGAAAACTAGCTGGTACTGATATTTCTGTTTGATTTTTATTGTTATCAATTGTGAAGTATTTTAATGTTTTTATAAGAATGATAAAATTAATTTGCTTTATTATTTTTGATAACATCAAACTATATTTTTCAATGATGTAAATTTCATATGATATATTATATATTGTATTTTCCAGTTCCTTTTGTATTATATTTGCTTATATTTTACTGAATATTCATCAATTGTGAATGGCAATAATGACTCTTGATGTGATAAAAGTGATTTATTTTAAATTACATGCGCTATATTCAAATTTCATCTTTTATTAAGTCATCTCAAGAATATCAAATTATTTTAGAACTCCAGGAGCAGTTTTTAAATGTTAATTGTTGGTGGGAGGGATTTTGGAAAATATTTTTCAATCTGAATAAAATTAATGGCCAGTTTTCCAGTTGATTGTCAGCTTTTCAATAAAATTATACTTGTTTAAAAAATGAGGTTATATTTTATCCATTGAAGTGTTGTAATATAGTTTTGAGTGTGCATTTCATTGAAACTATATCAATTGCATATCAACCAGTTCTCATAAGCTTTCATCAATAACAAAATATTTTTCAGAATTCTAGAGATACAGCTAAATTCCGATATAACTTTACAGCATACTTTCTCTTGCCATATTTATTCCCATTTCTTTTGCCAAAAATCATGAAATTTTCAAGATCTGATCATGATACATTTTGAATATGCCATTATATGTCATGTGTTAATTATTTGTGAAAATGTCATATGATATTTTTTTCATTTTCCTCATCTTTATATGTATAAATAAATAATGCATTCCCCATCTTTCTCAATTTATTGTGCACTTTTCAAAGTAATATTATCTTTGTTCTTAACATTCATATTTTGTTTTTAATTTTTTTCATGATTTCATTTGTTTAACCCATTTTAAGCCAAGTATAGAAATTTTATAAAATGTGGTGTTATTTTCATTAAAATATAATTAAATTACATTCAGACACAAAAGTTTGTGCATGAAAATATATATATATATATATATATATATATATATATATATATATATATATATATATATATATACACCTTATTTTCCTGCATATAATCAGTGGATTATGTGTTAAAAAGTTTGTAACAATTCAATAACCAATAATGAGAATGCTTTCGATTTAGATTTTAGCAGTCTATTATCTGGTGCTCTGTTTCAAAACTCAAATAATCTAGAAATAAGTTTTCTCATGTTTATTATAAAATGAGACTGAAAATTATAAGAGCATTCGAGATGTGCTCCTTCGAGAAGGTAAGACACAAAGAGAAGTAAGACTAACAGATTCGAATGATGGCAGCAGTGGCTCTGACTTCAAGAAAATAGTTCTTAACATCCAGCCCCCCCCCCCAAGAAACATGGAAGGATACATCAAAATTTCACAGTTCAAAATGTTGTTGTTACTTATCTCAGGTTGTCCAGCTAGGCTAGACAACCCCCATAAAACCAAAAATGTCTAAAAAATGTGATGGGTCCCGAAGGACATCGTCTTTTTTAAAATGATGAGATGTGTCCGGGGGAGGCCATATTGACGGAACACCAAGAACAGTCTGGTAATGTCCTTTTCCTCTGCTGAAAGGTGATTCCTCTCGTGTGTCCACTCAGATAGCGGGAATAGGCATTTTGATAAGATCTTGTTCTAAGACGGAAGGTCTCACCCGGTCTTTTGGCAAAGTACCATGGATGATTGGGAGGAATTTTCATAAGCTTATTGAATTCAGTATTTGCCAGGGAAGAAATCTCACTAGATGTGAGCTCTCCTCTTGGGTTTACTCCCTCCTCTGACGCTGATCTCGCCAAGAAATCCGCTCTTTTATTCCCCTCTACTCCCAGTAAAGAGTAAGTGAGCATCTTCAAGGACCCGAAGGTCTTGGCACCAGAGGTTGAAGTATGACTTAGGCCCCAAAAGCCAGCCGCTCATAACATGGAGAACAGTCGTTGTAGAAGCTGCTCACTCTGAGACAGACGCTTCATGTTAGTTTTGGTCCGCCCCGGGTATTTCATTTCCCCGCTACCACCCATATCTGGGAAGCATTCCCCTATCCGCCACCTGGGGAGGCGCCCGATGATGGACAAAATACTAATAGATATAATTAAGTACAGTTTGATTTCAAATGATAAAAGTATTTAGTAATCTTAATTCCATAGTTAATATAAAACACAAATATTTGAATATATCAGAATTTTGCAACATTCAAGTTTAAGATCAAATACAATCTTAAATTCAACTATTCTTAAAAAGTAAAAATTTCAAATTATGTAGTTCGGATAAATATTTAGTTCTGAATTTCCAAGTTATACAATGATTGTACAGGGCGTTTAATCACTGATGATTCTGTTTTCACATTCTAAGTTCTCACCTTGCCATCTCTTCCAGGAAATAATTCTATTATTTTGCTAAGTTTCCAAACATTTCTTGGCAAATGATTATCTTTAATCGAAACAATATCGTTAACCTCAAACTGGGTGATGTTACCTTTAACTAAATTGTAATTAACCGATCTTAAATTTAGTAAATATTCATTTTTCCAACAAGACCAAAAATGTCTCACAAATTTTTCTCTGTAATTGAAAGCTTAATTAAATTCTTCCTGGAAGAGAGGTTTGAATCAATTTGAAGTCTTACAGAAGGCAAAGATGTTATTCTTTTCCCTAAAAGAAAATGAGCCGGTGTTAAAGCACTTGGTTCTTCTATATCAGTTCCAGCATAGGTAATTGGGTGAGAATTTATCATAGCCTCAATTTCGAAGAGAACAGGTTGCAACTTCTCAATGGTTAGGGAGGATTTTCCAAGAGTTTTGCGATGAGCAACCTTTACAGTTTGTGCCATACGTTCGTAAAATCCACCCCACCAGGCAGCTCTCTCTACAATGTATATCCATCTGTTGCAATTTGAAGAACAAAAGTTTTAAATTTTGAATCGTTCAAAACTGACGAAAGTTGCTTTAAATCTTGTTCACCACGTTTAAAAGTACGCGCATTATTGGAGAGGCGGCAAACCACGCCGAGCAATAAAGTGGCGGAATGCTAGAAGAAAAGTGTCTGTCGATAAATTTCCAACTAGCTCTAAATGAAGGCATCTTGTCACTGCACATGTTATCAACAAAATATATTGCTTATTGTCATTATTGTTTACAAACAAAGGACCAGCAAAATCAACTCTAATGATTGCAAGTGGATGTGACTGCTCTACTCGTTTAGCTGGCGCCGAGCTGGCAGCCGAATGGTTAGCGCTCTTGCCTTCGGTTCAACAGTTCGTGGGTTCGAATCCCACCTTGAGCATGGATGTTTGTAGTGGTTCGGAATCCACTTTAAACCGTAAGTCCCGGTCTAATTAGCCTTCGTGTGCAAAAAATGACCGTTGAGCGACAAAGAAACCAAACGTTTAGCTGGCAATAGAGCTAAAACTTGATCTCCAGGAGAGGAGTTAAATCTCCTGCAGATAACACATTTTCGAAGTAGCGATTTTATTGTTTGTCTAGGCTTTAAAAATCCAGTATTTTCCTCTAAGTTGCACTAACGTGTCAGACACTTGAATGGAATACTCTTTTATGGGACTTCCCCAAATTAACAATTCAATTAATTTAGAATTAGCAGGTATGATAACTGAATGTTTTTCATCAGTTGTTAAATCAGTTCTGCCTAAGCGACCTGTGATACGCAAAACACCATCTTGATTAAGGAAAGGATTTAAGCAGAGAAGTTTTGATTCTTTCAGAAGAGGTTTCCCTGCAATTAAACAGTGTATTTCTTCACAGAAAACTTCCCTTTGAACAGATTTCACCCAAAACTGTTCCGCTTTGTCGAAGTCGTCATATGTAATAGGACTCTTTTGTGGAAGTTTAGTTTTCAACACGTTCACGAAATGTAGTATCCAAGCAGTTGCTCTTAATTTTCTCAAGCTGCTATATCTATCCAGATCCATAATTTTGACATAAACAGTTGCTGAGGTAACAAGTTTTTGTCCGTCGTATTCCACCTCTTCATCATCAATCCTGATTTCAGGCTTTTGTGCACATGGCCAGGTATCTTCCGAGTTGATTAACGATTCAGGGCCATGTCACCATTTCCTTGAAGATATCAAGTCTTTACAAGCAATTCCTCTAGTCAATTGTTCTGCTGAGCTGTTCTTACCAACAATGTATCCAATCACTTGGATCTGTAATTTCTGTAACCCTATTGGCCACGAACTGCTTCCACTTCATCGTAGATCGTTTTATCCAATGGAGTACAACTGTAGAATCACTCCACAAATGTATTTTATTGATATTTTAAACAGTTCTTTAAGATGTTTGACTAATCTTGTAGCTATGACAGATCCCATTAACTCCAGTCAACCTGGGGCCTGAGCAGCTACCAGGCGCGTCGGTAGGCGGTGGATCACCGAACGTCCTGTAGGAATGACAGGATAGCCTTGAATATAGAATCAGAGGCCGCGAACCAGCTCCCGTAAACCCTGGTGTTATGCGTTCCGTGCCTAGGGCTAATTGGCACCGCGGTATTGGTGTCTTAACGGAGCCTCTAGTTGCCTGGCAAACTTCTAGAGTAATTTGCCTTGCCCAGTATCTCAGGCAATGCTGGGTGGACTTATATTACCTGAGCTTATAAATTGTTATCTTGTGGCTGAAAAGACACAAGAAATAACAATCCTTTCTGCATCTACAGGTGATGCCTCTGAAGTTGACCTTGCTGAAAAAGACAAGTGAACTCAGAGGCTGTCTTGTAAAGGGGCAGTAATGAATCCTTCACTTGAGGTAAAAATGACCTCCAAACCATCTTCTGGTGAAAGTCAGGAAGCTATCCCTAGTATGACTGACTCTCTGACCAGATGGGACTATTTCAGCAAGACCCTATCTGCTGGAAATGTCATACGCAAGAGGAAACGGCAGAGCATATCATTTATGAATGCGAGGCTCTTGCCCTCCCTAGATTAACCTCTTTAGGCATCATCCATACTAGAGAGTTACACCTTGACTCCATTAAAGGGTTATCGGACTTTATTAATAAAGTGGATGACCCGAGCAACTGGAACTAGGAAACATTGGGTTTGGAGTTAATGGTACAAAATGCTGATAAAAGCAGAGGTGCCCAATGACATACAAACCCAATTCTAAGAAGAAGAAGAAGAACTCCAGTCAAGGCTGTGTTAACTTCTTAAGGGGTGCTACTTGGGCTTTAGAAATAACAAAACTCATGTTTAAAGTACTTTCTGAAGTTTTATACCTGAAGTATGCTACAGCTCCAAAAGACTTTAGTGAAGCATCAGAAAATACGTGTATTTATACACTTTCTACATTCATAAAATTTAAATCGTTAAAATAATATTGAGGAATATTTAAATTCTGAAGTTCATTAATTTCATTGCACCATATTAACCAATTTTCTTTTAATTCACCATAAAACACATCGTCCCAGTCAATATCTAGTTTCCATAGTTCTTGTAAAATACACTTTACTCGAATCAAAATTGGAGAAACAGATCCCGAAGGATCAAATATTTTCGCAGCAGTACAGAGAACATTCCTTTTTTGTGCATTTACTAGCATTTTAACTTGACAACAAAGATGTTAAATCAAGTTCGAGAACATCATCTTCATTATTCCATTTAAGTCCTAAGACCTTCAAATGTGAATCAGGATTTTCATTAATTTCACTAGATGAATTAGAATTTTTCCATAACATTTTAAGTTCTTTCGAATTTGTGTCAAATTTTCTCATAGACATATTTGCATCTTTCAAAAGAGAAACAGCATCAGAGTAGGTAATTGGAAAGCCTCTTCTACCATAGAACTTCCAAAAAACAGATCTTCTACGTATAAGTTGTTATTCGGCATTTCATATGCAAGAGGATAAGTATTTTTGAAATTCTTAATATGCGTTTTGATATCTGCTGCTAAGACAAGGAGAACAGGCGACTCCGAAACAATGTCTATTAAAATGAAACATTGTAGGGGGTTGAGTTCTATCGCAATTTTTACAATAGATAAAACATAAATAATTCCTATAATATTCCGAAACTTGTATTTGTAAAAATGGCGGATCTATGTCCCCGTTAAATCCTATTTTATGAACTCTAAATTTTAAAATAACATCTACAAGATTAGGATTTAATTTATCTCCCGGAAAGAGACATTCATTTAAACTTAAATTATTTCCCGTTTACTACTAGCATCGTAAATAATTCTTGTTTTCGTACTGGAAGAAGTTTCTTTGAAAACATCTCTATGCGGTATTGTATAACCGACAACAATTAGAATCACACATTTCAATAATTCCTTCATTTAACTGCTCCTTCATGACAGCATTATATCTTTCAAATAAAGATTCGTCAGCATTAAATTTCATTTCCAGTAAACAGAATCTTTTTTCTGCGACCTCAAGATTATCACATAAATTTTCACGAGAAGACTTTCATAAGAACGGAGCCTCATCTTCCTTTGTCAAACCGCAACTTATTTCCAAAATCTACGATGATCTGAGTTCAACTTATTATCTCTCTCATGAGTACTTAAAAAAGATTCAATATTCCATAAACATGACAAATCATTTGCAACCGAAGCGCAAAAAACATTCAAACAGAAAGTCACACCCTTGAAACGATCATCTGGCATCTGTCCAACTAAGGAATCTCCAAACATCGTTGGCTGAAGGATAAAGTGCTTGCCTATTTAAATTCTCTTTTTAAAAAGTAGAAAATAAAGTCTCCTCCTGACAATATTTGAATGGGATTATTTTCATTCCATAAATCAGCTATTTTATATCCGCATGAAAGTAAAAATCAAATTTTATGAATTTCATTAATTCGTTTACATCGCCCGATTTACCATGACCTCTTTTACGATTATATTCTATTACTAGATTATAAGGTAATTGTTTTAATAAAATCGGAATTAATAAATGGCCGAAATTATCGGGTCCCACACCCATTGACTGTAAATTTCTTATGCTAATTTCACTTTCATCATACAAATACCTCAGCCCTTGAATATTAGAGCAAGGTTTAACTGGCTCAATTTCTAAGTTTGTTTACAAAACAAAACTAAATGTTCCGATTTTCCATATCTGTCTTTTAACAAAGTTAAACACGATTTGTAATTTTCTTCCATTGAGGCAAATCCTGCAACCATTTTATAAGCTTCCCCAGAAATAAGAGATGTTAAATAAATTTGTCAATATTATTTAATGATTCATTTGAATCTATAGCACTACAAAAACTATTAAAAAATTCTAAAAATGTAGTAAAATCCCCATTAAAAGTTGGAATGCTAAGTTTAGGCAAATTAATAGGAATCGGAAAATGTTTACTACCTTTACTACTTGAAACATTAACATTATTATTTGAAACTGATTCCTTAATTTTAAATTTGGTTAGTATAACTCTAATTTTAATTTTGGAGTCACCTATGTTTTCATCATACTCCATCGAACTTTTGATTTCTGTTTCAAAAACAGCAGCATCTGATTAATTCTTCAATTTTTTTCATTAAAACTTTTTAGTTCAGTTTGTGTATCTTCCAATTCTGCTTACTCTGAAATTTGCTTATGGTGCATTTCATCTTCAAAATCAAGATTTTGTATAAATGTATCAATTTTCGTTATTATCTTAGTACAAGTTGTTCTAGCAAGTTTTCTTTTTTATTTTCATTTATCGATAGTTTCCATTTCAAATAATATAAATGTACAGTAACTCTAAAGCTTGAATTTACTGTTCTGACGTTATTCAGAATTCGAGAAAAGTTCGTGAGTATAATCCAACGTTAACATCAAAATCCCGGGTTTCGGCACTAAAGTGTAACAATTCAATAACCAATAATGAGAATGCTTTCGATCTAGATTTTAGCAATCTATTATCTGGTGCCCTGGTTTAAAACTCAAATAATCTAGAAATAAGTTTTCTCATGTTTATTATAAAACAACACATAAACAGATAAAGTTAGACTGAAAATTACAAAAGCATTCAAGATGTCGAGAGGGTAAGACACGAAGAGAATTAACAAATTTGAACTACTGTAGCAGTAGCTCCGCCTTCAAGAAAATAGTTCTTAACAAAGTTTTTCAAATTTCATTGTACGTAATATACACCACCGCAGATTATCTGATTCAAAATGCCATGGAGTAAGTTTTTTTTTAGATTTGAGAAATTTTGATACTCGTTTTTGTGTTTGAGAATTTTAAGTTCTTTGAATTATAACACTGCAGATGTTTAAATTCTAGAATTTTTAAAGCAATTTTCGCGGAATTTCTCTTGCCTAATCTAGCTACTACCTTACTGCCCATGCATCAAAGTATAATCAATAGTTTCAAGAGCAAATGCTGTAAGTACATTGGCAATGAGTATATGGCTTTAAATCGATATATGAAATTGGTATTCTAGATTCAATGAACTAGTCAACCTATGCTTGGAATATTGTTGAAGAGAAAATTATATCTAGGTCATGATACCATGCTGAGTTTATTAAGGAAACCACCACTACCTGAGAAAATCAACAACATTGACCGGGTGACTGGAATGAAAATGAACTACTCACCCATGAGCTATAAAGAAGAAACTGCTGCTCAAAATTTTATTTTAAGACTTTCTAAATGTGAACTCAGCTGTCATTTGTACATCAAAAGTTTTGGATGTTTAAATGATAGCAAACAAAAATAATTTCAGTTATCAAACTAGAAAATAAGTATTGCTGTGTCTATCTATAAAACAAGCAGATAAATGGTTAAATAGACTGAAGTAATTTTTTACAAAAAGCAAAAGTCGAAATCGCTAAAAGTAAAAGTTTTTATACTTTGATAAAATTTGCGAATATTTTTTAAAATGTTGTTTAATAAAAGTAGGTGATTACTTCACTTGATTTTTAATTAACAAAGCAAAAGTGTGAATTGTTTTTCAATATAAATATTATTTTGCATGTGTTTCTTATATAGTGCATACTAAATAATATTTTTCTAATAGTCCTTTATTTTTACAGACAAAACAATTTGATAAAAAAAAATTCATTTCGAAATCTAACATTTTATTATTTTCCAAACTTTTGATTTTAAGGGCTATTTTACTGGCTTCACAAGTTCGAAAAACGATCGTCTACTGTATATTTTATAAGATTCTTAATTGAAATATTTACACATATATGTGTGAGAGACTGTCCACCATATCAAGACTACAACAAAATTCCTTTTTTGGAATACTAAAGAAATTCTCAAAAATATGTTTGACCCATATTTTTTAAGAAAAATGCTAGAAAAAATGTGTGTCATATCTAATGTGGGAAAAATCAAAGCAAAGCTTTTTTTAAAACCTGGACATTGATCATCATGTAAGTTTATGTAGAATGATGCTTGAATGATCTGTAGCTATTATTTATTCATGTTTAGTGGATACTGGTAATTTATTCCTCTTGTGAATAATGCAATATGTATTTTTTGTTCACTTATAATGGATACCTAATGATTTGCTAAGGAGTAATCTCACCTCTTTTCATGTCCTCCTGATACCAGAGTCATCCCTAGGTTAGATGACAAAGTGTAAAATACTGAGCGACTTGGATGACTCTCACCATATGTGACGCCTTTAAATTTCTTCTTATGGAGCCACATCTATAGAAATCAGACTGTTGAGACTTACTTATTACAGAGATTAACTTACTAATTGTTCTAGATAATGTACATTGTTTTATTTACACCTGGCCGCTGCAATATTAACACACACATGTTTGCCTTAGTATGTGTGGTAATCATCCTATGTAAATTTATACAAATACTTATTTTCATCTCTCCAATAACTGGATTTGACATCTTTTTCTAGAGCATTCTTCTCTCAAACTGGGTTTAGAATTTGTTTTTCAGCCATTTTTTTATGTATTTTAATTAAGGTGTGTGCAGAGTTTACATAATCTTGATATATATATATGTATTTATATATATTCTGTATTTTTACATATTCTGTATTTTTTAAGTATTATAAAATAAGCTTACTATAATCTTGATTGTAAATTTTGTAATTTACTGGCATCTGTTAACTGATATGCAGATAACAATAAAACAGATAAGATTTTCTTAATTTAATTTTTTTATTTCAGGAATTATAAAAGAAATAAAAGTGGTCGGTTAATAAATACTCCATATGTTGACAATTCGTATAAATGGGCTGGTGGTGGTATTTTATCCACTGTATCTGATCTCCTTCGATTTGGAAATGCAATGCTTTATAGCTACCAGTTTAAAGATACTCCATTAGAGAAAGAGAATGTTTCATCTGATTATATTGAGAAAGATAAGAATAATACTACCAATGTGAATCATAAAAACAAATTATTACCTGGATACTTAAAATCAAAAACTGTAGAAACTATATGGACACCTGTTGTCAGTATTGATGAAAATTCAAAATATGCAATGGGATGGGCAACTTTTCCCGAAAAACATGAATGCCAGTATTGTGAAAAAGTAAAATTTTGTGTATTTCACACTGGTGGAGCTATCGGGGCTAGTAGTATTCTTTTAATTATGCCAAAACCTCTGGATTCAGATATTACTGGTGTAGAAGATATTCCTCCTAAAGGTATAGTAATTGCTATTCTAACCAATCTAATGCCTGTAAATCTTACAAGTACAGCCATTAAAATAGCTGATTTTTTCCTCAGTTGCTAATTTTAGCTATTAATATATATTTTTATAATTAATATTTATTTTGTTATAATATGTAATTATATTAATGAATTTTACTCCATTTTTATCCTGTAAAAATGTAACATGAGTATTGTATGTTCTATCCATATTAAAATTTATTGAAACTCCTGATTGCCTTGTTCTCTTTTTATTTGAATTTAGAGTACTGCAAATTATTTTGGTTTTGCAACAGTATTTGTGTAGCTGGGAAAGTGGTCCAAAATTTTAATGATACTAAATTGTACTGAACACACATACTGGAAACTAGCATTCTAAGGGAATTTTTTACTGTTAGCCTTTTATTATTCACTACTGATAATTTAATAATATAAGAAGATTTTATGAAGTTACTTACCCATGTTATATAATTGTCAAAATAATAGTACAAAAATGGGTATTTTTTTATATTCCGTCAAAAAATTTTAATGCAATATGACAGATTAGTTCATTGTTTCTGTGAATAGTAGTGACTTTGAAATTACACTTAATAACAATTTTTTTAGTTATTTATAAATTAATGTGTAAAAATAATTTTATGTAATAAATTAATTATGTATTAATCATAAATTATTGCAGCAAGATAATTTCTAAATAAACAAGTCACAAAATTAGAGATCACAGTTTAATGTACTATGGTCCAATTGCATCCATATAAACATAAGCATAAAGACATTTCATTTAGTTTTAGTAAAGAAAAAAATATATATGGTGCCTGTTTAGGTACATACAATTTATAAGATTTATTGCACATAATAAGTATACATTGCTTTTTTTCTTTACTTGTGTCCCAGCTTTAATTTATATGCTAAATAATATATAAAACTACAAGACACTATGGGGCTACCAACGTTGAAAATATATCGTTTAAATAAAAAGTATACATCATTTTGACTGTCCATTAACAAAATCACTTACAGCCACAGCTAAGCAGGTACGATTGAATTACCAATGTTGAAATTTGATGTTCATCTAAAGATCCATTTGTGTAGTTCAAAAGAAGCATAAGAATTACAATTTATGAGGCATACATATTTTGTATTATATTCTCATAATTTTCATATTATTAAATACTAGAATTTTATATAAATAATTTTCCGAAATTTAAAACCTTATTTTGCAAAGACTATCGTTCCAAGTCATTAATATAATTAATACAAGAGAGTTCTCTAATAGGAAAGATAAGAGAGTAGGCATAAAATATTTTGAAAACTGGAATTTTTGTTTCCTGTTAAATAAGTATTTTAATGTGAATTTATGTGACTACAAAATTTAAATATAAAAATCTTTGACTTGAAATTAGGGGTACCATATATATTTTAACATTAGATTCTGAAAGTGATCATTAAAATATGAAGTAAAGGATGAGACAGCTTGTAAAGCTTTGCACTCGTTTTACAATGATACAATCTCAGTTATTCCAAACCTTTAACTTTAGCATTAGAAAACATTACTGAATATTTTTGTTGAAGGAATTTGCTAAGAAGCCCATAATTGTGTGAGAGTGCTAAAGAAAATAGAATCTGGAAATAAAAAACAAACTGACCATCAGCTTGTCATGAAATAATATGTACATGACAAAATTAAGGTCGAGACCGATATTAAAAAAAAAGGATTGAGCACTTTAAATAATTCCAAAATTTATGCTTTAATTTGGAGTCTGCATTCTAGTTATTTGGAATCAATATACTATCTGGCAAAAGTATCCGGACACCCAGTGGTATGGGCGTAGAGCGTCTGATCAATATATTAATATGATGTTGATCCCCCTTTTGCATCGATCAAGAGCCTGCACACATCTGGGAAGACTTTCCATTAGTTGTTGATACACTTAAAGGTATCTATCGCAGCTGAAGTGAGGCTGGTCGATTTGGCTGCCTACGTAATCTGCGCTCTAATTCGTCGCAAATGTCTTCTATTATGTTTAGATCGGAGTTCTGAGAAGACCAGTGGTTTTTTAACACCTATTTCTTAAAACCACATCTGTGCCAGCCTCGATGTGTAAATGGAGCAGTTCTCTGCTGGAAGAGAAATGGGCCTTCCGCGAAATATTGCCATAAGAGTTGAGAGTGCAGTATTGTCCAGAACGTCCGTGTACATCTCAGAGTTCATGTTTCCAACCACGGGAACTAATGAACCCAGGCTAAATATACCCCCCACACCATTATACTGTTAACACTAACGCATTCACTAAAGAAACGTTCATAGGGTATCCACCAAACACAGACGCGTTCATCCAACTGCAGGCTGTAAAGCGAGATTCCAACTCCAAAGAACTGTTATCCACATGTCTACAATCCAATGACGGTGAGCTCCGTACCATTAAATACATGCTTCTCATCCCATGGAAAGATATTCAGCTAGTGAGTGACTGCCCAACCATGGAATCCCAAGTTGTTTAACTCTCGTCGAACAGTACTGACGCTAACACTAACACCTGATGAACTTTAGAACTCCCGAGAAATTCCCGCGAACGAAAACTTATAAGATTTTGTTTCGCTAACATTTTTAGAGTTCTGTGGCTGAATTCACTAAATGTTTTCAGTTTACCACTTCGTTCTTCTGCAGTTTCATAACCGCGACGTTTCCGCTTCACAATTACATCTATCACAGTGGTTTTAGGCTTCCGTAGGATATCCGCAATCTCATGATCTGATTTCCCCCAAAAGTGTCACCCTATTATACGGCCATTGTCAAACTCACTAAGCTCCTTTGACTTTGTCATTGTTGCACAAACGCAAAAATATAACATGACAAACCACCATCAACACTTTAATAGCTTTCTATTACGCATCTAATTTTGTCATCCACCAGAACCATGTCTTAGATGTGGCAGCCAGATAGTGTATTTTTAAATCTGATATTTCAGGCCTGATTTTCTAGCATAAATTCACGTGGAACCTCTGATAATGGTTTATATATACAGTTTAAATCCTCATTGAAGGATATTTCAGAAATCATAAATGAATTTGTTGAATACTAATTTAGGTAGATGCATAGTTTAAATTTAAAAAGTAATCAACACATTACATAGGAATTACACACAAAACAATCAAGGCACCAAGAAGGAATTGTTTGATATAGACAAAAGTTGGTGGATAGGAAGATTATGTAGAGAATAGAAAATGATTAAAATTTCAGAAAAATTAAAACGTTTATTTCAGAGTTACAAAGTAACGAGATCAATAAGGTTGACCCACCTCTATCCTGAATGTAGGCTGACACATGGCGGGGCATAGACTGTTAAAGCTCTCCTCGGAGTGGTCTTCTGCGGTATTGCCAAATTTGTTCCAGTTGTTGAACTAGGCCATCAATTTTCCCTGATATAAGCTGTTACCCTCCTATCATATCCCAAACATACTCAATGGGAGAGGGAGTTGCCGAATCAGGTTGGTCAAGGCATCTCTCACATCCTGTAATGTTCTGAGTATGTGGTATGGCATTTTCTTACTTAAAAATATGGCCATGGTATTGCAAAAAAAAAAACGATAACAAAAAAAGTCTCAGAATGCCGTCGACGTATTGCTGTGCTGTAAGTGTCCCTCTAATGACGACCAAAGGGGTCCGGCTATCAAGGAAAATGGCACCCTAGACCATAACTTCTGGTTGAGGGCCTGCGTGACGAGCAATAGTGAAGTACGATCGGCACGCTATCCTGGGCTTCTCCAGACACATCTTCGATGATCGTCAGGACATAGTTGGAAGCAGGATTCGTCGCTAAAGACTATACTTCTCCAGTTAACATCACTCCAGCCTGATCGAGTGAAACACCATTTTAATCTTGCTCGACAATGTGCAGGTGTGAGACACTAGTTTAACGGTAATTATGAGAGTAGATTTCGCTTTATTAGCCGTCTGTGAATGGTTATGGAGAACACTCGTGTGCGGATCACACATCTGATAATTGATAGCAATTATCAGGCGCTGTGACAGTTGATCTGATCATCACTGTGACCTGACCTCCCGATCTTTGGTAGCCCTAGGTGGACAACTACTATCGTGACGCTGAAATCTGCCCATTATCCACCCATTCTTGCCATCGTCCTCTAATCTCCGCATGGCTCCTTGACTCATATCCCGAATGACTCCCCGATTTGCCCAACCTATCTCATTTAATCCTGTGATACGATCCCATTCAAATTCTGATAATTGCTGCTAATGATCTCGATTCCTGAGGAGCTATTGTTTTAGCCGTTAAAAAGTAACCTAAATCGCAATTCAAAGTTTTTTTTAACGCAGCTGCGATGCACTGGAGATCACCCAATTCATATATTGAGGAAGTAGTGATCTCAATATTTGATAGTATAGGGCTAAATTAAATACTTCACTTCCATTTTTGGTAGTACATTATTGCTTATAACTTTCAGAGTGGATTTGAGTACACCATTGTTTGCTTAATTTCGTTTCTTTTGAAGTTCAAATGTCAAAGAGTTGTCAGAGGTTTTCAAAGATAACAGATACTGACAGCCCGTCTGGTTGGTATGAGTCGGTAGCCTCAGCAATACAGATGTCGAGTGTATCAATAGGCTCCTTGTGAAAGTTCATGACAGCATGCAACGATCTTACTAAAACAACATATGTGAGACAGAACAGTGGAAGGATAATTAAACTCACTACAAGAAACAGGATGATATTAAAGAAGGTTATGAGCACCAGAGAGAAAACCATGGAGGAAAATGTGACTGACGAGCAGAATGAACACACAGTATTCAGTTTTGATCTATATAGTTTGGATCAAAACTGAAGGAATTTTATAATTAAACCATTTGAAGCATAAAACTGCAATTATAAAGTTTATTGAGGCTGATGTAATTTGGAAACAAATACAGTGATGCCAAACTATAAATACTGAACTGCGCATGAATGAAAACATATCTTATTTTCCGAATCCAGTTTCTCCTTATTTTCCTCCACAAAACAAGTTTATATTTGGCAATTATCGCAGAAGCATACAATCCAGATGGCTCCCTTCCTACAGTGAAGTGTGAGAGTGGTTTTGTAATAGTTTGTGGCATCATCTCGTAGCTTGGAATAGATTTCCTTGTCACCTTACACAGCCAGGTCAATAGCACTGATAGTGTTACTCTTTTGACCAACTACGTTCTACACCGTCGACATTTTTTCCATTGGAAATTGCACTCATCAAGATTATGATTTCCATACGTTCCTCAGTCGAACTGTTCAATAATGATTTGAGAAACAAGAGGAATCCGTGTTACTCATTTCGTGACTTAAATATCGTAGAGGTCATGTAGCCATTTGGATAGAGATGTAAAATTCCCGGGAATTTCGGGTCACGGGAATTTATTTGGCAGTTTTGGGAATAAACCGGGAATTTTAGAGAATATTGGGATTTCTTGAGGGAGTAAACTCAACCAATCATATTCCATTTAGTGGATTTTCTTGACTTAAATATGAAGAGAAGTGAAATAAACTACGCCAATATGGAAAAAAAAATCAGTTCTGTCATTTCGTACAAAAGTGAATTAGTTTCATTTTGAGAAAAACAAAAAAGTACCAGAGCTGACAGAATAAGTACTGTGAAATTCCATGTTTTTGTCATTATAAATTTTTAACTCCTACTAAGAAATAAAGGAAAAATATTTCGTCAACAATAAATTTTGAAATTATTCTAAATTGATAATTAATGCAAAATCGATTTCTTTTCCTGGAAAACTTTCTATTACCCTAATTAGTAGTAGAAATAATAAAATAAGTGGATTCTTATTTATTTAAAAAAAATATCTTTAAAAAAAATTCTAAATCATCTGAAAAATCCCAAAACTTTGAAGGACATTCAAATTTCCCAGGGACTTTTAAAATTCCGAATGGAATGAACCAGGTTTATCCCCGGAAATAACCTGGTTTTTTTCCCTCCTTTACAACACAAGTTTTGGAAGAAAGAGTATAATCCCATTATCACACATCCTCCTGCGTCCCTTCGGGTGTTTGTTACTGCTGTGATAGGCAGCTAACACATTTTCTATCACGTTATTTACTTCAGTCTTTCCTTAACGCTGTGATGCTAGGATATAAAACAGTCTCATAACATATTTTTACATTCCAGTTTTAACAAAATTAAAATAAAGTTTATATTTAAATATAATGGATGTACTAACAATGGATGATAAACGCACGACAAAGATCGCGCCACCACATGCTGATATTTTTTATTCCACATTAAAAAAAAAAAAGGTGAATCACAGTTAAATATACAATAACTATTTTTACTGTTAAGCAGATGAAAATATAAAATATATAAAAATGAAATCTAATTTACAAAAATTATAAAAAGGACATTTTAAAGCCTAGAAAAATAATTTTAAGTTATAAGGCAAATGAATAATTATTTTAAATATTGGTAGCGAATTATTTTAATTATAATTTCCATTTATTTATATTATTTTGA
Source organism: Latrodectus hesperus (assembly GCA_037975125.1). Taxonomy (NCBI): domain Eukaryota; kingdom Metazoa; phylum Arthropoda; class Arachnida; order Araneae; family Theridiidae; genus Latrodectus; species Latrodectus hesperus. Next base: position 10,983,610 of record CM075854.1, on the reverse strand, counting down.
AACTGCAACTTTTTGCAACACGTGCAATTTATTTAGAGTTTGAATAGTGTCGCCATCTGTTGATAGTGACCGGAGAAGTCAAAGCATGACATAGGGAACATGGCCGTAGAGAACTTGTTTATGCCCATTTCAAGGAAGATACATATGGTTTGAATGGATAAATGTGCTTCCACACCATATTAGGGGAAAATCCCTTTTTTGTATGGGTTTTCCACACGCACACATATATTGAATTTGAATACATGTATTTTGAATTCCATAATTTATAACATAATTGAGTAAGTCTAAAATTTAGTGGAAGTCAATAAAAGGCAAAGATAATTGAATTTTTTAACAAACAAATAAAATATTTATTTTATGTATCAGGCAAGAATGATATACACAAATTCTAAATGATATATATTAACAAATGAAAATCTTATATTAATGTAAGTGTTTGGAAATTCTGATAGGTATAAGTATAAACAAAAGCAAGAATGACACTATTTAAAAATCTAATAATCAAACGAAAACTCTTTAATTATAAAAATTTTAAATTTAAAATAAAGTGAGGCTTTTTCCTCATTTAGATGAATGAGCATTAACCTGATTTAACTGATGAATGAGCATTAACTTGATTTAACTGTAGAATGAATATGAGTTTGATTTAATAAATCCATGATATATACATTCTGCTTCACATCTAATGGAGTCCTCGAAAGATGAATGCCGCGCTATGCGAATAAAAGATTATAAGCGAGGAACTTGCATTCTAACTTTAATGACCTCGTATCGTATTTTGCAGAGGAACAGTGCTTTAAAATCTGATTTTTATTTTATTGCAATGATGTTTTGGTAATTGTATTTGTTTTTTAGATTCCTTTTTTCATTTTGAGGAATAAAATCTGTAAACTTCCATTTATTGATTTTTTATATTTTCTTATAGTTTCTAAATCAAAGCCTACATTTATTAACAGATATATCAGCATCTTTATTACTTCAAAATTCTATTATTGTCTTTATTATTTGATATGGGGGTAATATTGAAATTGTAAACTATGACGATCACTCTCACATTTTTAAAACACCTCATATAGGGGAGTTCCACAGGGGAGCGTGTTATCACCTCCTTACTGTTCCACTTTGCGCTGCTCCACTTTTCCAACTGAACCATATTTTGGTGTGGAGGCCGACTTCCCCAGTACACACATGCTCTAGAAACCCGTTTATAGGGAAGGCAACCATTCACAAACCATTCATACAAAGAAAGGACAAAGACAGTATAGACAGAGAGAGAAAGTACATCCATGCCCGAACTGGGATTCGAACCCAGGACCTCCCTATCAGCAGTCAGGCACTCTGACCACTAGACAGGGTAGGTGGCAGTTGTAAGGGTGATAATAGAAAATACATTAATTTCTTTGTTGACCAGAGTAAACACTTAAATTCTTATTTAAGCTTATTCAGGATATTCTGATGAAAAATTATTTAATTTATAAAAACTAAGTTATTAGATTATAACTGGTTTATATTTATCTTTATATTACAAAAGGTTAGTACTCAGGAAGCTGGGTCAAGAGCCAAATTTTGGGGATATAAAAATCCTAAAATATTAAAAAAACAATAAAAAAAATAATAATAAATTTAATATTTTTTCACCTTACACTTATCAAATACATTTACAAAAATATAGAGTCTATATAATTGAATTAATTTAATTTAATATATGAATTAATTTTTTAATTGAATTTATACTATGAGATTCTTGAATTGCTATACTTACTTGAACGAGTAAAATATAATTATTTATTATATTGTTGAATGTGTACCAAGGCTAAGATGCTTCTAAACTTTGTAGTATTTATCATTAATTTCCTGCCTTATTATTTTGAAAAAAAAAAAAAAGCTGTATTAAAACTCGGTCGCTTAGTAGTAGCGCTTCGCGCTTCCAAGCCACTGATCCAAGATTCGATCCTCGGGTTGGGCAAGGTCAACTCAACGTTTCACCCCCTGGGTGGGTAGATAAATTGAGTACAAAGCATTCTTGGAAACTGAACACGGGAGGTTTCGCTTTGGGCTGTGATCACCTAACCTCTAAACATACCTCGCAACCCAGGGCTGTCGGTGAGCAAGACAGATATGGCCACTGTTGCTTTTGTCCCACATATGGGCTGTCAGCCTTAGGTTTAAGTTTTATTCTGCAAAAAAAAAAAAAAAAAAAAAAAAAACTCATATAAATGATACACGCAATTTAACAAGCAAACTTTGAAACAAAATCAAAAGTTCATCTTATTCTCTCAGGTTGATAAATTTATATATGAATTCAATGTAATCTTACGAAAATCACATATTGTTTAATTAAAATGAAATATATGTATAAAAAATAAGTATTATAATAAATATACAAATAACAAAAAGGAATAAAATCTTTTTTTATTGCTTTCATAATTTGAAATTTTATTATAATAATGCTTAACTCTTCTCAATAATTAATGAACTTAGCTTGTAAAAACAGAAAATTGGGTTATAAAACTTATGAGAAATTATAAATACAGGAATTTGTAGTCAGTGGTAGGGAAATTTCTCTTTCAAGTATAGGAAAAAATAAAAATACAATGTGTGTGTGTTTAAAAATTTCAAAATCATATTTTTGAAATAATTAAAAAAATATAGATATTAGAAGTAGGAATTATATAAATATATATTTCAATAATTATTCCCATATCATGAAGTCATTTAATAATTTTATACCAAAAAAATACTATTTGTTTTATTGTTTTACTTTGAAATATTTTGAACACTTTGAAGAATACGTACTTCGAACTATAGTAGAATGCATCCATTTCAAATATCAATAGTAATCTAGAAATCTGTATCTGAACTCTTTCTTAAAATATCCTCCAGGTGTTTCAGGCATTTAAATAATTTCGGGTTGTTTAAAATTGAGATGTAAAAGTATTGATAATGGAAATATGTTAGTATGTATACATTTTGGTTTTGCTCCACATAATTTTCTTTAATATTGAATTATACAAACATTTGATCACCTCTGGAAGCCAAACATTATTTCCTTAGGATAAAATATCCAAAATATTTTTTATATGGCACCTGATTTGTTTTTGTCTTTCTTCCAAACCCAAGAAAGATCTAGAAATTTTTAAGCGCCAACATTAAATTTAAAAATTTCTGATTTGGGTACTCTTGTTCTACTTTATTGTAAAACTCTAACATCATTCACTTTTATTTTTGGAGGAAATGTTTTATGTTAAATTTCTACTCATATATTAACCATTTGTTGTAAAAGAGACAGTACTATAATTTTCTGAATTTGAAATTGTTTTCGTAGTAATACTTTTAATAATGACTAGAATTAATGCATTTTTGATTATTTTTATTAAGCACTAAATTCTCTCTCTCTCTCTCTCTCTCTGTGTGTGTGTGTGTGTGTGTGTGTGTGATTATCAAATATCATATTATATTTTTTAATAGAAGTATACCACAATGATTCATAGATCTTGATATTTCTTCAATTAAGCTCTTAGAATAATTAAACTTAAGCAAATTTTTTCTTCATTAAATACATATGGTAAGTTAATCTTGAGTTAAGTGAGAAAAATGGAGAAAGCTTTTTAGACACATTTCAAGACCACAAATATATTACCATTACCTGTAAGCGAAAGATTATGTTTTCTCTTCAAATGAGTGCTGCCCAATACATTAATATTTTTGTACTACACTTGTAACATCTATAATTACTCATTTTTAAATGTTTGCGATACAGAGTTTATATTTTCAAGATTTTAATTTGTGATTTGTTAAAACTTATAATATTTGGAATAATATGTATCACAAAATATAAAAGGAAACGTATAATTTCCATTGTATATTGTATTAATTGTATTGTATTTGAATTCCAGGGATATTACACACAATATATATAATACATCTTATCAATACAAATTAAATAACAAATACATAAGATATACTTAGTGCAATTATTGTGAAAATAACTTTTTATCGCATTTCAAATGATAATGTAAATTTTTCAAATCAATAAGCAATTAAAACATTAAATTCAAATTTACATAGAAATGTATAGAAACAAGGAGTACATGGATATTTTTTCTAAAATTGAGATCACTTATAAATTATAAATAATTTAATGCTGCTGTATAATGACTTATAATATTTCATCACAATAGACCTTCTCTTCAGTGAAAATCAAAATGTTGAATTATTCATTTCGAAGACTTTTATACACACAAATGTATGAAAATATGTACACACAAGGTATTGAGAGCTCTTGAAATTAAAAAAATAATAACTTTTGTAAGAAAATTTAAAATAAATGATGCTGTTTCAGTGAACTAACATGCAACTTTTTTTCCATAACTTTTCCATTTTTAAAGAATATAATTATGATATATATTACAAAATACGTGCATAATTACTGTTTAAATATTAACTAGCACATATGTTTTCTTGATATTATATCAATGAAGTGCATAAATTAATATATGCAATCGATGCAGATATTTAAAAATGGAATCAAAGGAATCCCCATTATAATGAAATATGTTTTTAATTATTTTTTTTCTCTTTTATAAGGCAATCATATATATAAGGTAATCTTTTATAAGGCTCTTATATAAGGTAATCATACTCTATAAATTATACACCCATTAATTAACAAAATCTTTACTTGCAAATTCTAGAATAGGCAGATTTATAGTAAATTTTAATGTAGATAATTCCCCCTTATTTTATTAGGGAGTTATTTTCTTTGTTTAAGATTCAGAAACAATAAAATTAAAATATGTCAATGGAATTTCAATATTTGGAAGAGTATATAAATTGCTTGGTAATATTCTATGATGAATGTTTACATTACGTTGTATTACAATTTAAATTAAAAAATATTCCCCTTAATCCATAAGAAGACTGATACTATTTCAAAAATATACCATTGAAAAAAAATCAATGAATGTAAATTATACTTGAGTTTTTTCAGTAGTTAAAACATTAATAATAATGATTTATTTTGAGTATTTACTTAAATACAGAAAATAATGACTTCCCAAGTAACACATATCTATTTTTCAATTTTAAATATTATCTTTTAATTATTACAAATATTGAAATATTTACAAATATTCTAACCAATCATTATAGATATTGATTTCTGATATTTGGAGACATTATAAAATGATATTTATAAATATTATTTTTACTGTACCTTTCTCCTTTATGTATAAAAAAATTGTTTTATATTAAATATATTTTTATAATAAATTTTAGTGGGAACAAAGAATTTGCATTAAAACAACGAATTCGTAAACTAAACTCAGTGGCACGAACCTTGAATCTCGTGGGCTAAGACCTAAAAGGCCCATACTATTGTCGTGACCGAGGGCCCTCAGGGGAAAAGCGTTTCTTCTTCTTCTTCTTCGAGTTGGGTTTGTATGTCATTGAGCACCTCTGCTTTTATCAGCATTTTGTACTGTTAACTCCAAACCCAATGTTTCTTAGTTCCATTTGCTCGGATCACCCACTTTATTAATAAAGTCTGATAACCCTTTAATGGAATCTAGGTGTAACTCTCTAGTATGGATGATGCCTAAAGAGGTTAATCTAGGGAGGGCAAGAGCCTCGCATTCATAAATGATATGCTTGGCCGTTTCCTCTTGCATATGACATTTCCTGCAGATAGGATCTTGCTGAAACAGTCCCATTTTATGGAGATGTTTTCTGAAATAGTAGTGCCCAGTTATGAAGCCTACGATTAAACGTATCTTCTGCCTAGAGCATCTAAGAATTTCATAGGAAATCCTCGCTGATGACCTACAGATCATACCTTTAGCGTGGGTTTGACCAGGAGATTTGAGCCAAGCTTCATACATCTTCCGTTTTTCCCATCTGCGAACATTGGTTTTTGCGGTCTTCAAATTGATCCCACAAAAAGGTTCTGGACCAATGGGAACAAAAGACGATCCTTGTTTAGCAAGCTCATCAGCCCTTTCATTGCCTTCGATACCTTTATGCCCTGGCACCCATACAAGGATCACCCTGTTTCTACTTGCCAGTTCTGTAAGAAGGTTTCTACACTCCAGAGTCATTTTAGATTTGATTTCGAAGGAATTAAGCGCTTTTAAAGCGGCTTGACTGTCACTGAAAATGAGAATCCGCTTATCGTAGTAGCCCTTCTTCATATTCAGTTGCAGACAGTGGATAATGGCCAAAACTTCTGCCTGGAAGACCGAAGCGTATCGCCCAAGGCTTACAGACAAGCTGATTCTTGGTGACACGTCACAAACTCCCAGACCTGAGAGGCTGTTCTTCAGTGATCCATCTGTGTACCAGATTAGATCTCCTGTTTTAGTTTCAAACATGTTGTTATCCCATTCCTCTCTAGTTGGAAAAACTACATCAAATGTCTTGTCAAACATGTATGTTTTTTCCATGATGTCAGATGGCATCAGAAAAGTAGGGTCTTGAAATTTCCTGGTGATGCCCTTGTGCCCTTTGGCAACAGGCTGGTCATACCAGTGGTTTTGCAGCTTCATTCTATATGCATTCAATCTTGCAACGCTGCATATGAAGATGTCCAAGGGAGTCAGATCCAACACAACCTCCAATGCTCTGGTTGGCGTGGTGGAGATTGCTCCTGTGATGCAGAGACAGGCTAGTCTTTGTAGACTCCTCAATCTGTCAATCACAGTCTTCTGTTCCACCTTATGCCACCAGATCACACAGGCATATGTGAAAATGGGCCTGACAAAAGCTGTGACCCCAGTTCTTACCAAGCATTCGCCTGCAAATCACAATGCTTTTCTTTGCTCGGTTGATCCTATCATCAATGTGCTTATTCCAGGTGAGTTTCTGGTCTAAATAGATGCCCAGATTCTTCACCTCTGAAGCCACATTGATTTCAACATCAAAAAGTCTTGGTATGAAAAAACCTTTCCGTTTCTTTTTGCGTGTAAAAGGTACAAGGTAGGTTTTCTGATGATTAACCATCAGGTCCCTATCCATGCACCATTGACCTACATAACTTAGAGCATCCTGCATGAGATGACAAGTTATGTCAAAATCTTTACCAAGGATAAGGATGACAATGTCATCAGCATATCCCTGCGTATAATAGCCCTTATCATTTAGATGTTTTATAAGGCTATTTACAACTAGGTTCCAAAGTAATGGTGACAGAACACCTCCTTGAGGACAACCTCTAGTAGTCTTTTTTTCAAATGATTCACCGAAGATGTTCATTTGTATATATCTATCCGAAATTAAGGCCTCAATCCAAGTACACAGGGTCTGATTAATCCCTGCCCCTCTAAGTGCATTGAGGATGGATGGATGGGAAGTATTATCAAAAGTACCCTGGATTTCGAGGAAAGTTGCCAAGGCAATATCCTTTTGATCCAGAGTGGCTTCAATCTTGGAAACTAGCTGATGTAGAGCAGTCTCTGTAGATTTGCCAGGTTGATAGGCAAATTGAAGAGCATGCAAGGGACTATTTCTACCCAAGTAATCTCTAATATGCCTATCAATGATTTTCTCCATAATTTTAAGAAAGAATGAAGAAAGACTGATTGGTCTGTTTGACTTGGCCTGGTCATAAGTGTCCTTGCCAGGTTTTGGAATGAAGACTATCCTAGTCTTTTGCCATGTCTTTGGTATATATCCCAGGGCCAAACTAGTTCTATACATTCTAGTTAGCATTGGTATGACAACCGTTTCTGCCTTTTGGATCATGATGGGCATAACTCCATCAGGCCTAGGGCATTTTAGAGGTTTAAAGGCAAAAATTGCCCATTTAACAATGTTGTAGTTTATGATATTTTTAGCGATGGTCCATTGATTGCTATTGACTCTTTGCAAAGAGCCAATGCAATGTTCCCCTTCGTTGCTATAAATATCTCTAGCTCCCAGGAAGTGAGTCCTGGTCATAATTTCCATAACCCCTTTTCCGGAAGCAGCAAAATTACCCTCCTCGTCTTTTAGGGTACCAACCAAAATAGGTTCATCCCTTTTAAGGAGTTTCTGGAGTCTAGCTCCTTCAGAAATAGAATCTATCTCGTCACAGAACTTTCTCCAGGAGTTAATCTTGCTTTTTCTAACAAGTTTGTTATAAATAGTGAGGGCCCTTTTATAGTTCTCCCATTCACCATTTTTCTTAGCTTTGTTAAAAAGTTTTCTAACATTTGCTCTTTCGGCAGCTAGAGAGTCATTCCACCAAGGGCATTGGAGTTTAGCTCTTCTAGTGCGAATGGGGCAATTGTTATGATAAGAATCTAGAATACTTCTCTGTAGGAGATCTGCTGTAACTTCTAGATCGTAGTTGTCTCTAATAGGTCTGTTACCGAGCTCAATCAACCCAGTCAGTTCTTCTTGGAATTTCTTCCAGTCCGTCCTAACCGGGTCTCTGAATATGCGATCCAGACACACATTAGAGTGAATTTCAAAATGGATGTTTTGATGATCTGAACCAGAAGGTCTGTCATCTACTTTCCAGTATTTGATATTTTTACTAATCAGCGTTGTCGCTATAGTAATGTCAATTACTTCAGATCGATTGGAAGTAATAAAAGTTGGTTTGTTGCCAACATTTAGAATATCTAACCCATAGTTTAGAATAAATTCCAAAAGGTACTCACCTCTTTTATTTGTGTCCGTACTTCCCCAGACAACATGATGAGCATTACAGTCTAGTCCTAGGACTACCTGTAAGTTGTTATTACTGCAAAAGTTCATGAGCTTGTGCAGAGAATGGTCAGGTGGAGCCTTCTCTTCATAGGGCAGGTATCCAGAGCCAAAAACAATTTCCCGGTCCCTACCCTCTATGTTGAGTCTGACTTTCACAGCTGTCAGGTCCCTAAGAATAAATTCAGAGAGGGGAAGAACCTCAATGTTTTTATGTAAGAGTATACAAGTTCTAGCGTTACCATTAGTACAATAGATAAGCTTACCTTTAGTTCCTTTGAGACCACTGATTCTTCCCCTAACCAACCAGGGTTCTTGAATCAGGGCCAGGTGTATATCCCCAGCAAGAAACTTCTTACTGAGGTTAGTAGTACCACTTCTACTGTGGTGTAGGTTGGCTTGAACTACCTTCACCCCCATCAGCAGGAGCAGGTTTATAAAGTACTTTAGCCTGCACATGGTGATGTCCAATATGAAACCTATATCCCCTTACACGGAGAGTGGCAGCATCTAATTCAGGCACACTAAGAACGATGGTCCGCCCAGATGGGTCGTTCTTAATGTTAAGAACGTTCCACTCCAATGGAGTGACCCCACCGTTCTGAGCCTCGATTTTTCTCAGGAGCTCTTTAGGTTCCAGTTCATTACAGATTTTTGGCAGTTTTGCAATTATCTTGGTGGTTCTGACAAGTTTCCTTGCCTCACCCATCAAGAGTTTATGTTCTTGCCAAGGGCTTATATCATTGACATTTTGTTCCAGCCACTTTGAGCTCTCCAGATCTGCACAATTGATAATAAGAGCCCCGTTTTCAAGTTTACAGGATAGGAAGGTTGGGACAAAACCCTCCTCATTCCTTCCTATTTTCCTGGTTAACAAGAGTTCCAGGTCATAGGCCTGTTTCTCTGTTAACCGTTTTTTCGGATGACCTTCTAAGAGCACGGCCATCTTGATCGCCGTGAGAGCCGCCCTGTAAGTAAATCCCTCAGGTCCTTCTCTCTTGGCAGCCTTTCCGACCTTGCCCTGGTTCATCCGGTTGGCAGGACGCTTCTCGCCTTTGGTTGCCTTGGGTTTTTCAACCCAAGTCCCCTCAGCGATTTTGCGCTCCTTCACCAGCTTCTTTTTCTGGGCACCAGATACAGTGAGTGTAAAAAGTATTCGTACAGTAAGACAATTGATTTAAAAGAGATCCGTTCATAAAAATTATTAACATAAATTCCATTTTAATTAATTAGAAATATATAATAGAACATATTTTCACTAGTTTCATGAGAAATTTACACAAAAATAATTTTATACATGAATAAATATTTACAAAACTGTAACAATCCAACATCTTGTGGTGTAAAAAGTATTCGTACACTATGCAAATTTTGAAGAAATGCAAATAAGAAATGCAAATTTTTTTAGTTATGTTTTGTGATTGGCTTAGCCATTAAGATGTAGTTAATTGACGGCATCTTGTTAGTTACTTAAGGTTCTTCAGTGGAAATTTTAATGTAGTGAGAAACTAGATATCTGTAATGGGTCGTAAAAGTAAAGTGTTTCCAGAAGAGAACTGATTTTAAAACTCTGTAAAAATTGTAAATCTTACAACAAGATTTCTGATCTGGTTGGTAGACCCCGTTCAACTGTGCAGTTAATTATAAAAAAGTTTGCTGCCACTCTAACGGTTCAAAACAGTTCGCGTACTGGGCTACCATGTCTATTGACATAATTTGACAGACGGTTTCTGGTACATTTATTAAAGAAGGATCCCAAAATAAGTGATCCTACATTAACATCAGAACTAAAGAATATAGAAACAGCAGTCTCCGTAAGTTCTGTTCGAAATGCATGCAGAAATGAAGGTTTCCATGGCCATGTTGCTAGACGAAAATTCTTTGTTAGTGAGAAGAATAGGATGCTGCAATTGTCTTTCGCCAAGCAATACGTTATGAAGTCTAGATTTCTGGAAAAAGATTATCTTTACAGACGAAAGTAAATACAACATATTTGGATCGGATGGGAGACGAATTGTATGGAGAAAGCGCAATACAGAAATGCATCCTAAGAATTTAGCGCCAACAGTGAAACATAGGAGTGGAAGTCTACTTGTTTGGGGGTGTATGAGTGCTTCTGGGGGGGACAAATTAGTCTATGTTAAAGGCATTAGGAATCATCAACTTTATATTGACATTTTAAACAATAATTTAGGACCTAGTGCAACAAAAATGGGCTTGAATGGTGATTACATTTCCATGCATGATAACGACCCCAAGCACACAGCTCTAAAACACAAGGCTCTGGATACTATATAATACCCCAAAGTTCATGAAACTTCCTCCTCAATCGCCGGACCTCAACCCCATCGAGAATTTATGGGACGTTCTTGATAAAAATATTAGATCCAGACATATTTCTAATAAAAATGATTTGGAATCGGCTCTTAATCAGGAATGGGATGCCATAGCGAGCTCATGAACAGCAAAATTGGTGGAATCGATGCCAAAGAACACTCACGGCAGTTATTCGAGCTAAAGGATATCCTACAAGGTATTAGCTGTAATATTATGATTGTGTTGACCAATATATGCCTGATGTACGAATACTTTTTACACCACAAGATGTTGGAGTGTTTCAGTTTTGTAAATATTTATTCATGTATAAAATTATTTTTGTGTAAATTTCACATGAAACTAGTGAAATATGTTCTATTATATATTTCTAATTAATTAAAATAGAATTTATGTTAATAATTTTTATGAACGGATCTCTTATAAATCAATTGTCGTACTGTACGAATACTTTTTACGCTCACTGTATTCTCTTTTTAAGCTTGATTCTGATCAGAGAGTCAGTCATGCTAGAGATAGCTTCCTGACTCTCACCAGAAGAAGATGGTTTGGAGGTCATTTCTACCTCCTGTGAAGGTTTCATTGCTACCCCTTCATTAAATTGTCTCTGAGTTCCCTTGTCTTTTTCAGAAAGGTCTGCTTCAGAAGTTTCTCCTGCAAAAGCAGAAATGTTTGTTATTTTCAATGTCTTTTCAGCCATATAATAACAGTAAATAATCTCAGGTAATATGACAGTCCACCCAGCATTGCCTGAGTTACTGGGCAAGGCAATTTACTCTAGAAGTTCGCCAGGCAACTAGAGGCTCCGTTAAGACACCAATACCGCGGTGCCAATTAGCCTAGGCACGGAACGCATAACACCAGGGTTTACGGGAGCTGGTTCGCGGCCTCTTATTCAATATTCAAGGCTATTCTGTCATTCCTGCAGGACGTTCAGTTATCAACCAACTACTGACGCGCCTGGTGGCTAGCTCAAGTCCCAGAGGGGTACGCATACCCCCTGGTTCCAGGGGAAAAGCGTTTAATTCCCAAGCATGCTTGTTACTCAGTTTTATCAGCCAAGTGAAGGGACGAGAGGTTGAGTCTACCTTGCTCTGCCTCAGATGCGTGCCTTGGGAGTTCGAAGCTACACCAGCAGGTCACATTATATGTTGTTGAAAAATATTTTCCTATATAAAATAGCAACCCTAAAGACGGAGTTTTATCAAGTTTCTTTTCAGTAGAAATTGAACTTTTTATTAAATTTTGTTGCTTGATTTTTTTTTACTTTAAATCACTTCTTAATGTTAAAATGAATCAGATTTGACAATACACGGATGGTTTCTTAAAACTAATTAAAAAAATTTCTGGTTTTATATAAGTTATATGGTATTTTTATTTAATACACTATAAAAAAGTATGAACACAAGAAAACTAGATACAAAACAGCACACAATATGAAAATACACAAATTCATTCGCAAACGAAAGCTAAATCAGGATTGTAAACGGAAGATAGACTATTTTTACTCATTTTCTTATCTAATAACCTTACCATCGAATATCCCCAGAAATCTATGGATATAAGAATTTCAATAATTCACATAGAACTTCAGAAGAACTTGATAAATATTGATCATACATTTTAAAAATTCTACTAAGAAGGACAAAAAACATTCTGAATTTATTTAAACGTAAATAGTACTTATTTATACAATAAAAATATAATCAAAATCAATATTTATTATCGGTGATTTTAAAGTAATATCGATTCCCACCGTGGCCCTGGGTGTTTTCTTCGTTATCTTCTGTGGTTGTACATCTGTCATTGTGCTATTTGTCCTATTATCGACGAAGACTTACAAGCGGATCTCAAGAATCAAGCATACAAGTCTGAATATATGTAATGTAATAAATAAAAAAATTTAAAGTAATATCCTATGATATATATAAATGTTATTTTTACAGTGTTCACTTTTCTCGATACTTGAAATATTAAATAATATTGAGCGAATGATATTTAATATTCCTGTGCTATTGTGGGTTATGCTTCAATCTTCTTTCTACACCAGCTGAAACAAACGAAGAAATTGCTTATATTATAAAATGTTATTCGATAGTCCTCCATTTTTTAGAAATTAAACAGAAACTTGAAAATCACGTTAAGATTTTGTTATCCTTGTTATTTCTTATCTTTCATCTGGTCAGACGGAATCAGACCATATCAACGAAACCGTTGACTTTAATAAAGTCCGATAGAAAAAGTGGACAGTTATCGATATCCTCTGAGTCCAGTCCAAGGCAGTCCAAGATGTGGTGAGGTGATACCTATTCTTGCTGGTATTTAGGGCAAAGAGGAAACCTCTTGCTACCCCCAGAATATGCTAGAATTTTTAAGTGACCATTGTCAAGTTGGGACAGACACGTGTTGGCATGTTGTCACAAGGGAAAAATAGGGAAAGTCCTGGTCTTTTGTTTTCCTACCAGTTGAGAGGCAGAGGTATATCGTGACAAAGAGTGTTTATGGGAGGAGTGGGCGAAGTTCCTAGGGAGTATACACTCCTGGTAGGGTCATCCTAGCTAACACTAACAGGCAAAGAGCCAAGACAGACTTCTACCTCATGGTGATCCAATTCTCGGACTGCAGAAGCTCCCTTTTCCTCCCATCATTAGGTTGACATGAAGAGTTTTACCAACCAGAGCACTTTTCATTTGCGATGAGACTTGATCATATAAAAAAAATCGAAATTTTCTTTTATCTTAACACTAAGTGACAGTGGCGAAATTTCTTCCCGCAATTAAACGAAAAAATATTTATTTTAGATCTTTAAGGAGTACAAAAAATTTATCGTTCATCGAGTGGTGAAAGTTTCATACATCTCTTCAATAATACCTACTTCGGAACTAAGTGAACTGACTAGGTAATCAAAATGTACTTTGATAATCTCCTGAGGCTAAAAGGAAAAAATTTGCTCACAGATAATGAAATACTAATCTTATAATACATACTTAAGAAAAATAATTTTTATCTATAATTATTTTTCGATAAATAAAAAGTACTTTCTATAAATACTGTTTTATATTTATTAAGTATTGAAATTTCTCTTTTGTATCTCAGATTAATATAGACGAAGTAAAGCTTCAAGAAATGCTAGCATTTTTTGATTGCCTTCGGATAATACATTTTTCAGTAGTAAAATTACATTAATTTCTCTGGGTCGAAGATCAAATAAATTAAAATAAATACAGATTTTTCTTACATCAATATATGTAGATTAATAAGATTGGTATAATTAAATAATAGAAGAAATTTCCTTTCTTCTTCTCATAAAAAAATCAGTTATATTATTTTATATTTTCTGTGTTAAGTAATCATGAGAAATTATTAGATTTTCCACTGATAGATCAAATTCATTTACTTGTACAAACTCGTTCTAGGCAGAAGAAAATATATAATACTTGTTATTTTTTATCATTATCATTGCATATAATTTCAACATTAACTGCCGTTTTTCTTGATATCTATTGATGTCTTCTTTCTCTATACTATCGACTAGTATAAAATTTCACTGCAGGGATGAATATTTAGGCTCAAATAAAGTACAACATAATGAACAGTGCTGTATATTTGTTTAAATAATCACATATTATAAATCAAGAAGTAAATATTTGTTTTTCCAGATCCAGTACCCCAATGATTTATACTCTGAAAGAATGTTGAGGTCATATAGAAAACATTGATTTGGATCTAGTAATTTCTCAAGTATTGTATAATTTTTATTGTTAATTTTTTATTTACAGGAAATTTACGGCCAATGAAATATTATCTTATTGCTCACAAATATAATTTTACTGTCAACAAATATTACTTTGCGGTCAGTAAATATTATTTTACGAGCCATAAAAATTATTCAGATAGATTTGCTGTAATTAATTATGCACAGATAAATGCAGATTACAGAAAAAGGGGAAAATAAAACACTCAAATGACAGTTAACAATGATGTATAATTCGTAAAATTACAGAAAGAATTCAGAAAAATGTATGAAAATTTTATAATCGAATTGATATTTATAAAACTACACAGGATTAAAATGTTAGGTAGAAAAAGGAAGCAGGAAATTAAATTCCATTAATATGAATGCTTTTCAAGATGCAATTCAGGAAATATCAATTTTTGAAACTCTTCCGAAATTTGAGACATTAACTGACAACAAAGTTAATCAAATCAAGGATTTTAAGAGATTGCATTAAGCAGCGAGATATGATTTTCATATGGATTTAAATATTAATTATTTAAAATATGTGAAATTATATAGACCTATACAAAATTAAATGATAATCCTAATAAATTAAGTTATATGTATGCTAGGGTTAAAATCTTGAAGGAAGAATAAACTCGAAAGAGTGAGCTAAATTTACGTAGTCATATAAAGTCATTTGAGCAGATTTAATGGAAGAAAAATTTTTAAAAAATGAAATGAAACTGATGTGAGATCCAAACCCGATACTTTCGAAACACACATGCATATATTAACAATGATAAAAGAATGATGAACTTTGATTGTCAGAAATATGAAAAATTAAATATTTAAAGTGAATTAACTGCTAAAAGGTTAGTTAAGATTCTAAATACAAAGAAATTTATTTAGTTCTTATGTATATATACTTCTAAAAGAAAAAACAGTAACTAACAATTATGTGAAGGAATTTTATCAAAAAATTAAAAAATTTCCTTCTATAGGCAAATGTACCATAATAAAGGAAAAAGTATAATGTAGCTATTAATAATTTACAAAAATTTTTTAAAGCTTGAAATGAATTTACCTAAGTTTAAAATGCATTTTTCTGGACAATAATTGATCTGGATTGTTTTAGAAGATTCTATATTTCCAAATTTTTCTGAATATTACAGATCCTTGAACTTAATTCCTACTTGGAAAAACTAAATTAAATCATGATTTACGATTTAAAGAATACTTATAAATCTAGTAGTAGTTAAAAGCATCATGAAACGTGATGTATCTTATTCTATAAATGATGATACTGGAACTAGAAATTATATATAGAAGGATTAGATGAAATTTTAAATCCTTCTATTCGTGAAAGAATAGAAAAAAAAATAGTTAAATTCATTATTAAAGCAAACAAAACCTCAGGAATTGGCTCACCGATCTATTGTTTAACAATAAATCTAATTCATGCTAAACGCGGGTACTATTAGTAATCTCCCCCCTTTTTAACGGTGAAAGATTTGACGTGAAATATTTTACTTCATTCATCCTAAAATACACTCTCATACCTTATTTATGCTAATATGAACGTCGTGTAACTCACGTCATAAAAAAATTTGCATACTTCATCCCTGGCAAGCATTAAAATGAAAATTTCAAATGCTCTTAACGTATTGGCCAGTGTATGTATCATCTCTATTACCTTTTAATTTTAATATAAATTAATATTTGGAAATTAATGAAGATACTTCTGAATTAATCTGAAAAATGGTGAAATAAAAGGATCACATGATATATTTTATCAGTGGTATGTGAGAACTAACGCGGGACGATGTGTTTTAAGGAATATGATGAATTGTATGTAATGGAGCTCTCTTTTTAGGTAAATTTTTAGTAATTTCTTAAAAAAAAGTTTATTGAAATTAAGAATATATTACACTCAACAAACCTTTTAAACTTGTCTTTTTGAAGAAAGCCTGGGCAATTTGGCTTGTAATTAATTTTGCTATCATTTTTATAACAATGTGGTTGATTTTCAGTCAATTTTGTAAGCAACTTGCGATACATAGCATAAATCAAGTTTAACTACATTTTCGAGATAAAACGTTAATTTCAACAACTAACAGTACAATGAATCTAGCTTAGCTGGATAGGTACTCATTTTGAAATCCCAGGCAATAAAATGCTGGATCAAAGAGTGAAAAAAGCTGAGGTGGATTATTGTCCTCATATTCAAGCCAATAATTATCAAAATTTATCTGAGATTAAAACTAAGACAAAAGACCTGAACCTTATGGCGCCAGTACTAAGTTGATTTACAAAACAGTTTCCCGTACATTTAAATTGAATACACTACAGAATTTTTTATATTTTTTTCCTTGTAACAAAGAATTTCTTACAAGGAAAAAAATATAAAAAAATACAAAAATTGCTTTTCTCAAAAAAGCACCTCCCTCTTATTATCCATTCATCTGCTTGTTTCGCAGACGCGGTAGCAGCACTGCTTCATTTTCTTCTTGTTTGATATCTAAAATTTCTTTTTAACTCACATTTATTATTGCCTCCCCTTATTTAATCATCTGATGGTTCTTACGTAACAAATTACATCTGAGTTCATATTTATTAAGTCATAAAATAAAATTTCAAGTAGCAGTTTTTTTTTTTTTTTTTTATTGGTCGAAGTTTACGTATGTGAAACTTATCTTCTCTCAAGTCATCATATATTCTTCAGCAATGTTCGTAACAGAAGTTGCATGTCAACTGATCAAGATATCAAATTTTTCTGCTACATAGTTCCAAGCATAGTACTTCCTACTTGAAGCGTTAATTTCATAAAGGAGTCAATTCTAAGCCATGATTTTCTTTTCTTACAACCCATGCAATAGATTTTACTCTTTTGCATGGGCTGTAAGACGGGAATTAGATCATGCGGGAGAAATTAAAAAGGAATTGCTTAAAGGGCCCGGGATTTCCATATCATATATCAGAGTGCATAAATCCACAATTTAAAGGGTTTACAATCTTTAAATGAAAACATGAAAATATTGATCCAAGTTTCTCAACCATAAAATTAAAAAATTGAAAAGAAATTGAAAAATAATTACAGTTTATTAAAGATGAATACAGACGAAAGAGGCATAAAAATGAGTTAACAAAAAAGATAATTTTAAAAATTTCAGTTAGTGAATGGAAATTAAAGCTTGCTTAGTATTTAATTATCAATATACAGATAGTTTTTGGTTGATATATTATAATTTCAGAAACGTATGCAATTAAATTTAATTTAAAAAATAGCTAAATAAAAAAATGTAGCAATTATTTTAGAGCCAGAATAAATCATACTAATGAGGAACTTATTATTTTTAAATAATTTTAAAATAATATAATGTTTTAAGCATTTCAAAATATACAAAAACATTATAAAATAATTACAGTATATCATATAAAGTATGTTATCTAGCATCTCATTCTTTCAATAATAAATTCGTTTTCCTGAATGACTTGTGAATGAAAATGTATCTTTTCTTCAAAATTAAAGTTAGGATAATTTGGGTACACAAGTAAACAATCTTAATTATGCTAACAATTTTCAATGACATGCGTAAGAAGAATTAGAAGATGAGAAGTCACAAGGAGCGCCCATTAATTCTCACAAAATCTTGAGGAAATAGAACCTTTTTTTTTTAATAACGGCGGGCACTTGGGTGACTAACCCTTCGCCACAACAAGGCCGGAAACTGCTACTCATTTGTCGTTACCCAGCGGGCACTTGAGAACCAAGTCACGGAGGCGAGTAGCATTACCCGCGTCATACCACCACAGACCCGTCTATAGGGCGGGCCACATTCATACATCAACACACAAGAAAGGACAGAGAAACACAGAGAGATAGTAACATCCATGGCCGAACCGGGATTCGACCCCGGGACCCACAGCTCAAGAGTCAGGAACGCTAACCACTCAGCCATTGGTCGGCAGGAAATAGAACCTGATCCTGTGAGCACTGATCAGTCTCAGGGATTATCTGTTCTCTTTCATGGGCTTATTTTGAATCCCGGGAATATAGCATTGCCTTCTCGAAAATTTTTATGCTGGTGAGTATAGAAGCATAATAATTATGGGCAATAATGTCACTCGAAAACTATCCTGAGGATTATAAATTGTCATTTTTGTTTAAGTTCCTAAGCATTAATAGGAGACAATGTTAAGAAATAGCATCCTAACGAATTTTCAGATAATGGCAATATTAATCAACACTCATAGCTTGAATAAAGGACTGAAAATTATTCATCATTACATGGTATGGTAAGCAGTTCATTTTATAGATCTAGAGGAAAAATAAAACAAAAAATTAAATATAATCATGAAAGATTTGATGTAAGTAATTTATTAGTGATAGAGACAACCTCTGATGTGTTTGATTTTTATGATTATTTGTGCAATACATCCATTTTTGTTTCAATTTTTCTTTTTAATCTTCTAATCAAATTAGCCAATCAGCGACCCACTGATCGGGTTTTCAATTTTTTCAAAAAAAGCTATATATTCAAAGTTATGACTTCAATACTTTATCTCAACAATTGTTACGATATGTATCAAACTATTTTAAACTAGAATCATTATAAGACATTTCTGTCCAATAATCAACGACTAACGATGTTAAAAGATGTAACAGTTTTGAGAATTACTGTTACAAGATTAGTTTCTAATGCTGAGTATCCTGCTTATAAAATTTTTGTGAGATAATAAATTGGAATGTCTTTCTAGTCAGAATAATATTAACTAGTCAATTATGGTTTTATGCAACATTTATTCAAAAATTGCTGAAAACAAGTTGTTTAGTTATAGAAAACAAACAAGGAGAAATACAAGATTTTCATTTATACCCATTTTTCACTCATTTCTTGTTTTTAATACCTATATATTACTCAATGATTCAATATTTGAAGATGATAAGTAACTTGTTTAATTTTTTACGGTAACATTACTATACATGGTGGCTAAAGAGGTAAATGGGTCACAAGTCCTTCGTATTTTCAACCAAATGGCACATTTTCCAAAGGCAAAAGTACTGATTTCGGCGAAACTAAAGACGGGACAGCGATCAAAATGTCCGAAGTTGCTACTTCAGCAAAATCCGTTCTCTTGTGTGGTGGGAGGTGAATCCAATTCTGATCAGATGAGAGGAGGAAGCCTCGCTCCAGCTGGTGATTTCTCCCGTTTTCCTTTTTCTCTTGAATGATTCATACCTGCGTCTGACAATGACTCGCGCGTCCAGCTGCAGCCAAACATTAGCATTTCTCCGGGAACTGCTACAACCATTAATATTGTACAAAGCAGAATCTCCATCTTCTCAATGACGACTTTCTCTCATCACATTTCGGTTTTCAGAATAAGGGAAAAAATTTATGGAAAGATTTGTGGTCTTTTTTCCTTTTCTTTAAAAGAAAACATAGAGGATTTAGTTCTCCTCCCTCTGCTGAGATTTTTT
The DNA here is from genome assembly GCA_037975125.1 of Latrodectus hesperus. NCBI lineage: Eukaryota > Metazoa > Arthropoda > Arachnida > Araneae > Theridiidae > Latrodectus > Latrodectus hesperus. The sequence goes on along the minus strand of CM075854.1, from coordinate 10,963,388 downwards.
ATGTGCTTGCTTCACACTTCCTCATTTTGAAGCTAAAAGGTGATTTATTCGCTTGATTTTTTATTCAGTAAGAAGGAAGAAATTTTATTGATTTTTTGTTTTCATCAGAGAAATCAAATGCATTAGGTTTTTTTAAATGTAAGTTATTGTCAAATTAATGACTTCGAAACTTATATGAGGTAATTCGCATCTGTCAAAATAAGATCAAATATTACACGTCATTAAGATCAGATTAGGCAAATGAACAGAATTCCTTGATTATTAGGGGATATCTATTATTCTTCATAGACTATAAATGTACTCATACAGACGTTATTATCATTTAACTTTTACAATTTTCCCCAATATCTTATTTATAAATATTCTTTCATATAAGAAATTATTTTATTACCATATATTTTCTGTTGCAAAAATTTTACTAAACATAAAAAATTTGAATGAGCATTAAATACTCATTCAAGATACAATCTAAATATTTACTATTACCCAATACCTTATTTATAAATATTCTTTCATATAAGAAATTATTTTATTACCATATATTTTCTGTTGCAAAAATTTTACTAAACATAAAAAATTTGAATGAGCATTAAATACTCATTCAAGATACAATCTAAATATTTACTATTGTATAAAAATTTTCTGAGCGATTCTTTTACTTGTTATCACGTTACGGTCACTTATTGCACACCAGGGCTAATCTCACCAGGAAATACAGATTTAAGTGGATTCCGAACCACAGTAAACAGCCATGCTGGAAGTAGAGAATCAAACTTATACTGTTGGTTAAAGCATTAATCTGCCAGTTTATCCCATGATTAATTTCCATGAAATTATTCCATGCAAATACGTCATCAAAATAATTCCAATTTGTTTGATAACCAGGTTCTGAACTCGGCAATTAACTATTTATATCAAGACCTTACAAATTCTAGTATTATAATATTTACTCGTTTTCTCAATAGTTGGTTTCTCTCGCAACAGTCACTTTCTTTTAATTATGGCCGAGTTTTCTCAGTATTGTAATTGAACTATGTGCAGTGATACTGTGTGGACAAAGTCCCCAAAGCTGTTGTTCTAAGCGGGACAATGGAGAAAGATGGCTAAACTAAACATTTGGAGAGTCATATAACTAGCATGTAAAAAGTAATAAAAGGTCGCATGTGTATTTTGGTAATTCAGTGCATACCTATATACACTACTGGCCATTAAAATTGCTACACCAAGAAGGAATGCACATAACAGAACGATATTTATTGGACACATACATTATAGTAGAAAGAACAAGTGATTAGATTTACAGGAAATTAGGATGTATTGATCTTGAGGAATCAGTACACAGAGCAGCCACCTCTGGCTGCAATAACTGCATTAATCCGCCTAGGCATGGAATCAAACAGAGATTGTATGGCATGTACGGGGATCTCAGTCCATGCAGCTTCAACACTATGCCACAGTTCATCGACAGTAGTGGATGGTGAGTGATGGCGTGCCAATCGCTCGACAACCATTGACCACATGTTCTCAATTGGTGACAGATCAGGAGAACGTGCTGGCCAGGGTAACAGTCGAACCTGTTCTGTATCAAGGAAGTTCAGAACAGTACGGGCAACATGCAGTCGTGCATTATCCTGTTGAAACAAAGCATTAGGGAGGCATCGAAGATAGGGCAGAGCCACGGGCCTTAACACATCGGAAATGTATTGGTTGCTATTCAAAGTGCCGGTAATGCGAACAAGAGGTGATCGAGACATGTATCCAATAGCACCCCATACCATCACTCCAGCAGATGTGCCAGTATGGCGATGTCCAATGCAAGGTGGCAATGCGCGTTCTCCACGATGCCTCCAAACACGGATGCGGCCATCATGGTCCTGTATACAGAACCAAGATTCATCTGTAATTATAACTTAATGGAACACCGACCCTCCCGAAGGTATGCGGTGAGTGAACGTCGTTGCGTAATCCAGTCAAGAGGTGCACCACAAGGCCGAAGCCAAGGTTCAGGTGGTCGCAAAGGTCAAATGACTGAAAGAACTCCCAGCAAGTGGTGGGGTGACCCAAACCACTATAAATAAAGGTTCAAAGTGATGGGGCGAGAGAGACGTTCATTGGAACTCGCTCTGACAGGAAGATAGGGGTTAATTTGGCCTATAAAACTTAAAAACAGAAAAGGTTACAAAACAGTATGATACAAGATAAAATACAAACAAGGTTACAATACAGTATGATAACAGATTAAATATAGATAAGAAATTTTACATATGTACAGAGAACAGAAGAGGTGGAGTCAGCCAGTGAATTGGTAGTGCATCTCTTGCAGTAGAATCTCCTGGATCCCCTTCCGGAATCCTTTGTTGGAGAGGAATTGTGGGGCTCTATCAGCTCTGGCAGAACTTGGGAAATGGCGTGTCCTGACATTTGTGTAGTGCTCACAGTCGAATATGAGGTGATTGACGTCTTGAGTCTCTCCATCATGTGGGCAGATGTCATCTTGTCCATGGAATCGTCTTCTGTAGATTCCAAAGGAACCATGACCAGTGAGGAACTGGTTGAAGAAGAAGTCTGCAGAGATTCTTTTTCTAGATACTTTAGGAAAGAATGAGTAGAGTCTCCTGGTCTTGGTGGAGCACTCCCAGAGATGTTGCCATCTGTGCAGTTCGTCTATATTGGTAAGGGTGATAAGTTGTTGCCTGCTGAGTCGGACTGTGATTCCAATATCCTCACTTGTGGTAGCGTCTTTGGCCGCTTTGTCCGCTTCCTCATTGAAACGGATGCCTACATGTGCTTTCACCCAGTGAAAGGTAAAAGTTTGGGGGTTGTTCGTGAGAATCTCCCTAATGTCGCTGATGACGTCACTATTGATGACTGTAGCAGAGAGAGCCGAAAGCACAGATTTAGAGTCTGTGTGGATGTGGCAGACCGGAACATTATGTTCCAGAACGTATTTCATGGTAAGAAGAATGGCAGAAGCTTCCGCTTCGAATACCGTTGCGTCATCATTCAGTCGGACTTTGGTGCTCCAGATCACAACTTCGTTGCAAAGAATAATGGAGGCACATCCTACTCTGTTGACAATCTTGGAGCCATCGGTGTAGGCAAAATGGTCAAGATGGTTAGGAATGGGTGACCATTCCACTTGTCTATGAGTCCAGGGAGGATCATTCCTCTAAGTACGAGTCCATGCATTCTTAGAACACCAGTTTCTGTCGCTAACACTAATAGTCGAACCATAATTCCACAGCTCGAATCGTTTCTTATAAGAATCTGCCTTCAGATGCAGAGGAGGGCAACCAGCAAGGACTTAAAGGGCATCAGTAGAGATGGTTCTATAAGACTTGGTGATCTTAAGTAGAGCAATTCTCTGTATTTGTTGCAACTTACCATTGGTGCATACTGTGTCCTGGTACCACACCTGGCACCCAAACAGGATTATGCTCTCAACAACACAGGTATAAGTCAGTTTGAGAATCTCTGGTTTAAGTCCCCATGTGGCCGTTGTGACTCGGGCAAGTTTGTTTTGCAAATTATTTATTCTTTCCTTGATCCAGTTCAAGTGCGGAAACCAGCTCAGTTTGGGATCTAAGAGGATTCCTAGATATTTCATTTCAGTGGTATAGGAGATTCTGTGACCAGATATGGTAATGCAAGGTCTCCTGGTGATGTCCCTGTGTGGAACAAATATAGTATAATTGCACTTATTGAGACTAAGTTGAAGTCTAAACTTTCTGGTCCAGTCTTCCACTATTTTCATGGGTTTTATAGCCATTTTAGAGAACTTAAAGTAGGACTTTGAATGAAGGAGAATTGCCACGTCATCAGCAAATGCCTGACAGTGGACATCCATTCCAAAGTCCTGAATGAGCAGTTCATTGGCAATAAGGAGTCATAAAAAGGGTCCCAGACTAGAGCCCTGAGGGACACCGATATTATAAGAGTTTTGCTTATTTGATTCATCAAGATAGGCTCTATTCTTAAGGAAAGAGCAAACTAATCTGCAAAGATTTGCTGGGGTATTATACCTTCTGAGGATTCGAATGATGTCATTCCATCTGACGCTGTTAAATGCCCCTTTGATGTCCAATGAGACCATGCAAGAAAAGATTTTGCGCTGTCTGTGATCCTGGATCCTGTTCACTATTTCTCGGAGTGCGTCGTTAGTGCTTTTCCCCCTCTGGAAACCGAACTGGAACCTACTAAGAAACAGGTTGGAGGAGAAGTGGTAGCTCAATCGTCTCATCACAAGTTCATCCAGAATCTTGCCCCACACAGACAACAAGCAAATGGGTCAGTAGGAGTCTCTGGATTTCAGATCCTTTCCCTCCTTTGGGATGAGAATAACTTTGGCTATTTTCCAAAACTTGGGGAAAGTGTTAAGTTCTAGACAGGCATTGAGTACTTTCAAGAACCAGGATTTGTTGATTCGGAAAAGTTCAGTGTAGACATCTAAGCATATATTGTTGAAACCAGGAGCCTTGTTGGGATCCATTTCCTTGATGGCGGTTCAAGGAAATGAGACAAGGAGGTTGTTAGTTCTCCTTGTTATTCCCTAGGTTAGTTTAACATAAATATAAAGAATATGGTTCTCTCTCGAGAAAGGCTAGGTTATACTTAACATTACACATTCCATGCTGCTGCAAACGTCGTCGAACTGTTCAAGCAGAAACTTGTTGCCTTGCAAATGACTCCATTTTTCGACTCAGGGTTCGTGACGTGGCTGTACGATCCCTTGTGACCATGCGGATAAGATGTCTGTCTTCTCTGCTGTTAGTGATGGGGGGTCGCTAAGATCCTGCATGACGTTCCGTATGATTGTCCTGAACCCATCGATTCCATATTCTGCTAACAGTCATGGGGTCTCGACCGACGCGAGCAGCAATATTGCGGTACGATAAACCGAAATCCCGGTAGGCTTTAATCCTTCCTCGATCAAAGTCAGACACGTGCTGATAGGCATTTCTTCTTCTTACACGAGGCATTACAACATTTTTCTTTGCTAAAAACAACGTTGAAACGGAAACTAAGTATGAGAAAACTGCTATCAAATCTCTGGTTTTATACACATTGTAGATGTTGCTATTGTCGCCTGCTTTGTATGAATGCGCTGAAAATCTAATCATTTGCATACCACAGCAAGTTCTACCTGTCATGCAAATTTCACGTGTGTGGTGTGCCGCTTTCCTGGTGTAGCAATTTTAATGGCCAGCAGTGTATTTATATAGTATTCAAAAATGATTTTACCTAATACTGTCTATGGGGATTGTATCTTTGGGAGAACCTTTTAATTTCAATCAGACGAATCAAGTAGTACAATCAAAAATAAGTACAATTTAGAGAATTTCAATTTATTTTTGCGGTAAAAAATCCTTCAGTAGTCACTCATTCTCTTTATGTAATTAATGTGCGTTTCTGTTCAGTGAATTATTCTTTTGCTTATATACAGATCATTAAAGTGCATTTTAACCAACCGCTGCTTCTGCTGCCTTACTTACTTTGAGTAATTTAGTACATTTCATTAAATCTGTGCAATTGCATTTAACATGAGGATTTATTTATTTTTTTGATTACTTACTTAAAAATCATGAGATTTCCTTTTACATGAGTTTAATCTAATATTATTTTGATAGAATTCAAAAATTATTTTGTAAATATTAAATAAATAATTTTATGAGGAAAATTTTCTCTGAATTTAAATTGTTGCTTATAGGTACTTAAAAGTGATCTTTTGTTTGTTTATCATCAATACAATTTTTTGCATTATTTTCGCGATTCGCATCAGCAAAAGAGAAATAACATTAAAAATCTTCAAAAAGTACTATAATAAGTAGCATACCAGTCACATAAGTGAATAAGTATATTTGATTTCTTATATATAAATTTTAATAAACATTTAGACTAAACATCCATATGATTAGAAAATGAATTGCTTATTAAGTATATAATACATTATTTTAAACTTATTTAAAATCATTTATTCTGAACGAAACAAACATTGTTGAACTAATGTGTATGATATTTCTTCTCACTTCAAACAAACTATTATACTTTATTATTAAGTAAAATGTAATACATTTGAATTTAGAGATAAATTAATCATTTATATCTCTTAATTTCTTAAATTTAAAATATGGTTATGGAGTTTCATTTAACATTTACTACTGTAATATTGTTGCGATTTTCTTCATGGCAATGAGGATGTGATAATGCAGAAATAAGAAGATTAGTTTTCTTCTAAGCAAATAATTTATTCGCAGTTCAATCAGTCACACATTTACTGCAAACACTTCAACTTGAAGCTTTTATACGAGCTGAAATATATGCAGTTTCTATGATACAGAAATTAAACATAGCAACTGTCAGAGCTGGAAACTCAAGCGTCTAACTCCTTGTTCTCGACTAACTTTCATCTGACTCAACTTTTTGGCTGTGGACGATATTTATCCCTGTTAAGCAGTTCCTAGAGCATTTTTCCATGAAGGTTTTCAGAGCATTAGCTTATGATAACTTGGTTCTTATCGGTCCCATTGTCTTGAAACTTCGAGAACCGTGACTTATGTTTTGATGCCAAAAATATCATTAAATGTCGTTACATCGCCAAGCTGCCTTAGATTTTAGACTTATTTTTTGGCTCTGAAAACTGATATTGAATAAAAATTAATACACTGAATAAACATTATTTAGAAAATAATGTCACAAATAGAACGATAATACACTAAAACAAATAATTAAGCAGAAGTATAAAATACTCACAGAAATGCTTACACTATTTATATTTTCCGAAACAGTTTTCGTATTTTGTAGAAACATGTAGTTCTGAAGCACAAAGAACTATTACGTTTAAATTTTGCTGGAATTTTATCTTCTTAAGCAGTTTTTTCTTAACCAAATCTTATTTCCTAAGCAGAATTTGTCTTCTACTGTTTTAACGTGAGATGGCTTTATACTGTAGAAAACGCATTAGTGAAATCCTTTTTATTTTAATTTTGTAGTCGTTAAAAGGTTATCTGAAAGAAAGTCAGTATTTATTTTAGTTTCTCAAAATTTATAATGAACAAATAAAAAACATTATAAGCATTAGGCCTCTTTCACATTAGACGACTTTTATCGTACGATAAAAAAAATCGTCCGAAATTTTATGTGAGAAATTATTAAAAACCCACACAATAGACTGCTCTCTTTCACACTGAACGGGAAACGATATTGTGTGACCAGTCTATTGTGTGGTTTTTTAATAATTTCTCACATAAAATTTCGGACGATTTTTTTATTGTACGATAAAAGTCGTCTAATGTGAAAGAGGTCTTAAAGTGACATTGTTTCACTAATTGCCAATCGCAAACGATCCTGAATCAAATCAAAATAACAATATTTTGCTTTAAACGCTGATGCAGAAGTCGTGCATTAAAGCATGGATGGTTTCGCCCATGAGGCTCAAAGCCAAGCCAAGTGTTGTATGTTAAATATATATATATATATATATATATATATATATATATATATATATATATATATATATATATATATATATTCAATAATTATATTTATTATATTTTACACTACAGTTATGTAAATATTTGAGATTTGGATGAGAAAAATAATATAACTTTTCAAAATTTTTAAAATAAATCACTGCTCATGGAAAAATTATGAAAACTTCGATACTTTCAATATTTTTCTAAAAATAAGATGATAGGAAATATGTATTTTGTACTATAAATATAATCAGACTTTTAAATCTTCCTAAATATATTGGAAAAATATTTTCGACATCTTTTAAGACAGTACCAGGCAAATATTACTAATATTAAAAGTTTTTCACAAAAATTTTATTTATTTATTGATGGTTACTAAAAGTTAATAATTCAAAATATATCTTAGAATAATTTCCTATTCTTTAAAAATTTCTAGACTGCTATATTTAAAGAGCTATTGCTATTTTTTAGACTGCTATATTTAGTATTTTACGATTTTGTGTTCTGCTAAACAGAGGGTTATTCGTTATAGCTCATTTCCTTAGAAAGGTTTATTGATATTTAGAAAATACATTTTAACAATTTTTCTGCTCAGTAATTCAAATATAATTTTTATTGAATTATTGAGAACATAATAGACTTTAAGGATATAAATTTATAACATATATCTTGAATAATTACTTACTACGAAATCATCAAATAATATTTCAATAATTAAAATCAAGCATCTGGGCTTATTTTATGAATCCTCTGAATGGAAAAAGCAAAGAATGTTTCTATTGCAGGCATTAAAAACAAGTTGAAAAGAAATCCCCCGGGTCTGGTTTTGAAGAGAATACATTTCAATGCACTGTTCCAATAAATAAATTCCGCTTCTGAGTGAAATTTGATTTCTTTTCAGCAGTCATCCGCAAAAGCGGCGGCCGGCGAACATTAGCGTACCCATTACTCCCGGCGGAAGCGGTAATTTATTTCAAAAACGATTCAAAATGCGATTCCAGGTTGACCTCTTGATCGAGTCCGGTGCTGCAGAAGGATGATGGATGGTAAGGAATGAAAAGAACGGACTCGACGTTTCGGGTCAAAAGGGCAATCTAAAAAGAAATTGAATTTTCTTCTTCATGAATCTCAGTTTGTGAGCCTTTGTTTCTCCGATTGACTTTATTTTCTGTATCCGTTATTAGAACTCCACGAGAGGGTAGCGGGGAGTAGCAGGTCAGCACCAAATTTCAGATACATTGACCATTGATGCCCATTACGATGTCCGACAGAATGGTCACCATATGTTGCAATCGTTCGCCTTTAAATAATTGAGAAGAAACATTCTTAGAAGAAATGCTAGAAAATCGTTTCCATTAAAGAGAAATGTACAAACTCTGAGTGACCACACCATACGTTACTGCGTCAACAATGTCCGATAAAAGGGGGAGTAATATTTTTTATGGAATATTATTTTTTGCTTCAATTTCATTGGTTGGACATTTTGGATATTTGCCGCACAAAATTAATTTTTGATAATAGAACTTCGATTGCAGGTATTTTGTCTCATAATTCATCCATACATGTAATATTTCAATTCATTTCTTAAAAGTGTATTCATTGTCAGTATTTTTAGTGTCATCGGAACTACGAGCTTGTTTTCCTAGAAAGGAAAGTGATTCAGGAGAAATGAATTTCTCTTTGTTGGCAAGTCGCTCATTTTAATGAAAGTTATTCGCCGATAATTACAAACGCAACTTGCTGGCCTACAATCACTTGAATGTTTTCTTTTAATTATAAATTGTATGAATTTATATTATATGGAGTAATGTGACAAAGACAATAGTGTCTAAATACCGAAGAAAAAAGTATTAAGACACTACAACATTCTATCATCTATTTGGTATCTTTAAAATCTATTTTTTATTAGCTTACTCTTATTACAATTTGCTTCCGATACGCAAGCCTATACAATAAGTACTTAATGATACAGTGCTCCAGATGCAGCTCACATAGAAGTTATAAAATCCTTATTCTCATTAAGAAGGAGTTACAACTGTAATGTTTTCGCAGTGTTCCCAAAACTACTAATCACCGAACGAAATGGCAAAAAAATTTAATATTTAAGAGTAGCTTGGATAATTTTATAGGGAAGAAAGAGATTATATATATATATATATATATATATATATATATATATATATATATATATATATATATATATATATATATATATATATATATATATATTTACCCCCTTTCATTCTTTCCAGAAGGTCAATAAAACTGAGTATCAAACATGCGTGGAACTAAACACTGGGGGTTTCGTGTTCGGCTAACCACATAACTTGGAACAAAGACTTCGCATCACGGGACCCTCGGTCAAGAAAACAGATAAGAGCACTGTAGATCTTGACCCTATGGGGGATATCGTGTCATTTACAGTATACATGATATATATAATATTTAAGAGTTCTCAAAAACAAATAGAAAATATTTTGTGATACATAAATTATAAGCATTAATCAAGCAATAACAATATTCATTGCAAACTTTTGTTTAATCATTGATTTATACGATGAATTAACTCTGAGGTAGGGAATTACTCCAAATTTATTAAAATACCATTTTATTTAAACTTTTAGAAGTATCAGTTTTCAGTGTAGTTTAAATAAATAATCTTCAGTAGATTATTATTTTTAAAAAGGCGCAAAAGTAGTATAATAAAATACGAACATTATCCATTATGTGTCAGTGGTTCTCCGAACAATAGTAAATCTTAACGCCAGTTTGATGCGAAATGAAACAAACAAGATGAATAAACTATTTTATTATGTCGAAACACTTCTTAATGTGCTTAAGACTTGATTCTATTTACTAAATATTGTGGCAACTTAAGAAATTTCAGTGTCCTTATAAACCATAAGAAAACATCACCTTTCGGGATTATTATGTGAAATACATTTTAATTTCGCTAAAGTCTATTAACAATCGATCTGAGAATATTTATGAGATTTGCATTACCATGTTTTCGTAGTACAAGTGGAATATTTCTGGCAAATAGTTTTTGTGAATTGGCCAATATCACCATAACAACTTATCTCGTATATGACAGTAATAAAATAAAAATCCCTCCGGGTCTTATTTACCCATTAATTCAGCAGGGAAGAATATATTTCAGATAGAGTTGGATCAACAAGTAAATAGTCCCTTAAAATTTGAGGCTGCAATTTTCAAATTTATCCATTTGTGAAAATGTCGCCGCAAACACTTTTTCCGTAATAAGAGTTTGATAAAGCGTTCAATTCTGTGGTTCTCTCTTAGGATTAGAAAAGGATTTAGATTTTGTACAGTAGTGCTGCTTATTATAAATTCTTGCATTGTGTATACTCCTTAGAACTATCAGTCATAAGCGTACGTACAAAAGTATATAAATAAATACCCGTACTGGGCTTCTTTCTTCAAACTTAATTTTCAAATAAAGTGTTCTATGTTTTTAAGTAAAAAGAATAAGTAAAAAAAGAATAGAAAAGTAATTTAGTAAAAAGTAAAAAAAAATTAAGTAAAAAGAATAAAAAGTAAATTAAGAATAAAATTTAAACTAAAACCAAGGAAATATGTGCAACTTTTCAGTTCTCTTTTTTCTTTCCTCCAAACGAATAAATGCTCTAGCAAAGAATGAAAATAGACAAAAGACGAACGGAAACATAAAAGTGAAAACATGAAAGCAAATATAAAAAATCTAAAATATCTATCTTTCCAATAATCTGAATCATCAGAATTTGATTTATGAAAGGATTTATTCTTTTAATTTTTTAATTCTTTCATACTCTTAATATTTACCACTGATGTCCTCATTAAGTTTAAAAATATAAGATTCATTATTTACAGGTTTTTTCAATACATTTACAATGATTCTTTCTTATCAGTTTACTGTATCTGTCTTATAAATTTACTATGACTCTAAAAGTAATATAGTTTTTCATTACTATCTACTTTTAATTTTGTAGTAGTTGCTTATCGATTCTACTTCAAATTTTTCTAAAGAACTCAAAATTATATTTTCTGACTTGAGATCTGAGGATGCCAGAGTTTCAGGAATATATTTAAAAATAATAAATTTAGAAAAGTCCCTCCTTCTTTCTGCGAACGATGACAGTTTTGAAATATTGTGCCATAAATTATTTTTCAAAAAACAAACTCTTAGCTCTGTAGTATGACTTTATCTTTTGTAGAAAGATAAATTCATACTACACATTCTTCATCTGAAAGCCTTATTTTCATCATTATTGTACAAATTGTCATTTTAATGATGTTTTATAACAAAATTTTAAAAGTGATTTGATTGTTGAGAATATATCTGATTTTACTCAAAATATTCTTATAGCTTTTCAATTGTATTTTCAATCATATTTTGACAGCTAATTATTTATAATGAATGTATATTTATACTCGTGCCCATAAATTAAGGATAATGCAAGTTCAGGCAAAGAAAGAGACAGAAGGAAAACAAATGTGACTTATTTGTAAAGTCTATTTATTAAACAAAAGGTAAAGAGCAAAAAAGATGCTATATGTTTGACATTATTAATAAAAATTGCAATTTTTACTCCCGGGAACAAATTTCAAAAAAGAACCTATTTACGAAAAGTAATATAACATGATTGGTATGATGGTTAATACACAGTATGCCCCCCCAGACGATGCAATACAGGCTGTACAACGAATAGGCATGCTGAGTATCAAATTATCGATCTGATCTTGGAGAATATTACATCACTCATCAAGCAATGCTCTCCGAAGTTCTGGTAGACATGTGGGAGGGGATTGACTGGCTGCAATTCGTCGGCCAAGCATGTCCCACATATGCTCTATTGAATTCAAGTCCGGTGAGTATGCTGGCCAGTCCATACGGGTGATATCCTCCGATTGAAGGCATTCGTCTGCAACGTTTGCACGGTGAGAACGGTCATTGTCATCCATAAGCACAAATTCTACCCCCATGGCATCCCAAAACAAACGTGCATGTTATTTCAGAATGACATCCCGATAGATTTGGTCTATCATGGTTACATTTTGAACATTCAGGTTAATTCTGGAACCCAGAATAATTCCTCCCCAAACGAGCAATCCTGCACCACCGAAACTGTGTCGTTCAATGGTGTTCTCTTGTTAGTATCGGGTACCTGGTCCTCTCCATATGAGACTCCGGCGAGAATCAGACTGAAAGCTAAACCTGAATTCGTCGGAAAATGTCACACAAGACCACTGTTGCAGTGTCCACAATGCATGCTCTCTACTCCAAGCTAACCGCAGGTGACAGTGAGTTGCGGTAAGTGGAACATATCTGACAGGCCTACGAGCATATAGACCAATGTGCCCTAAGCGTCTGTACACGGTCTGCCTTGTAACTGTCGTACCGGTAGTTGAAGAGAGCTGACGAGACAGATATGATGCTGTGCTCCGTCTGTTTCTTTTGGCAGTAACTGCCAAATACCGGTCCTCATTCGACGTTGTAATTTGGAGGTGACCTGTGCTGTAACGTCTACTCACATTACCATCATCTTGGAACCGTTGCCAAAGCCTGGATACGGCAATTTGGGTGATTCCAAGTTCCTCGGATACTTCCAGCTGGGTACGTCCACATTCCAGACGGCCGATAATTCAACCACGTAAAACATCATCCAAATGCTTTCTTTGCGCCATAACTATGCGGTTATTGCACTGAAAGTCTTTTAAAGGGCTTGTGAACAATTTTATTTCTTTGACCTCCTGACGGTGTTCTTGCCTTGAAGGGACGGTGAGGCTTGCGTGCACCAATGACCCGGAGGGCTATGCTGGCGGTAGCTTGCTACTGGTAGAGTCACCCAAGCCGGACAGGCCGAAGGATAGGTCCCAGACGGAAAGGAACACCACCACGAGCCAAGACAGACTTCTACCTTCACGGTGCTCAGATCCTTCGGATCAACAGAAGCTGCATCTCACCTCCACATCATGACCTCACTGACCCAGAATCTTGATGCTGCATTGCCCGTCGCTCCTTGATCTTAAGTCCAGCAGAAGGACTCCCAAGAGTCCAATTTCACCTCAGTTTATCTCCTTCAGCCAGCAAGAAAGACTTGATCCCAGCTCATCTTAAGCAGTTGGCACTGGAGGTTATTAATAAATCCCGGATGACACCATTAAAATCTTTACAGATGGTAACAAACTGAATGACAACGCAGGCAGTGGTACCTAGATTGAGAAACCAGGAGAAAAACTATCCTACTTTTTCCGTAACCCTGTTCTTCCTCTGTTTTTAAAAGTGAACTCATAGCAATAGAACACGGTCTTCAGACTATTCGCAATGAATGTGACTTCGGAGACCTCTGGATTGTTTCTGACAGTCGCAGCGCCCTTCAGCACCTTCAAAACTTGTTCACAGTTGGAGATAAAACCCCAGCATTTCTATACTTCTTCAGCTAAAAGATATCTCCAAACTACACGATGTTCATTTACAGTGGATTTCATCCCACGTTGACATCTATGGCAATGAGCAAGCGGATCACTTTGCCAAGCAGGGCTGCAGCCATTCTCCACCTTCTCACACAGCCCTAACCTTTGCAGAACTTCATTCCAAAGTCGTTTGTGATATTTCGAAGGAATGGAGAAACCCACCCAGGCACCACTGGTATGGGAGCAGCGAACCTGGATCATCATTCAGTCTCAACTGCGATAGAGCCAACCGAACTGCGATAGCAAGACTCAAAAGCGGCCACACAAAACGTCTCTCTTTTTTAGAGGGGATGAAGACCTACTCATTATGCACAAAATGCCGAGCCCAACAGGCCTCCTCTGAACATGTTCTTGACTACATGGGGCTCACCAAGTAGGACCTTTATTCTTTCCCCCTTTTTGTTTCAGATTTTCTTCGGGTCAGTAGTCTTATGGACCTTGTCTGACGAAGTCAGACAAAAGGAGGATAAGCCACAACAACAACAACTTCTTTGCAACCATTCCTTATATACCTATCTCTTACACTCTTGTCATTGTGACGTACTATCGGCGCCATCTGGTGGTTTCTTGTAATTTGCATGTTATTCTTCAAGGTGTGTGTGATAATTCTACATGTGAAATTTTTATTTTAGAGTTCATTTTCTGTGTGATTCTGAATTATCCTTAATTTATGGACATGAGTGTAATTTATTCACTAATCAATTATCAAATAACCACTAGGTTATTGATATTTTGACGCATAGCAGGAATTAATTTTATTACTATATTCTACTATAAATTATGCAGTCGAAACCTAATACGCATGGATATATATATGAGTCAATTTACTTTATCTTTAAATGCCTACAAAAAAATTTTAAATAATTCTTCTAATAAGTCTTCTTCTAATAATTCTCTTAATAAGTTTAGATAAGAATTCCAAATCAACAGCATTTGGAAAGCTTCATATTAACTCTTCTGATAAATTGAATTTTTGAATTGTTGTTTTCAATTGATTTCTGTCGTTTATTAGAAAAATTTGATGATCACAAAAGTCATTCTATATAACAGAATGTCAAACATTCCATTGCAGCAGAAAGTTATGATAACAGGAAGCAACTCTTTGAAAATACTCATTTTTATAAAGGAAAACCTTTCATGAATTATTTTTATAATGAGACTTAAGGCTCTTGTCTAAATTCTATCTTCTAGAATATATAATCTTTCTGTGATAATAATACTTTATTAATAGGCACTAAATACAGCTCACGATTATACTTCTCATTATATTCATAGTTTTATTATCTCAGTTATAATAAGTGTCTATGTAATTTTCGAAAGATATTTCAATTTTAAATAAACAATTTTTAACTCCTTTCGATATTTTAGGAAAATCGAAATTGTATATGCTCTTAAAGATACAATATTTTTTATCTGAAACCAATAAATTCTTCCTTAATTTTTCCATTATTTTCATATTTATATTTTTTTTCCAAACGGACCTTATTATTAACTTTTCCATCGAAATGTCAACATTGAGTAAAACATTTTATAAATATCACAATTATATCCTGATTATACAGTAATTTCCTTTGAGATGCTTTTAACATTGAATCCCAAGATAATCTGTAACATATCAAGTATAATCTAGATAATCCGCAACATATCAAGTTTACAGAAATCTCTGAATTTTTTTTAAAATGTTTTGTTTAAATATAAAATAATATGTTTACCTAAAATTTCATAACAAATATAATTTTCATATTATTTGCTCTTGTTTATAATTTTCATCAAAACAATTACTTTTAATCAATATATTTTGCCAATTTTATCTTTGATTTGAATCTATGGAATTAATAATTCCATTTCCTTATATTTTTTCCAAATTTACATAATCATAATAGTAAATTTCTTTTTGTGCGTGATTAGATTTAAAACTTCCTAAGAATGCAGTTTTGATGTTTCACTAAAATTTATGCTAAAGGATTTTTAGAGCTCTCCTTATCTTTTAATAGATTTCACAGATTCTCCAATAACAAATTTATACCTGGAGACAAAATTTGGAGGAATCTATGATTCTCAATTTCATTCTACTTATCCTTTTATTAAAGGAAGTAAATTTTTGTTCAATATCTGAAAGGAAATCAAAATTTGCTTCTCTCCTCAAAGTACTTTTATTCAGAAATCATTATATATATATATATATATATATATATATATATATATATATATATATATATATATATATATATATATATATATATATATAATAAATTATGAATTAAAGAAAGAATGAATGTAGGAACTTGATATTAGTAACAAATACTATGCGTTTATCTTCATAGTATTTGTATTTTATTTTTTAATATATATAATTTTTAGTATATATTATAATATTTTTTTCTTAAATTATTCTGATGTGTAACTTTTCTCTCATCATCTGAACTATCAGAGAAAATTTAAACATATTTAAATCAAATATTCTTAAATTCTATGTTTAACATATATAGAGAATAGAAGTGAATATTGACTTTTTTCCACAATTTTTATTTTTTCTGTAACAATATTTTGCACTTTTTCTAAATAATCTAGTTCTGAAATTTTTTAATTCCCTATGTTTCCAATATAAAAGCATAAGTAGATTCAAGAAGTTCAATTTATTTATTATTAAATCTTTCATTTCATGGACCTTGGTTTCCTGGTTGGTTAGAGCATTCATTCTCGTTATCTTATCGGAAGATAGTGAGCTCGAATCCCAACCCAAACGGAGATCCATCGTGCTCACTATTGATTGCTGTGGCACGTCTAATATATCATGGTTGCTATGTCCTCCATGTGAAATGATATTTCAGGGGATGGCAGGCCAAGAAATAGGAGATCTTCTGCTTAGTCCCTCTGTTCCTAAATTACGATGATCCACTTTAGTGGCTACTCTGGTGGACCCGCTGGTGTCCCACTATGTATAAGGTGCCCTCACATGCACCCCTTGCAGTGCTGAAAGATTTAAATCTTAGCTCTTCTGGGCATTATGAAACAACATATCTTTATCTTTTAACAACTTATTTCTACGAACGAAGCATTTTAAATACAGGCATTTTTGATTTGGCTTATAATAGTTTTTAAAAACTTCATAACGGGCTTGCCCTATCGTAGAAATTTTAGATTTCCTAAATACATTTTCCTCAATTAAACTTTTTAAAGAATATTTCTTTTTCTACTTCATTTATTATATATTTACTAAATGTAATTTTTAAGGTGGGAAAAAGTTGAAATTTTAGTTTTCCACTTTTTTCTGTTATTCTTAATGAATATATATATCAATTCATTATATCTCATTAAAAATTAACAGATATTGCCTAATTTTTTGAAATTTTTGATATTAACTAGCATTAGTAGTAATGAAATTGCTTAAATATTTATCTTATTTTCATATTTTTATAGTTTTTCTTTATGAATCTTTTTGGGTAAAATGAATAGCACATAAAATTTAAAATGTTCATTACTATTAGTTTTTCATATTTATAATAACTTTTTATTGATTTCATTTCTTTTGGTAAATCAATATATAAGATGAACCCCAAAAAGAATCATATTTATTAATTCTTATTACGAAATCTGACTTTTCAAAGAGTCCAACCAAACCTTTAGTTATAAAATCGTCTGATTCTTTAGCTAATTCATTAATCACATAATTGTAAAAGTCAAGTACACCCCTTGAGGAGTGTATTTTCTAACCACGAGTGTCACAATATCGAAGTACTCAAATCATCTGTCTTCCTTTTCTTTCCTTCCCCTTTGACCTTCTGATTTTTCTTCTTTTTCTCCATCCTATTGTATAAGGCCTCGAGTAACTATCACCACTCTATTGCTTTTAGCTTTTCCCGGGGACTCACTCGCCTATGTGTTTGTCATGCATAGTGATCCGGAAGAATGGTCCTAATAACTGAGGCCCCCAAAGTCTAACGAACTACTGTGGCCTCTGCTTCAGGTTAATCGGGAGATGTGCTGTGATTCTCAGCACATCTATCGAATTTATGGATCTAGTGATTGGCACATCTACTGGATGACTCGTTATGAGTGTAGTCAATCTCATTTATATACTGTGATTTTATAAGACTCAAGTAGCTCTGGTACAGCTGGATTGCATCCCCTTGTTAGACTCAGTAGTGCTGAGAAGTGCAAATAAATCCTGAAATTTTATTTCATTCTATGAAGAAAAAAACTATATCTTAAATGGGAGAAACTCTTTTCAGAATGTAATTACAAGTTCTTCATCGTTAAAAGAATGGAGAGAACTTCTAAAAGAGTATCAGTACAGAAAAAAATATCAGGCATTATTGGAGTATTCCCAAAGTACGTACAGTCATTTGTTGGTGGAAGTTTCAAACAATAAGTAATTAACAACAAGTATTAAAAAAAGTTATTATAAAGATAACTCAAGCACCCACAACTGGTAACATGTATTTTCCGACTAATATTAAAGTAATCATCTTACCTCATGGTAACTTAGACTTTTCTCGTGGGGTAATTTCCGCAAGAGATTCAAGGAATTCGTCGATGTAAGAAATTGTAGAAAACTTTTAGAGAGCTAAAAGGCTTTTGCTGTTAAACGTATTACAATCAGATGAGATGGAAATTTCTTTGATACGAAACATTACATTCTTAAATTTGCGACCTTCTACAATGAATTAAAGGGGCTTATATGAACTTACCTATTATTTAGCTATATATCCAAATCCATTGATATTCTGAAAATGCCAGTACTTTAACTATTTGAGAAAGGCATTCAGAGCCAAACTTACTTTTGCTCACTGCGCAGCTGTTTGAACGGCAGAGTAAAGGAAGTAAAATGTTATGGTGAGCACCCCTCCAACTCTCTAAGTTGTCTTCAATAGGTGCTGGAAATAACTAGAAATCACAAAAAGGACAGTAAAATATTTATAGCACGAAGCATGTAGACCAATTAATTCGCACACCCCAAAACAAGAGTTAGCTGTGCAAGTGCTGCAAAAAAGATACCATGTCATCCAGTTCATAAAGAGTTTATCACTGAAGTCAATGTGGTTTTTAAATATATGATTTGCTTCTTCTGGAAAATACAAATCATGTTACATTTTTAACTGTTTGAAAATTCTAAATCTATTCGAATTTATTTTCCTTAGTTAACGATATCTTTCCTCAAATAACTTTAGATGAGTAACTAAGCTTTTATCATTCCATTAAAAATATTGTTTTCTATTCGTCAAAAAACTTTTAAATTTCATTAGGTAATTTTGCTTCATTTTCCTTACTTTACAGCAAAGCTGTCATTAGTACTTGGTTGTCAGATAGCAAAGTTTCTGAACTCAGTTTGTTCAAAATTTTTTAGCCCTTTAAATATTTGAAAATACAATTTATTCATTCTTCTTTGAAACTAATTGATGTAAAAATATATGCAAATAATATATATTCATATTTAAGAGGAGTTCAACAACAAATCTTTTAATAAAATAGAATTAACAAATCTATTTTACAAAGTTACAAATTAGCTACAGCAAAACTACTGTTATATTCCCTATTTTCGTTTGCATGATTATGTGAAACTCAACATACACACACACACACACACACACACATATACATATATATATATATGTGTGTATATATATATATGTGTGTGTGTGTGTATGTGTGTGTGTGTGTGTGTGTGTTTAACTTTATGTATTTTCGAAAGAACAATAATCGATAACAATTAATCATGGAAATTTCAATGACTTAAGTCTATATTGTTTTAAAAATAGAATTTTTGACCAAAATCATTATCTGCAGCATGAAAGGTTCTTAGTGAGGATTCTTGATCTGTACAGAGAAATCCCACTCTATGTGTGAGCCGGTTGATTCTCTGAAAATATTTAGCTGTTCACTTCATTGTATTTGCATACTTTCAAAATATTACTCTTCTGCTTTAAAAATAGAATTTTTAACCAAAACAATTATTTTCAGTATGTAAGGCTCTTAATTAAGAATTTTGGTATACAAAAAAATACAATGTACGAGACGCTTGGTTCTAAAAATATTTGCCTGCTTATTTCATTGCATTTGTAAGCTTCTAATATTAGTTCTGTTGTTTTTATCTTCTATTTAATTTATTACTTCTATTTCATTTATATTGTCATATCAGAAATAATCACATAGATTTTGGATCTCTAAAAATAAAATATCTAATTGTCGATGAAAAGAAATCAAATGAAAAACATGCTTAAATTCTTATGATCGAATTCTCAGATATATTTTTAAGTGAAGACTGCTTTGGTCGAACTGTGTAAAAAATATAATATAATTATATTTTCATGAATTTGTGATGCCATGGTTTGTTTTCAGAAATTTCATTGTAACGAAGTTTCAACTGATAAATAGTTGTATGAAATACAAAAGCTTAAGAGGTTAGATAGATGGAAAATAAAAAATAATGTGCTTTTTACTCCGTATACTACTATGTATTGAAATGAGTTCTCTTTGATATTTTCCAATATTTAATGCGCCACTTATGGTGTCTAGATCCAAAAGAAGGCCACGGATGATAATCGGTATTGTTTGCTCTTGTCAATTGTTTTATGCTGCCGCAAATTGTCCATTGAATGGCTTATATATATATATATATATATATATATATATATATATATATATATATATATATATATATATATATATATATATATATATATTTGGAAGATATTACTTGTGCTTGTGAAAATAAAGCTTTTTAAAAAAATTTCCAACTTCACAAAAAGTATTTTCGCCACTAAAAATTTATACTTTAAAAAAAAATTATCTTATGAAGTTACTGTAGCACTATCAAAAATAGAAAAATATCTCGAATAAAACAATAAACAAATTAATTTAATTGGAAACACTTTTCTCTTGAGTGCAATAAAATCAATTCTCTATCTCATTATAATATACTATAGCCCTTAGTAAAATCCTTTGGTATTTGCAGGAAAATAGTGTTAGCAAAACAAAAATTATTTACATGATAATAAAAGCGTCAACTTTAAAAATTATTTTCTTTGCTTTCTTCTAGTTTGATTTTGTTAACCAATTTTGGCATAAAAGTCTAACAACCTATGTGTCTACATTTAAACGAAGATTGCTTGCGAACCCCAAGATCAATTTAACCAAGATAGTAATGTTATTTTATGTTTAGTTTTTATTTTATCCTTTCACGACTTTTATTCTGAAAGATCAAATAATATAACAAAGTTAAGAGGAATATCAGTTGAATGCATGTGTAATTTAAATTTCCTATTATTTGTGTTGCAGACTAGTTATAGGGTGATATGAAAACTAAATATATAAAAGTAGGATAAATACGTAAAATAACAACTCAAAATGAAGGATTTACGAATTGAGGAATAAAACGTTTAAAAAAATGCTTTTCTGCTTTTTTATCTTTCTGAATTTAAATTTATATTTTTTAAAAAATATTTATAATACGAATAAGTCGTGTTTTATCTATAGAACAACATAACTTTTAGAAGGTATGAACATTTTGCTTTCGCAAATGCTTGTAATTCGGAAAATTAAATAAAAAAAAGTATTGGTTTAATATTCTTCATAAAGTGCTTATATAATATAATTGTATTATAAAAAACATTTAATCTCAAATATGGTTTATTATGTAATTTTCCAAGTCTTTCACCAGGATCTCATGATTTAAATCTAGTCGAGAAAATTTTGACAAATTTGAAAGATTCATTGCGGTAAGACTAAAGTTTTCTTTATTGTCTGGAACTAAGAAACTACATTCTTTCAGATATAGAAGAGTATATACTGAAGTCTTATCTCATTTCATCCTTTCAAAACAGATGAGCATCAATCTCAGCTATTCAATGGGCACACTAGAGATTAAGCACTTTGTATCATTTCAAATAATGTAGTCTTTGTTATTTACATGCAACCAAACTGTTGCACCCTGAAGCATATTTTCTAGCATTCTTAAGGTATAAAACTTTTAATGGAACTTTTTGCACTCTTTCTTCTATATTGCGTTTTGTTACAATTTCCACTCTTTTTTAATGTTGATTGACGCGTAACAACCATTACCCGACAATCAACCTTAAAAACCTTAACATATTCACGTTTTTCTTGCTACCCTAATTTTATAGCAAGGTGTACGTAACCCGCTGTTACCAACTTCGAGAACAAGCGTATCTCTCTGACACATTTGGTTCTTGTCCTGTCCACACGATCAAACGGTTTCTTTAGTGTGGATGCATGATCCCTCTTGAAGTCGATAGACTGATTCGTAACTTTTGTTGAAGAATAAAGCTGCTGTCTGCAGTCACACTCAGGACAAAAAGTCTAAATATTAGATTTTTTTTACTTTGGAAAATACATGCATACTTTTTGGCAATTTTGTTCAAGAGGTAAAAAACTTTTCTTCATCTATACATTTTAAATTAAGAAATACGAGAGAATCTCATTTTTGGAAACTGTAAATTTCCATATATAAGAGCTTCTTGATTAATTATTAATGAAACTTACTTTTTATCATATTTTAAATAAATAAAACTTTCTCACTTTATTGCCTCGGAAAAGCTTAAGATATTTTTTAATAAATTTTTCCGAATTTTTTATTTTAACTTAAATAACTAGAAAAATAAAAGCCTATAAATCACTTCCAAGACTATTATATTTATAATAGTCTTGTATCTTTTTCAGTCAAACGTTTCTCGTAAAAAAGAATATTTTTTCCTGGCATGTTATTAATGATGTGATCATGTTATTTAAAAATCACATTTACTAAGATGAATTTGGTCATAATATTTATAATGATACCCACCAAATATTCAGTAATTAAAATGACTGAAATATTAGCTTGGTAGTTTCAAAAAGCAATTAAAATAATTAATTGATTATCATTCAAAATTTGAATTAAAAAAATTATCAACTATGTATTGTTTGATATAAATTTTTTTTGAAATGTTCTACTTTTAAGCCGCATCACGTTTTCTGAAAATATCCACCCCGTATTTATTTGCCTATTTTGTGGTATGTCATTGTCACATTTTTTATAATTTTTCTCATAAATTTTCCCCATAATCTATTTTTTCGACTTAACAACCAGTTCAACAAGTAATTTCTATTTAATAAATAATGAATGTGTCAGCTCAATAATAATTAATAAGGTGATATAGAGTATTTTTTTCTTAAAATAAGGATATCTCTTAGAAAATAATTATATATCTTGTAACAAGAGGAAAGTATAATGTCATATAACACTTTAAAAATCCCTTTCGCAATTTCCACATATCTGTTTCTTTGATATCAGGAAATTGATTTTTGAAAGAAGAAAAGATTTTTTCCTGATAAGTGTATTACATATCAGGTTTTCTTGCAAGAAAGATAACTCAATGATCTGCAGCTCTTACATTTACAATACGCCGTTCGTTTCAGAACAACGGAAATATTTCCACTTTGAATTACTTGACTTTCAAAAGAAGTGAGAACCTTTGTTAATGTTTCATTTACAAATGGTTGGCTATCTGGTATAGTGACAACCTTTAGGATTTCTGAATCATTTAACATTGGTCTATAATTCCACATGGTAAAAATTTTTATAACTGACTACATTCTTATCTGTACAATTGATAAAGCATTTTCTTCAGAAATATGAAATCGATTATTCTCATGATCTCTGGATACCTACTGTAATATTAAATTTTGGTCATACATTAACATAAAATATTAAAAAACTAGTACCATCACATTATTTCAGTCAAAATATTTCTAAGCATTTTAAGTATTAAATAAAAATTTAATTTCAAGTTATTTAAATTAGATTTACAACGAGAATTTTTAGTTTGTTTATTGTCTCCAAAACTGCTGAATAGATATATTGATTGGGAAAAATTTGAAATAATAAATAATAACCACTGAAAAATACTGAAGCATGATCCCACTCATCGGCGTCAGAAGGTTTGAGAGAATTTCACGGAACTGAACAGAGAACTTATTGATCTTTTTACAAACCTCTCATATCGAAAATAAAATAGCTTACAAGTATCTGTAATAATTTATCCCATTCGATCTGTGTACAAACTATAAATAGTTTTCGAAGAAGGCTGAACATTCTTCTGAACATGTTTTCTAAGACTGAGTGGTGAAGATCTGACTGAGTAATCCTTCCGGTTGTTACCTTATCTATCCTGAAAATCTTTTACCAGAATGCGATTGTGCATTGTGATTCATAAAAGTAACACCAGGGCCAGTATTAGCACTGAAGTGCCAAATATAGGACTTCAGTATCTCCTCCTTATCACAATAAAAGCAGCAGAATGATTACCAAAAGACGTGAAGAGGATGAAACCGAAATCATTAATTCTCTACTACAATAATGGCTAATTTCTCTCAACACTGGTGAACAGATAGAGAGTTCTCTCCCTACTAATGGAAGTCAGTCGTTATGCGTGTCTCATCTCAGCGAAGAAAATGTTTTGCCTATGTTCCTATATTTATGTTCGTTGTATCATGATAAACTCAGGCTCGAGAGGTCCTCTTAGATAAAACCCAGTGAAAACAGAAATACTTAAAATGCGGCTTTCTGTGTGTGCAGGTCAAGAGAAAATTGAAAAGCTACTTCTCCCTGTAAAGGGTCGATGTTCTTTGGGCGTCGTGGTTATTCGATAACCTTGTTCATACTTTCTCTTGAGAATACTGAAAATGCTTTCATAAGTTAAACCAATACTGCGAGATAAATTAAGCTTACTACAGGTATACAAGCATTTCCTCATTTCCCCAGCATTCTCCACTTCTTTCTATCATCCAAAAGATGTTGAGGGCTAACACTCTCTGAATTGGAATTGAATAAATTGCTGCAAAAATAAAAACATTAAAAAGTTCGACGAAATGGATAGAGCGAGGGTAAGCAGAGTTTACTACGCGATTATTTGAATTACGCATACTTTGAGTTAAATATTTCATTAAAAATTATTTAATCTTTCTTATTGAGCTGTGATGTTTTTCCGTAGGATTTTGTAACATTTCCTAACAAATTGTTCTAATCAAATTGATAAAACAAATCATCATTTAATAGCAAATTAGTTATTGACAATTAAAAAATGATAAAAAAAAGAAAAATTTGCTTGAATCACCATAACTGTCCTTGAAAAATTAAAACTTGTCTCACATAAACTTTTAATTTGAATTTTTTTTTTGATTTTTTAAATTAATGGTTAAAAAATGTAAGTCCTTTGAGACTACAAACGTTTATATTGGCATCCTATTTTTTTAAATTAAATTTCAAATATAATTCAAGTATAATTCAAAAATAAAAAATAAATAAAACACTGTTTAAAAGAAAGACTCTTTAAAGCTCTTAATATTTTCATATAAAATGACGCTATCTCTGGGGAACAAATTTAAGTAATTTTCAACACAATAATTCATTAGAGGTCTACTTATTCGAATATTTTTATTTGTTTATAAAATGTAAGTGAAATATTGTTATAAAAAATATAGTTTTAACTATTGTAAGTTATATTGAAAATATATTAGAATAGTTTTAAATAAGAAAAGATAAGCTGTTTATAAAAAATTTATAATCCAATGATTTATAAAAAAATCATTTTTCTAACAATTTAATGCAAATTTAACTAAATTTATACAGATCGGAAATTGGTCTGAAACTTATCTTTTTAATGAAAATTTTTCAGTTTTGCAGTGCCACTTCCATGTCTTTCAGATTTGATTAGGTATTGTCTTTTCCATATCCACACTTTTTCCATGAGTATTATTCAAAAACACTTAATGGTAATAAGAACTTTAAAAGATACATATTACCTCCAAATCGATACATTATTTAATCATGATGGTTAGGAAAATAAAGATTTCACAAGGAAGTGAAACACATGATGGGAAAAATGGAAAAACTGAGCCTTTTAGCGATATTATAAGGCTTGATTCTGACCTGGATTTAGGATATTTGTTAAAGATCCTTTTATAAGACAGAGACTTGACAAATTAGTATTTATGTGCAAAATGTTTCTGTAGACTGAATTATGTTACCATACATTTATAAATACATAAAAATTAAAGTGATAAACTATTTAAATTTCGATATTTCTGTAATTATTTTCTTTAATTTAATTTGTCAAAAATTACAATTTACTAATTTTGTGTTTTATAGAAACTATAACCTTTTATAATTTTTTGAGTGCTTAAGAATACTTGAAAGCTCATTTTTTATTTCGATAATTTTTGAGAATTCTCTTAGAAACCAAACAAAAAATTTAAAAACCTAAATAAAACGTAAAAATTTATTAAAACAGTCAATATAAATAATCAATATTTATAGACATCATTTAACATATTTTGTCATCGATAAATTATGAATATTTTTACATAAACAAGTTCTACAATTTAAAGCAGTTAAAATAATATCACATATTCTATTTCACAATTGCAGAGAGTAAAACACTAAAAACACATTAATCAAAATTTCTTCAATTGCTTATTCCACATTTTATATATTTTAAAGTTCTTCAGTGTTTCACAGTATATTTACATAAGTAGATTCAATGCTTTGTCTTTTAATGTAGTTTATAATATTCTATAAGAAAATTATAATTTCATATTCAGGAAATAGTATAGTTGTTAAAAATATTTTTTCGCAATAATCATAGCGTATTTTTATTCCTTTCTGAATTCTTGTGGTTGTTCTCTTTAGATGCAAGAGATTAAACAACTTTTAGTTCTAATTCATCCGAAAATGTATCTTCTCCTTCAGGAATTTTTTCAGAAGTAGGAACTTTAACTCTTAGGACGATATCACTTAAATCCGGTTTAGGATTATGTTTCGTTGGCAAAGTCTGCTCCCTTGTCCCACCAGAGGAAAGAAGTTCTCTTTCTTTAGAATTCCTCCACTTCATTCTTCGATTCTGGAACCAGATTTTTACCTACAATCATAAAAACCTCTTTATTTTGAGTATGAAAAACATTTATCAATGTACCAATGATAATAGTTAAAATTAATTCAATTATCTCCTCAAATTATTTAAAATATATCAAAAATTAAGATAACATTTTACTAATTTCTAACATATTTTAAACATAATACAATTATTTCATAAACTATCTTTTCCCTTCTTACTCACATTCTAGATGCCTACGCGATCATAAATTATAACTTCTTAAGAACCTAGAAATGGCGCAAGGATTACTTTGAAAATTCTGAGAATATCAAATTCTTAAAGTTTATTACATTTTAGGAATGTTTAAGAAGTTTTCTCCAGCAACAAGGTGTTTTAGTCGGTGACTTTTCTAAAATATAAATATCTCAAGCCATTTATCTTTTGGAATCAATGAAAAAATGGTATTTTTAGCTTCCACAATCTCATCTTCGCAATGAAAACGAATTCCCTTAAGTCCTTTTTAAGATTTAAAAATAGTTAAAAATTACATATAGCTAAATGAGGAGGTAACTGTTATTCCCTTTTAATGTATTTTTGTTCAAAAAAATTCCAATCTTACTAAATGAAACAATGTATTGCCATGGTGAATCATGAATCTTCTGATATTCACTTCTTGAAGAATTTTCGGTACTCCTTCAGTAGTGAATAAATAGCTGTGATTCTCATCTATCCTTCCAGGTTGATAGCTTTAATGTGTAATGTATTTTTAAAAGAAAAGGCATACATTATTTTTTTCACGAATTGTTATCGTTTCGCCATTGTTGCTATGTGATCATTTTTAAATTTTAATTTTGACAAGTTAGAACATCAAAACAGAGTATGTATGTCTCACCACATTAGAATTTTAGAAATAATATAGTGGCCGCCATTTTTAAGAAATTTAAGGGTTTCTTTGCTGATTTCGATATTCTCCTCATTTTTGGAATGCAAATTATTTGACCAAAAATTTCCTTGGAAATTCTTCATGAATGATTTTATGTATTCCGGCTGATACGTGAAGTTTCTTAAGCATCATTCAAAAGATAAGCTAATATTATCCATTAATGCTCTCTGTGTGACACCACGCTATTCGGGATTACTGGTGACAACGGCCTTCTTGTGTGCTCTTCATTCTGAAGAGAACTGGAACCTATTTGAAATTCTGTTAGCTATCTGAATGCCAAAAACTGCTCTTTTATTTCCAAATGCTAAGTGAAAGTATACTTCTCAATTTAATCCTATTTTAAAATCGTAAAATATTGTAGCACATTAATTTTCTTGAGTCACTTAACACCTTCTTCTGTCTAAAATTAATTATACCTTTCAAATGATTGGTAAAAAAATTATCGGCTAAGATAAAAAGTTATTATTTTCAATCTTTATATATCTCTTTCTTTAACTTTTTATCTGTGCATGCTTAAATAATATCAGAGTAAATCTCGTATATATTGCTTTCGTATATTACTGGTAGTTAACTTTACCATTCATATAAAATAAAGCAAAGTTTTCAGTGTTTTCACATCCTTACATTAAAGACTTTATAGTCATTGGATAATTATTTTTAATAGGTTGTTTTCACGTTGCTCTTTTATGGGGAAATCTTGATTTGGAACTGTCAGTAACATTTGTTTATTCTTCATCATAAATGTATTTGTTAAATGAAATGGTATATTACATATACTGGTATGTCTTACTTTGTCTTCATGCTTTTATTTTTTTAGCAATTAATTTGACAATATTTAATTCAATTATAATATATTTCAGAATATTTTGAAAGTTTTTCAAATGTAATCGTCAAACATACAAAAACAAAAATATCTAACAGGATTTCAATAACAATATCTTGCACAAAGTGGCGTAAATTGGAAAATTAATGCCATTGAATATTTCTTCTAAAATTTTTTAGAAGGGACTTTATAAGCAAGTACATTATCAAGCAAATTACTATATTAACAGAGAGCTATTTAGAAAAATTTACAAACTAAAATTTATATATAAAAATATAATCGTTAAGAAATACATCTCATCATACTATCATACTATAATCCTGACATTGGATGAAAAAAAAATGTGTGTTTTAAATTCCTATGTTAAAATGTTGATGGAAACATCTAAAACTGAGTGAAAAAATTGGCAATTTACCGTTTTCTTGAAAATTATGCGATTGTTAAGGGATTAATGAACACTCCTCATTCACTATGTCCTCTCTCAATTATTTAACCATCCTATAGTTTTTAAAAATTACATCTGAGTTCACTTACAAAAAGTCTTGAAATGAAAATTTAGATATAATGGGTTTCTTTGTCAAAGTTTATGGATGAGTGATTCGTCTTCACTCAAGTCATTAGAAATACACGTGAAATACTATTAAGGCTATAATTTTGTCTCTAATATTTTTTGTAAATATTGCTTAATATGAGAGTGAAATAATTATACTTCTAATTTTTAACAACCTAAGTATAACTTAAAATGAGTTTTTGTGCAATAAAAGTTAAAAATGCAGTGCAAAAATGTTTGTAAATATATATATATATATATATATATATATATATATATATATATATATATATATATATATACAGGGTTAGCAAGAAATAAGTTTCCCACTTCAGAGGGCTGTAGAATACGTTCTACTCGTCCAAATGAGATAAAATTTGAACTACAGATAATTCAAATGATGCGCTTGACATTTATTAAAAAATAGTACAAAATTTCACCGATAGATGACGCTCTAATACACATAAAAACATTTGATATGCTTTATAAATGTTAAAAAATAATAATGAAAAAGTAGCCTTACAACTCTTTAATATGCCCTTCTTCATTTGGCATTCATTTGGAAAGGCAATGTATACCGTAAAAGGCCAGCATGTGTACCAGATCTGAAGGACAGCATTAGGCGCCATATCCTTGATATTCCGACAGACTCACACCGGTCTGCTGTCGAAAATGTGGTTCTGCGATTAGAGCACATTGTTGAAAATGAAGAAGGGCATATTGAAGAGTTGTAACGCTACTTTTTCATAATTATTTTTTAACATTTATAAAGCACATAAAATGTTTTTATGTGTATTATAGCGCCATCTGTCGGTGAAAATTTGTACTATTTTTTAATAAATGTCAAGCGCATCATTTGAATTATCTGTAGTTCAAATTTTATCTCATTTGGACAAATAGAACGTATTCTACAGCCCTCTGAGTGGGAAATTTATTTCTTGCTAACCCTGTATATATATATATATATATATATATATATATATATATATATATATATATATCATGCCGTATACATGACACCCACATATTCTCTCAAGCATTGCAGCCATAACTTTAGATATTGTTGTTTGAAGGTAAACGCTGGAGAATGTTATGATTTTAGACTACACAGAACTATTTTGTTGTTAGCTATATTTTAAGGTTTCAGTGATAGAATTTCATATTTTTCGATAGTAACACCAAATTTTATTCTTGCGTAAATTTATCATCATAAGATGATCAATTTAAAGAAATGATATTGAAATGATTTGCTTGCGATGAAAATTGCCGGTGAAAAACATTTGCAAAGGAGAGAATCATTAAAGAACATTACGACACACGATAGGAAAAGAGAAGAAAATTTTTATTGAAATAACAAATTTTCAATTTGTTTACATTCTCAAGTGACAGTGCATTGCATGCGAGAAATCATAAACAACTCCACCAAGCATAACAGAAAGGGAGGAATCTGCACAACTTCACATTTTATAGCATCTTTCAATTTGGATAAATCTTATGGAACAGGCGTATACATTTGAGATTCTCTGAACTTTCTATTCAGAAGAATGATGCCTAGGGATCACAGTGGGCTCGAAAACACAAAGTTATGGGAAATGTCAACAATTAGTTGAACGCATTGAGTGGCAAGTGGAGGAGGGAGATTCACACAATATCACTCATGACATTTCGTTGCTTTAATTCACGAATAATGTAATTTTATAATTCCTGAGTTTTAGCAACAATATGCCAAGGTTGAAATCAATGTGAAGAAATGACTAAAGTTGCGGGAAATGACTACATCACCATTTGCTTGAACGCATTGTGTGATGTGTTGAGGAATCCCTCCTGAGATTCACAAAATGTCGCTGTTGCTACATTTGAGGAATAATGTAATTTTGCTCATTGTCTATCATGGATTTAAAATTTATTACTTAAATTGATAAGCCCCTCGGGTTTCACATATGGAGGAAGTTTTATCTCGACCATCTTGTAGAAATGCAAACACGTAGAAATACATACTTACATCAATCATCCGAAAAAAAAACATTCTTTGTGCAAGAATGAAGATATGTTTTCCATTTGGCTATGAAATAACAATTGCTTTTAAAGCAATGGATTTCTGTGGCAAAATAATGCAAAAACATGAGTTTGCGTATAATAAAATAGAAACTTTTTGTAAATCTAAATGATTTTAATTCATAAATTTGATTTTGAGAATACAGCTGAAAAGACAATATCTTCATTCTTGTAAGCAAATAAAAAACTACTTTTTCTATAAAATGTCAACAGACAGCCGTAATATTTTGAAGAATGTCTGGTATATTATTTGCGATTATTTATCTGTGTGATGAATACAAATAGGAAGTGCTTTGATCCATTTCTTATTTTTCTTCACAGTTTATGTCTAAACGCTTATAGACCACTGTCGCAAAGTATTCGAGTGAACACATATTTATAAATGTGTTCATATTTCTTTTATCTAATTTTTAAGAAAATATTCATAAAAAAAGGGACATGTTTCTTACAAAATGCATTATTTGATAAAATTTGTTGAATAAACAATACGTCAAATGAAAAATTCACAATAAAAGATGTATGGAATAATTTTTGATATATTATATGAATGTATCTTGAAATACACACTTTTGAATTAAGCATGATAGCTTTTCAATCTGCTTTTTTTAATAATTAAAAAAATCACTTTTAGTACATTTTTATGGAAAGTATTAAAATGTTTATCCTAATGTAAAGAAAATTATATTCATAAGCATTAATTTTAGGAACATTTTTGCTAGACATAAATTAATTCAAAGCTTAACTATGATTATAAAATCTATAAGTAAGGCATAAAAGTTTGAAAATTTTTGTTGTATTCACAAAATAATTCATATTTATGAAATTTCATTTTTATGAGTTACACATAAATGTATCATAACTTTACTACATTTTTTCAAAATTCATAATTATGCATTGTTATCATGCCACAATATGAAACTATTCAAACATTTTATTTCTTAATAAAAGCAAAAATCAACTGTATGGATTAAAAATTGCTATTATTCAACCAATATTATTAAATGCATTTGCTATTGAAGACACTGAAAACAACATACAAATTTTATATAAGCTGCTTGCCAAATTAAGAAAACTACCTTTCAGTGATTCTCCAGTATACTAACTTTTATTATCTAACAAGATAAATATTACAACTGCAAAAAGGTAAATTATTTTCTTTAAAAAAATTATTAGAGCTTCAATTCAGTGTTGCAAAATAAAATATAAAATTTTAAGGAATATATAAATTTTGTACACAAATTAAAGCAAATTGAAATATACAATGTGAGAAACTCGTTTCTAACAAAACTATGTCCATGTAACCATTCCAGACAATAACGAATTCCTGCGGGTATAAAATGCTCCAACTACGTTAGTATTTTTTTTACTGTCGATTATTTCTATATCAATATATTCCACTTATTCATTCAAAGTAGTCTCCGAATACTAGTGGATATATCAAAATAAGGACAGAAGGTCAAGAAGATATTAACAAGCATAAGTTGGTTGCTTGTTACAGCTGTTCAGTTCATTTGGGCATTGATGCTTGTCTAAGAGCCCTAACGTTTTTTGTCAGCTTGAACATTAACGAATTTAAGCAAGCGATATGGGGCTTAGGAGCGCAAGCCACTGAATTACTTGAATATAAATGACGTCACAGCTGCAACCAATCATCGACCACAATGTGGAGGCGCGTATTGATTGGCAGTTTTTAGCAAAGAGTGATAATGCTGTCCCTCTGAGAAAAACATTAGCATAGCCTCGACAGAGATCAATAGACACAGATTAGCGTTAAGAAAACCGCGCTTTTTCACAAAGCGCAGAAGAACACCAATTTTTTCCGAAAAATTATAACTAAAAATTAAAATAGAAATAGTTTAAGAAAAAAATTTATTTTTACGATTAAATAAAATTATATTTTCTTTCATTGTAATTGTATTATGTTTTAGAATTTGAAATTCACACACACAATTAAGATGTTATAAGCAAGTATGAAGAATAAAAAAGGGTAACATTGTATCGAAGAGATATTTTACAAGAAAAAACAGGAAAGAGAAAAATTTATAATATGTTATTTCAAACAAAGAAAGTCGTATAAAGTTTGAATATGCAAAGTTTTACACTTAATTTTTCTTTCTTTTTTTTACTTGCTAAGAATAAATGTGTTCAAAATTTTTATGTTGATTTAACTATAAATGTATTAGAGAGAGAGAGAATTTTACCCCTTTGCCATTATATAAATATTAAAAATTAATCTTAGTGTACATATTTTCAGATAAAATACCTAAATAAATAAAGAAAAGAATAAAATTAATGAAAAATGAATTTCATACAACTTTTATTTAAAAAATACGAATAATAATATATAGGCTACAAAACAAAAATTTTAAAAGTTCAAAATATTTAGGAAACACTTCAAGAACCAAATTGCTCATTCAATTAGCATTGTGTTTCCATCTTGTCAATGATATTTTTATGATTAAATATTATGTTCAAAAAAGATGAAGAAAAAAAAGAATAAAAACTTTTCTGCTAAAAAAATAAAAATGATGTCAATTTTTTTAAATTTAGTAATTTTTAAATCTTAGTTAAATACTGAACTGAAGTTTCTAAAACAAAAATAATAATGGAGATTAAATATTCATTGAGCATTTCATAACAATATCAGTGTTTAGATTATTAATTTATTATTTTCTATCATATTTTACTTAAATGATATTGGTTTATAAAAAGAGTTGATCATGCGTAGTTTCCAAACCACATTGCCCCTTTTGTGCATGAAAAGTTATTTATTAGACTGATTTAACTGATCATAAAATAGTGATTAAAACTGCCTTGTTTTTAAAAATTACTTATATTATGAAGTCACACATAAACACGCATCTTTGCTATCCTACACTCTAAAGTGCTTATAACCTTTTTAAGAAGGAAGATATTTCTATGACTGCAAAGGAAAGAACTCACCTGAGAATCCTTCAATCCCAGTTTTTCAGCGAGTTTTTTTCTGTCCGGCTTACTAATGTACTTTTGGAGTTGGAATCTCTTTTCGAGTCCTTGCCTCTGAGCATCGGAGAAAACAGCCCTCCTCATCATGCCTCGTCGAGGTTTACCCCGTGCTGCGGTGGCCCATGGAAAAGGAACGGAGGAGGAAAGAGGAAGTGTTTGCCCCATCATGCTCTGATAGCCACTTGCTACAAGGAACGGAAAAACAACATTACTCGTCAATGGATTCAGGATTGATATACCATTTTGGCACACGAGGGAAAAGGATTCAACTGGCATTTATGGTTTAAAATGGACATCGAAGGACTATAAGCACCCATACCCGTGGTGTAAGCCATGAACCATACACCAGAACCATTCATACATGAGTTCCATCTTTCATATCAAAAATCTATGAGTACATAATGTAAATAGAATGATAATCAAGTTTGATACAATATTTTCCGAGCTCAGTATCATGACTAATCAATAAAGATTATCATATTCATCATCATATAAACTTTATCATATTTCCTTCGGTAAGATATATGAGTTCACTCAGTTGAAAATTGACATTCTTCTACATTAAGAAACAGCATAATTTGGGATTTACATATCATTCATAACTTTAAGTTCAATTAGAAGCTGATAAAGTCATGAAAGGATTTTAATTATAATGACAAGTACTTTTTTCGTTGATATATTGATAAATTAACTGACATGAAAGACATAGTGAATTTTTGTATCAAAAGGTCATTGCTGAGCATGGTCTATTTAAAACTACTGCTCCTTGAGAATATTTTAATCCTTTTGTGTTAAGGCTCCCCCCTAGATTACTTTAGTTTAGTACTTTGCACTTTCTAGCTCTTTGTGTATGTGGTAGTATTCATTCAATTTCTCAATATCGAAAGGAATTCACGTTACTTTATATTATCAAGTTCTTAGAATTTCTATCAATTACTTTAACAGGGGTCCAAGAGCACCACCTGAATGTGGATTAGTTTGTTCTGTGGCCCATATTTTGTCACAAGTATTTTTGAAATTTCTAGATTTCTTTATCTTGTTACTCGTGGCCATAAATGTAAAAGTTTTCTTAAGATGCATGCTTTATTTTACTATGCACATCGATTTCAAAAGTGAAAATTATTCAATGAATTCAGAAAATTAAGTAACTTATAAAAATGTGAACATCTATTATATACAGTTCGTGCAGTAAGTCAGTATTACTGTGACAAAAATTTCATAACAGTGAGGGGAGTAGGTATAAAATATTTGAAGTTATTTATAATTTAAAAAATTCTTTTATGATAGTAAACATTGAAACCTTTTTCTAATTTGTCATTTTCCATA
This sequence comes from Latrodectus hesperus, assembly GCA_037975125.1. Lineage (NCBI taxonomy): Eukaryota > Metazoa > Arthropoda > Arachnida > Araneae > Theridiidae > Latrodectus > Latrodectus hesperus. The sequence continues at coordinate 10,927,891 of CM075854.1, read as the reverse complement.
TTTTTTGATGTTGCGTGCCTTTATATCACACCAGAGCAACACAATGGGCTATTAATGACAAAGCAAGAACTGAAACTCGGCTGAAACCAAATAGTAGATAATTTGGTGTGTTCAAGGTAATTAACACAAGCGTCATCTATTTTCCCACTTGTCTTTACTGGTGTTTTTAACACGGACGCTCACATTTTTTAAGAAGGCGCACATCTGAAAAAATCATCACACACAATAGGATGCAGGTGAACAAAATTAAAGCAAGCTTTTCAAAACTTACAAGGACTTATCTCAATTATTTAAAATAAAAAATAATAAAATTGCGTCAAACAAAGCATTTTTATTTACTCTTTTTTACCAAGCATAAAAAAAGAATATAGGAAATACATAATATAGAGAAATCAGTAGTAAAGAAACTAAATGGTTTCATATATTAATAACTTAAGCTTTGTGATATCTTTTAATGAGTTAATAACTCACTTATTTATAATAAATATTTTCATCTAAAAAGGAAGCAGATGCGGAGCAAATTTACAATCATATATCACTTTCATCTTTATAAAAAATCGATATTGTTAATTATTTTCATCTTATACATTAAAACTTATACTTTAATCGTTCAATGTGAAACCCAATTAATTACGTAATTTTCTACCAAATATGTGTAGTTTAGAGTTATTGTTTCTAAAATACATTGGTCTCTGCTTTATAACATGTGCTTCCTGATTATTTTCCTTAGTAAAAGATAATCCTATTAGAAGCGAAATTTCATTTACCAAGATACAGTTTCACAGCATGTAAAGTTTTTCTTTGATTGCATTACTATCGATCAAGATTAACAGCCAATATTTATTGCATTTTTACCCCTTCTTTCTGTTTTATTATACTTTTTGTATAGAATTTTCCATTCATTGTATTGAATTGTGCCTTCTCAACAAAAATTTCATAATGAAATATTTGTTTCTTATTTAACTATGGAAGTGTATTTCAAAATTATGTGTTTTCTGTTTTCAATGCTAAATTTCTTTTTATAAGAATTAAACAGAATGGATTCGAGAAACCTTATCAATAAATAAAGATTTTCAATAAATAAGATTTTTCTTATCCTAAATGAATTTAAAGTGTCGTACTTCAAAAAATGATAAATTTGAAAACTTGTTTTCAGATATTCCGCTTCATTCAGTTCTACGTCTTATCAAGGCTGCATTAGCGCAATATTATCCCTAATAATTACACGATTGTTTGTACAACTGAGTACTTCTGACTAATATCCTTGTTTAAAGGAGCAATATTCTTCCTCAACTTATCTGTTATGAATGATTAAGTAAACAGAGGGAGCGAGAGATTGCAACAGAGAGAAAATACTCGTAAAAGAGTAAACTTTTCATTTTAATCCTTTGATTGACTGCACTGAATGGGAACTCCTCATACTATCAAATTAGGAAATATGATACACAATCTCTAACAGCGAAATAATAATTTGAACATGTCTTGTTTTCCAAATACTAACAATGAATTGATTTGTTTCTTTTTATTGACGTAAATGGAGATCTCCGCACTTGAGACACCGCTAAAGTCTCATATTTTAACACTTTTCCTGTCGGTAAAAAAAGAGACAAGTGGCCGCTCATCAAGGACGGCCTTTGTCCACTGGCTACTTGGGACGGGCGCCTCTATTCTTAACGAGGACCAGGTGTATTAGTAGGAATTTGTTTATTAAGGCTCCCTTTGAAGTGGCTCTTTTACTGATATCTGATCTCAGAAACATTGAGCTGTTGATGGCCGTGACTCTCATTAAACGCCGCCAACAATCCCTCACTTGGCTCAGGAAAAAGCATTGACGCTCGTTTTTGATTATCATGGCTAACAAAGGGGACCCACCTCGATTTTATTTTTTTGATTATAAGATTATAATGCATAACTTACATTGGAATAGGAAATTCAATTATTACGCGTATGATATTTTCCAGCATTTTTAGTATACTTTCTAAGCAAAATTAAGCAAAAATCTGATCACTCCAAATAAGATTTTTCTCCACCTCACTTTTTACTCATGACATTAATAACAGATTAAAATCAATTCATAATTAGTAACTGTTTAATTAAGAATATTAATTACCAATTATTTTTGTAAAATTAAACACGTGATACAAAAATATATTTTTCAGAATTAAAAATCATAAGGTTTTATATTGTTTATCATTGAAAATTAAACAGGTGGAAAAAATATTATTTAATATGCTATGCTCAATTAAGAATAAGCAACATTATACAGTGTCTATGGAATAAGGGGTACCGATAACTTTAATGCATGGATTCTACCAACAAATAAATTTAATTTTAAAAAGATGTATACAATTTTAATATATACAATTTTTAAATAATAAAAATGGTATTATATTAAGCATATTGCCTAAAACAATAAGATTCCTAAGTAACAAAAAAGAGAGATAATACAAATAACTATTATACATGTCTGAATTTCATAAAAATGAATTTCACCTTTACACACACACAATTTATATTAAAATTAATTAAAATTTACCTGGATGAATGGGATTTTGCTGAGTAAAAATTTGAAAAACTACGCAATGAAAATAATAATAATAACAAGCTTATAATTTTTAGGAGAAAAGGAAACTGAATTTTATAAGTCGCATGTATTGAAAAACGATTGTCATTCACAATAGAAAGCTCAGTTTAGCATTTTTGCAGAAAAAAAAGTTCCACCTTAAATTCACTATTGATAACATAATTTACATTTATGGAAAAAAATTATTTTGGTTCGATAAACTCAAATAATGAAAAAATTCCTTTATCTGCATACTGAAAAAGAAATGCAATGAACATTCTTGAAATATATATATATATATATATATATATATATATATATATATATATATATATATATATATATATATATATATATATATATATATATAGTGTGTGTGTGTGTGTGTGTAAGCTTGTATAAAAGAAAGTTTTTCCTGTATTTACACTAACTTGTGTTAGAAGACATAGAATTCATAAGAAAAAAGCTATAAATCCAGTATAAAAATCTTTTCTTGTTAAAAATTTTAAAATTCTTTGTATTTCTTGATTCTTGAGCCTTATTTCGAAATCTTCTCTAAGAAACGTATGAAATAATTGTAACCCGAATTTTCTTTACTTTGAAACAATTATCTTAGGATTATTGGTACAAAATTAAAAAGTTGTTAATGTAAAACTTATTAATATGATTTAATATTATTTTATTAAAAACCATAATAATCATGAAATTGAACTCTAATGATATTTTTAATATTCTACATACTTGGTAAGAATTAACTTTTATTTAAACTTTTGATATGAGTTGATTACTCATTTTAATTTTTATTTGCTTTTTCATTACCTATTTACATAAAATGGATGAATTATATATATATATATATATATATATATATATATATATATATATTGAAATATAGTACCGATGTATAACAGTTTAAACATAACATTATTGTAATAATTATTATAGTTTAATATTTACAGTGGCCGCGCGGTAACCTAATTACTTAGGGCTTTCGTTATCTAAAAGTAGAGAGCACGAATCCCAACCCAACCGCAGAACCATCACACTTGCCAATGGCGGTTGGGGCATTTTAAATATGTCGTGGTTGCAATGTCCTTCATGTAAAATGAAAGCCGCCCTTGAAAGTCCTTCGGGAAGTCTGGGGGTCTTCTGCCTAGTCCCTGCTTATAAATTATAAGGACCCATACAATTTTGAGGCTTACACACCTGAACAAAGTTCACTCACTTCCACCCCTTGTAGTGCTGAAAAGGTGGAAAAATGGATCCAAGCAGCTAAGCATTATACATAATATTTATTGTATACATTCAATAAATTTTAATAAAAAATCATTTTAATATTGTGCATAATATAAATTTCCAAATTATTTTTGGAGCTATAAAAATATTGAATCCCGTTGTTTAAAGCAAATAACAGACTGTTGAAAACAATTAAAAGATACTGAAGTTATGGGTTGATTTTGCATCTGGAGAATAGTTTGGTTGGTTGATACATTATTCATAAATGTTATAGGCTATATGAGATAAAAATTATATTTATATTCGGCAGAAAAATTTGTTTTATTAAGCCTTTGAATATAAGGAAAAAAACAAAACCTGAGCATATTAGAAAAACCAATAAAAAATTGTTTCTTTAAAAGAAAGACGTTTTTAGTAGGAGAACCAGCTACTTTGAGCCCCTTTGAAGCATAGAGTCAATGAGTCTTATACTAAGTGTCTCGGGTATTCTGATCCACTCCTCCAAAGCTCTTTCCTGTTCATGGAGAGTTTGTGGGGGTGGTAGGTATCCAGCCACTCGTCTGCCTACAATGTCCCAAATATGCTCTGTTGAGTCCATGTCCGGAAAACCCTCTGGCCATTCCATTCATAGGATTCTTACCTCAAAAATGAAATCATACACCCCGTTAGTACGATGTGGTCTGAAATTGTCATCCATTAACATAAAGTCATATTCAATTGCTGCAGCTTAAGGGACTACAATAGGTCTAAGGATCCCATGCCTATATTCGCGACAGATCAGAGGTCTATTTTAAATGATATGAAGATCAGTGCGTCTATCCATGGAGATGTCAGCATAGACCATCACTCCCCCACCACCAAATCTAATACTTCTGTGCACGAACGCAAGATTGTCTCTAATGATACCTATTATCAAGGTGAAGAGAAAAACGGGACTCAACAGAGAAAAGAATACTGCACCATTCATTTCTCTTCCAGTTCACATGCTCTGTTGCTCTTTCCCTGCGAGGGCCACGGTGCCTTGCTGTTAAAGTAACACCCTCTATTAGTCGCTGAGAATACACTCCTGTGGAAAGTTAGTTTCGTATAGTTTGTGTCAATATTGTGGTATCAGTAGTCGAGTGAAGATGTTGTTGAAGAAGAGTGGCATTCATATTTCGGTGTCTCCGAGCCGTTAACGTTAAATAACAGTTTTCATTGGGTGTTGTTGCACGTCTGTAAGGCCTGCATTTCCAGTCCCCAAAAATAGAAAGGTTCCAGATCCCGGAAATCACACTTTGTAAAACTCCAACAGCTTCTGCTTCTTCGGATTGTGTTTTGCTCCCCTTTGGCCGGCCAACAGCTCTCTAAGCTTCTGATTCGGTTAAATGACTTCGTTGAGACATCGCACTCATCGAAACAAAGCGCTTAAATGTCAATCCTTCTTTTCCGTCTTACATTAAATTGAATATCAGATCTCATTCGCTGCGACTAAACTGAAGTTAAACTCAAAATTTTCATACTGAAAAGTTTAAAAATGAGAAATATTGTCCTGTGTGCCTTTCTTCCATTTTATAAAAAAAATTGTTTAGCCAGAATTGCCACTCTTTTAAAAAATTATTAGAGAGCTACAATATCCTTTAACTATTCCAAACAGTGTATTTAAAAAATGAATTTTATTTTCATACGTATGCGATGTATGAAAATAAAAAAATCAATCAAAATCAAGTATTTAAAGTAAGTAAATATTTTTTTGCCGTATGAATGCAAATAAATATCTTCTTTAGAATGTAGCAATGTAACGCGTTTTTTCGGTGATTTCTTCATGGTGTGAACAGAGGTTGTTTTCACAATCATTAGTTTCAGCTCAAATCAAAAATAAACTTAACATTTATTGAAGTAAAAAAAATGTATACCTTTAAACATTACTAAATTGTGTTATTTTATCGCGCCATTTCACTTAATAAAACTACGCTCAATAGCTACCTAAAAGGAACCAAAAAGAATTCGTTGACGTATAACTAAATTTAAATAAGCTATGAATCATTGAATTTTCGGATTTATAGTGCTTGCACGTGAAAATGTTTTTTGTCAGATGAACATTATTATTAATATTGAATAAAAATCACTAAATAATTTTAAAATAAAATATTTTTTCTTTTAAAATTTCAAATTTTTTACTTTTATCATCAGAATTAGAGAATTTTTAATAAGAATATTTTGGCTGAGAGAGACAGAAAGAGAAAGCAAACAAGATTATAAACTTAATTTTTTCAGTGTAATACATTGCGGTGCACAGCTTTATAAAATTGTTGCAAAATAATTCCTTCTGAAATTATTTTGTGCATGAAACAACTGTGCCCCAACAGCAGTTGATCAAATCCAGTCATAAAATTATTTATTATTTCTGCATAATAATATTCAAAGAATATGACTCATTAATTTAGCAAGCCAGCCGTATAAATATTTATGCTCTTGAATTTGGAAATAGATTTAGCGATTTCAATACTTCATTCGAAATATTCTTGTAATCTATGGTAAAGCCATTAGACGCTATAACATTTCAATGCCTTAGTCGAAATAATCTTTTTATCTATGAGTTTCACCGTTAGACGTCATTAGTACCAGACACACTGTAAATTTTAAATATTTTAATTTTTTTCGAACATAAAGGTTGAGTGTGAAAGGTTTTTAAAATATGGTTTTGAAAGCCTCTATTTGCATTTCTATGTTTTAGTCATATTGCAGCTGCATATTGGACCATGGACAGTGGTCTGGAATTCATCCTTTGGGGATTTGAATGCACAAAAACTTTCTTTTAACGACTCTAATATGATCAACTCTCTTATATACATCATTAAAAGATATCGGGGTCAATTGAAAAGAACATCTGTATCATTTGTTACGTATGGCGATTACTTTCAGTTAACATGTTCCGTATGACATGCACATCATCCTAGTTGACAAGGGCCAACCTGAAGAGAAGAGCAATCTCTGGATATAGTAACATGAAAAAAACATTCAGTTCTGATTAAAAGCTGTACACGTTGAACACATTCTTCTTAATTTACTCCCACTTTAAAATCGTTGATTATTTTCTCGCATGAACCTCATTTTCTTAAAATATTATTTATCATTTACATTCTGCGTACACATCAGAAATAACCTCAAGAGACATAAAATATTTCTTCCTAAAAATATTTAAAATGCATTGGGAAATTAAAGCATTAAAAGTAATTGTTTTCAATGATTTTCTACCAAGAGCCTACCGTTAAATTTGCTTATTCGGATATCATATGTCATATTATTTAAACATGGCAATTCAAAAGAATAATTACAGTTTGGAAATTTAGTAAGGAATCTAAAGTTTTTACATTTAGTTAATTATACTTACACAAATTACTACACAATGACAATAGCACGAATATATATATATATTATACTGTCTAATGCATTCTTACATCAAGTATTTTAATATTTTCCTATTTTTCTATTCTAATGGAATTAAGTCTATTTTGATATAAACTCTAAGGTATCTTTCACTGAAAGTCTCTCAATTTTATAAGCTATGAATAATCTTTTTTCGGTTATTATAAACATGACTTAACAATTAATCAAAATTTTAATGGCATAAAACATTTTTTGAAGTCAATTAAAAATGAAAGAATACACATGATGGCCTAACTTACCTGAAATAAAAGGCGTTCTAAAGTTGACATACTGTAACGGTGGCGGCTGCCGATATTGTCTTGGTATACTTTTAGTCAATGGGTACGTAAATGGACTAATGTAGTCACCTTAAAAAAACATTTTTAAGTCAATTCAAAGAAAATACACGTCATTAAATAAAGATAAAAATTATCATGATTTTGTTTAAATGTCTATTTACGGAAAGCTTGTAACTTACTGCTTTTAAAACAGCGAGTTCATATTTATCGTAAGTATTCAATAGCTAATAATAAATATGTTAACGAAATTATAGCTAAGTCTAAGAGAATAACACTTATTTATATCAAAATTAAACTGCTTCTATTAATATAAGAAATTATAAGCATGTAACTGTAAATAAAAACAGATAATGAAATGGAGAAATCACTGGATTAGAATATAGTATTTACTCTTTGTTTTTGTAAGAATTATCATTTTCTAGCGACTATAATGAGTTCACACATTGTGTGCTTTTGTTATTTCATATACTCTTTGATCTCTATTTTACTTGGCAATGAAGATAAGATACACATTTTTTAAACACTCCCTAAAATACAACTGAAGGAAATTATTTTTCTCGAAATATATCCTTTTAAGCTAGAAAAATCTGCACCTAATCCAACAATAGAGTCAAATGACAATGTCCTTCACCACACTGCTCTCTCTTAAAAAAAGTGTTTTTAACAAATGATTCTCATATCCACTTCCTGAAGAATTATTTTCTGAAACAATTTGTCCTGGTGTATTTTAATTGTTTTTAACATTTTAATCTTCTTTTGTTCAAAATTTTTTTTCATTTTTAGTACTAATTACTTTTTGTAAACAAGAGTAGAAGTATACTCTCTTGATCGAGACTATTGCGGAGAAATAAGTCTTATCAATAAATACAGTCTTAGAGATAAAAAATTTGGAATGCGACAGATCCAAACACCAAGTGACTTTTTCCACAGATGCACCTGACTGAACGCATTACTCTTACAATTAATAAATATTTAATAGGGTCGAGACACAATTTCTTATTATTTATTTTTTTATTTATATCACATTTTTAAAAGCATCGAGTTAGCTTTAGTGTCTTAAAAAACAAACGAATGCACACAAATTCAACTATAAAAATTTAAAATATTATTTTTTCTTTGACCTCTTTTAGCTCTCCTTTTACACTGTTCTTTGCACTGATATGCAGATGGTTTTTGCAGCACTTTTCTATAATATATTAACTTTACTCTATTGTTACTTTTCTTTTTACCGTAATAAAAGAAATGTGTGTTCTGAATTTCTTATTATTTGATAGTATCATGTGATAATATATGATAACACTCAATAATATATTTTTATAGCCTATATGTGATATATTGTATACAAAATGATATTTTATTTATTTTTTGTATTAATGTTCTGTGGACCATATTGAAAAAAATAAGAAATTTTGTCTCAGCTAATTAAAACTTATTATTATCTCATGTATTCTATCCACTGCCAGATCCTTAAAGGGGTTATTTTTCGAGAATCTTCAAATACGGAAAGTATACTTGTCATTCAGTATGTGTATAAAATATAACTGCAGACTTCTCTTTAGCAAATGTTTTCCTAAAGAGTATAAAAGCTATCTTTATACGTGCAAAACATATACAGAAACAAAAACAGAACTAGGAAAATGATTTAAAATTACTACAAAATTGATAAAGTGTTGGAAACCTTGATCCAAAAAAAGAAGTTGCAATAAACTGTAAGGAAGAGGTCTGTATTTCCCACTACTTCCAAATATTATTTCCAAATAAATTAATATTTGAAAATAATTATGTATTTTTGCCTATTATTGTATGCAGCTAAAACCATTCTTTTAAGTATCAAATATTAAGAAATATTTGATAATTAATAGAAAGATTTTGAAACATTGTAGCCTCAGAAATTGGAAGTGCGCTTCACACTATTTACGTTATACGTAGCCAAAGCTTCTAAATTAAAATTATTTTGTTACAACTACCGTGTTTTTATAACGAAACTATTGATGAGGAAAAAGTTTATTGCATTTATTTGCTCTTTTTTATTTTAACTATTAAATTTTCTATATTCACAACTTACACCCTATTTGCTGAAATGGTTTTTAATTTTGGAATCTCTTAGGTAATTAATCTATAATATTACTTATTCTAATAATGGATTTTACGTTTTTAGCTATTAATTCTTTTACTTTATTTCTCTGTTTTGGCATTAAAATAAACTCAAAGAAAATATTTCATAAAATGAAGGTAAACAGCATATTTTATTAACATTTTCTAAATTTCATTTTTATCTCAAAATATTGAATATACTTTTGATATTCTGTGAAAATCTTTGTATTAAATAATTTATTAAGAGGGAAATATTATCACTACATGCCTATGGAAATTCTCATTTGATCTTTTATTGAACAAAAAAAAAACCCTCATGTTTATCTACAAATCATGAATAAAATCGTTATTCCTTTTGTTTCCCGTAATTAAATTGAGCCAGGGGCGCTCCGTGGCTGAGTGGTCTAAAGCATCACCGCTAATCGCTTGAGAGCGTAGGAGTGTGGGTTCGATTCCCACCATGGCCTTGGGTGTTTTCTTCGCTATTCTTCTGTGGCTGTACATCTGTCATTGTGCTATTTGTCCTATTATCGACGAAGACTTACAAGCGGATCTCAAGAATCAAGCATACAAGTCTGAATATATGTAATGTAATAAAATAAATAAATAAATAAATTGAGCCATGGAATGGAGTGAAACTGGTTGCGCGTTTTTTCTAACATAAAGCTAAGTTTGCTTTCTAAGTTTTGATTACATAGTTTACAATTAATTTAAAATATAATGAATGCTTATTTAAACTCCTTATAAAGTTGGTTATCCCACCCTATAATTAAATTAAGTTATGTAACATACCACTCCAGAACTCACTCTCTTCTCGTTTCCAGAAAGAAAAATGCATCTCTTTTCAATTTTTAAAGCATTACCACTTTGTGTTGAAAAAAAATATTAATGCCACACAATGAATGTCCCAATTTTTTTACAATCCCACTTAATTTTTTTAGATAAAATGATGATGGTTAAAATTGTTTCCAATTTTAGAAAAAAATGCTATCTTTGACCTATAAAGGTCAAAGATAGCGTGTGTTTTCGCCTTTCCCAATATTCTTGGAAATATATTAGAATGCTGATGAAAAATATTCCAAATTCAATATTTAATTACTTCGCATCTAAAAAGAATTAAAAAGAATACTATATACCTCATTTGATTTATTTTTATTTAATTTATCATGAGACTTCATTTCGTTTTGGAAAGCATCAAATTTTTAAAAAGCGGTTATTAAATATTTTCTTTTGCTTTGCAGCGTGTATTCCATCTCTTACAATTCTTTAGAAATTCTGAATGTTCATTTCTAAATGAAGTTTCAATATGTTTATATTGAAACTTCATTCAGAAATGATTTTTCTTACTTCTTTGGGTTTTTGTTTATTACAAAAAATATCTAATGTATGTTCTACTTCTGTTTCCAATTAATTTAATGTTTTCCTTTCATATCTAGGAAAGAGTCCCGAAATCTAGATACTTGTTTTCTCTTGTTAAAATCTAAACTAAGTAAGCATGTGGTGTGTCAAGGGTAAATTATTAATTTATTAAAGTAGTTATAAAATTATTTTAAAGCGTAACTTGGTAAAGCGGGCGGGTACTGTATAAGCTTTTACAGATATTGAGAATGGAATTGAAAAGGAAACTATTAAGGTCTAAAATAGTTTTAAAATTCTAATTCTCAAAAAGTAAAATTTCATAATTTATTTAAAATAAATTTTTGATTTTGTTGTGGCTTTCGGTTTTAGTGATTTAATAAAAATTTCAACTGCTCTTCTTAAAATTGATAACTTGTGGATCTTTCTATCGAAATATAGAATTCTTAAATTTTTATCCACTAAAACGGATTTAATCCGATTTTAATTTGAACGATACTTTTGTCATATAAATTGTAAAATTCAAATATACTTTTCTAAATTTCAGACATTTAAATGAATTATTTATGTCATCAATCCGTAAACTGTTTAAAATTTAAGTGTGTCATTGTTATACGAGATACAAAAAGTAATGACCGTTTTATTTTGTGGCTTCATTTTACTTATAGTTAAATATATGTATAAAATGTCTTAAGCCAATTAATTGTTGATTTTGTTTTATAAATCAGAAAAATCAGTATTTTCTATATTTTAATATGGGGCTTCTCTTATTTTAATATATTCCATGTAAAATTAATTTAACATTATTGTTTAAATAACATCTATTTCCAAAAATGGCAATATTTCACAAAAAAATTATAAAAATTTAAAATTTTTTAAAGGAAAATAAATATTTTGTTTTTGTTTTTAAATTTAGAATTTTTAAGTTTTAAAAACTTTTTCAAATATTGTATTATAATTTTATGGAAATAAAGGCTCCATAATTATATTCTTAATTTCAAAACTAGTCAATTTATTCAATATATCAAATAATTAAATCAATCTTATGATTGATGCTGTATGTAAAAAAACTCTGGTGGATTTAAATAAAAATCTTTCGTATTGTGAGAGACATTAGGCAATTTTTTGGCTTCTTCCATGGGAAAGTGGTAAAAAGGCTCAATACATGAACGGCTTCTAGAAAGAAGCTCACAGCACCTTATACCGCCCTTCGAACTAAGTTTTTTTTATCATTTTCATCGGACCAAATTCTTGCCCTGAATAATGATTCCAAGATCTTTCTGTCGCTCTAAAAAGTTAACATATTTTACATTTTTTTATGCATTGCGTTTTTTCTATTTGTGCCCTTGTATGTCTGTTGTAATATAATTTTCTTATCTTTTTTGATTACTCCAATAATATTCTCCAGTAGTGTAGATAAATATTAATTTTTAAAGATTTAGCAATAAAAAATTCGGTTTGAAGGGAAAAAGGCTCTATTAAGAACATAAATTGATTCTGATGCTTTTTAATAAATCTGATAAAAAGCTTTATTGGATACAATCCTTGCTCAGTATTTTCATGAGTAATTTTACATTTTTAACATAAAATGTCTCATTCCTAGATTTTGGTCAAAAAAGCATTTGTGTGAGTGGGTTTAAATAAAATATGTAACAAGCCATTAGCTGAACTTAAATTTCAAATTTTGCTGATTTAATAAATCAAATAAGTTGTTCAAAATAATTGAAATAAATTAATAAGCATATATGTTAAAGTTTAATATAATAATTATCTAATATAATGCTTGTTGTAAAACGTTCTTAAACTTTATCATTACCAAAAATGCAAAATGATTTTGAGTGTAAAAAAAAAGCGAATTTGGATTCATCATGAGCGACAATCAGTACAGGACTTTATCATATACGTTCCCTGATACAGAAGTTGAAAACTTTATTAAAAGTCATCTAAGTGAAAGAAATCCTTCTTTTCTGAATTTCATGTTACAGAATCGCTCTCACTTACGGTTTCAGGAAATAAAGTTTTATCTTTTTTTATTGGGTACTCAATAAGCGATTCCTTTCAATGGAAGCATGTGTTCGGCGTAGCGACCGCAGCTGCTTTTAAGAGGGGGCCGACGGATGAGAAACCGATAAATCTTTTACCACCCCTCTCTTTCCATCCTGCGTAATTAAATGATAATAATGAACCCCAGGTCACACCTGACACGCAATTATTGTTCGCTGTCGCCAGCACGTGACAACTGTATTTAGATAAGATGTTTTTTGCCCTTTTATTATTTTTATTTTTTAGCTGATCTCTGTTTTTGGCTGTTATAAAAGAATTCTGTGTGAATCTTAACTTTTCGCTTTCAATTATTTCGGTGAAGGAGTCATTATATGTATAGCTAATGTCCTTAATGTACATAAAATACATTTTGCACTATCTCATAGGAAAGTACGAATGTTTACAATAAAATAATTTAGTATACTCCTAATGTTTATTACAAAGAGAAGAATACATCTATAATAAGATGAAATAGTGTATTAAATTGGAGAAAGACAAAGCTATTATTAGGTGAGCAAAATGTAAATTGAGAAAGATTTAACAGGGTAAAGAAAATGTATTCTTCATATTAAAAAATTAAATAATCATAAAAGTACACTGCTAAACATTTAAAGAGCTAAACTAAGAAGGCAACACGCCACATACGTTCAGTTAACACTACAGGAAAAAATAAGATACGCAAATGACTAAGGTTTCAATGTATTCATGTAAAATAAATAGTTTCAGCAAAATCTAAAATGTGTTCAATGAAGTAACTGTACTATAGAGCACAAACTGTATTTGTGTGAACACCGTTGCCTCTGGAGAAATACTTACTAAACATTCTAACTTTGAAACTTTGTCTGCTTTCATTGTGATTTATAGTACTCCAGTATCCGTGTCGGTAGAGACTCTATGATTATCTATAGAAATGCGATCACTGAGTTTAGGACAGACATATAGAATATCATGCTCTTTCTTTCTTAGGATCTCAATGGTCTACAATCGCTAACTGACAAGAAGACAAACATGGTATCCACATAGCCTAGTGGATCATATAGCAACATCATGAGACTTAATTCAAGAAATCGGGTTTATTTTAAGACAATAAGTGCCTTTGTGAACAATTCGATGATTTTTACTACAGAATAGACTATCAGTTGAGGTGACCATGGCTTCAGCTACCATGCATGATATATCACAGACAGAAAGGCCTTCAACGGTGTAATTAACGATGAACCTTGATGCAGGAATGGTGCTACACAGGAATTTCAGAAGAAAATTCCAATTTTGCCTACACCATTAAGATGGTCTCCCTCTATCATTGAGAGTTAGATATAGAGAATTTGTATTGTGGAGAAAGCGAGTAGCCAGCATGCATTTGACATTGTCATAGTGATCCATTATCTAAAGTGATGGCATGGATATATGTCTCACTTGTATATTTGTCTCACTCGTGTTTTTACTTTGAATGGTGGTCACATCACATTTTTGTTGTGCGCTGTAGATGACTTTATCCTTAGTTTGATCAATGTAAAACTCTGTATTTTAGCACACAGGACATTTTATCAAAACATCGTGTTTTCAGTATTGTACGAATTTTTATTAATGCAGAAAATGTTCGGCTGCTGCCTTGGGCAGCACGTTATCTAGAACTTTGTGCTACTGGCTGGTCACCATAAGGCAATCCTTGTGATTGATGAACTGTGACACAGTAGTGAAGCTGGAATGGCACCTGTACATGAACATACCATTCAATCCCTGTGTGATTCTATACCCAGACATATAATTGTTGTTATTGCTGCCAGAAGTACTAGGTACTGATTTCTCAGAATTTTTGCACTGAAATTTAATTTTAAAAAATTAATCAATTGTTATATATTTGCAATATTTTTGATCAATAGACACCACTTTGGTTTTCGCCTTACTTAGTGATGTAGTTGCAAGTTTAATGACTAGTAGAGTATATTAACTAAAATATACGAGGTGAATGCATAATGCGTTCCGTTTAAATTATTGGTTTGGCAACTAAGTAATTGCGGATTTCACTCATAGATAGCTTCAGTTGAATTTTTAGGTTTGCTGACGTAATACAAATGTAAAACGCATTTTGTTATTTGATAGTTGGAAATTCAGATGTCAATCAGTAAAAAAAGTTTTTTGATCGGTTGCGTGGTTTTCGTTTGGCGTTCATTGAAAAATGGAAAATCAAAAGAAACATATTCGTCATATTTTGCTTTTTTATTTCTGTAAAGGAAAAATGCATCGCAAGCTCATAAAAAGTTATGTGCTGCTTATGGTGACGAAGCCTTAAAAGAATGGCAGTGTCAAAATTGGTTTGCCAAATTTCATTCTGGTGATTTTTCACTCAAAGATGAAAAATGCTCTGGTCGTCCAGTTGAAGTTGATGACGACCTAATCAAAGCAATAATCGATTCGGATCGTCACAGTACAACACATGAGAATGCAGAGAAGCTTCATGTATTACATACATGCATTAAAAATCACTTAAAATAACTTGGAAATGTTCAAAACCTCGATATATGGGTTCCTCACGAACTGAAAGAAATGCATTTAACGCAACGCATTAACAGCTGCGATTTCTTAAAGAAACGTAATGAAAATGATCCATTGTTAAAACGACTGATAACTGGCGATGAAAATGGGTTGTTTACAACAATATCAAGTGGAAAAATCGTGGAGCAGACCAGGTGAACCAACTCAAACCACATCAGAAGCTGATATTCATCAAAAGAATGTTTTGTTATCTGTTTGGTGGGATTACAAAGAAATTGTCTACTTTGAATTCTTACCACCCAACCGAACGATCAATTCTGATGTCTACATTGAACAACTAACGAAATTAAACAATGCAGTTGAAGAAAAGCGGTCCGAATAGACAAATCGAAAAGGTGTTGTATTCCATCAAGACAATGTAAGGCCATACACATCTTTGGTCACTCGGCAAAAATTATTGGAGCTTGGATGGGATGTTTTGCCCCATCCACCATCTGATTACTTTTTGTTTCGATCTTTACAAAGCTCCTTGAATGGTAAAAATTTCAGTAATGATGATGATGTCAAATCTTACCTGATTCAGTTTTTTGCTAATAAAAACCAGAATTTTTATGAACGCAAGATTATGATGCTGCCTGAAAGATGGCAAAAGGTCATTGATCAAAATGGGCAATACATTACAGAATAAAATTATTTAGTTCCATGAAAAAATTGTCTTTGATTTTCTAAAAAAAAATTCGCAATTACTTAGTTGCCAACACAATACTTTGTTAATGGTTCGATGAATTAACATTTGAACATGACTTATCGCATACTTATTTATATTAGATTTCTAATGGGGAAAAATGTGTATCGTCGTAGATTTCTTGGATCTGTCTCAGTTATGAGAAAAAGATAAACGTTGAATCAATGCAGTGAAAACAGAAGTAGAAATTACATTAAAACATTTTTCATTTGCTAAATACAGGAAAGAACCCAAATAATTAAAAACAATTAATTTAGATTGAAATTTCAGTTTAAATGTGAAAAGCTGAAATTCTAATGTTTTTAGCATAAAAGTGTGCTCATTACAAAAAAGTAGCCTGTTTATTAGAAAAAGCCCATTAATACTGCGTTGACCCATCCTTAGTAGCAATATCAGCATGAATTCACCATGGCATGGTTTCTTTTCGCCTCTGAAAGCAACTGAATATTTGATGGTGGTAGATCCCATACTTGGAAAACTTTTTTCCACCTCATTTAAAAATTATTTATTGGATTCAAATCCGGGGACTTTGGTGGCCAGTGAAATAAATTTAATTCCTTATTGTTCTCCTGTAACCACGCCAAAAGGATACGAGCGTTTTGAAAGGACCATTGTCCTTCTCGAAATATCAATCCGATAGAAAAAACAGAGTAATTATGAAGGGATAAAACCCTCCGCTGACAATGTTGAGGAAGTCCAGATCATTAAGTTCTACATGTATCAGTAGATGATACGTAAGTGACCAAAACATTCCCCAGACCTTAGCACCATCTTCCCCTGCATGAATAGTAGGAGCTTGACTGGAAGGTTTCGTGTTGTTGTATCCAGATTCCGCATGCATATTACAATAGGAAGCGGGATTCAGGATATCTTTTTCTCGTCATCGACAATGCAGGATCGGTGATAACGAGCAAATTGGGGACATTATTGCGGTTTTTTTGTCAAGAATAAAGGTATTCGAAATTTCTGTGTGCTTCTGTGGATGGAATGTGGAAGAAAGGTGGATCTCAGTTGCCATAAATACTTTTCTCTACTCTCATCGATATAGCATAGTTTTGACAATTTTAAAAAGAAAAAAGAGAAAGAAGAAAGAACTTTCTTTTATAAAATTAATGTCTTTTATGGTTAAAATTTTAAGAAAAAAGAAATCTTATTTGCAATGTAAAATATAGGATATTCAAAGTAAATAATTTAAGGCGTGAGTTGTTTTTTTATATTATCAATTTGATAATATTTCATAAAGAATTAACAATATAAATTCTTTCATAAATAGTACAATCATTGCAAATATCAATTATTAATGTCCTATGATATATACTGCTACAAACTTTATAATCGTGTTGAACATTATTGAAAGGCACATTTGAAGCTCTGCCAGCATATCCTAAACAGGATTTATTGGAACTCCTCAGGGAACAACATTGTCGATTGTTACTTGTATTCTCTTCTGGAATTTTCCATTCTTATTTTGAAAATACTACTTTAATAGGAATCTTCTCATATTATACTTAAGAATGTTCAATATATCCGTAACAATGCTTTTCAACATATCTCAATTAATGATAAATTGTCAACCTTTGGTTTCTCTTCGCGTATTTAAAACAGTCCGTTAATGATGTTAGTACTACTGAAGTATTGGCTTAAAACCTCACCATATGGCATAGTTTTGTATATTGTGCTCTTTGAATAAGAAGTAATGGTTCAAATCCAGTCGCTGCTGCGTAAAAGGGGATGTTGCATGTTTGTTTTTAACGTGCACAACTATCAGCATGAATGTTTAAGACATGTTGGGTTTCAGCACTTACGATGCGTGAATGCTGGTCATCATATTCATGAATCTCCCCCAAAACACAAAATACTAAAGATTGTGAAATGCTTTACAACAGTTATTGGTTTGTAATCCACTAGGCTATGTGAAATTAGTTCAAGTTCGCAACTAATTATTGGAATTAAAAACAAATGTTTCTCATATATAAATTAATATCCACCACAATATAAATTAAAGAATGCAAGTAGCAAGTGAAGTAGAAGAAACTTCTGTTTGACCTTTGTTTCTAAAATTGCGAGGACTCACCAACATTTGGGTAGACGATTTCACGCCCACTAAGTATCTCACTAAGTAAGTGGACATCAATCTGCCCCTTGTTGACTTGAAAAAGGCTGTAATCAATGCAGCTGGACACAAAAGCAAAAAGGAAATATCAAAAGAAAAAAACTCGTATGCAATTTACAAATGAAATTTAATTTTCGCGATTCAAGTTATTACATAAAATAAGCAAAAAATATATTTCAAATTCCAAATTCTCCAATTTGTAAAATTGTGTTACTTTAATCAAGATCTTCATTCCATAGACTGTAAGATAAGTAGAAATCCGATTCAGAGTTCCAGCGTTGAAATGATTGCGCATTATCTACAGTTAACTGAATTGTAAATATGGAAGGAACAAGTTGAATTATAGTTTTGGCATTTTTTCCCTGTAAATATCATTGACCGTAAAAAATATTATAAAAGGAAGAAAAAAAAGTGTACCTCTGCATATATATAAATAAAAAATATAAAAAGAACAACAAAAGGAAATTATAAATGGAAAAAAGTGATTTTTCAATTACTTTTTTTCCGGAATAAGATTATTTAGAAACAGATATAATAAACAAGAGGAAAAATAAACTTTTGATTTTTTTACAAAAGTCTGCCGATTTATACGGCTGAAAATCACCTAAACACAGCCAACCATAGGGAATTTTGATTCACGGACAAATGATGAGCTCACACATTCCTGTCCACGTCAAGCAACACCATTGGAGGGATATTCAGCCCTACGAGTTTTAACATGTATCGGTTCTCTCAACAAGAGGGTACTTTAGCTGGGTCAGCTATAGAACCAGCTATTTCCTGTTTATTTGTTTGTTTGCAATACGTTTCCGGCTGACTATTTCAGCCAACTGAAAGCCATTTAAAACACTCAGTTACCCCGTAGTTTTGAATCATGGTCAAACGATGAGGTCGAAACCTGAGCTGGTAGTCTCCTCTCCACACCATGCCAAACCAGCAGGATTTTGCGACCACAACATAATTAACGTGCACCAGTCGGCATTAGTGAACATCATGAATATTCGATTGGGTCAAGTATAGAATCCATTACTTACAGGTCACGAGAACGATGCCTTTCTCAATCAGACCATCGCGGCTAGCTATTTCTTGGCCACGTGAACAATACACTTCTCTACTAGGCTGCCACGTATTTTTCAATTTATGTTTATGTTATTGCACTCATTTTCAGTAATCTATTCCGATCGCTGAGCATGCTGAGTAACTCCCAGTAAATCAATAAGGTCAAAATTTGAGATGGCATCCTTCTTTTCATTGAACAGTCTATAGAATTTCAGCATTTAACTCTAGCATTACGAAAGTTTAACACAACCATCTTCGATGTAGTCAAATATTCAAGTTATTATTTTTTGTAGAACTTTCTCCATCAGTTTGCTTTAACTCCTCATTAATCAGTTTTTACCAGATTTAGACAAAAAAGACATTAGTTCTAAAAATTAACCTTCTGTTTTTTAATAGAAATCCTCGATATTCAACTTTCTTTTCTCTTTCCTTATATTTCACTTTCATAGAATTTTCTCATTTTCATACATATATTTTACCAATTATATATCTTCTGATTTTGAGTTAAACTAGTTCTCTTCTGGTTGAGGTTGCTTTATATTTTAACCCCGTACGCTATATTTTCTACATTCTAAGTTACATTATGTTGTTGTTATATAACACCCAGTTTCTAGGATTTCCAACTTTCAGCACTACTAAGAGTAGAAGAGATGTCGTCTTATGTTTTGGTGCAGGCAGTGGGTGTACCATCGCAGCTCCGATCTTCATAATTTAGAAGAAAGCACCAAGCTGAAGACCCCAAGACTTGGCCTGATTTCACCACAGTTATCGTTTCGCATGAACGACATTGGGACCACGATATATTTAACGTACCCCAGCGGCCCTTAGTGAACAGGATGAATCTTCGATTGGATCGGAATTCGAACTCACTACCTTTCGATAACGAGAATGAACGCTATAACCAACTAAGCCATTGTGGCCACCTAAGTCACATATAATTCTTGTTCTACGCCCTTTGGCCACATTTATATACTTTCAGAAACATTTTGTGGTTGTACTTTTTGTCTACATGTGAGTGTGTGTATGTATGTGTTAGTGGATACGTAAGACTAATAGCAAAACATTATTTATTAAAAAAATGAACTAAAAAAGTATAAAACGGAATTAAGGAAACAATAACTTTTCCGCTCTCTAACTCTCTCTCTTTCCATCTTCTTAAATAATAATCTAAAAAACGACCAGATTCTTTACTAAAGTGGTAGAAATTGCGTCAATGCTTACTAAGTTAGTATTTAGTAGTGGTTTTTTAAATTATTATTTAAAAGAAAATTGTTGCTGAGAAATGTATCCTCGGGACTGTACATTACACTGAAATAAAATATGCTTTTGACATCATTCAGCGGAAATCCTAGCAGTTAAAAACAACTCTATATCTTCACGATTGCCTTTCAAGATTTTTCATCGATGATGGGCTATATTCACGCATCACAAGTGAAGAAACCAGCTGCCCATTGAGCGAAATCAAAGTATTTTTAAAAGAAATGAAAATTCATTAAATGCCCAATTCAAATTCTAATGGTGAATCCCACAGGAGCTTTTGTAGTAACTCTTGGGTTTAGCTAGCAACACCTCCTATTCTCTATAACACTCAACATATTAGGCTGCTTGAATGATTTAATTGTGTCATAAATGCATTATTTGTCCATAATAAATGAATAACGCTTCACTGTTCAATCGAGAATACTTTTCTGAATGTCTAAACATTTCAATCATTTTGATGATTCAATGAGGATATACAAATTATCCATGAAAACACTACATGGCACGCATACAACTAAAGAAATTTACCGTTTTTCCAGAATAATTCTCCCACCATAGCTACTCTTGAAATGATGCTGATTGTCTGTGATTCATCCTTGAATATATTTATACATTTATAGGAAAAGGAAGGAAAATCTAATATATTTTTCAGTTCATATCCCTTTATGTTATATCAGCTTGTATCAGTGAGAGATTTTGTTACGCTAACTATGGAACAGCAGCAGCTATGATTATAAAACGGGTATGAAATTGGTTGTTTTCTGCAAGATCAGAGAAGATGTAGATCTTATAGAGATAAATTAGTGGTCTTATTTTGAAAACTAAACTGAAGAATGAGGAAACTATTACTCACAAAATTTCAGAGCAGCTGTGATTTGAAACTAAAGGACACTTTACGTAAGGACATGCAAGGGAATCGAGCAAACAAGTTGAAAGGGCATTGGAGTAGGCACAAAATTCAACACTGCTACATGACTATAATTTTACTTTCAGTAAAACTCGAGTACGGCTCGTGGTCCAGTAGTAACTGGTATTTTATGCATTCGATAGTAGTTGCTTTCATTAATAGTTGTAACTGGCGGGATGGAAGTAAAAACAGATAAATCAGTTCTTACTTTTGGTGCCATTCAGCTCCACCCTAGGTTAACGAGATTTATGTACTTTGCAAATAAGTATGGAATGTGATATACTTTCTCTGCAAATATTACAGCCAGGTATTCATTCAATATCCAGTTGGATTTTGTCACTTTGATTTAGCTTAATGATAAATTCGATTTAATGATTACAGTCATTTTTTTCTTTTGCATTCTAGGGTTAATTCAACTTGGACTTATAATACTAACTGGATTCAAAACTATGATAAACATTGATGCCCAAAGTGAAAATCAAACCAATGAAAATTGTTAACAATTGCAAAAACATATTGAGCTTAAGCAGTTTTCATAATTAGAAACTCTTACGAACAAATTATTTGATATTATTAGTCTAACATAAACAACATAAATATACTTACTATTAAATTAATATGAAATTTGTTTGCTGTATATCAAAACTTCAGTTGATATAACTAGCACTACTCTTTACCTTTACTCTATTTTTTATTCCTTTGGAAACAACAAATTAAATTCTACTTTGTAGAAAGGAATACACACACAAGCCAATGAGTTAGAAAACTAACATCAATATTTTATTGTACTACCTTTCGCATAGGTAACACCTCTTATACGCTTAGGCATCATGTCTACATGCATCTGGGGGTAGGCCGCGGTGGTCTAGTTGGTTACATAGTCGTTCTCATTATCGGAAGATAATTGTTGCACCAGCATTCTTCCCTGTACCTAGCCCTGCTTTGGGCTCTGCCAGTTAGATAGAAGCAGTGGGGTGGAGTCTTAGTGATTTTGAAACTGGGACCAAGCAGAAGACCCCCCAATAATTGGCCTGTCACCCCGGAGGTATTATTTCACTTGATGGACATTGCGACCACTCCAAATTTTAACGTGCCCCAGCCGCCTTTAGTGAACACGACGGATCTCCGGTTAATCTGGGGTTTAAACTCAATACCTTCCTATAATGTAAACCACTCTCTAAACAATCAGGCCACCACGACATTATCGGAAGGTAGTGAGCATGAATCCCGGCTTAATCTAAGATTAGTCGTGTTTACTAAAAGCGTACTTTAAATAGGTTATGATCGCAATGTCCTCTTAGTGATATGATACCCTTGAGGTAGCAGATCAATTATTAGGGAGTCTCTGCTTGCCCCCTGCTTCTAAATTACGAAGACTCCCGCCCGGCTGATTCCACCATCTGATAGAGCCCAATTGAATGCTGGGTACACTGAAGTATGGTGGTGCAAAAACAACAACATGCTTCTGTAATACCTTTATGTCTAGAAAGTTTGGATTTGTATATGTACCTTGCACGAACTATGTAGCTTTTTAGACCTTGTAAATTAGATGCAAATGGAAGGTGCAGTAGGCTGTGTTTCCAGCATATCCCTCACATTTTCTAGGAGGTTATGATCCGGGCCTAGTAGGGGCCAGGGTAAATGTTAGAAGTCAGATTGTTGTAGAGTGAACTTATTTTGAACACTTCTTGCACGGTGTATAGTTGTTTAAGGATCCATGAAGTATCAATGTTTATCAGAGTAAAATGAGTACTGCAAGATGCACTGGATCATTCGGTATATCTGGTTATCACATGGCTATTTGTTTATCTTCGACGAACACCAGGAAACTACTTCTATAACAGCAAAATGTGTGCCGTATTAT
This sequence comes from Latrodectus hesperus, assembly GCA_037975125.1. Classification (NCBI taxonomy): domain Eukaryota; kingdom Metazoa; phylum Arthropoda; class Arachnida; order Araneae; family Theridiidae; genus Latrodectus; species Latrodectus hesperus. The sequence goes on along the minus strand of CM075854.1, from coordinate 10,904,448 downwards.
GAACTCTCACAAGACCCTTGCACAGGGCGAGTAAGACAAGTTAGATTCGTGGCTTTGTGGTGTTCAAACCAAATGTGACTCCTTCTATCCATGAAAAGTAATGGATAGTGTGATTCATCCAACCACACTGTCTGTTTCCAATTTTAGAGATCCAGTGTGTTCTTTTTCGACACTATTACAAAAGAATTTTTTGCATTTCCAGCAGAAATGAGTAGTTTTCTCATAGGCATCTGACTACATATTTCTATCCTCTGTGATTCTCTGCCCATGGCCCGAGATAAATTCTATTTGGAAGAACCTTGGTTGACGATTTTTGTCATTCAAAGCGCAGTGGAGTCCTGTTTTGACAAACAGTTCATCAAAGACGAAGCTTATCACGCTATTAGAAAACTGAGCTCTAACTATCGTTATATCTTCTAAACAAAGACTGGTTTCTAATTCCAGTTTTAAAAACTTTTGATATGGTGGCTTTCGAGAACCCAGTGAGATTTTTGATCTCTAAAATCGAAGCTTTGCTAAATGGGCACCAATACTATTTCAAATAGGGAAATATCTGACATTTTCTCAGTTTTCTTCGTTTATCTGGAAATGTTCTCTTACATCTTTCTTATGCTAGGTTTTTAAAGACTTGTAATTCACGTCATAAAAAAATTTCATTCTTTATCCCTAACAAAGATCTAAAGGAAAATACAAAAGGTTTCTAATTTACTGGCTGGTGTGTGTATATGTAATACGCGTGCGCGGTGCGTATTGAAATGATAGGTCTACCAGTTATGCTATAAAAATGGTTAATATGGTATAAATGGTATAATATGGTATATGGAATAGGGTATAATATGGTAAAAATGGTATAAAGTTTTCTTTTATAAACTAGATTAGTTTACACGTTGTATTCCCTGGCTGATTACTTTTTCTAAATTTAAAGAGCACTTTTACTTCTCTGGTTCGAAGCCTCTCTGTATTTTATTATGGACAAAGTCACCATCCTTCCCCATCGCACCTCTTAATGCAATACACTATCAGGACTAGATGAGTGGATAACACGAACGAAAGTCTGTAGAGGAGTACGTGACAAGAAAAGTCGAGGCCAGAACAGGAAGATTGAAGAAAAAGTACACGCACTAACACAGATATGACTATGAAATTCCCAAATAAAACATGAAAAGGTTAGATATAGTGTTTTATATGACTGTCAAAAAATAATTTTAAAAGAGTGATATAATATTTTCAACAAGGAAGCTAAATGATTTCTCAAAATGTCATCGCATCATCGACCGAGTGACCTTCTTGTCCCCTAAAGTCGATTGACATTTTTCCTAAGAAATTATTTTTTTCTTGCTCATAATTGCGTTCGTTAATAAACACGGTATAACTCCATTAATTATCTTAATTTGTTTGCGTAATATGGTTTCTCAGTAATGTTTATTTATTCGAAATAATACTTGTGAAAATATTTGTATACATTTAAATGAAGTTATAATTTTAAAATTAAAATTTTTTTTTAAAAATTATAACAAATAAATTTTTTATTCCAATTCAGGTGTGAGTCTGGGAAAGTAAATAAAATAAATGATTTTTTTGTAAGATAATGCCACGTTAACAAGGAATTAGTTATTAAAAATTACAAAAACTGAGAATATTAACAGAAAACAACAAAAAATACTTTCTAATGTATAATTCATATTAGTATAATATTTATAAACACTATGTGTTAACAATATGTCCATGAACACAATGTATACAATGGAAAAATAATGCATAAACGATATATAAAACTTTGGAATTACAAATTCAATTTTTTATTTTCTGTTTGTATCGTAAAATATAATAGAACTTATATATAAAACAACACTTTCATCTTTTCAAAGAACTTCAGGGAGGTTTTGTCAGTAATTTTTTGTTTTAACAACAATATCTCTTGAAGTTGCTAAAAAAACCTAAGAAAAGGTTGAGAATAAGATAGTTTGTTAAAAGTACTTTATTTTTATAGATATTTTTTGTTATAGAGATCTTTTGTGAAAATAACTTAGATATATTCAATTCATTTGATTTTTTATTAATTGCCTGATCAGATCAATTATTAAAAAAAAAATCCCAACAACTATACTTTTTGATTTTCTAAAATTGATATAAGAAGAGAGAATATTTGACTTTCTAAATTAATAAATAATTAAAATGAAAAATTATTACGAATGATTTTTTAATTTCATGTAACGCATTTATTTTGATAAATTAAGAATTTAAAAAATGTACTATTGTGTTTCCATTTAGGGAGAAAAATGCATATTATGAATAAACCTTCATACAAAAAAAGTGCTAACACTGAGATTGAGGTGAAAACATTGCAGGTCAGTCCAAGATCAGAAAAGAACCGTATGAACAATGATAATTCAAATGGCCTTAGGAACCCAAACGTATCGGAGAAGTTTATCACTAAATTTTTCAGTTCCAATCTGATCTGTAAGTTTATAGAGTATATGGGCAGGATTAAGATTAAAAAGGAATTATAATCCAATTTTATTTAACTGTCTTATATTGTTCTAAGTTGTTCCATTGATATAATAGAGGCAATAAGGATTAAAAAGAGACATTAACTAAATTTTGATGTTGTTATAAAAAATAAATGATGATTTTATTTATTCTAAATCAAAAAAATAACCAGAAGATAACACCTATATGAAACACATGTTATATATTAAACACACGGAGTTCTTGTCAGTTTCTCTGTGATTTAGAGTAAATAAAACCACCGTTTATTTTTTCTTTGTAACATGAAAATTTATTTAATGTCTATGTTTAATCCTTATTGCCTCTAATGGGTTATCCGATGTCAAAGTCATTGGAATTATGTTTGCATAAAATATAATAAAAATGTCTACATTAATACAAAATCTATGAATTCCTTGTTCAGAAATTTAATCCTCCAATTCCCATTCAAAATAGGAACATTAGTAATGATTTTCTACCCTGGATATTTGCATGACCATTAAAGTCATATTCATAAAGACCATTACCATAAATCAAAAACAACTGTGTGAGCCCCACTGTTCGACTACTTTAAAGGAATTCTGCTTACAATTGGAATGATATAATCACATACAAAGAGGTGATGGGAAAGCAATAGAACTCATTTTAATAATTTCTGTTTAACTTGAAAATATAATTCGCAAGTTAGAGAACTTATTTTTATGAGCGATTTAAAAAGCTGAAAATCTTTAAATTTTAAACAATTTGCTTTCCTAATCGCTTACTGTTTATAAAGTATATTCAATAATTTCATATATCTACTAGCATAAATAAAACTTGCGGCAGAGTTTTTGGATTAAATTAACTCTTATCTAAACAACTTGCACAGAACGTAACTATTTCTCATTTAATGCGCTTAGATATATCTTTTAAGCACATATTTCTAAATGTCTATTCGATATCAGCTAATTATGTAGACTCATAATTACTAATTTCATTACATTCTATCAATTGGAATTCTAGATAAATAGAGCAAAATTACAATATATACAGTTGGTTATTACTATGATGGAATAATCAAATTTATAAGGAATCCTTTACTAATAGGGCATAAGAGTGCATTAGCCTTTTAATGAAGCCTGGATTCTCATGATAATTGAATCACACAAATACTGATTAGTACTTAGTGTAATAGTGTAGGAATTCTAAAAATTCTTGGAGAGATATCAATGTAAATTATCATGAATTCGAATTGAATGCATTAAAATAGACAATTGCAGTTCCGTTATATTGAGGTTGGAAGCTTATGCGGATTAAATGATTTACTTGACCCCCTGTTCTTCAATTATGTTTGAAAATCACCCGCTGGTGAATTATCATCCGCAAGAGAAATAAAATTTTAGATCTCTGTCCAGCTAAGACAACTCGATACTTTTCTTTGGTGATCCTCCCTTTCAGAGTTATGATTAGACTAGCAAAAAATTCTGACAGGATACCATGACTGAGTCACCTCTATGCTTAACATTAGAAAAAGATAATCACAATTCTTTTAAAAAATATTTCCCAAACATATACACATTTTGCTGTGAGAAAAGTGGAAAGGATATTTGCCTGTCTTCTACTTAGCAGGCTACCAGGTTTTGTGGTCATTGTAGACCACTTTGGATATTAACATGTGTGCGAAATGGCTTGGGAATAGATTCTCTACCGTAAATGGTTTGCTTGTGAAGGAACCCGGTAACTGTAATTATCAACACTAGGGAATGCAGATTTAGCTCTGTTGTTCCTATGGCTGCAGTTATTTTCATGTCAGACACTACAATTCGCTTTAAAACTTGTCAGTCTTTTCTGCAAACTACTTTTCCTTTTTCGAGATTGTCTTTGTATACGTAGTCATGTCTTAAGATACCATAGCTCGTAAAATGTCTGAAAGCTATGATATTTCAGTCATAGTTGCTCAGCTAGTCTGCCTTGTAGAATACGGCCTCTGTAAAAGTCTGTAAGGTCTGACATTTTACTCTTTTCATAAAAATGCAGGACAACTTCACTAAAGCTACTTCAGACTAACATAATTCATGCTTTCTATAATAAACAAAACTAATAGCTAGAATCGTATTTTAATGCATATTAAGCGTATTTTTAAAGCCAGTTTTATTTGCAGTTGTGTAAGAATTCATGACCATTATTTTCCTAACTATCTGTTTAAGTATTTGTGCTTCCAATACTGTTATAATTGCTTTTTATGTATGAATGTATATTTCCTAATTTATTTTCCGATTTTTCTTTAAATTTCGCTGTGAATGTTAAAATATCAGTATCACCTAGTTTCATAAATCAAAATGCTTATGTTTACAAAGCACGAATATTTTATTCAATGAATATTTACATAGTAGTGTTTTACTATATATTGAATATTCATGTTATACTGTGTGTGCGAGAAGATATGTGTTTCATTTTCCAAATATTAGATAGGATTCATCAGTATTTCTAAATCCTGCATCTTAAGTAATTTTATATCTTTAGTAAATCCTTAGTAAATTTTACACATGCACTATTAAGAAAAGTTAGAAACCCCAATGTGGAAAAGAAATATTTTTTTTAATTTTAAGAATATAAGATAATTTTTTATTTAATGTTAATTATTAAGTGAGAAAATCACTATAAAAAAGATAAGTATACATATTTATTTTATTTGTAAGTAATTCATGACAAACAAAAAATAAAATTAATTTGGAAATGGGTGAAATTACCACGGTTATTATATGTAATGCAAGAAATGTTTTCTGAAATAGCACATTTGTCACCTAAAATACATCCTAAATTCTTAGGATTATTAGATACAGTTCAGGGGGTTTGGTTAATCAGGGGTATGGATCCTAAAGAAAATTCCAGATTTATAATTTGACTTGTTTGGGTTGAATGTAGATTTTGATATCTAACTGTAAAATTTTTGATTGCAAAATTTCTACATTTATAAATTGTTTACTATTTTGCTCTTATTTACAATGATTCCTCCTTCAAATGCTTAATTTACATTCAGAGTATTAATTAAAATGATAGATAACGAATATAAACTGAGTTTATATTCGTTTTTGGCTTTAATTTCCTTGTTGATTGGAAATTGCTTTGTCATTAAAAAGCAGTATATTTACTTCTTTAATCAAGCAAAGATTGGAGTATTACCAACATTGGATTAGGATATTTTTATCATATAGCTTTAGATAAAAATTTTCGTCCATAATTTGTTACTATTAAATGAAATAATCAATTTCAAATTATTTCCCATTAAAATTTTGAAAGATAAAAAGAGTTTGTCTTTTGTCTAACTGGAAAAGGAATAGCTAGATTCACTGACTATATTCTACTTTCTATTTATTAGATAGAAAGAAAAAATGATATCACTTATTTTAAAGTATACACAATATTCAGTGATTCTGGATACGTTATAGTTAAGATTTATTTAAAATTATCAAGAAATTAATCGGTTAATATATATATATATATATATATATATATATATATATATATATATATGTGTATATATATATATATATATATGTGTGTGTGTGTGTGTGTGTGTGTGTGTGTGTGTGTGTGTGTGTGTAAATAAATATATATGTGTACATGTATAATATATATATATATATATAAAATAAAGTGGCAAAATATTACACATGGGACTATATCTATTTTATTGGCTGAGAGACCTGAGATGCGAAGCATGTCCCAGTTAGGTGGTCAGCCTAACGGGAAAACCCCCAGCATTAGCTAGCTCCCAAGCGTGCTTGGTACCCAGTTTTTTTATCCATTCAATTTTTCTAGACTCTGCACTTATTTTGCAACGTGAAATATCTCAAAAACCTAAACTAAACTATATATAAAGCCTCAATACATGTTGAAAATACTAACTCGCATTTCCATTTAACTAGTGGGGGCAAAATTTCAAGCTCTACGTTCCTCTCTCTCTCTCTCTTAGAGTGATATCCTATTTTTATTTCATTCTCCTAATTTTAAATTTTGTGTTTGATTTTAATTCATAAAGGATACGGAAAGTCCTTTGAAATATATACAAGCACATTCGATATTGTCTAACATTTTTCAACCCTTTTACATCTTCTGCCCTTCCTTGATTCCCTCGCCTGGAAGTGTCAGCCATCAGCGGGGAGAGGAGTGTCTGGAAGGCCCATCAGAGGACACCCTCATTAATTTCTCCTGTCGCATGCAGGCCCTTAAGTCTCTCGTAGGAGCACAGAGAAACGTTTTAGATCACTGAGGTGTTAGGCCTTTTGAATATTTTCACGATATATATATATATATATATATATATATATATATATATATATATATATATATATATATATATATATATATATATATATATATATATATATATATATAAATACAGTAAAAATAATACAATATCTATAAATCGTATCTTCTGCTTAAAGATTCCTAAAACATGAAAATGTTATAAGAAAATGGCACAAACAGAGTAATAAATACATAAAATTTACCATTCAATAATTTAATGTACCCATAATTCATATAATGCAACGTAATTTAATATAATTCAAATAACTTACGAAAACGTTATCAAATCGGCACAGATATTTACAAATACACATTTAATATTTTAACAATTTCATACATAGAAATACCACTGGTAATATAACCTTTTGCTTATCGTATATTTGTTATTTCATGTACCTCTGATGTACACGTGAGTTGAATATTCGAAAATCTACAGCATTAAACGAAAAATCTTTTTTCAAATTATCACCAGATTTTGAATTACACACACATTTTAAGAGATATGCCGCAGTTTTAAAGATGAAAGTGTACATCCATAGTTTAAATACTTTTTTTTTTTGTCATTATTACAAAATTTATGTTAAATATGTTTAGTAAATAGAAACAAATTTTAAGTGAAAACAAATTCCAGAATTATCAATTTAATCCCAATTCGAATTTCAGACCAATTATTCTTGTCATTTTGGAGCAAGTAATGGTAAATAAAATGTTTTCAGTACCAAAGACTGACAAAAAGAGTAAATATTTTCTTGATTTGTTTTTATTTTTGTTGAATATTACTAATAGAGCAAAAATCAAAAATGCAATAAACTAAAACTTCTCATGTTTTCTTTGAAAGATTGGGAAATTAAAAGTATGAGTTCACCAGAATTTCAATTTACTATTTTTATCAAAAATTATATCTGAATTTTATTATTCGTTTGGCTTAAAAATATTTCGCTTCCAAGCATTTCAGCATGAATAGTTAAGGTTTATTTTAACTAAGAAAAAACTTCTTTTAATAGTTTTATGAACTTTAAAAAGGCCAATAATATTGAAATTTTTCTCAAATTAAATTTCCTGTTCAGTTATCAGCTTACCATTCGTAATCATTTTTCTTACGCAATCTTGTATTGAAATCAATTTGCTTATGGTTAGTATTTATGTGATAATTGTTTGTGTGTGAAAATAACTTTGTTTGGAATTAATTTAAAAAATCCATTTTTTTTTCAGGATAGTAAATAGATGGAAAGTGAAATAAACTAGTACAAAAATTATAAAATCTTAAATTTCCATTTAAAATAATTAAGAATATAAATCTTTATAAGCTTCTGAGACTATATTATTACTATTTACCTGAGTTTGACACATATATGTCAAATAAATATATTCGACATATATGTGTCAAAATTATTACTATATATTCTCAAGTGTGTCAAACTCGGTTAAATAATAATAATAATATAGTATATATTTGACATATGAGTGTGACGACGTGCTAAATAGTAAGTATTTTGTATATATCTTACAATATGAATATTAAATAAATGGACAAAGTGAATAATGAATAACAAAATAATAAACAGTAACCATTAACTAAAATTATTTTGTAACGAAAATTTAAATTATTTCGACATCTTGAATTCATTATTATTAGAAAAAATAAAATTGCTAATTGTTTTTGAGTTTTGTATTAAGTAATTGGTGTTTAGCAAGAGGAATATAAATTCTGAAACGAATAACTATCTCATCGATAAATGAAGCGCCTAATAAAATTTTAATTTTTTCTTGATAGCACACGAAATGAGTCGAATGGTGTAAAAGCGATTGCAAAACTCATATACATTGTTTCAGCCTTTTTAATCAACACAAAAGTAAGCAGAATTTTCAGCTTTGTGAGTGGTTCTGCTAGTTCAAAAAATAATTTATGTAAATAAAATTCTTATTTTGTTTGTAAAACTAATTTATGTACAAGACTGAATTCTGAAAAATGCTTCCTAATTTTTCCATTTAAAAGAAAATTTCAATCAAGTGAATTTTTAATTCTTTGTATTTTTGTCTGTTTTGTTATGCCTCTTAGAAAATAGAGCAAATGTAAATCCTGCTTCCGTTTTAATTTTCTCTCTCATCGGTTTAATTTATCTTTTCAGTTCATTATTTGATTAGAATATAAAATATTTTGTAATGCCTCAATTTTAATGTGTTAAATTATCGGAAAGATTCATGCTTTATTATTCAAACTGGAACTTCAGTCAGAAATCATTTTCTTTATTATTTAGCTTTTTGTTTTATTCTTTATGCTGAATAGAAAAAAATCAATTTCAATCAATCAGTCAATTCAAGTTTTTCAAAGAAAAACACTTCAAAATAAACTAGTAACCATGCGATAAGACTTCGCGTCATCCATAAAATTACAGAATCGTGATTTAAATAGAATCCAGTTAAGCACGTACACTCAGCAAGTCATTACTAAAAAATGCAATTGGAGAAGTATTAGGAATAAAAAGAACAGGCATTGCATAAATTTATTTTAGAATTTTGTGATAGAATTTTGTAAACAAAATCTTATTATCTAGTTTTAAAGATGATTTTCGTTGCTGTTTTGAATCTTTAAAGCTTTTTTTCTTCGCAATGAAATTCTGGGTGTTGAAATAATAAATATTTTACGGAATTTTTATTCATATTTTAACGTATAGCTGTTGATTTTCCTTGGATGCAATTATACTTTTCATTAACATTTTGTTTTTGATATTATATTTTTTTATATATTCCATTATATTTGAATTTTATTTGGCATAGTTGTTCATGAACATGGGAACTGAAGGCACATTAAATAAAAATTTTTGAATTTTTGTTACTTACCAATTGTGAAATACGATTTTAAAATTCCAAATTGTAGCAATCTTTAGCCTCATATGGGCCCACCGTAACTATAATACTTTCCTTCAATTGAGAGGTATTCTGAAAGCCTAATTTGACACAGCATACTTCTTACACCACAATAAAAATGCTATAAGAATTACATAAAAAATTCTGTGACATCAATGTAAGTATATTGTTTAAATTACAAATTAAAAGATAATTGTTGCAAGGAAAATCAAATATATAATTGCAGTTTTAGAGTTTTGTGATGCTCTTCGGAAAAACAATGACTGCAGAGTGATAAACAAACCATAGCTAGAATCTATTTGCCTTCTTAAATAAAAATTTAAAAAATCTGGCTCTACTGACCCTAAATGATACATTCTTTTAGATAACCAATTTCTAACGACTTAAAGTAGGATTCTGTGTAAAGACGTCGTAGATATTCTTATGGCATTATTCTTGAATGTGGTTAAGCATTACACGGAGCTGGTACCCTACGCTCCTCTTACAAAAGAAACAAACTTTCGAATCAGTACATTTAGTTAACAATATTTAGAATGATCAATACTAGTTCTCAACAAACACATAACTGGCATAAGGCCGGGTCACTGCTGCCAGTTTCATACTAGCCATGATAGCCCACTGATGGTTGGTGGAGGCTCCATCTACTACAACCACAGGGGAATTCTGGCCAAAATCCACCAGGCCACCAATGTATAAGTAATGGACCAACTGATTCTGACCAGCAAAATTAAGATAATGAGTTTTAATACTGCTTTTGAATTTTACAGAAAAAAAACTGCTTTCTTATCCGAAATTTTTTCCTGTGATGTAAGCAACTTTTACAAAATAAAAAAAATAAAAAAACCCTACTTTTAGCTGCTGAAAACTTTTTTTTAGCAGAAAACAGATTCTTACTATTTTATTTTCTTGATAAATATGGTTATCATATTATGTTTACAAATTGTCTATTGAATTTAGATAACAAATTATTTTTAACTTTGCATTTTACATTTACTATTTTTATTCCCAGATTAGAACCTGAAAATGGGTGTAGAAACTACTTTTGTATTTGTTATTAAAATACTTTTAATTAAAACATACCTTTACATACATACACAAATTTATTTACACATCTATTATTTCAAATATTTAAGCATTACCCCACAATAAATTACCCACGTAATATTCATATTTCCTTCGAGTTAAATCAAATAATAAAGCAAGTAGCGCCACTTGTAAAAAAAATAATGGCTGGGAAAATAGATTAAAAAATCGTCGACTTACGGAAAACAAGTGATTTATCCTTCCGGAATTATCAGACGATTTTGGAAACCACGTTTCTTCCATTCCTTCAGAGCCATTCCTACAATTCATTTCCATGTTACTTCCGTGCCCTTTCCATGTATTCCATATATGCTTTCTAAGGGGCCATAGAAGTTGATTAATTCAAAACTTGCGATATCTAAGTCTCGAAGATTCAGCAGAATTAAGTGTTCCATGCCTCGTGGAATCCCCTTCATTTTTTTCTGGTTCTCAGCCTTGATTTCTCTAGTCACCCCTATCTCGTGTGCCGAACCAGCGACCCCGTACTATGTTCTTCAAATGCTCCCTACCACCGTCCCTGCAGGTCCTGCGCTAATGTAGTAGTCCACTTTGTAGAAAGGGGGAATAATAAGGGATGGATTCTTACAGGGGAAGGGAATATAAAAATGATTTCCAGCCAGAGTGAAGAGCATAAGTAATTTGATTAATTAAAAATGGAAATTTTTTTAATTTAAAAAAATAACTAGCCAGGAAATACAGAGAGAGGTTTAAATATCAATGTGCATATAATATATATATGTTGTTACAAATAATTACTATTCTTCTCTTTTTTGGATAAAATAGAAACTGAATAAAAAAGGATTCAGTATAAAATGTTCCCAATATCAATATTTTTCTCAATTTTATTGAATTCCGCCTGAAATCTAAACAATTACGTGCATCCACACCCAAGACGGAAATCAATCTCCTGAACTATTGAACTGATGGCCAGTTTTCAAATGCTGGTCTTGTTATGCTTTGACTGATAATTTAAGTATAAATTATTCTAAATTTAAAAATAATTTTGTTAAGTTCCTCATATTCTGATGGATAATATTCTGAATAACAATTTACTCTTTTACATGCAAAATTAAACTGTAAGTGAAATCTTTGATTTCTGTCGTTTAAAAGCTTTATCAACTCAATTTTTGACATCACATGCTCTTCGCAGCTTTTTTCTTTTTTCCAAATGTTAACTTTTGTTATGTATTGTTAAACATGCTGATGGTTTTATTTTTCTAAATAACTAAATCAATTTTTTATTTTTTTCATTATGTATATTTTTCTTAATAAACTCTAGTCTTCTAAATGATCTGTAACTGAAAACATTATATCTCGATTTTAAGAGAATTCAATTCTTAAAACCTGCTTACGTAGACTGGCGCAGTTGTCATAAAACTATAAAACAAAAAAGAAGGATGTCAAACAAGTACGATATGCTCACATAATTCGATGTTAGTAATTGAACTATTTAAGCAGTGCTGAATGTTAGTACATGATAATCAGAGGAAATAATACCGAAATTCCAACAAAAAGATTGAGAGTGGAACTAAAATAATAATGCATATCCTTTATCGTTGAAGGAAAACTAAACGTTCATAATAAGAAACATTGATCACTAAAACTTATACAGTAAAGCATGTATATAAATATAATGAAAGATAAAAAATTTCTTACATCTACATAAACATGAAATTTCCAATCTATTTCGTTGTAAAAATTGTTACTTTTTACAAAAACTATCAATATGTTTGGGAAAACAAAAGAAAATACGTAATACAAAAAGAAAACTTAACTTCATTGTTCTTGACTTTTTCGCAACTGAATTTTTTTTTTCCGTTTTTAAATATTTCTAAAGTCATTATTTTTAGAAATATTGCAAAAAGTAATTAGAAGTTATTCGTTTATTGTTTATATTATACTTTTTACTTTCAGTGTTTGACAATGGAGTAAAAATTCAAATATTCCCAAACAAAAATTGGAGGAATATCTGAAAAATTATCTGCGGAATACTTAGAAATGTAAAAAATAAAAGAAGAAAACTTTTAGATTAAAAATTTTTTAAATAAATTTTGTAAGTTTATTTTGAATGTAATTAAAATCTTTTGTGTGTGTGTAGGTCTGGTCTTGTTTTGAGTGCCCTCATAAATAAAAAAAAATGGTTGACACATAATATACAAATTTTTAATGCAAAGAAATTCAGTTTTAAATACTGTATGTGTGCCTCAAAATAATTCAACAAAATAAGCCTTAGTATTTTAAAATAATTAGGTTGGAATTCTCTTTACATTTTCATGGTAAAAATTTAGCAGTAAGTTGAAATTTGCTTAAAAAATATAATTAAGAAGAAAAATAATTAAATATATATAATAGCCTATATTTTAAAATAACCTCTATTAACAAATTAATAAAAAATAATTGTATAAATTTATAAACATAATAAAATTCTATTAAAATAAAAAAGAATATTTTAAAAATATATCCAATAGAATGCAAAAAAAATTTTTTTCAGTTGTTTGGAGGAAAAAAGCTGTAAAAACTTGGATGACTAACATTTTCAGCTTACAACAATAAGAAATTGAAAAGTATTTTATGAAATCTGTGTGTGCTCTAGGTTTCATATAATTGTTTTTACGTAATAAATAGAAGAGATAATTTAATGTCAGTTGATAAACGCTTAAAGAACCATGTATTCCTGAAGTAATAACAAAAACAAATTCAGTTTTAAAATAATGGGGGGTTTTCTCATACTTTATTAATTTTATATTATATGAATTATTAGCATATAAAAATGGATAAAGATTTCATTAGAAGCAAAAAATAAGTTATAACTCGGTCTACGCCAACCGGCAAAAAAACCGATGAATAACCGTTTGTGTGAATGTACCGTCAATTACATAGTGCACAAGCGGGCAATATGGCATTGTTGGCAACTCAGCAATTAGCCATCAGAGGACCGTACTACTGGCCTAATATCAATGAGGGTAGTCGCATTATCGGTGGAACCAATGGGTCCAAATAGCAATGGCCCATTACTGGACAAACGTGCTGCCAGTAGCGGCCCAACTGATGGTCAACATGCTTGTATTTGCTGGGGAGCAGACAAATCATGAAATATGATAGTGTTTTTAAGTCATGAAAGTAAAAAAATTTAACACCGAATCTCGGAACTATTATAAAAAATCGTATTCATGTAAATTAAAGTACAATTTCTGACAACGTCTCGTTCGGTGATCCTATAATCAACGCTTCAATTCTCTACGAGACATTGCAATACTCAACTCAATCCAGAATCACGTGTAATGAAATAACACTCTCAACTAATTTAGTATTTTAAGGATGCGTCCTGAGTGTTCCATAGTGTTACAAGAGATATTATATCTTTCTTGCTACCTGAATTTGGGTTCGAGGTGAGCTCTGGCTGAATTTCAGTAATAGATGATCTTTTCATTCTGAAATTTTTATGCCACTAACTGACAATCTCACAAAGGACTTTTAGTCAAAATTGAGCAATGATAAATAAGATAGCTTCTAAAATTAAGTTTACATAAGCGATAACGAAATTGCATGTATCTATACGGAAAATGCAGAACCATCTATTCAGCAAACTAAATTATATATTATTATTTGGAAAATATACCCTTTCAGGGGAATTTTTTTTAACCAAACAATAAAAAAATTTTCAAAAATTTAAGTAACTCAAAATTTTTTAACAATCTTAAAATACTTGAAAACTTTCAATGGTATCATGAAATAATCTCATATTGTCAACGTAATATATGAGTAATTTCAGACTTGCTTATGAGATAAGGATTTTTTAATTTTCGAGTTGCAACAATAAAAATATTAAAGTTCTTAATACTTAGTATTCAACCATAAATAAAGTAAATATTTTTAAATATGAATATGCTGAAAATGTAATTTTCAAATCATAGAATTTAATAATCATGAATTTTGGTAATTTTGGAAAATTTTCATTTTTACTCTTTATATTTATACAAATAAAATTCTATTTCTCCTCCAAAGTTTCGTCCAAAATTTAACGAAGATGGCTAAACAGAAGAAAGGAAACATTTTTCAGGATGTTGGTCTCTGAATAACTTAAAATGTAAGCTATATTTCTTTTCAAAAGTTTTATTGCAGTGTTGTAACCATAATTAAAGTTACTTAGAACTCACTGTGAAGTTTCATGTACCGCACAACGTAGCTCATTTAAACAAGCCACCTATAGTTCCAGAACTCTTCAAGAACGGAGGTAGTTGTGTGTGTGGTTCTTTTCTTTATTTTAAAATTACTGTCTTTGCGCTCCAGTTAGAGAATAAATATGTAACTCATCGAATGAGCTCCTCTTTCTACATTCCCACAATGCAATTGTTTTTTAAAAAAACAGTATTTACTTTTCCATTTTTAAAAGGAAATATTGTTTTTACCAGCTTCATCAAACGCGTTTGCGCTTTTCCCAATTCTCCGGAGATAGGAAATGCTTTGAAACGGTAATGAAAGGAATCCTGACTTCACTATTCAATAATCAGGAGCTAAAAAGACTTCTCAAGCACTCCACAAACTATTCGATTCATTTATAGCTGATCTGTGACTGAAATCTCATTATTTCGTGGTTCAAGAAATCTTTTTGAAAAAATTTAAGTAAATATCTTGGAAAAATTAGTAAATATTGTTACTTTTCCAAATTGCAATTTTTCCAAGAAAGCTAAATATGGTTTTTCCACTAGAAGCAATGGTCTTCATTAAGCTGGTGATAATTTAGAAGCCAATCTGCGAACTCAGAAAGCATCGACGTGAATCATTGCATTTCAAATAACACAGAAAGTTAAAAGATTTTTGTTAAATGGTTTTCATTTTCGACTTTGACACTTTGAGATATATATATATGCATAAACACTTATGTATCTTTATTCTAACATCACTGAAATAGTTTACAATACTAACTTTGGAACTTTTTATTTCAATTTAATGTCAATCTATCTCTCTGTTCTGTGTATAGAGGGAAATTGTACACGAGGATTGCATGCAACCAGTCGCTTTCTAGTTCGAGAAAATTTCGGGAGTGTTATGACGTCACTTGATCGCAGTTGGATACATAGTGGTAAAGGCTATTTCAAGAAAGATAAGTCTTTGATTAACTCCTTAAAATTTGTCATACATTTTAAGAAATTTATTTGAAAATATTTTTATGGGAAAATCACCAGAGTATATAAAAATATATCACCTATAGTAATTAAGATTATAAATTCACATCAACGAAAGAATAGAATTGTATTTAATTCAAACTAACATCATAGTTTAACAAGACTGATATCCATGACTCCATGACCAATACCCGCTAACATAGTGCATTCTTAATTGACTTATCAAATATTTACTTCATTAATTTTTGAATGAAATGACATATAATGTGACGTAAGTTTTCTTTAGATTTTATTGCGGGTGTTTAATTAAATATTAGCATGTCTTTTCTATTCATATATATATATATATATATATATATATATAATTTGCTGAAAGGAAACAAAACTGTTACAAACTCGAGGAAATTAAGTCTATGCCAAAAGAATTCAAAATAAGATTTCCAATAAAATGTTTAAAAACTATCATAAAAATAAATTATACGAGCAATTTATTTTAGACCACATAAATAACAAGATTGTATTTAAGAAGAGAGCTACAATAACAAAAAGACACTTAGCTTCTTTTATAGTGTTATCAAGCAAATTTCTTAATTTAACCAATTTGCTCTAGATTTAATGCGTTTTGTAATATAGATAGATTGACATCACAAAGGAAAGCAAAAAATATTTAAATCAGTTTTCTAAAATTTTCCTGTAACATCTAATCTTCATGAAATCGTTCTTTAATCTGCATGAAAAATTCTATCAAGAAAATGTGCTTTCTCACAAAAAAATGCAGCAAAATTATTGTATATTTTCTCTAATAGTAAATAACTATAGCCTTCTGATTTCAGTACCTGTGTAGTTAGAATATTTATAACTTCAAACAAGCCTTAACTAAATACTTCAGAAGGTTAATCATAATCGCAAAAATAACAATAACCAATCGCAATAGAGCAGGTTTGTTTTCAGAAATTGCTTTAAAAAATTTAAGTTAATTTAAGATAAAAGAGACTCACTTATAAAAACTTTCAACATCATAACTTTGAGTTCTGTCTTAACGAAACTAAAATTAAAGTCCACAATAACTGAGTGTTCCATTCCAATCGCTCTTGAACGGATTCCATGCACTGAGTGTTAGTCATATTTTTTAAATTCATCACCTCTAGGAAATCTGAGAGCCATGAAAATAAGCATTTAAAGCCATCATGAATTTTTCCCATAGTTAACAATTATTTTTACACAAGTAACCAGTATATCGTGATATATTAATTGAATGAAAGCTGGCACATTTTTCAGATGTAAAGATTCGGGCAAAAATACTTTATATTTCATACATTCAGGAAACTGTGCTGATGCAAGATATTTGCATCACAGATTATAGCTTCTGAAAATGAAAAATATATTTTCAAGGTTAAGCAAAAGAAGCCCCAGGTGTCTAGATGGACATTAAAAGAAAAATGCATACAATTTGCCTTACGTAAGTATATTATTGTAACAGATTCTGGTATAAGATTAAGTTATATTTGTCGATTAGTAAATGATATGTATTACATTCTAAAATGGCAACATGAGCCTCTAAATGGATGCGAAAGTAAAAACGGTGCGTAAAGGTGTGGAGTGTTGTGCATCACACAAGAGTACTTAGAATACAAGAGTACACAAGAGAAAAGAACCAAAAAATGTCTTGGAAGAAGACATTTTTGGTATAAGAAGCTCCGATTTTTTATAAATGAAAGTTATAGCTAGCTGAATACATGTAAACTTTAGACAAAACCGAATTTCGCTGAAGACATTTCTCGATTTTCTTCCTCTTGGATATAGCTTGATTTTTAGTTTATTTATCGCTCAAATGTCATTTTTGGAAACACAGGGGATTATTAGTGTGTGAGACCTCTATATAGTTTAGAAACAATTAGGAACCTTACAAACATCCAACGCAAGGTAGGAATCGAATCAAAAACTCTTGTACCGGAAACCAAAGCGCTGAACCATTCGCTATCAGCTCGATCTCGTTTTCATTTGAACTTTCCCTTTTTAGTCTACCCTCACTCCCACACTATTTTTGAAATACAAATACAACAAGAATATTCAAACTCTCTAAGAAATAATATAACAGAATAGTTTTATCATTTTTTTCAGATTATTGTTCTTCAACATAAATATTCATGTTTGATTTTAAAATAAATAAGTTAACTATCATTAATTATATTACAAAATTTTATAAGTGTTGTTTGTAATTTCCCCATACTCTATGCAGTAAAATTTTAATGTTTTAAATTATTTAAATTATGCGCATTTTTTTCATTTGAATATTAAAATCAAATACTTCAATTAGGTTTTAGTCACAATATTCAATTCAATAAGAAATATTGAAACTAATTGAAACTTCTAAATTTCAATAAAAAAGCATCGCATATACAAACACATATATGCGTTTGTATATGCGATGCCTAAACCGAAGATCTAAGCATAATTACCACACCCATTGAACAATGTGTTCTTTTTGAAGACTCGCAATACGTGTAATCCAGTGGAAATGGTATATACATTCTTATGATCACGTGTGTGTGTCATGATGATCAAAGCAAATTCGACAGTGGGCAGATTGTGATGGCCCTACAATCTGCCCACTTCTGCCATGAGTATCTTCGAAACTGCTGCCTCGTCGACAGTTTCAGACAAAGAGATGAATAGCAGATGCAGCAATATTGGATATTCATACATCATTAGTGACAGAAAAAGTCAATGGCTGTCCCGCTAATTAAAATAAGATTGGTGGCTTCATTAAAGACTGAATGCACTGTGGGTCAAAGTAGAAGTGTGTCTAAGCATCCAAGTCAGTGGTGTTTGGCACGTCTATTGCCGAAGTTATTTTACAAAGAGGGTCCTTCCGACATTCTGTGTTGTTAATGATGTGTGGGCATCCAACTATATTGTGCCATTCATCCACTTGGTATAAGAACTCACAAAGGCTGCTCGTGAAAAACTAATGAACCGGGTGTAGTTTCGAAGATATTCATTTCGAAGTCTTCGAACTATTACAATCTGTGTTCAGTCAAAGTCACTTAGAACATCAGCTTTTTCCATAAAGCACACATGTAATAACAGAAATGATGTATGGTGTTTTTCAGGAAGACTTATATATCGTTTTCCCCAGATCACGTGTCTCTGACAGCATCAATGTGGACTCACTGTCAAATTGTGGAAGTGGTCATTCAGTATTGACTCTTCGGTGAGACTTCAGTTGCATTTATAATTTTAAAAAAATACCACTGTCCAACAGAAGAGCATTCATTAATTTACGCAGGTTTTATACCAGCTTTAAATTTTGCAAAAAACATACTTTCAGAATAAAATTCAATTGATAACATGAACAATTTCTTCGTGACTTAGGATACGTGTTTGATATTTCGTTGATTCTGGATTGTTGTTTTACTGCTTACCATTCCTTATTTGTCTTTTTTTTCTGTCGTAAATTTCAATGATGGGGAATTACAGAAGACTGAAGTAGATTTAGTTCAAACAAGAAAATGTTTTATAAATAAAAATTACTTTTTCATTAACCAATTTATGCATGGTGATTTCAAAAAAATTATATCGGCAATGGTCTTCCGTAACGAAAAATTACCAAATTTATGGAATTTTTAAAAATAACTATCTGATATACATAGATGTACTACATTTTAGATGCTAGTGAGTATAATAAAAAGATATAATTTCTGATTCTCATCCTGAAACAATAAATTTATATTAAGTTTTGACACTCCTACTCTGAATGATAAAAATATGTAGATGAATCATTCAGAATTTTCATCATTATACTTGAGCAAAAATGAGTATATTCTTGGTATTTAGGATTTTTAAACACAAAATATTTAGAAGTACATTAAAGAGTGTTGTTTTATGTATTTTAATTTAATATTTAATTCTTTTAGTATCTAACTAACTATGCAAAACCTTATTAAATAAGCCTTAAAGTATTTTTGTTGATTTCACAGTTACTTTAAGCGTCATACATAGTCTTTTATCTTGCATACTATATTTATTTTTTATGCTATATATATGGTGTGTGTACGTATATACAGATATGGCTATATTTCAGGAATTCAGTAACATTGCAAATGCTATTGTATAAAATATTTTTTTCTAAAATACACAAAATAACTTCCTATATTTTTATCCAAGGAGATTTTCAATAATAAATTTACTATAACATGTCTATTTTTATTAATTAGCAAAATACCCTGCTATTTAATTCACAGTGCAATTTTAATTTTTGTGGAAAGTAAAAGTGTTTTAACCTATTGTACCTTCCCTTCCTTAAATTTGTTGACTACAAGCATGTAGTATTAAAGGGAAGTTACATATTTGTTTTTGCGACTGTCTTGTTACATTGTATTAGGATAGGAAGTTATAAATTTTATAATTTTTCATACATAAAATTAACATGAACCTAAATGATTCTAAATCCCATAAGTCAAAATATTTCTATCTCTGTTCAGCCTTTCTTTAAAAAAATAATAATTAGATTTTTTCCTTCTCAGAGGAATTCTTTCCTTCAATTGATAAGAAATTTCTGCCCCTTCAATAAAAAAAAACTTCAAAATAAATTTAAGTATAAGTTGTTTATTTTCTTTTATATGGTGCAAAAAGTGTGCATTTTAAATTAGTGGGGATATCGAGTATAAGAAAATGAATAATTTAAGCATTTATATGATTCTACATACATACATATACATATGTATGTATGTATTTTATTTCTTATAAAACAGCAATACATTTTTAAATAAGAGTTTTGCATGAATTTTTTATATTTTAGCTTCATTATTTATGTTTTTAAATTTCAAATTTAAAACATTTTAGTTTATGCGCATATATTTAGAACTTAATTATCTTGTGAAGTAAAATAAATATAAGTAATTTGCATTAGAAGTCTTTAAAATTATTAAAAGATAAAAAGAGATCTCATATTAATATGCATTTATCTATATTTTTATTTAGCAAAAATTTGAATCAATGACATCAACTTAGCCAGGTAAATACATGATAAATGCATGATCTCTCAAGCAATTACTTAAAGGAAACTTACTTCTTAAATGTTAAAATATTTAAATTAAAATAAATTTGTTAAATATATATTTTAGTTATATTAAATATCAGTTTTTGTCTTCTTCAATGGCTATCAATTGAAATATGTAAAAGCAAAAAATAGTTTTTTACATGCGCACTTTTAACAATTTAAATTTTGAATTTAAAATTTTCGATTTCAATTAAATAAATAAATCGAAAACATTTTAAGTATTTTATCAAATGTTTAAAAAAATAAAAATGGCAAATTTTCTGTTTGCATTTGTTAGCGGTATTAACTAATGCAGTAACTTAGAATGATTTTAGAATATGGTGGTGGTGGGACTAATCCCCATCTGGTCTAGTGGAACTAGACCAGATCCATGAGATCAAAGACAGCCAAAAAGTCCAAAAGCAGATGAGGACTTTTCACAGCCTCCTCACGAGAAAACCCCAAGCACTTCAAGATGTGTTGCGGGCAAAACGGAGCATTGTCGCACTTGGGGCATGTTGGGTATTTTCTTTCACCGTCCTCAAAGATCATACACTTCAAGTGGCCAGTAGAAAGTCGAGACAGTGTCGTCTGATGTACTCTGGAGCCCTTAAATGTTGTGGCGGCTCCAGGATGTCTTTGGAAATACCAAGGATGAGCAGGAGGGTCAGCCCAGGTTTTAGAAGTAAGTTGTTTAGAAATGGAAGAGATCTCTGATGGTGTTAGTGCCATGCGATTTTCCGGGTTCAAAGGATTACTGGCGTCAGCCTTTGCAAGGTCTTCGGATACTTCATTCCCAGGCAGACCAATATGCGAGGGGACCCACTAGAAGTGGATTGGATATTGAACTGAAAGGCTTTTCAAAAAGAGTAGAATACTTCTACTAGTACAGTCACCGATGGATTGCCAATTGAAAAGGTGCTGGATCGAGGATCGACTGTTTGTAAGAGATCCATATTTCCGAGAAATCATTTTGTGTATTGTTAGCTAACAAAGAAAGTCCACTCATGATGGCGATGAATTCCGTTCTGAAGACGGACGTGTGGTCAGCAGTTCTTTTTTCAAGCTTGATGGAATGGTTGGGGAGTTCAATACATACTCCGCTGCCAGTTGCATTGGTCTCCAATTTGCTTCCATCAGTATAAACCCTGGCTGCTCCGATAGGAATCTTGTCAATTGTCTCTAGAGCCAATTGCTTTAGTAAGTATGGGTGATCCGACTTTTTACTTGCTGTTTTAGAATATTCCTTCTGTAAGGCCCGAGATATCGACGCAATCATTAAATCCAGCATGACTACATACCATGAAGAAGAATATGAGCAAATATATCATCAACAATACAAAATAATCGTGTATTAAAAAAATCATTTTCGAAACTTCAAAATCAAAACTTTAGTGGCTTGGGTTTGATCATTTATTGATTGCCGAAGCTGGCCCGCTTATTGGAAGTGTTCGATTCACATACAAAATGACATAATAAATATCACTCAAGCAATCATGCCGTCTTTGCTGACACCGTTTCATTACCGCGCCATACTTTCGACTATAACGAACATGTTTTCAGGGAAGTCTTACCGCTAGCCGGTGTCACACCAATACCGGCATCGGCGCATATTGTAAGAAACAGTAGAGTGTGTTTGCTGGATATGGAGAAAAGTATGTTAACAAATTTAATAAAACGTGAGGAAATTATTTAGCATAACAAGCAATTAATTATTGTTTTTTCAATAGGAAATTTCCTACAATACTGAATACTATAAAAGTAAAATATCAAATTTAAGACGTAAGAAAGTTGGTTAATTTATTTTAAAAAAAGAGAAAAAACTGCTTTATTTATTTGAAGATTTATTCTTTAATTGGTAAATTATTGTAAATTTCAATTAGTTAATTATAATTTGTAATGGAGCATTTAAGTTTCAAAAAATTAAATGAATCGCACAAAATATTCTCCTGAGGTAAAATCTTAGAGTAATCCAAAAATGAAAAATATTCTCCTATTTGTTTCTGGAACACACCATTTTTTTTTCGTTCTTCAATAAAAAAAATTCTGAGTTCATAAAAAATGATACATATTTTTTTTAAGAATTCTTATAAATAATGTAGAATCTAAAAATCACATTAAAGGAAAATTAAGTTTACGCATAAAACTTTAAAGGGATAAAAACTTCTGTTTTTATAGCAAAATTTAATGCTGAGAGATTTCACATATATATAATTTGCAATATGTTCTAGGATTATATAATACCGTAGAAAATTAAAATAACTCAAGAATTAGTTTTAAGTTGAATTAAGTATTCACAAATTCAAACAAAAGCAGCACATAGACTTCTTCCCTAAATATCAAAGAAATAATGAAAAACTCTATCGATATGAATAGCTCACATAAAACTTGACATTTTGTGGTTGTTATCTATAAATTACATACTTATTTCAATGCAATATATAGGCTACCTCTCTAATAAACCGAAGGTTTATTAGAGAGGTAAAATAATAGAGATAATAAGAAAAATAATATTGATTTACTGTCTCTAATTCTTTATTGGAATTTGAAAATCTCTACATTGAGAAATTAATTTTTAAAATTTTAAATCTTATTGATGAAATTAGTAACTGATGAAAAGAATCACTTGGATTTAAGAATAACATCCCGATTCCAATTAATTCCTGATGCAAATTTGACCTCTCAGTAAATAACGGAAATCAAGAGAATACACGATCTTTTATTATTTAATGGTGTTGAATTTTTTTAATATATATAGTAACAAAAATAAACTAACAGAAAAAAATAATTATCTAATAAAATTCATATTTTTTACTTAACAATACTAGAAAATTGAAATTAGTTAGAAGTTGAAATTAGATATCTGAAAATATAATCTTTATTCACTGTAATGTAAATAAATAAAATATTTCCTTTTATTTAGGAAATTTTAAAACCCTGACTCATCTTTCAAATTTTATTTGATTCGATGTTAAATCGAAAATAAATTTTCATCTGCGGGATGGATCTTTTTGACAAAATTGGTTCTAGCTAAGCTTACGAGCATTTTATAAGTTATCCTCTGATTAAGAACTTCAGAGTTTAGACATCTGTCTAAATTTTTGCAAGAATTTCCTTGCCAGTTTTTCCTTTTTTTGATGAGAAAATTACATTTTTATGTGACTTTAACAGTTCAAACTGTAAATAATTGCACTATGAAGTTAAATTTAAATACTATCTGTAATAAATTAAAAGGTTTTTAGTCAAAGTTATTTCCACAGAACAGACTATTTCCTATGAAAGCTTTTCTTTCTCCATTAAGATCCTTAAAAGTGCCACGTATTTTTTTAGTAATTATCTGCTGTCTTTCCTTATCAAGTTTGCTTACAAGCATGGAATGTTTCCTTCTTTCAAATCATTTCCTCTTTAAGGCACAGGTGCCCAACGAATAAATACTCCTTGATGAAAACCGTGTAATGAGCTAAAATGTAATGGACCATGATCTAATGGCTCTGGCAAGTAAAATATCTAACCTTGCTGAATCGGTACAAAATTTGCGAGCTTTAAGTACTTCTCAGAGCAAAATATCATATGGGACGAAATTTAATCTTTTTTAAAACAGATAACCATATTTAAAAGCTAATAATCTTATTCCAGAAACGAAAATATTGAATTATTTTCTTCTCTTTACAATATTTCCCCATTTTATTTAGCTGTGAACTTTATATTTTAATTCCAATAATGACCAAGCAAGTGTATAAGAAATCAAATCTAATTAACTTTTCTTTGATGTCCATGAAAAGTATATGTACAGTTTCCAAATTTATCTCTATTTCATAGATATACTGTAAGAAAATACTTATAGGCCACAAGTATGAAATATTCAAAAAATAATCCATTCTATATTATGCATTTCAAATTATTTAAATCATTATTATTCGTGTTTTAATCAAGAAAGCTTTCAATTTATTTTTAAATTCTAATTAAAATCTAATTTTGCTCACACTAATGGTTCATATGTTTCTTTAACGAATTATAATTAGTTTTTTGTATACAACACATTCCAAGCATTTGGAGACGACCAATGACTTCGAATTTTTAATTTCCACGAATGTAGCAATATCACTTCAAAGTAAAATAAATGAGAAAACTTTAATTTTTATTTGAGAGTATTATTTAAATAAATTATATATATATATATATATATATATATATATATATATATATATATATATAATTTATTCATTAAATAAATTAATTCAGTAACAAATGAAAGTTTAAAATTATTATTTTTTGTAAGCAGTGGCAGAGAAAGTATTCCCAACTTATAAATCAGTAAGTAAACTCATGAAAGAATTAAAGTAAAATGAAGTGATAATAAAGAAAACTGTATGAGTGAAAAATTACTGGTTTTAAGATTTGAGTATTTTTGAAGGACACATAAAAAAAGGGCCGTTGTTTCATCGTTCCTTGTTATCCAAAATTTAAATTTATATTAACTAAGTAATTCAAAATTTCAAAAATGTGTGATTTTGTTTAATTCTACATAAAAAAATTCTTCATTTCACTTGTCCTTTTACTTGAACCTACAATCTATCCAATTTTGTTCGAAAGGGAAAAACTACATTCACGTATATATATGTTGTTGTTTCATATCTCCGCTGTCTAGTAACGCTAAATCAGGTCTATGAAATTGTCACTCTAAAAAAATCTATCACTAAAATTGGGCTTGTGAAAATATCAATTCTTGAAAGCTCCGGACAATCAGACCGGACATAACTCCGGACAAACCGGACATATAATTTGGTCAGGTGTGTCCCCTTGTAGTCAGCACACTTCAAGCAGGTTGGGAAAACCTTTTCTCCATAAGAATAGGACACAGATCTCAAGAGTCCACTGATAAGCCTGGTATTGGCTTACTAGTCCCGTCTACAGCACTTGAGTTATAATCCATCTCAAGAGCACTTTTCCTGCAACCATTGGTAAACAGGTAGGATAAAACAAGAAGCAGTAACAGCTTTTTTAGCATTGAGAAAAGCTCCAAATGAGTCAGTGACTAAGATATGTCTAATGTGGCCCACTTGTTAGCCAAAATATCTACTGTTTCATTACCATGTATATTAACATGGGATTGTATCCACTAAAAGTGTACCTCACGAAAAGATGTCAAAGATGCTCCAGTTTGTAACAAATGCCTTTCCTATATGGTCACGCACTTTATGCCGATTGAAAAGGTGCTGAAGAGTTCCGGTTGTGCGATAAGATTCAAACGGCAGACGGCAGGCGAGCTGAATAGAAAACAGAATTCTACCGTGCTCAACTTATATCTGAAAACTGAAAAATTGTGTTTGGATTTCTCCTACTCAATTTATTGTACATTCTTCGGAAGATATAAATTCCACTTTCTGAGAAGTCACGTTCATCTTTACTTCCTCCATTATATATTATGGTGGAATCTTCAGGGAAGTTATTAATGATACTTCAAGGAAAAGTTCTTTCGAATAAACTGGGGCATCGAAATTCTTGCTCACTTGGGAAGGAAGATACGTGTGGAAGTAGACTCCATTTAAGCCAACCAAAAGGTCAATGCTGTGTTTTAAACTAAGCTGTAACACATTTTTGTCGATCAAATTGTTTGAATCAACTCAGCCAAAAGGACTACTTTCCTTTAATCCTTGGTTAATGACTACCAAAAACTCATATGCTCAATTTTGAATACCATAACTGGCTTGTGATTTTCATCTGCGGGATGGAAAATATTTCCCCATTTCAATATTTGTTCTGTTTGCAATGTTTGCTCTGTGTCTCGACCTGCACCTCTTAAACTGAGAGGGGCAGGTTGGCCTCATAAAGAACTATTTCAGTAAGGCAGCTGTTTCGCAGCAATGTATTTATGTGGGGTATTTAGTGCACCCCACATAAATCACCCCCGATCAAGATTTTGTATATTCATGTTGGAGGCAGAACTGTGAGCTGGAAAACCATGTTTTAAGATTGGACTTCTAAGTGTCATGTAGGTAGTTCTGAGAGTCAGCTCCCAAATTTCGTCCTGAAATTAATATTAAAAAAATTTAAGTATTATTTGGTTGATATGCTTATTGCATGTAATTTTGCAATCCAAAACAAAGCTCAAGTACGTTGGATGTTTTTCAACTGAAAGCAGATGGTCATTCAAATTGATTTTAGGCTGATAGCTAAAAAGTTTCCTATTTGTTGTGTGAAGAAACCATCAATAGACTTAAATGGATTAAAACTCAATTTATGATTTTCTACAAATTTCCATGCACTATTAAGTGATGATCTGATGTTTTTTATGTCTTTATGCCAGCTTCTTTATGTTTAGCCACAGTTCCTCAGCACAGCATCATCTGCGAAATTCTCCGATTTACAGCTATTCGATATGTCCCTCTGAAGACCAGCCAAAAATAATAAAAAAAAGTTGGGTTTAGAACAGATATCTGAGGTACACCCTGAGAAAGCTTGAAACTCTCCGACAGTGTTGCTAAACTTTTTAATGACTATGTTTCTCAAAAAGTTGTAAACCCAGGTTAAGCCCTTTCTGTGAATTACAAAGGAATAGAAGAGTTTAATTATGTGTTTTTGATTCCATACTCTATCAAAGGCCTTAGTTAGGTCTAAGAAGGTTGCTACAGTATGGTTAGTGGTTTTTTTTTATTCTGAGCATCTCTAATCTTTTGCAAAAATAAAGCATCTGATTTGTGGTGCTGTGACCCTCTCTAAAATTTAAAAGTTTGGTATGACTGCCAAGCAACTATTTCAAAACCTCACTGCTGCGTTTGGAACACTGATATTGAAAGACGGCTATTTGATGGGGGCCTGGAGGCCAGTGATATGAGTTCCCCCCATGCCGTGTGTGTGTGGTCAACAAGACATTTTAGGAACTTCAATGCGTTCAAATCAGTGTTTCTGGAAGAGTGGGAATTCAATCATTGATCTATAGCCTCATTTGTAATAGGAGGGCTCACTATGATCAAAGTGAATGAACACGCCATCAATCAGTAACTCTGAACTTAATTAAGAAGTCATGAGGAGCAAAAATTTCGTTAAGAAAATTCTTAAAAATAATAAAAGAATCTATAATTATATGAACTAGTAACCCAAAATTTTCAAGATTCACCTTTAGTTTTACTTGAGTACATTTGGTAACAAATGTTGGGTTTAAAATGATTAAGTAGCTAGAGAACTATTCATAGTAGGCAACACTTTGTCCTGTTTGCTGGTTTTAGGCCCTCATTGAAAGACTTTGTAATGTCAAAAATTCAGCATCTTCAACAGTCAATAGGAGAATGGGGATAATATGCAAAAACTTCGTTTCCACTAATATTAATAAATATATATAACGTGTTTTATATGTCCCATATCTCCGCACATTTCTTTTTATTTGTACTATCACTATTCTCAATTTATAAACGATGAATAATTTTTTTCACTGTAATAATCTAACGAAATGAAAATCTAAAGAATAATTTTAATAAAGTTTTGGAATAATCAACTAAAATAGATGAATGAACCTAAAGAATAGAAAAAATAAAAAGTTTTAATTTTAAATTTTTTCATTTTCATAGTCGGTGGCTAAGAAGGCACCCAAAAGTTACGCAGGAAAGGAAAAAGATCAAAACTTAACAAATTACTGGAAACATTTATAAAAATATTAATTTTCGTATGAGTCATATTTCTTTAAGAATTACATAAAAGTATTGATTGTATGAGAAAGAGAAACGTACATTTACTTTTAATACCAAAAAGCTCTTTAGAAAGATTAGATGGGATTATAAACTCTAAAAAATTCTCTGTGAAATTATCGTATAATTCCTAGAATGAAGAAGCCTTAAATTTTCCTCTTAAGTTTAGTCGAAGTATCCTGACACACTCGTGGAAGAGAGTTCTATTTGAAGCGCCATCTGCCAAAATATTTGCGTCCAGCAGAAGATTGAGTTCGCCCCTCCCTGAAAGTTTTCCTTCAAAGTGGCTCATTAATATTATATGCAGCGTATTCTCTTCCACAGGAGAAAGGCGAACTGGCAACCTCTTACCTTCGGTTCCACAGTGCATGGGTTCGAAACCCATCTTGGGAATTTATATTTGTAGTGGTTTGGAATCCACTTTTTAAACCATGCCTCTCTATAAGAGATTTCGGACCTTATGACATATTTAACTATTATATTACGCGAAATTCACAACGTTATATATCCTTTCTGATTTCTCAATGCTTATGACAAGATATCTGTCTATGAAAAATTGCGATAAAATTAAATAAAAAAATTATTTAAAAAGAATAATTTTCTTTTGATAGAGCTCTCTGTAGTTTCCAAATTTAGTATTAGAGAAGTCTTGAATGTAATTCATTATTTTAAAATTCAAATTATAAGAAATGTTTTAAGAAATATTAATAATTTGGAATATATTATTTGGCACTATATCAATTTTTTACAAGAAATTAAATAATTTTATTCAATGAGAAATATTTTTGTTATTATTTTACTTTTTATGCGTAAAAATATAATACTTACTATTTAAATTTTACATTTTCTTTCTTACATAAAATAATAAAAAATATAATTCCCGAAAAAGAAATTTCCCCTAAGGAATTATTATTAAGGAAATTTCTTTTACTCATTGAATAATATAATTAGAGCTCCTGAATGTTCCTAGAAGCCAATGCTCAGAATTACTTCTATTAGGTGCAGGTGACCAACAAAGATTTCACTTTAGAATCAAATGAATGTACTATAAGTCAGATTTTTCAATGAATTACTCTTAGAAATAATGTTTCTATTATTAAGTCACAAAAGGTGTCATGTTTTACTTACTGTGAATATTTAACTGAGATATGAACTAGAAAATGGATTTTTAATTAATCAATATTGCGTAATGTTTAATCAGCATGAAATATGGCTAAGACAACTTGAAAAAGTTAAGATTTTGTAATATTGTGGATCATTCCGTATTATAATATAAATAAAATAAGCTTTAGTTCTGTGGTGACTTTCTCAAAGAATTTCTGTGAATGATAAGACAATCATACTATAATAAGACCAATACCATACCCTAATAAGCCATAAAACTATCATAGCACATGCTTCATTTAAACCCAGAAAAAAGTTTAAAAAAGGCATACAAATATCCATCCCATTTCATTATCCCACAACTTCCTCAAACCTAGCTGATAGTGAATCAAAGCATTGGAGACTTTAATTCACACTATAATATATATATATATATATATATATATATATATATATATATATATATATATATATATATATATATATATTGCAAATTTTAATGTCAATTCATTAACAATCATTTTAAAGGAAAAATTCAATACACATGATATTAGAAACATTAAGTATTCACTTTAAATCTCAAGAAATAAGATTGAGAACTATGAAAACTTGTCTATGAAATTATGTGTATTGCCTAAAATGTGAGAGATTCTTTCTAAGATCGGGTTCTCATTAAATTTGGCTAAAATATTTATGTTCAGCAACAAATCGATTCCCAACGAAAGAAAGGTCTTTTTCTTCTAAATAACGCTAAATAACGTGGTAATATCAAATTTTTTTCCGGAAAACGAGAGACACCATGAAATTTGAAAAGTAAGATCCTTAAATTCTAGGAAAATTCCTTATTCTATTATTCCCATGTTTAGTATATCATTAGAATCTCTAATTTAATTCTAACTTTTAATTTTTAATCAAACATCAATTCTTGTTTTGCACAGATGTAAATAGTATAAAACAAGTTTCATTTTCTTTCTACTATATGTGACTTAAATTTGTTTATTAGTATCGATTTTCTGAGTGTATAAATAATATGTATTAACGTATATATACACCTTTAAATTTAAAATTAAATCATTTGATGATTAAACATGGCTAAATGACTTTTGGACAAATAATTGAAAAAATCAATGTTAGAATGTTGATGTGTTTCATCAAGAAATCGGTATGTGAAAGGCAGAGATTAGAATCCGATCTAATATGCAGCCTATATATATTACGTTCTTTTGCGCAAACTATACAGAAATTATCTAGTTTAAACTTCAAACAACGAACTTAATAGTTTGCAAAATTCAGAAGACAGTTACAACGATCTTTTTGCAGACTGAAACTCCGCTCCTCAAAAACTAACCTACGAAACGCTCCTCCAAAACATTTCGTAGGTTCCGGTCTAATTAGCGCTCGTGGGCAAAAAAATGACCGTTGAGCGACAAACAAACAAACCTCCAAAACATTTCAAAGTCCACTTCTCAAAGTTAATCCCACTCTAACATTGGACATTTTTTAACAGTATGCCTTTCTGTTGCATCATGGAATAATAGTTTTTCGATACTCAAACTAAGAGTAATTCCAAATCCACTATAACTTAACTACCACTTTCTAACTTTTTTTGTCAGTTGCATGTATGTAACCAAATGCATCGATTTTGAAGAAGCAGTTTCAAAATAAAACTTTAGAAAAAAGATGTTATGAACACCATGCTTATCTATTTTTTAAGCTAAATACTTTTAATAAACTGAATTTTCAATAAACTATATATTATTTAGGTTATTCTGTTGGTATCCCTTATATAAAAAATATATTGTACGTAAAATTAACTGATTAATAAAGAATATTACTTTTTTGTTCATAAAAAAATTATGCTTGCAAAATAACAATTAACATTATAATCTCAATTTAATAAAGTGAATCAGTTTAACAGTTGGTAGACAAGTTATACCTCAGAACCGGGTGCCACCTAAGCCTGAGAATGAGAGAGAGAGACCCACCCACTCCGCACGCCGCTACTCGTGGCTATTTTAAACTAGGGGACACTCAATCCAATTATTTCATATATGCCAAAAGTAATCATAGAGTGACAAACCAAAATGAAAAGGATTGTTCTTTCACAATATACGTTGATCATGCTCCTTTCATGAAAGCGCTGCACATTTTCCTCGACAAGTTAGACATTTAAATTTTAAAAAAATGTGTTCATGACCAATTTACGTTATTTGTATGGAAATCAAAATACTACAGGTGATACTTTATCACACATAGAGTAAATTAGCTAACTAATTCCTATTATAATAATGTGGCATGAGCTCAAATATTCGAAGGTAGAATTGACATCATTATTAAAATCTGATTCTTGTCGCAAGTTATATGAAGAAATCTTCTTTACTGAAACATTGCTGCGATGTATCCACCGGAACAATTAAACTGTACATAGCTGAAATTTTAGTCATAGTGTATTTGGCTGGACACACATCTTATTTCTTCTTGCTCCTGGAACTGATATTGAAATTAGTACCGAGACATTTCACTTGACCTTCCATGACAAAGGATCAGAAAGAATGCTGTAAAACATTCACAGTGTGTTTCAAAAATCTAACATATCACATCTTTTTAGATTATATTCAAGAGAATATATGTGAATATAGGCTGAAGATAGTGAGCTGTACAGTAAAAACAAATAACGACAGAACAATGAGTGGACGAATTTTCTATAACAAATTTTACCGGCAATCACAGAAATTCCTTAAGCATTCAGCTGAACATTAAAACATCGCAAATATTTCATAAAACAGGAGTCATATTTTATTTAACAACAAAAAGCATACAGTAATATAAATAAAACTAAATATTGATAAGTACCATTATAAAATATGAAATATATATGCAATTCCTATTAGGAATATTTAGCTTAAATACAGTCTTTAATTATATATAATTGAAAAATAGGTAGAATTCATAAAACTAAAACTGGTATTTTGACTTCGCCTTTTATTGCTTTTACATTAACTATTCGAGTGTTTCCGTCAAGATCACATATAGTTATGACAATTCACCTAATTCATCATTTAGATAGAGATTAAGATCACTTCTTTTCTCCTTTTTGAAATCGAAATGATTAATATATAAAAAAATGGTTTGCCAAAGTATCTTATATTAGGATAAAAACAAATATTTAAAAATTATTTTAAAAATGTTTAATTGGTGATTTTGTCTTCAAAACCTTAATTTTATCCTGACAAATTAACTTTATTTCCATGACCATTAGCTCCTTATGATAGTAAATAAATGTTAAATTCAATGCTAAGTAAAATTTGCATTAATAAACAATATAATATGGTTTATCCCCAATATTTCTCATGTGTATCTACATGCATTGAAAATTCTACACAATTAATAATTCTTAGTTATGTGTAATTAATTGGTTACATATAACACACGTATACACAGAAAGATCATACATTTATAACCTAGATAGGATATCTCATTGTCTCAGAGCTTGTAAAGGGGATCACCTAAAATTGTAATAAAGGTTGGAAACAGTACTTGACAATCAATTCCATGAAATTAGTGAGTTTAGCAGTTTTGGCGTAATATATCACTAAAATGAAGGAACTAACGTGATAAAAACTAAAGGGGTTATTTACTGCCTCTCTATAACCTGTTTTGTTAAACATATTTTGTGCCAAATTAGGTACTATTAGGTAGAGGGTGTTTTGGCAGGTATGGCTCAACATCTGGATTCACCAAAGAGAAACACTTGAAGATAACTGATTGAGAAGTACAGACGCCTTTTGCAAATTGCAACGAAATTATTTTCCTTGAAAAGTTCCAGCATTTTCTAAAATATCTACCTTCATGATCTCTCTTTTTCTCATTCTAGTTTTTACTCAATTCCGAAAGTCTTTGGAAATAAATGCGCTTATTTAACATCTGCAAGCTTATTTTTCAATGATTTCAAGCCGAGCTGGTTGCCGAATGGTTAGCGCTCTTCCTTCGTTTCAACAGTTCGTGGGTTCGAATCCCACCTTGGGCATGGATGTTTGTAGTGGTTCACGGAATCCACTTTAAACCACAGGTCCCGGTCTAATTAACCCTCGTGTGCAAAAAATGACCGTCGAGCGACAATTAAACCAAACCAATGATTTCAATGGCCTTCGAAAGAAAATATAAGACAATATATACGTAAAAAAAATTAACTTATTCAACATTCTTTTTTTATACTGCTGAAATTTGACTAAAAGCTTACAAGATTATAGAAAGAAAGCATACAAATATTTACACATTTTTGCATGGCAGCATTTTTTCATTTTCATTGTTCCCAAAACTGTTTTATACCATTAAGTAGATTTATAATACACTTTCATTTTTTTGAATAAAATTATTACACACAAAACAATTTAAAAAATTATGTTTTTAAAAAGTAAGCTGCTATCAAAATATTGGAATATTTTTATACGTTTATTTCTTGTGATACATCTATTCTCTCTCATATTTTACAAAAAAATGTGTAACAGTAATTAAATAATATAATCACTACCTTAATTTCTATACAATTAAATTTAACTTATAAAGTCATTAGGAACATTCATATATTATCAATTGTAAAAACGTTTATATTCTAGGTTGCTAACTTATTACAAATGAAATGCAGTTTGTTGGCACAGATTTTATAAAAAAAATACAAACATTATAATTTAAACCTGATTATAAACATGCGATATATAACATCGTTTCATTGAAAAGTTTAATGTATTTGTGTGTGTGTGTGTGTGTGTGTGTGTGTGTGTGTGTGTGTGTGTGTGTGTGTGTGTGTGTGTGTGTGTGTGTGTGTGTGTGTGTGTGTGTGTGTTTGTGTGTGTGTGTTTATTAGATTTTTCAATTGTTTTATTCTAAAAACAAAATTAAAATAGTGTGCTTCTTCTTTCTAATCTCCATATCTAGGAGTATACTAGACGAGGTCCACGAGTCCATTTACTTTCACAAAGTCGAAAACAAGCGTAGGAGACCTATATAGGTCCTCAAGAGACAACCCCTGGCAATTAAGGATATGTGCCGGTGATGCCGGTTCACACATTTTGACATTTAGGACAATTCGGGTGCACCTTGAGACCTCTCTCGAATGTAAGTCCTTTCAGGTGTCCACTGAAGAATCGGTGAAACTATGAAAATAATGCTAAAAAGTAAATTATTAAAACTTTTTTTAAACTAGGCTAAAATTGACAGAAAATTTAAAAAACTGCAGGAGATATAAATAAGATGACATTTTTTTAGGCAAAACATTTTTCTTAACTTTTTCCTTTTAGTTAGTTGTTTCAGATTGCATCTAACAGTACTTCGTCTCAAATTATGGCTTAGAAGTCTACTATTATTTTAGGAATTTTAGCAAGTTATGAAGTTGAACGTATGCAGTTATTTTTAATACACTTAAATATGTTTTACTCTATACTTAAAATCTCATTTTCTTTCTAGTTTTATTATTTTTATCATTATACTATATTTTTATCATTTACAACTTTTTAAGCTTGTTTATATATATATATATATATATATATATATATATTATATATATATATATATAAAGAATAATAATGATATACATTGAAAATTATATAATTCATAAAATATTAATGCAAATTTTACTTTATTCACAAATTATGCTTACAGAAAATTTTCATTGGCTATAAATCCCCATCAGACTCTAAAATGAATCAATAGGTAATAAAGTTGCCACTGACACATTTTACGTAGATTGCATGCAATGAGATAAGCGCAAAAAAGCAAAAATAAGCATTCGTACGTAAAAATTGTATAGGTTTATGAAGTATGCGAAACTTAACACAAATACTTTAAAAAAGAAATCATCGATATTAGATCATTCGGCAAAAATTTTATTTCAAATAAAATATTTACAGTCTGTTATTTCCTATTTAGAGCAAGTTCGAAATAACAAATAATATCCATATTGTCAAAACATATCTTTTTAAGCTTGTTAGTTTTGCAAACACTAATTGTAGTGGAAATTAAAATACAAGGAAAGTTTCATGCATAACATAAAACTATATATTTAAAAATAAAATAAATAAGTTTACAAATAAAACACTAAATTCAATTTTGAGAATAAAATTGAAATTTAAGTCAGTGTTTGTTATGTGTTAAAAATTAATTTTGTAAAATACCTAAACATTTAAGAACTGTGTCTTATAAATGCATATAACAGCGTCTTAGGTTTCCTTTCTTTGTTGTTCAAATTTTGATAATTTTTGGATACCAAATGGCAAAACAATAAAAGTTTAATTTACATATAAATTGCTGACATTGAGTTTGATGATAAAATTAAATCTTTATAATCGTTTTTTTTTCTGTCTCTTCAAAAATGGAAAAGGTTTCTCCACAAATTCATTCGGATGAATATTCTGACATGTACCTTTAGTTATAGATCTTTAATTTCTTTGATACGCGCGTTTAGCTGTGTATATAGCTGTATATACTTTTTGATACCTTTAGTTGTGTATACAGGCCATTAGTTTCTACAATAACCTTTTTGTGCCTGCTAATGATTCCTTCTGGTGTGATAGCTAAATGTGAAGAAAATTTTGTTCGGTGAATATTCCGTAGGATTCTAATTTAGATGTCCTACCTAAGAGATTTAGTTAGTAGCCAAGGGAGGCATAAAGAAGACGCATATTTTATTCCACACTGTGGGCAGCCTAAAGTCCTAATGCTGTGATACATTTAACATCCACCACATGAATTGTCATCCGAGAATATTTTTCATGGATAATGGGCCACGGACTCATGTGTCGCAAGGGAGGAAATCGAGAAAAATTCCGGCAGTCCCTCCAACAGCCAAGGGTGCATAAACGCAAAACCTTTGTTTAACGATGGCTAGAATTGAACTCTTAATCAATTCTTCCGAAAAGAGCACTTCTTATTACTAAGAACTTAGAAAGTCATCAGAGGTTATAGGCGTCACACTAGCTGATACTGTTTATGGTTGTTCTCTTTGACTGTCTGGTTATTTTTCAGGAATTTCTTTAGGAATTTCCCTTGTAGCCAAGATTTCTTAAGTAGTTTTTTTATTATTTCTCTAATTCCTGGCTACTAATAGGATATTCCACCTATTTTAGCACTACAAGGGGCAGTAGTGAGGGCAATTTATATAGTGGGACTTTTATATACTTGAGTGTCCTCGTTGCCCCGAAAGTGAGTGGGTCTTCATAATTTAGAAGCAGAGACCAAACAGAAGATTCCCAGATATGGATTGCCACCCTCAGAGGTATCATTTAACATAAAGGACATTGCAACCATGAAAGCCAGTTGCATATTTTTCTTCCATCAAGGTCTTTATTCGCGCAATGAAACTCGAAGCATTTATTTGTTAGAGTAGACGTTACCTACTTCAGCTACCAAGACCCTTATCGTGTGATATCATCAACATGAACGGTAAGACTTCGAAAGGCAGATTTAAGACGCCTTGAGTAATTCTTTCTCACTCATCTCGCAATTGAAGTCATAACTAGAAGACATCGATCGAATGCAGGAAGGAGCTAGGATGCATAAGGGCATTCCTCTGTTATATTTACAAAATTTGTTTTAAAAAAGAGGACATCATTTTATTACGCTTACTATTATATTTTAAATTATTTACTTCTTTTTATTGTAAATGAAATGTTTCGAGAGACTAATAATAATACATACACAGTCTAATTCATTCATTATTATTATTTTCTAATAAATAATACCGTAGCTAATTATATACACAACTGTAAACACAGCGAGTCATAAATGATTACCTTTGGTTGGTGATTGGTATAATTGTTATTTCTGTTGTGCTATGGATAATTTTATTTTCTAAAGAAACAGCTGGCTGTAACGGCCTTCTTTAGAAATACAAATAATACTCCAGATTGTTAACTGAACAGTTTTGTTCTGATTATATTATACTTACAACACACCATAAATTGTAGTTAGCATTTAATATTCTATTGTTTCAAACACTTGATAAATATTTTTTCC
This sequence comes from Latrodectus hesperus, assembly GCA_037975125.1. Taxonomy (NCBI): domain Eukaryota; kingdom Metazoa; phylum Arthropoda; class Arachnida; order Araneae; family Theridiidae; genus Latrodectus; species Latrodectus hesperus. The sequence goes on along the minus strand of CM075854.1, from coordinate 10,866,757 downwards.
ACTATGGACATAAATATAAGGTGGACACCATTTATTTATTAAAAAAAGGCTGAAATTATGAAACTCTTTACCAATACCTTATTTGCGTAATAATTCAATAAAGGTTTAAAATGTGGCTTATAAATTGTAAACCTATTATTTACTGCATGTCCAACATCCCTGGAGATTATTGTAAAACACTCAAATATCCGCCACGTGCAGTTGGAGGACTTTCATAGACCGCGAGCCGAATTCACATCTCTTAAAGGTGGAAACACGGGAAACTCGTATAGTTTCAAATATACATTTCTCTGCTACATATATATATATATATATATATATATATATATATATATATATATATATATATATATATATATATATATATAAATTTCAACGGCTGTAAGGGTAAGACTTACCGAAGAGGGTAGCTCTACAACTTTGGCCACAGGGAACTCAAAGGTGTTGAGAAATAAAACACGCTAGAGTTATGGAAAAGAAAGAATTCAAGAAATTTTGAAGTTCATGAAACTACTCGTGTTTCAAAATTTTGTTTTTCAAAGTCCATTAAAATATTTAGTTATGCTATTACTACAAATAAATGTTTCTGTGGGAAAAAATACCATAAATTGTAGTTAGCAACATGTCATGTGTGTTTCCAAGAGGACAAATGAACTCATTAACAATTTAAAATAAGAGAAAAATTGTAAGATTACTGACACTATGAAGTTCACTTGTTTGAAACAAATTATATTTAAATTACTCCGATGTTTCGAATTTTATGCTTCATTTATAAATTATCTGAAACTGAAAAATGATTTCCCTCCACACAAAGGAAACTTTGAATTTTGTCAAAGAAACTATTTTATGAGTCTGCTTCTCAAATGCGTCATTAGAATATATAATCAACTACTGCTCTGATATTAAAAAAATGAAAGAGCGGGACATACAGTAACTAGTTTTCGGGTACAATAAATGGACTTTGGTTCAAGAAAATCCAATTTTATACGCAGAAAAATGAATTCCATTTCACATTGCTGAAAATCAACTTGCAAAAAGATGTATGCTCTAATATGATACAGCATCAAACCAAATAAAACGTCTGAATATCGTTGTCTTTTGATCAATTGACCTAATGAAACAATTTTGGCGAAATCAAGGTTTGAGCAATTTATAATTATTGGGAGTATAAAATTAAGATATGATATTTTCTAAAATACAGCTACTTGAATGGAATTTTAAGTATTAAATTTAGTTTAAATCCTGCAATCTTTTTAATTACTGAAATAAATACTGCTTTCCCATTCAGAGAATAAATTACTTGACTTCATGCTTAAATCCTCTAACATAAGTTATCGGAGTACAATTTAAAAGAACTTTCGAAAATATTTTGATTCTAAAAATATATGTCTCTTGCAATGCCTCACAAAGATCATTTTTAAAATGAACATTAGTAAAAATAAGTATGAAAAAAATTTTAAAAACATTGAAAAGGTCATCTAGTAGACTTTAAAATTCTCTTCGTTCCCATCACAGCTTTTGAATCGAACATCGCTTTTTTTCAGAATTATTTTCAATCTTAATATTTTCTTATAAAATGTACACATTATTCAAGACTACAAGAGAATTCTTCAAAACTTTTCTTTATAGTTTGAAATACATTATAAATTTTATTTTGGCACAAATTCATCAGTGTTCTTTTGCTAGAATATTCTTTAAAATTGAGTGAAAGAAAATTAGGTCTATAAGTTGTTCAGAATAGCAAAATTTATTGTAATCTTAATTAGGAAAATGTATTGTGATTCTAATTAAATAAAAACGTGATTATGAAGAGCGGTTTGATTATATAAAGCATGGAAATCCCTCTGATTTCTTCCTGTTTGCAAGTCTATGGTGAAAGTATTTGGTAAACAAATTAATAATTTTAATTAAGGATTATGTGTGAAATAAATGCGCATAATATATATATATATATATCTTTGTATTTTAAAGACTAAAGGGGCAATTGTAAAATATAAATTTCCTATTTCGTTTTCTACCTTATGCATATTAATAATTTTTTTAATGTAAATTATTTTTCATTTCAATTTTTCCCAGGCTAGTGTGCAAACTTTTGACTTTCTAAAATATCACAAATTTTATGTTTGATATTGTTCATATAGCATTGATATTTTGAGATTTTAAAATCCCGGAATTCATAATTACGAATAATTATAAATTTCTATGTAATTCTATAAAAACTTTTCTAAAATAATTTGTGTAACAAATCGAGTTGATAACTGAAATTCAAAAAAAGATGAAATAAGTATATCGATAAGAACAAGTAATGTTAAGACACAATATGAAGATAAAATAGAGAATATTTGCTCATACCTTACGAGAACTCTAATTAGGCATTTGAATCTTGGCAGGTGAAATAATTCAAAATTAATTTTCTTATTTTCATTCAATGACTAAGAAAATTAAAATTCTTTTTTTGCAAAAATTCGGTGTTGACTTTTTGATGAGTTGAAAGAATACTAATAAATACTAATAAAATACTCTTGAGTGTTAAGATATATTCACCTTTGGTTTGTTGATTAGAAACGATAAATAAGTGAATTATTTTTTTAAATTGTGAAGCTATTTAGACTTCAATAAGGAAGTTATTCAAATAGATTTCTGATTTTTTTAAAACATCTCTTAAGGAAAAACAAAACCGCATTCTTCTAAAATCAAACTTATAAATGAAAAAAATCGAATTCTATGCTTAAAGACGCAACTTAAATTTTAGATAAAATCTTACTTGAAACTAAAATTTATTTTCGAATCCTAATTCCACACTGAGTCATTACTATCGTCTATTTTGATATACACAGTGAGAAGGAAATACCTATATTCTTGTATAGATACTCTAATAGCAGTTGTTTATATTTTAAGTCGATTAATTATGCATAACATTTGGAAATATTCTAATTAAACGAATTATTGTTATATGTTATAATTGTAAAATCCCCTGCTATTTTAAAGACTTCCTAATTTAGAAATATTGCTCCGTAAATATTTTTTCTATATAATGTACAAAAAGATTTACATTGATTTAAGCAGAAAATTTTCACTAAAATTAAATTATTTTAATTCCCATTCCATTATGGATAAAAATATTTACTTAGCAATATTTTTAAATTATGGAGTTTTTTTTTTAAAGGGAAAAAAACCACAGTAGATTCGAGTTCCGATTTTTCGAATAACAAAGTAGAATTCACTGAGAAAGGAAAAAGTTTTGCATTCAACTTTTTGTTAATGAATATGCAGTTAATCCTGTATTAACTTTAAACAATAAACGCGCACATCTCAACACGTTTTTTTTTTTTTTTTTTTTTTTTTTACACGAAAGGAGTTTAAGTTTTAGTTCCACTTTAAACCATAAATCTTTGACGAATCATCTCTGAAGGGGGGAATGAGCTATCTAAATTTCGCTCTATATGGCGATAATGTTCTTCTACATGTTCGGGTGCATGCTTTCAATAACCTCCATCACAATACATAATGTAACATTTGACATAGAACAATGCAAAACTTTATTTACGAATTTTGATAGTTCCAAAATGCATGTGAATTTTCGTTCATTTTTTCACCAAAAAAAGTTGTATATTGTAATCTCCATTAACTAAAATATATATATGACTAATAATAAAAAGCAATGTTCTGAATATTGCGGTTAAAATTTAAATACTTTATATGCTGAGCATGCTTATTAAAATACCATTCGTTACTGACTCAATAACATTATCTATATAAATGTATAGTATAAAATGTTAGTTTACTATAATTATATATATCCAAAAAAGTGTAGCCTTTGAATGCAGGAGCCATTCATCTTGGTGAAAATCTTACTGTCTTCTACGCCTCTCTCAAAATGATAAAACACAGGAATTCCATTTATGAAATAAAATGCCCAGATTGCTGTTATTTATTAAAACTGGGTTATTCTGGAGCAATATGGCATACTAATTGCTGATGTGCTTGTTTCATTCTTTTGAGTACCATTCTCTTTTAAATTGTATGAATCATAAACTTCCCCATCGGTATATGGAAATAATTTACGCACGATTTCAGCATCTGTTTTAAAATAGGCATTTTTACTTACGATGTAAAATTTTGATATACAGTATGTGTCACATTATTTAGTATTTTAATAGCAAAATTTAACTTCCTCAAATATTCTGCATTCGAGTCATGTTTCTTTTCAAGTGATTCATCCTTGTTCTTAAAAAAAATATCAATCACAGAAAAAATTCATTATATTTATATAGAATCTCTTCTACTTATATCAATTTCAATTCAACATTAATTTCATTTGATAAAAGAGTACCTATAAATGAAACCTTAATTAGTGGTGTTTTAAGAAATCGGCACTAAAATCTCATGAGCATTTGTATATTGAAATTGCGAAAAATCATAATTACACTTTTTATAAAAATCATAATTACACTTTTTTATAATCTTCCAAAAGTAATCCGGGTTTATATATTTATCAATCATAAAATTTCAGCAAAAATTTATTGGAAGAGATTAATCAGTTCATAAAATCGAGTGCAAATAGGATATGAATATTTTCGTCTTGCAACACATAATAACATAACGAAAGAAACAATAAAATTTATTTAAAATAAACACTTCAAAAAAATGTTAGGTAATCTACGATTTATACTGTATAAAGCATTTCAGTTTTATTACATTTCTTAAAGTAATAAGGGAATCCTTTTTTACAAGTTTTAAATTACAAGGCTTCAATATATCGCTATGCTGTAAAATATAAATTCAAAAATGTTGCGAAAACACTCCACGGGCTCACAATTTTTCTTTCGGTGGTCAAAGGATAAGAAGAAGCATTTTACAAATAGATGATGGATAGATTGAGATTGGATAGAGTGTAAACTCTATGTACAAAATACGGTACAGTAATATTTCGACTCTATAATTTCTAATACTGTAATTTGAAATTGTCCTTATTTTATGACGTAATGAGTCACATCCTTGTTGAAGAAATAGTAAACGCAAATGAATGTGTTCGGACATATTACGTTTTCTGACGGATATCTTTAATGAATTCCGCATCACGTGTTATCGTAGCATAATTATAAGCAGTGTTTTATACTTGTTTAATAAGATGTAGCTTTGAGGACTGTTAAACTGATATCTAGAAATTTGCTAAATGAATTTTAATATTTTTTCCTAGAATATATATGCTATTTGAGTACCATAATTTAATTCATTATCAATAAAATATAATATATACGTAATACTTATTTTAACTTCCAAGAATAATAAAATAAATTTTTATAAATGTATAAAGGTAATTTCAAACATTACAATTTTCTGAGGGATTAATTTTAGTTTTTTGCAAATTTAAATGGAAGAAAATCTACAATAAAGTGTTTTAGTGTAGTAAAAGTTGGGAAAACCAATATATTCAACCTTTATGAGTTAATAAATGAAATACTTGTTCTGCTCAATATATTTTTTTAATTTTAAGAGGCCTTCGTAATTCGGTATAAATGAATGATTTTTTTCAAATATTCACATTAATTGGAAAAATAAATATTGTGCAGGACTTCTTAAACTTTCTTTTGTGATCAACTGATTAAAAATCTCTTGCTTGGATTGAGCTAAATAATTTACTTTTCTTACATTCTCATTTTTTCCTTCTTTTCAAAACTTATTCTATTCCCTTTGGAACGCAAATTCTTTTGTCGAATGCTAATGGAATCATTTTTGTATGATGAAGAGACAATTTGAGAAATGCAAGGAAGGAATATTTCCTGACCATTAGGGCAGCAACTGACAATGCTTCTAGCAGTCAATTAACAGTTCGTGAGTACATGATCTGTTGTTGCATAATTGAATTAAAAGTGTTTCTTCAATCAATGAATAATGTCCCCTTCCTTACTATTATACACTTAATTCAGATTAAAAAATTTAACGGCTGCGAAACGGAAGTAAATAATGACTTTGTTTTTTTTAAATGTAGTAACTTTATTTTAAAGTAAGCTTATAATTCATTAAAATAAACGGAAAAATATAATAGAACTAATGGTAGTTAATAGGTGTCTTCTTATAAATTAAGTCTTAAGAAAATGGTTTCAAAGGAAAATAATTAAGTAAAGAAAATGGAATGGAATATAAAATCAAGAGAGACTATACGAAGGAAAAAAGCAATTCGATAAGCAAATAACATTATTTACTGGAATATAAAATATAATTGTATATTTTTTTTATTTCTTATTCTTATGGGTATCATTATTTTGCGTAGAATTAAAAGAAGAAATTTCCAATTATATATCGTTTGTGAATCTTTTGGCAAAAACTGTGATTAAAATTTTACACAACTGACATAAATTGATGATTGTGTTTTATTATTTTTTATTACTGTACCTGCATTTCGATCACTCTTTCACATAAATGAAACTCAACTCTACAATTCTTTATATGCCAAGAAACAATATTTTTTTAAAAGAAGGAAAATGTTATTTTCATTTCATTTTGTCATAAATTATGAATTACTTGGTATTATAGACTATGAAAAAATATTCTTATAGAATCCGAAGACTATTTCATTGCTAGGGTGCTAAAATCTCTTTAGAAATTACATAGAGTCCACTCTTCTGACAGGGAATTCGATTATCAAAAAATGAAATGAACTGTACCGACAGTTCTTGAGAAATACTTTACCTATTAAATACTAAAAACTATCTATAGAGAAATTGCCTTTTATAGAGCGATATAGACAGATATAGCAATTGAAGTGGTAATTGAATGGAAGTGAAACTTAGTGATTCAGATCGGAAGGAAGGAAGTCTTCAAAAATCTTGATTCTAGATTAAAGAAAGAATTGATTTGACAGTTCAGTTCCGTGTAACCAAACACTATACTTAAAAAACAAAATAAAACAAGCGTTTTCTAATGCAATGAGAAAAACCAAATAGGAGATTTTGCACAATATTTTCTATTCATTAAAAAGAACATTTATTTCCAAATAATCTAAAAATACTTGTGTAAATTTGCAGGTACTTAAGATGTCAGCAATGGACTGGAAAAGATTTCATTTACTTACAACACATAATGTTTCAGTCAATCATAAAAATTATGAAAAATATTACAATCAGTATTTATCATAATACACAAATATCGTTTCATCCAGAATAATTTAATTGACAAATGTTTAACTTATTGTACTATTCTTTCGTATTTGAAATACCGAAGAAGGACTGTGAGTTGCTTTATTCGTTTTAACTTTACAGAGCTTGTTAAGAATATGTTTTACAAAACTATTTTCTCATTAATTTTTATAGGTGCTGTTGTTTTTTTACCTCATTGGTTAATATTGTTGAAAAATTACGGTACTCGAACACTGTATTTTAGCTACAACTAGGAAATTATTCTAAAAGTCTATATTTTAAATTGCTTCTCCAGCAATAAATTGAATGACTACAGTTTAAAACACAATTCATTTATGAATAACTTACAAGCTTAATAAAAAACTTTTAAACAATTATATTTAATTGTATATTTTTTATTAGAATTTTACATGATTTTTCTTTAAGCCATTGTTAAAATTCAGATAAATGTGCTATTTTTACTTATTTACCTGTCAATTATTGTATTTTTCTAATAAGAAATGATTTGCTGATAGGTATTTTGTTAACAATACATGCAAAATTTGTGAGCACCCAGGGTTTCGAGTGTAACTAAAACACTTTGCTAGCAAACAAATTTTACAAGCTTTCGTTCATGAACTTAAATATTTGATCTTGTATTATGGATTTATATTTGCATATTTGCTATCTGAGAATTCGATATAAATTATTTAAACGCTTTTGAGTTTAAAGTTTTAATTTAGATTTCCAATTTTTGCTTGGTAATTAATCATTTTTCCCCTTATTTTTATGTTAGCATTTTAGCTATTTTCTTCATTATTTAGATAAAAGCTAAATATAAGAATGAGTAATTTATACATATTTCTCACATGAACAAATACATAGCTTATAGATCTTACATAATCAGTGTTAAGATTCCTTAAATATCTTTTTTTTCACGCAAAGAACAGAGGATTATTTTTCTTTTTCCTTTTGAATCATTTTTAAAATGACTTTGAAATATTATACCTTTAAAACATTAGTTCGAAAATATTTGTATAATTTTAAGATAATATAAATTTTTCTACGAGAAAATGATAATACATTAATTAGAACTAAATCAATTATTTTCTGTTACAAAATGTTTAATTTTATATATATATATATATATATATATATATATATATATATATATATATATATATATATATATATATATATATATAACAAAGTATATTATATTTAAATGATTTGTTAACTTGAACAAAAAAAAAAAAGAAAAATTGCTGAAAGTTTAACAGGCAAAGGGAATGGTCAGTACTTTTCTGAGCCATAGACTGAGAATAAACATTATAATTCTACTGAAAACGTAAAAAAGAATAAACCAAAAAACTTAAATAATCACTATTATATGCTACAATTATGTTTAAATTTTAATTTTATTAATAAATCATAAAAATTTTCAATTTTGATAACAACAATGATTACAACTTCTTTAGAACTTCTTATAAACCATGAGAGAAAACTATTATTTCTTGAATGTTTTGATTTTCATTAATTTTTTAGTTACGTTTTTTTCTTCAACATTTATGTTATTGCAATTTGACATCAAAAATGAATGAAACACGAAAAGAAGCAATTTTTTTTCTGTTTGAGAAACAATGGTGATCACAAAATTATAAAAGTCAATAGAGTAATTTAATTCTTAACATCATTTGAGGGAAAAGTGTATTTTTTAGTAAATAACAAAAATCTATTATTTATTTTCAATTAAAAGTTTATATTCACAATTCAGTAATTTATTTTAAAAACTAAAAAATAAGGAATATTAAATCTAAAAGAGGACTAAAATAGTATTTGAAATTCATATAATAAAAACATTTTAAGTATCATTATTAGTAATAAAAATATTTTTAATTATTATTAGAAATGCAAAACGTTTTTATGAGGAATATTTAAAAATAAATTAAACACTTTTCTTTGATATTGTTGATAAAATAGTGTTGATATACTTTTGTTTTTACTTAATAATAAAAAAATATTCAGTTAAATTAGAATCGTATTGTTTTCGAACACAATACATATGAAAAACTTTCTTGTAAAATAAATTATTATCTCTATGAAAAAAGCATTCAAATTCTAATATACTAAATTCGAAGCAACAATAACAAAATTTAATTTTTTAAAAATACTAATTCTATATTTGCTTATAGTAAAGTAAAATATTATCGTTAATGTTCAGATTTTTGGTATTCAATAATAAATACATTTTATAAAAAAATGTTTTAATGATTTTGTATGGAGATAATTATACTTTTAAATGTAGGAAATATAAACGACTGTCAAAAATTAATTTTTTTAATGTTTTTCTTTCTTATTTTCTTTAAGCATTAACTATGTAATCAAAGCTTTGCATATAAGTGAGTAAATCGTTCACTGTTACACATATTACTCTACACTATATATATTACAGGCACATATGCTTATTGCATATTGCACTATATGTATGTTAAAAATCATAATCTCTATTTATGAACAAAAATAAATTTTTGATCTTGTTCAAACTGCCTCGTATTTTTCAATTATCATTTGAAGATGAAGAAAATTTTTCAAGCGGGTAAACAATTAGGTTAGTAATTGTGAGCACACACAAATTATCAGTTTCATTAATTTTTTAAACAATAATTTAATATGATTCGTTTCTTGTAGAAGCTATAATTTCTTCTTATGATAAAAATACAATAACTTTCTACACAAAAAATTCACAAGACTTCGTGGGAAAAGAAATGAACTTTGTATAGTTATCGAATAACAGCGAAGTGTCTTAAAGCTCAATTATCAATAGCTCATACGCCATATTAAAATTCTAATTAACTATTAACTAATTTTTAACATAAATTAAAATTCTAATTAACTAATTTTTAACAATAAAATTAAGAAGCATTCTCATTGATATATTTCGCAAGTTTTCATAATTATTATTAATGTGCCTGAATCAATGAATTTATGATTAAAAATCTATAACTTATTGTATTAAAAAACTTTTATATATTTAATACAAAATTTTATCAAATTCTTTAAGTAATTATAGAATTAAAATCCAATTTTATTGACATGTAACATATGAAAGACTGATGCGAATTATATTCCGTTCCATGGAATATCATATAGTAAAATTTAAACTCAAAACATTTGGTAATAAAAAAGACTATTCTAATATTTACAAAAAATATATATAGAAAGAAAATAGCTGACAACTAATGTTTTCTAAATTATATGCTTTTTTGTTTACGATAATTGCTAGTAAGAATGTGAAAATTTCTCAAGTCTTATAGAAACTTCTAACTAATATCTAAAAATTGTAAATATACATCAATTTTAGAGGAAAAATAAACAATTTATAATTACATGGAGATAACGATATACTGTAATTTTTTCAAATTTTATCGCATTTATTACTAATAGATATTTCTTAATATCATTTTCTTCCTATTAAACGATGAAGCCATTCTAATTAAACTTTGTGATAAAAGTTTGCGCTTTCTTAAGGATGTCGATCACTCTGTAAGAGAAGCGTTTTTAGAATAAATCCGCCGATCCCCTTAAGTGCCATTACTTGAATCCGAAAGTTGATCCAAGTTCCTTTCAGATTGTTGAGAAGGGTATCGCTGTAAGAAATGTGTTGATTGGAGGGAAGTGAGGGGTAAACACTCTTTGTAAACGACAGTAAGATCCATAAAAGACCACTTACTCGGATTGCTTAATTCCCCGGGAGGTGTTCTTTTATCATCTAAAGCGAGTATTGTATTCACCCCAAACTTTAAGTCCGTTCTTTTGCCCGCCTCCAGGAATGGGGAGGCCCTCAGCAAATTGTCCACGTAAAAATCTTTGCTGCGTGAGCTCTGCATCGCTTACTCCTTGAGCGCTTCCATGCCGCAAAGCTATATAAAGACGTGCGGATTTCGTAACACGCGGAGCGCCAGGAAAGAGGCGATTGGCTGCGGCGGCGACCAATCCACTTCTACGAATGCGGTGCAAGGGAAAGGGATGCGCACGGTCGAATGAATGAATAAATCATACGCTCCCCCCAAAAAGGGGAATATTTATTCGCTTTCTCTCTCTCAAAAGGAGATAAATATCGCAAAAAAATGCAACTCATGGAGAATGTGTTATAGATATTTCAAAAGTCTACAATTCCTTTCAGGAGCTTTTCCTGGAAATATTTCTCTCTTCATTCTATTCTAGCAATTCTATGGTGAAAGTAGTATTCTGGTAACTTTCATTTAAAGTTCACTAAATATAATTACTTTTAAAAGAAATTAAACACAAATAACATATTTTTAAAATATAGACAAATATTAAAAAGTAAAAGTATAAAAATGAAAACACTTGCATGTTCATTCAAATGATAAAAACCATCACAAAAAAAAAACTTCAAAATATTGAAAGGAAGCACGCGCCCTATCGATGCATTGATGAGTTCAGTTAACACTTCGGAATCCATGTGCGTCACTTGTCAGAATCTGCGCGCCTTACATTTTAAAGTATGCTACACTTTTCTACAGGCCGCAGTGGTTAGAGCGTCGTTTTCACTATCGGAAGCTAGCAAATTCGAATCCCGGCTTAACTGAAGAGTCGTCTTGTCCACTAATGGCAACCGGGACGTATAAAATAGGTCGTAGTCGCAATGTCTTCCAAATGAAAGGATATCTCTGAAGGTCAAGCATTCGAGGATCTTTTGCTTGGTCCTTGTTTCTAAATGACAAAGACTCCATACAGCTGCTTCCGCCCAACTATTAAAGCTAAACTCAGGGCTAGATACTGGAAAGCATGAACAACAACCTATGATGTGTACTTTTAAAACAATCCTTTCTCTCTCTCTTTTTTCCCAAAAAAACTTACATTGCTTTCAAAAAACAAATGTGTCATTTTATACACGGGAAGAATTGATGCAAGAAAATCCTTCATGAATGCAATATCTACTATATTCGCTCCGTAAAACAAAAAAATTATGTTTCTGAGGATGAGAGTCACTCAAGCACTGAATCTCTTGCTCTAACATTGTGCAAAGCATCTGTTAGTTCAAAGATTATTCGATCAAACTGCAACAGTTCAGTGAAAAGTTTTCATTTTCAGAAGGATTCAGACGCTAACAAAGATAACCTTATTCACAAATCTTTGCAATTTTTTTATTTCGTTTTATTTTTTTTTCTATGATTACACTTCTTTCATTCGTCTATTGCTAAAAATGTATAAAAATATCTGAACAATTTAAATTTTTGCAATTGTAAATATTGAAAGAAAGAAGGAACAATATTCTTTTAGAAAAAAGAATAAAATTATGACTATCAAAGCTTGAAACTCATTTTTGAAAAATATTCGATAGTAATTTACGTAATAAGTTTTTAACTATATATTGTTCCTTGTACAACACCTCAGTGAATAACTTCTAAATTAGAAAAAGTGATTTTTATAGGAAATTAATATTCTCCACGATATAAACATTTACTGTTTTAATGAAATCGTTCATCAACTACTACTGATACTATTCATGAAGAACAGATTCTGGATTCACATAAAAGAAAGAGCACACATTTTGCTTAGAAATTTATTAAAATATTATTTTCAGCGAGTTTGTTATAATTTTACATCATTCTTTAATTTCAATAGAGACCACAATAAAAAACAGCATTATAAAGTGCTTGACGGAGTTGCAGAAAAAATGAGTTAAATTTGAAGAAAAAATTTCCAATACACAGAAGGGGGAAATGTAAAAATTGTTTTACTACATTACATCTAAAAATGCAATTAAATAAGTTTTTGGCACATAAAGATTTTGGCGAGTTAAATAAAAATAGCTTCACCTGGTTTTCAGCTTCCAAAGCTATTTTAACCTAAATACATTTTCTTAAACAATAGTTAATTTATATATTTTGATTGATTGTTATGTCAGCAAGGAATGCTACTCAGACAAATATAACAAACAATTTAATTTCTTTCTCCCTGTACATATTCTTAAAAATAATTTTCAATTCTTGCTGTGAGAGGAACAGATTTCAAAATATTCGCGCGCGCAACAAATAAAACTGAAAGCACACGCAACTTCAATTATCCATACATAATTATTTAAACGGCAAATGTCGTTTTTCGATATCACTTTGGTCTCAAAATTTTTAGGCTGTCGTTTAATTGTGAAATAATGTTACTACTTTAACGAATTCTATTGTGTGTGTGTGTGATATTATAATTTATTATTATTTTTTTAACCTATTGTGTACTTACGGAAAACAAGTTTCTCAACAGTTAAAGTATAAAATCGATGATATGAAATTATTAATATTCATACAATTATTTTTAGCTTTACTGCACTATTTTTAATTAAGCATTATGTGAAATGAAAACAACAGAATTATAAAATGTCTATTGATAATGTTTGTCACACTTTAAGATGTAAAACATGTTTGTGAATTCAACAAAAGGATTCAAATTTGTGTTCTTTTGTAAAAGACTATGAATGTTGTGAATAGGAATTGAAAACATTTCATATAAAATTTCAATTAAATAGAAATAAACAATAAGTTAATCACGTTAATAATATTTAATTATTGTTCAAATTTTTGTATTTATTGTTAAAATACTTCGATATAAGTTAATTATTTAAATCCTCTCAATAGAATATACATAATTGAATACACATCCATTATATTTATGCTTCTATAGAAAAAAATCTCGTATCTTCAAGCTTGTCTATTTGAAGCATAGAAAGTATATGAAGTTAAAATTAGTCGTGTTAAATAGTACTTGAAATGATTATTCCTTAAAAATAAAAATAAAAATTCGTATTCCTTGTGTTTTTTTCTAAGATCATCACTTTGTGGCACTATTATAATTACTATAATTTCTTTCACGATTTTAATGAGAATTTTCTTTTAAAAACTTGTTAATATTTCATAAACAAGAAGAAGGAAAATAACATTTTTAATCTGAATCAAACGAAAAATAAGTTCACCGAAAGATTTCAGTATAATTCCTATTATTGAAAAACCATGCAACTAAAATTTGGAATTATCGGAGTAAAAAGTTGTTAAAAAAAGTTTATTTGAGGACATAGTATTATTGGAAATGGGGCTTCATTTTCATTTCTGTTGAAGTTGCTTTCGAATGAATTAATAGAGAAGATTCTACAGAGACGTTGTGTGTGCAAAATGTAAAAAATAAGTGCTGTTAAACTCTACATTTTACAGGCAAAAACTCTTTCTTTATCAAACAGGGTCTCACTGTTAAATTTAACATTATATAGCTTTTACAGCTAGAAGATTTTTTAAACCTAAGTAGATTTTCTCTGTCAATTCTTCCGTCATAGATACTAAGTGGCAGTCATTGACGAAGTGCTTGTGTTATCTCAGCCACAGTTTTCAAAAGATACTACTGTTTCCATGATAAGTGCATACTTATGATTGCTATTGTATTTATCGGGCGCTATTTAATCAAGAGTGATGCATTAATTGTATGTTGAAATTACTGAACTCCTTTGCAATTAAAACTTCTTTAGCTATTGATTGATGCAAGCAAATTACAAAGAAATGTTTTATTCATTTTGTATGTTAATTTTAGAATAAAAGTGTTTCATTAGCGTGCTAGGAATAAAAAAATTATGTAATATTGCAGAAATAGCTTCTCATTCTTTTAAATGTGATGTTGTTTAATCTTAATCGATTAGTGTAATCGAAACATTTTAAATTTTCCGACCCTGAACATTTTATTACAAATAGGAAATTATTATTAAATTTCTTAAGAGAATATTTCCCAGATTGTCTGTTTCTAAGAAGTTTTTCTTTTTTACGTAATAAATGGCACTTTAAAAATATTTTATTTAGGAATAACTCAATAACTTTAATATAGGATGTTAAATAAATTATTTATAATTATGAAATTGTGGTTCCAGAACTCCAATGAAACTTATTTTGATTTTAAGATAATTGATTTATATGTGCAATTCTCTCTTCAGTATTTTTAAGTCAATCATTGTATATTTCTGAAAAAAATAAGTAGTATATGCATATTTATGTTATTTGAATGCATAAATCTTAATTCTTATGGACATAGTTTGTGTAGACTCCTCAAACATCTGTGCTTTTGACTTAAATAATAACAATACTTTCTTTACTTCTAATGCATTTGAAAATGGTATAACCATATTATTTTCCATGATTTATAAATCCTGCGGATTTGCTATGAGAGCATTTCTGTGTTGTTATATTTATTTTTAAAATTATAATATTTTGTTTATTCAAAATCAAGAAAAATATCAAGACATTAATTTGACACTAAGTTAAGATTATGTAAAATTCTGATTGAAGAGTTAATACATAAGCACCGGGAAATACGTTCGTATTTATCAATACGTAGTATTATTAATATTTAATCATGAATATGTAAATCAATTAAATTACTAGCTGCTTAATAGATTTGTTTATTTCCAGATGTAAAAGTAGCAATTTTGTACACTAAAATCGCATTAAGTTGAACTCCTAAATGCTAAGGAAGGGAAAAACAAATCTTTGGAAAGTTTATTTTATTTTTGTCATTGCAATTTGAAACTTACATTTTTCTACAACTTTATTTTTCTTACTCACATAATTAGTCGGCTCTAAGGATTGAATATGTTAAAAAAGCTTCTTTTTTCTTATACTCAGACTGATCCAATCAATCATATGTTGTTTTGTTGTCCTATAAAAATGCGAAAAAAGCAAAAGAAAAAGAAAAAAATTCCAGAGTCAACCATAATTTAACTTGAAACAAATCAATATATGTTGTACATTCATAAAACTATCCGTACAGAGAGGACATGAGAAAGAAATTGCCATGCCAATACTTTTTAATGACAAGCTGCTGGTATTTGATTCTTGGCCTGTCAACAAACAAAAGCAAGTATATCTTCGCCTGTTTTTAGGTGCAAGCCGGGAGAACCTTGCTCTTATGTTGTAAGAGACTTCTTAAATTTCCCCGGCGCAATATTACTTTACAGGAGGTCCATAGATTTGGTCTCAATCTATGACTTCTAATTTCCCAAAGGAGAGAAAGAAAGAATTTGTTGTGGCAAAAGCAGAACCAATTTTACAAGTACATCAGCTTTCTCATTGCCGAAATTTCGAACGCTTATAGAAATTTAAATATAAAATTAAATATTTTGTTAAAATATTTAGATCTGGAATTACACTTGCAATTTTGAAAAATATTGTTAAAATTGCATTCTCATTAAACCAACCAGTGAACATTAATTTCGGAAATCTTTTAAATGTACATTAAATGCAAACATTTCACCTATTCAAAATGAAATAATTTTATTTTTTCATTTAAGACATTCTTTACGGAATTATTTTATTCCATTTATAAAACAAATTTTAATTCATACTAAGAAATAAAATTAGTAAAATATTATCAGAAAGAAATTTGGTAATATTACAGTGATATATTTCGCAAATTTATTAATTTAATCTAAATTTGGCAAAAAGTATTTTTCTGTGAATTGTTCAATAATGGAATTTTGAAAAACAGATATTTAATAAATGTGGAGCTGCTGCTTTTTGGTTACTATTGAAAAATAACTGATAACTTCTAATCCTTATCTCAAAACCATATATTGATACATTGTTTTAATTTTACATTTTCAATCACAAAGATATATAAGTAATATATGCTGATGAGTCATCATGAATTTCTATAGTCACATTTGACCAAAAATGAGTATATTTTTGATTTATTGACATGCTAAGAATGTAATATTCACAAGTATATTAAATTGGTTAAATATTTTTAATTATTTTTAGTTGTTTAGATTATAAAATAATTACCTGAAATCTTAAAAAATGTGCCTTTAAATATTTTAGTTTTATTGCTTCTCTGTGTCAGCCAATAGTATTGTGACTAATACCCGGTTAATAATTTCATTATAAATCAAGATTGAAATGAGAGTAGCCATGCGAGATAATTAATATTATTTTAAGTCAAAACTTACTATTCTGCAACAGTATAAATTTACACTGATTTCTATAACTTAAAATTGAACTTCTTAAATTATAACTACACATATAAATTAGGAGATTAAAAATTTTATAATTATATTATTCTCAATTATATAATTACATTTCATTGTCGAGGATTTCAATGCATTTGTTCCAATTTCCTATCAGTTGAGATAAATAAATAAATTATTTATGTCATTGAAAAATTGTTCAAGAAAACGCTTGTTACTCGAGTATACAGCAAATAATAATCCATTATTAAATATTATTTAAATTTAAAAATTAGTTTTAGTTCTCAGCTGAAGAAAACTAATAAAAAACCATTTTAATATAGTTTTGCTAACAAATATATTTTTACTTCAAGCCATTTTGATGTATCATCGGTAATCTTTTTTACCAATGAATGGTACATCGAAATTAGAGTAAAAAATAACATTTTAAAGTCATTTATTAAATATTGATAAGTAAAACAAGTTTTTGAAATTTTTTGTTTAGGTTTGGTGTACATTCACTTAAGACCCTACTATGAACAATTAAGCTAAGGATTCCTTTGTAATATTCGTTTCAATTTTTTAAAAATCAAAATTATTTTTCAACTGATTTAATGTGATTTTCTCAGAATGTTTACAGCTAAAATATTCCTAGAAGAAAATATAACAAAAACTATGAAAATATTTATTTCACTTTTATATATATCAATTTTTATTTGATACATGAAACAGCTATGGTGAAAAATATCTATTTTCACGTGTACGCAAATTCATTTTTTATATAGTGTTGGTAATCATTGTAGGGTAATTTATATGTACATGATTCAAAGATTTGAATTAGTGGTTAATAAACATGGTATAAAAAATCATTATTATTGAATTTTATCTGTTGATAACGCCTTGGCTTATTTTTTGTATTCTTATGTGTCAGCTCGCAAACTTTCATGTAGATTTTCAGCAAAACTCCTCACTCTAGTGTAAATTGTAGTTTAATGAAATAGGCTCTAAGGTTCAATAGTTTAATGGCTGATATTAGGCTTTAAAATATCATTGTAATGCTTGGGATAAGATAATTTAATCAAAAAGTGATCTAAAAGTTACATTTATGAATAATTTTAGTGAAGAATTTTATAAAAAAAAAAATATTTGTGATTGTAAATTTGCTAACCAAGAATTAGAGTGTCTATCCATTAGAAATTTATAAAATTTATAAACTATATCAACCATCTTTCATTTGTGCAAATGATTTGTGATTGCAAATTTGTTACCTTAGAATTCAGCGTGAATATTTCTTAATGGCTTTTGTTTTTGTAAATTTTATTTACGTGTTGTAATCCTTGTTCTTTTATAAATTAGGGTACTAATGCGTTCTCAGAATCCCCACTATCAAACAGATTCCAAGATTATCATCAAATTAGATGTATTCACATCTAGTTTGCGGTTCTAGAATTCCACAACTTCAAATGAAGTGAAAAGGTTCAGAGAATTTCGCCACATGCAGTCTACAAGATAAACAGAAGTTGTACCTTGAATGCTGTTAACAACTTTTCACGTTGCACACACTATTTTCATATAGTTTCTATTTTTTTAGCATATTTTATTGCGAATGAATGCATCTTTTCCCTGGATAAAACCAAATGGCACCTTTCTAAATTTTGGGTAAATTAAAATTTGTTGTACATTCTATTTTACAATGTTCACACACACACAAATTGAAGTATATATTATAATAACCATTAAATTCTGCAAAAAAAGTTGAAAATGTTCATGATTGCTTTTCATTTGACTACTTTTAGCTATTTTTGCTTGATTGAGGCTTATATCACCTGAGGCATGAAAATCATGTAATACCTAATTAGTTAAAATTTGCTGAAAATAAATTTTTGCACGAAACAAGCTGTAAATAAATTTCTTGTGTGTTATTTATTGGTTGATGAAGAATTGACAATTCATCTGAATCATGAAAACAAATGGAACAACTTAATTTTTAGATACAAATATAAATTTCACTTAAACCTTTTGTTTTCCTTATCAGTAATGCCAAGCACTTAAAAGGTTATTAATTAAAGAGCAGGAAAAGGATAGATTCTTTTAATATAATACATATTTTTTAAATATAAAAAATAGAAAAATAATAAAAAAAATATTTTTCAAGAAATTATTCTTTTACTTTCTAAATTGTTTCTATATATGATTCTCTAGAAGCTCCCTCCTTAGAATATCACAAACATGTTCAGTTGGATTAAACGCAGAATAATGCACACGTAAGGAATTATTTCGACTAGATAGCTCAGGAGAGATCTGGCATTATGATTCATAAGAAAAAAGGAATCATCACTGATCCATAAGAAATCTATGCTATTGTCGAGTGACTAAGTTAGAATAGTTACGAATAGTTATCGAAGCAGACTAATTCCTCTAAATTAGAGATAGAATTCCTCTAAATAAAGCTAGATCGAATACCACGTTCTTTGCAGATGATAATGGGGTTAATATCAGTGTCGGACAGCTGGAAATCTGCTCTATTCATCTCTATACATAAGAAATGTTGTTCTACCTTGCTTCTCTGCGGACATCAATAGCCTGTTGTTATAGAAACTTAAGCAATATAAATATGCACATTATAATCAGTCTGTGTGTGGATGTTATTCTTCAACCAATTACAAGGAATACAATGTTAACACGTTCTAAATAAGCTACTGAAATAAAATTAAGTTGAAATATAAACTTTTTGTAAGCGTTCTATTGAAAAATACATTTTCATTTCACATGTTGCGTGACAGCAACTTTATCATAATATTCAATTCACATTTCTTGCCTTCAAATCTCCATTTTTTTAATGATAATGATACAGCGGAAGTTTCCGCTAACACAGAATTGTTTCACCCACTTTTAAAAGACCAATATTCCTGAATTTCAAATGGGAAACTCAAATCGACATCTTGAATTACAGATTTGGTTACATACTGAATGCAATTTTTCGTTGTGTATCTAAACTGAGTTTTCCCTTCTATTGAAATAATTTTGATAATTTTGAAATTATCAAGCATCTTTATTTTCTACATTAATTTCTTAAAAAAAGTAATATTGATTAAAATAAAGTATCCTTTACACATGCTATTATTCTTAAATAAAGATGATGTAAAAAATGCTGTTTTGAATAAATTTTATAATGAGGGAGAGCAAAATGCCTCTATGTATATATATGCAACTTGCACAAATCTGCATTTGTTGACGAATTTCACTGAACTTCTGTTTTAAAATCTAAGGATAATTCTAAGATAAGTTTAGAAGCCCTAACATAATGCTAATTAATTAATAACTTGACACTGTTTCTTAATAATATTTCGCGTCATTAGGCGTGGGGAATCAAATATTTATGAGAACAATGCGAGCGTATTATTTGTAAGAGAAGGTTGGCTTAACTATTTCAGAAAAGGATAGGAATGAAGCTCAACAATCTATGAAATTGATAGATATATCAGCGGTAATTTTTGTTGTCTTCAGAAAAGTACTAAGAACATTTGTTTGCATTTTCTGAATGCATGCTTGAAATCATGAGTTACATCGAATAGAACGAAAACATTTTAAACTACTCAGTAAACACAGGTCTATTGCCATCCCCGTGAACCCATATCGGCAGTGAAGGATGTCAGATGACACTGACACGATGGTTTTGTAACGATATCTGTTTTAAATCAGCAAACGCTATCAAAACTTTTATTTTAATGTTACCAGAAAGCGATTTCTTAGCCCTAATACAACTGACAGCCGGTACTTGGCGAAAGTTGGCTGACAAATATAATAGATTTAATTCACCAAAATACCGCGTGAATGCATTGACGACACCGAAGGACTAAGTGCTTATGTCAGGCATTAAAGTGAAATAGTGAATGAAATAGTTTTTGCACAAATAAAGAATTTACTTCTTTCAGCATATTATACACACATTCTTTGTCAGCTTTATTAATATTGTAAAATGCAACGAAAGATTCATGGGTTTCTAAGCTGTTATTTATGTAATGGAAAACACAGTTATTTGTTTATGAAATGAAATATCCTGAGTTTCTTCAATCATTGCAGAAAAATAGCATGACTCTTTTATTTTACTTTGAATATAGTTGTTGATTTGCGATTTCCATAAATTAAGAATATCACTTTGACGATCTTTAAATGCATAAAAATAGGATTTCCCGTTATATTTGAAAAATGTTTCAGTTAATGGGTAGTGTTTAGATCCCAAATCTATTAATTTAAAAAAAGTGGCTCTACTATTAGAATTTATTCTTTCTTCGTGTCATCCCAAAGCAATTCCTTGACTTTCATAAAAAAAACTAATTTCTCACATTTTTTTAAAAAATATTTGCGGTTTTCTTCAGTTTTTTTTAATGTTCATATCTAGCACAAATGGAACCTGATGATAAACTTTCAGTAAACTTTACAAAACATTTTACAAACTTTTTTAGTTTTTATGTGAGTGGCAGAATTTATGAGATTTAATTTTTTTTAACCGCTTTTGGCCAGCTACTGAAAATTTTAATGGTAAATGTAGATTCTGTATATCCTTTATTAGGATCTAAAAATGCTCTGTATCAAAAACAAAACATTTTATTTGCTGAAGTATTATATCCTAATTATCTGTACTCATTGTACTCCTCTTTTCCAAACTAACGATTTCTTTTCTCGACAGCGAAAATAAAAAAAGTTCACGCTGATAAGAATCTAAAGTTGAATTTCCAGTGGCGCTTTGAAAATTATTGCAGGGTCTCTTTCATGAATTACAAGCAAAATGATTGAACTTATTTAAGGACCTTCGGCTCTGGGGCATAATATTAAATCCATTATCATTCGTCCTCTCTCTCTCTCTCTCTCTTTATATTATTGAAGTGAGATCATTGTGGATTTCCATCAGATTCCAAAAGCACATAAACATTTTCAATTATGTTAAAAATTTTTATGAAAAAGTCCCCATTGGTACCACGCATTTTAGAACTCATGATTGATGAAGTTGAAGGAAAAAATCATTTTAATATGAGTGTATGCTTACAGCAAAATTATATTCGGCTGCAGTTTTTCTTTGCAGTGCTGAAAGGAAATCGTTCCCAGCCAGTAAGGGTTGAAGGCCAGCTCGCCTTTTTCGTGCTAGTAGTTTGGTGACTTCTCGTATTGTAATGTCACTTCTAATAATGAGAAAAAATTTCGATTCAGTTGCCACAAGTGAGCATTTAATGATTACTCAAGAAAAGTGTAATAAGCGAGGAAGAATAGCTGTTGCAGATCATTTCATATCCAATTTTAAATCAATCCTTTCTTCATTTTTATCATCCGAAAATTTAGGAGTGCGATCGCATACTCGCGTGCTCCAAATTTGCCACCTATGGTTTTATCATTGGATTTTTTTAACTACAATTGAGACGTGGATATATAATTTACAAGTTTATTTAAATTATGTGTTTGTTATTAAGCAATATTAAACTGCAAATGACAGTTTATAAATTATATATAAGGGGTTTCGTTCATTTCCTGTTAACTTTTGTATGCATGAATATACTGCATATGCAACTCCTGAACTTCAAGGAACTATCTTATATTTCTAAAATTGATTTTTAAGAACACTACTTATATTTACAGTGATTACTTTTCATTTTCGAATGAGCAATGAACAAAATTCGAAAATTCATTTTTATTTAGCATTATGATTTCATTTCAATTTTACAGTATTTATCTTATGTTTAATTTCATAATGGATTCTAAAGATTAAATATGTTACAAGAGCTCTAATATTAAAATAAAAATAGAGTATTGAAATACTAAAGAAAATGAGTTATTCGTGTAAGCAAATTTCGAATATAAATTTCCATAATTTCTTGAATGTATATATGTCATTTCTTTAAGCTTAAATTTTCAAAAAGTCAAACGAAAAATCTATTTTTAAAAAGAAATATTTTTTATACAACTATTTATATTTTACTTATAAAATAAATTTCAATTCATTCAATGAAACAGAATTTTTGGATCAATATGAGAATAAAATTTAAAATAGTATTAAAATATTTTATTCAATTAATTTTATTGTTAAATAAATAAATAAATAAATATATATACATATATATATATATATATATATTATTATTATTATTATTAATATTTGTTAGATATTACGCAATAAATTTTTCTAATGATTATTAAAAACAAACAAATAAGTTTCCTTTCTTACTTAAAACAAAAAAAAATCGGTAAAATTTTACAACCAGATACGGGTTTGGCGCGATTTCTAATTTCCGGGCCTTGTGCTCACAATTTTCCTGCCAACCTAAATTATGTCATTTCACACAACATTCGATTTTACAAATCGCAATCGCACTCAAAGTTTGAATATCAAAATCTATTTCTGATTTCTGAAATATTTCATTATATAATTACTCTCTCTACGGAAGTTTTACAATTAATACCTAAAAATTTATTTCCCAAATTGTTCAAAGATTATATATCACAAAGCAAATATAAAATAACAAATATCAATACTACTATTCCTATTTGGTCATTAAAATACACTTAACTTTTCATAATTTTGTTATTTCAATTAATCAAAAGAATCCAAACATTTTGCAAATATACCGTATATAAAAATATCAAAAAGGTGTTAAGAGTTGCGCAACAAATCTAAATCATTAATATAAATAACATACTTTTTGAAAAACTTGGATTTTAATCAATTGGTCTGTGGCGCCCTATTCAATAAGACAACTGTATAAAAATCAATCTAGCACAGGAGACAACTGAGCAATAAAGCTAAATCAACAACGTAAATAACATACATTTTTATGAAAATTCCAGTTTCTAATTAACAAGCATTGCAACTCACGGTAAACCTAAATACATGTCAGATATTTCTGTGCAAAAGTTAATGAAACAACATAAATACACAACAGCAATTTCGATCGAATAACATATAAAGTAAAAGTATTCACATCATCATCACTTGCAGAAGAGTTGATTTTTTTAAAATGCAAATTCAAAATTTCGTACCTTTTACTTGCTACTCACAAAATTAAAATTTATAAATTTAATTCCCTTCAAAACGAAGTATAACTTTAAACATTTAATTTAAAACGGATGCACATTTAAAGCAAAATATAGCTTCAAACACTTAAATTTCAATCATCAGCAAAAGAAACAAAAGGTTAGTAAAATTCCCAGCAAATTTCGCGTATACACTAATCAAGTTACTTTATAAAATAGCAAGAAACCATTCCGGCGCAGTAATCCAAAGGTTTGGCACATTTGTCACCTGTACCAGTTGGTAGGATTTAGTCAAGAAATCAATTTTTACAAAATTATTTTTCTATTCCATTTATAAAATCAGTTTTAATCTGTACTAAGAAAGCTTGAGCAACACCGTCAAATAATGTCAGATACCGTTGGGTGTATACATCCTTCATATGGCTCTACCATTCAGTATGTTACCCCTTATAACAGAAGCATATCTTCTTTCACTGTGCTTTTGTAGTCAGCTTCTCAATATGTGCGTGAAAGGAAGCCTTATTTCAGCACGACTCTTTATCAGGGAGAATCTAGAAATTTATGTATTGTCTCCAGGGCTAGGGAAAGAAAAAGGCTTTCTCAAATGCTCCCCAAAACTGACACCGGAAATAGCCGTTGATGAAGTAGCCAGGCATTGAAGAAGAATAAGCTGCCTGGAGTTTCTAAGCAAAATATTTATTTTTTACTTTTAAGCTCAATTTTTATTTTAATCAGAGTGAATAAAATACAAATGCCTCTCAAATATTAGGTAAATTTGTAATTACTATTTAATAAACCCTCAAAAATTATTATTAATGCTCAAATTAACTTAGAATTATGTAACCAATATAAAAATATATTTACCTATTATCTTCAGTTTGTCTTGATATTTTTACTATTGACTCATTTCTTGTTTTTTGTTGAACTTTATAATGAGATACTATTGCTGCATTTCTATTCAAATGCTTTATTCGCATAAATGTTTGCATAAATGTTCTCTTTTATGTATAAATGCGACGAAAAAGTTTAATTGCATTTCAAAATTTACTGTGGTAAAAGAAAATTCTATTTCATTTATTAAGTTGCAATGACATTTTTCTATTTAAAAATGTATCGCCATTAAATTTGCGAAAAATTATGTCCATTTGTTTTATTGTTTCCATCCATGGTTTTGTTGGAATAGTAAGACCCTCAGCAGAAATTAAAGTAATCCACTTGGAACGGTTAAGCATCTTGACTGCATTTCTTGATATATTTCCAAGTGAATTACCTTTCATTTTATAAACAATATAACCTGCCACATAAACCATAGCTTCTTTTTCAAATGGGGATATATTATAATTTAGATTGGAAGAGGCTGGCTCATTTTCCCATGATATGGTAAAAGATTAATTATGAGAGTTCAAGATTTAATTCATCTTGAGAATCAAAAGAATTGATAATTTCTTAAAGTTCTTTTACATTCAATGCAGAGTTTAACATTTCACTCGTTAATTAAACGTCTGGCCCATTTTCTAAAGAGTTTACTTTCGGTGACAAACTAGATAATTTATGTGCGAGCAATATTTTTCAAATGAATAATTACTTCAGAAAAAGAAGTACGGTTTCTGAATCTCCCGAGGCCTCTGATTTGACTGAAGAGACCTTCGTAAGCATCTTGAGAAAGTTGACTTGTTAAAATATATGTTGCATTTACACAGATTTCAAGTCTTCATATAATCCATAAAGAGAAGGAATTGAAATAATAGTTCCTTTATTAAAATGTAAAACCGATTTTTTTCCAAATACCTGCAAATTTAAAACTTCTTCCTTGATTGCGTTTCAAGTTTCTTTTTGAGCATCAAAGTATATTCGCATTCCAAAAGCAGATTTTAAAGGCTTGTTAATGGGTGGTTTTGGTACGAAACTGTTCATTATATACAATAAATTTTGTATCAATGAAAAGAAGGCATCCACTTTACTGTTTCCAGGGAAATCTATTATTGATTTAGCAGTAGCTTCTGAAAATGGAATCTTTGCAGGTGCACCCTTTAATTTCTTTTGATAGTTAGAAGTTGAGATTCAGTGTATGACAATTTTTTTATTTCTCCAACATCTTAATCAATATCTCACATAAGATACTAAAATTTATTACAGTACAGTCACGCAAAATCAAACCACTATCTAAAAAATGGTTCTCAATAGCTTGATATAATGTGGCATATAAGTGAAAACTTATAATTTCTTTATATCCTTTGAAGGGTGAAGAAAAAATGATTTGTCAATGGTTACTTCCATTTCTTTCCATAAAGTATAACAACCACCAAGATCCGAAATCATTGCTCGAACTTGAACAATAGTGAGTTCAACTTCTTCTATTACAGAAAATATAAGCCTTTTTATTCATTTTACAATAGAAATCAAAAAGTAATGGCTATTTCCAAGCGCAAATTAATCCTCTTAGTAAAATAATTTGAACTTTACAAAATGGTCCTAGTATTTCATCCAATGAAGAGTTGTAACATTATTTCAAATTTCTGTGCATTTCATCAAAGCTCAAAGTACATTTCTTTTCCGAATCGTTCAAAGTTTCGCAATTTTTTTTCATCAATAACAAATCTTTCAAAATTCCAGGCAGGTTAAACTGGGAGCACTATCTTTTCAATGTACTTGACCTGGCATATTTAGTCCTATTTTATTTCACCAAAAATCGTAAGTTTTTGAAGATAACGATCGAATCAATGTACATTTTAAATTCATATCCGATGACCAATTTTCTTTTTTCTAATTTTCTAATTTTTTAAATTTATTTTCCTTATCTACACGCTTATAAGAGAATAAAACATTTACCTCAATCTTCCTAAATTTAATATTCTCTTTTTGAAGCAATTTTATTTTTGTTTTTAATTTCGATATTTCGTTTAAAAACAATTTTTTATTTGATTTTAATCGTTTGATGATCCTTGTAGTTGTTGAACATCGACTTCTTTTTTGCTCATTTTTAAGGAATTCCACAGTATTTTCTGCACAAAATATTCTGTTTTTCAATTCCTCCATGTTTTAAGTAATCACTGCATTTAAGACATTCACAATATCACCATCATATTGATTTTCTGTATGACAAAATTTATGTGGACTCAAAAATTCTATTCCTTAAAAAGCCTTACTGATATTCTTTTCTTTTGTTTCTGTTTTCTTAGAGTATTGTGAATAATATTTAAATCAGGCAATTTAAGATAAGCCAGAGCCATCAATTTTAGTATTTTTCTCTTTGGGAAACCAAGTAGTCGATTTTGTATGTCGCCCATGTATTCATTCTGATCAAAATGTTCACTGCACACATTACATTATATATCATAAAGAGAGTGTTAGAGAATACTAACTAATAAATTAATCTCTATCTCTAGCATTCTTGATGTTGATTTTGTCACTTCTTCGACATCTTTGCACCCATTCCTTTTAAAGCTCTTTTTCTTTTTCTTTTTTTTTTTTTTGGAAATCGGTGAAATATTATGTTTTTCTTTTGCATTTTAGTATGTATTTGAACGAGTAGCGACAAAAAAAACACCATGTTTTCCTTTTTAAAAATACGCTTACTTAAAATTAGAACATTAACATAGAACAAGGCAAAATGAATGAGAAAGTAGCAACTAAACACAAGCTAGCATAGATAATGCCAGCCAGTCGATGCCCAGTGACGTCATGCTCTTCCCCGTTGTGGGGTCATAGCGGCATTTGACACCTCAAACTAATGAGCCTCTCTTTTATAACACTCTCTCACGAGAACACTTGCCCCGAGAACCCTGCCCGTCTTATCCACTGGTCCCACTCTCACAACCCAAGAGCCAAGACTTCGTGGTGTGATCCAGACTTCTTAATGCCCTTACTGCGTGGGACACAGGTGTTGCCAAGGAGATGCTCTTGTGTGGTGTTGAATCGTTGGTTTGTAAATTACCTAACTATGTTTTCAGCATTTTAGCTGAAATACCATATATATATATATATATATATATATATATATATATATATATATATATATATATATATATATATATATATATATATATATATATATATATATATATAATTAACAAACAGAATAAGGCAGTATGATATACGCTTAAGTAAGGATTATGATCGCCTCACAAAAAACGAGTCTACATCAAAAGCAAAAGGTGTGTTTCATTTTATGCGTTTTATCAAGCTAAGTCCTGTAAAGCCATCATGACAGCATTTGATGAAAGGGACTGAAAGAACAGTAATAACATCCTAAGCATATTCATGCAGTATAATAAAGATGTGCAGTTGTATCTGAGTCCATTCATTAAATAGAATGGACTCGGATACAACTGCACATCAGGTGCTTAATTGTATATAGCTAAATGTAATCGTCCCTAATACGAGCCTACATGTTGTAACCTTATCTAATCCTCTAGTAATAAATTACTATTTATAGCCCCTACATATAACATGGCTACGCAAATAAGATACGTCTCTATAGATATGACCATTCACAATTCCTCGTGGAAAAAAAAAAACTTTAGTTTCGCCGAGATCACTCAAAGAAGTACCGTTCCAAACTCAGATATTCCCTTCATCTCTTTCTTATAAGTTGTATGGAACAATACTAAGACTATAAAAATAGAGATCTGCAGAGCTCGTTTCTACATATATCAGTGTTAAAAAAACTAACAAGATTAAAAGACGCATTTTTTTTCATAACTGGACACGTTTTAAGTTTTTTTCCTCTAAATCAAATAACACCTCCAAAAATAAAGAACTCCGTAGTGATATGCTGTCTACTCAAACATTTCTTTGTGGTGTGATGTACAGATCCAGTTGTGATTATCCTCTTTAGACTACTTACACGAAGTGTTAAATAGACATTAATAGAAAATAAACTATAGTATAGAATCTGAATTGAATTGGAGCTAAGACTATTCGCTCGTGGGCTAAAATATCTGCCATCGGCGTTATTTCTGGCTATTTTTGGTTGACCATTCTAAAAACAACTGTAAGTTGAAATAGTTTCCGAGAGAAGTTTAGAAATCACATTTTACCATCTGGCTCTCTTACATCGTTAATTCTTTGATTATATTATACACTGAAGTCATTGTTAGTAGCTCAGACTTTTTTTTGACAGCAAAATTTGTGGTCTTGATTTCAAACACTTTTTTATGACCCTCGCTGATAACAAATTTCGATTACAGCTTTATATTTAATACCTTTCATTGAACAATTTATTCAAATTTAAAATGAGTCGACTTTTTTTCTTAAAAATTTAAACTTCATTTTCCTGACCAAACTTTTAATTCCTTTAGAAAATTTTTCCCTTGCTTCCAAATTATTATAACTTAGTAAATAAATTGAAAATGCGTGACTTCACTTATAATTTAAGCAAATCATGTTTTTAGAATTGTGTTAAGAGAAAAAATTTTCATTATTAAGAGAATATTTTTAAATTTAAAATGTAAATATTTTACTTTTCTAGTGTAAATAATTGATTCAAATAAGAATTTGCTGAATTTGACTTGTAGGACTTAAAGCTGCTTCTAGGTTTTCTAATGCATTTCCTTTTGCACGCAAATGATGTCTTCATATTATTACAAAAGTTGAGTTATTCTAGATTCTTTTCTTTTGGTATGAAAGCAAAACTTAGTAGTTTAAAGTGCAATTTATTCAGCTTAGTGCAATTTTATTCAGCTCTAACACATCCACACATATACAGTAGCATGTTTAGATATATTAAAAGTTTTATTTAAAATCTTATTTTCGAATGACAGTTTTTATAATTCCCTTTTAGAAATGAATGTTAAAGAAGTTATAAAAGATACATCACTACATCAATACATTATAGTTAAATGCATTTTATTCAATTTAAATATTTACAGATTATTCCATTTTATTAAAGAAAAGCTGAATTAAAAATATTAGCCAAATTGTTTTATTTATGTAATCCAGTTTAGTATATATATCAAAATATGCTACTCAAATGAAATTAAATTTAAGAAAAGATTAATTAAAATAGTAGTTATTCAGATTATTAAATTAAATAGTTTTAAGTTTAGTTAAGTTTAATTTCACTGTATGATTATATTGTCGCTTCTAAACTCATGAAATGTTAATTTTTACGTGTTATAGTGTACAAATGAATCAAAATATATAAGAAAATAAAAAAGTAGGAAATGTTAACAACAATAAAAATATTATATTATAATGAACAATGTGTGTGTGTGAGAGAGAGAGAAAGAGAGAAACGATAACCTAACAAACATAAGAAACAATTTCAGTCCAGATATTCAGTGTTTCGCCCAGTTTTATGAAAAATTTATTCAAATAATTGTGGATGTACAGTTTCGTTAAGAATATATATATATATATATATATATATATATATATATATATATATATATATATATATATATATATAGATAGATAGATAGATAGATAGATAGATAGATAGATAGATAGATAGATAGATAGATAGATAGATAGATAGATAGATAGATAGATAGATAGATGGCAAGTTTTCATCTTAGAAAAGCACAGAGAACTTCATATAGAGTTAGTTTCTGATCACAATGTACACAATTGAAACATTTTTCCGAATAAAAGTTTTTATTTGAATGTAGATGCGAAAGATAATACAAATAAAAACGTATTCTTCAGAAAGGCTTGTAAATGCATCCTCTCTTTTTCATTTCCAAATTGATAGGAAATTTATGTTCTATAATGTGATAAGTTATTTGTTAATTTAGAATGATGTTAAACAGTTAACAAAAATTATATTGATGTGGCTAGATTCTCCTTCTTAATCCAGTAAAATACACAGCTGTTCATAAAATTTGTAACAACATGAACGAAAGCAAATAAAAATGATAATAATTGTACGTAAACAGTATGGCATGAAAACTAAAATTATTAATTTTGCAAGCAGTTTGTTTGCAGATATTTAAAATTTGTAAGAACTTTTGCAATCTTTTAGAAGACTAAACGGCCCTCTCTTTCTTACCTGGATAGAGATGGAATTAAAAAGGGTTTAAATGACAGAAACTGGCAACTCGTTCACTGCTTCTACAAGTCTATGCCCCAGTTCATCAATCGTAAAAGAAGGGTGTGAATCAGTCAGTTTCTTTCAACCGGTGAAAGGGCTAGAAACCATGCAGACAAGAAGAGCCATCCAATTTTTTTATTTCAAAAAAGATCAGAACACAGCGTTCAATACGTGATTTTGCATTATCTTGTTGAGAGAGGGCATTCCGCAGACCAAGAATATAGGGCTCAACCTCTGGCCATAAGATGTCAAAAATGTATTAATCATCAATTAAATTATCGTCGGTCTGAACTAGAGATATGTGTGCTGTGTACATAATGTCTGCTATTCCATCACACCTGATGCAGTGCCTGTGTCACGATATAGAATGCACAACTAAGTAATGAGCACATTCCCCTGAGAACTTCCAGAAACTTATACAGTAGTCAGAATGCTGTTACACAGAACCATATGATTCATCTGAAAAAATGATATTGAGACATGTATTTGTCCATCTTTTTCGTTTGGAGCATCAAAATCACCATCTATCCTTATGCTGCAATGTCAAGGGAAGGCAAAATAATGTTACCTGTATTGGTAGTCCATGCTACTCCAAATGTCGTTGCACTTCAGGGACTCATCATGGCCAAGTGGTAAGACAGGATTCTTCAGAATGAAAGGTTCTGTGTAAGATCCCAATCATTATGGTGAATACCAGGAGATGGTGCGCTTTTGCCTTCTGCATACCTGTCACTTTGGATGGGTTCTTGGGAGGCATCCAAGTTTCCTCCCTTAAGACACGTGAATACAGCCCACTATCTATGAAAATTCCTCTTGGAAAGAAATTCATATTGGGGTTATTAAAATGCTTTGAAATAGTCGTATATCCTTAGGTTATTCACCACACGGTGTCTAAGAAACCTCTTCGCACTGTGTGATATTGGATGTGCTGCAAATCAGCCCATTTTTTGACTAGTGGTCCACGATGTTGCCCAGTTTTGCAAGCATAACTTTACAAAATGTCCACCCTCTCAAGCGTTAGTTAAGGGAAGATGAGAAATCCTTCATTCCTATCAGCATGATCATCAGCAAGCCATTGATTCCATGTTCCCCTGACACTAGTACTATTTGGATCAGTACGAGTGTCACCAAGGAACAAAAATCTACACTTTATGTATACAACTATCCTGCCTGAGATAGTCTCTGTACAAAACTTTTCTTTTTGTGTAGTCCTTCATATATAATTTGTTCTATTTGTGTCATCTAAATGCACTGAATCCGAGCTGGTAAATGAATGGTTAGCTCTCTTATCTTCGGTTCAACAGTTTGTGGGTTTGAATCCCACCTTTTAGGCATATATGTTTATAGTGGTTTTCCGAATCCTTTTTAAACTAAGTCCTGGTTTAATTATAGTCCTTGTGTGCAAAAAATGAACACAGTGAAAAAGAAAAAAAAAACAAACCTAAATGCACTGAAATGCTAATATTCTCATTTGCATACTTCAAACTATCCTTTTTTTAACAAGATTTCCAATTTGCAAGATCATTACTTTCTGGAGTTACAATTTTTATGCCCAATAGTATATTTGAAAGAGGGAAATGTTTTTAAATTATTTATAAAGTAAAACTTTAATTTTTCTATTTAATGTGAAACTACAAATTAAAATTTCAGTGGCCTTATCAGTACTAAAATTTAGAAATAAACAAAGATTCTAAAAGTAAATTATTGCATTTTTCTATTAATCATTGTGATAAAAATAAAATATGGTAATTTTGCAAAA
The DNA here is from genome assembly GCA_037975125.1 of Latrodectus hesperus. Lineage (NCBI taxonomy): Eukaryota > Metazoa > Arthropoda > Arachnida > Araneae > Theridiidae > Latrodectus > Latrodectus hesperus. The sequence goes on along the minus strand of CM075854.1, from coordinate 10,833,830 downwards.
AGATTTTAGTATTCATGGTAAAACCATAAATTACTTTTTTGGTTATATCAATGCTTTAAGAGAAGCCTTATTTTTCACATACAAATACCATTTTCAATCACCAAATGCCAACCATTAGACAAGGAAAATATTTTATTACTGCATTGCGTTTCTAGCTGCCCATTTCTAGCGATAAAAATCGCTGGATGACCATCCTGTAATTATGAACAACGATCAAGAAATATGGTTGACACCAGAACAACTGTGTAAATTTCATGTGGATAGCCATGAAATTGCAGAAAAGAGGTTCTCGTGCCATCAGTACAATGATTGCTCAATTCAGCAGGAAGGTTATGCATACAGTGAATGTAAAAAGTGTTCGTACAGTACGACATTTGATTTAAAGGAGATCCATTCATAAAAATTATAAACATAAATTCCATTTTAATTAATTATAAATATATAAGAGAACATGTTTTCGCTAGATTCATGTGAAATTTACACAAAAATAATTTTATACATGAATAAATTTTTACAAAACTGAAACAATCCAACATCTTGTGGTGTAAAAAGTATTCGTACATCAAGCATATTTTGGCTAATACAATCATAATATTTCAGCTAATACCTTGTAGGATATCCTTTAGCTCGAATTGAGAGCCTTGAGTCTATTTGGCATCGATTCCACCAATTTTGCTGTTGTTGAGCTAAATATGGCGTCCCATTCTTGATTAAGAGCTGACTCCAAATCAGTTTTTATTAGAAATATGTCTGGATCTGATATTTTTATCAAGAATGTCCCATAAATTCTAAATGGGGTTGAGGTTCGGCGATTGAGGAGGAAATTTCATGAAATTTGGGGTATTATATAGTATCCAGAACCTTGTGTCTAGGTCTGTGTGCTTGGGATCACTATCATGCATGAAAACGTAATCACAATTCAAAATTATTTTTGTTGCACTAGGAGCTAAATTATTGTTTAAATGTCAATGTAAAGTTGATGATTTATAATGCCTTTAATAAATACTAATTTGCCCACCCCAGAAGCACGCATACACCCCCAAACAAGCAGACTTCCACCCTCATGTTTCATTGTTGACACTAAATTCATAGGATGCATTTCAGTATTGTGCTTTCTCCATACCATTCGTCTTCCGTCCGATCCAAATATGTTGTATTTACTTTCGTCTGTAAAGATAATCTTTTTCCAGAAATCTGGACTTTCATAACGTATTGCTTGGCGAAAAACAATCGCAGCTTCCGATTCTTCTCACTAACAAAGAATTTTCGTCTCGCCACACGGTCATGGAAACCTTCATTTCTGCATGCATTTTGAACAGTACTTACGGAGACTGCTGTTCTCATGTTCTTCAGTTCTGATGTTAATGTAGGAGCACTTACAAGGTGATTATAAAAAAACTTTGCCAACATCTGCACTTCTAGCGTCCATTCTATTTAACCGATCAAGATGATATTTCAAATATAGTTCTTTTGAGATATGCGCTCGAGATTCTGTGAATGGCAACACAGTGGCCCTCGCGGTTACAGTTATAGTGACAGAAACTCGAAATTTTCGAATGGCAACGTCTACTTTTTACCATCGCAAAATGTTCAGCACATGCGAAAACCCTAAATAGCGTTGAAACGGTACCGATATGTCTAAAAACGGACGTGTTCTGCAAACACAAAAAGAGTTCTGAAAACCGGCCAATAAAACACGATCTGGCCGCACGCAATAAATTTGCATGTGACAGAGTCAAGAAACCAATCACAGAACGCCGGTCGCCAGATATTCAGCGTGGAAACCTATAAAATACCAAGCGGGTATGCGAAGTCGTCATTCGGGAACTCGCACATGCCGACGATATGAGTCTTCCTAGGAAAGTTCGCGGTGAATTGATCAAACTCTATTACCAAAATGGGATGAACGCTGCGGAAGCCTTGCGTGTGTATCGCCGCAATCATCGACAACGATGCGGCCCATGTACTCTGCAAGCTCTGCGTGATTTAGTGCGGAAATTCGAAGATACAGGCTGCACCTGTGATAAACAGCGCTCCGGACGGCCAACTGTTTCTGAGGACGTTGTCATGGAAGTGCACCATACAGTGACTGCAGGACACACAGAAACCGCAAGAGGCATAGCGCGCGTGTTGGATATTCCGAACTCAACGGTCCGCAAGCTTTGCGCTCGGTACTTCACATGTTTCCCTATCGGTTCCAGCGCGTCCAGATGTTGGAGCCGGGTGACCCACAACAACGTCTGGACTTCGCAAATGCATTTTTGTTACGATATGATGCGGATAACGACTGACCACTTCGCATACTATGGACGGACGATGCGCATTTCACCTTAAATGGCAGCATTAACACAAAGAATTGTGTGCACTGGGGAGAGACGAATCCTCATGTTGTGGCGCCAGTACCATTATTTGACGCCAAAGTGAATGCGTGGTGCGGCATTACAGCTACATTTGTTCTGGGCCCGTTCTTCTTTGAGGAAACGACCCCGACTGGCCCTGCAACATGTTCTGTAACGGGCCCTCGGTATGCAGCCATGCTGAAAAATTATGTCTTACCGGAGTTGCGTCGGCTGAATGCACTCAATGACATTGTTTGGATGCAAGATGGCGCACCTCCACATATAGCGAGGTCAGTTAAAAGGCTCCTGGATCAGCATTTTGGTGATCGCATCATCTCACGCTATTATCCTTTTCCGTGGCCTGCGCGATCCCCAGATCTGACGCCTATGGATTTCTGGTTTTGGGGCTATCTCAAATCCAGAGTTTATCTGTGCAATCCTCAAACATTGTTGGACTTAAAGGATTCTATACGGCGTGAGATTGGAAACATCCCTCGTGCCATGTTGCGTGCAGTGACATTGTCCACCGTCTCCCGCATGCAATGCGTAATTGCCTGTGATGGCACTCATGTGGAAAATGTTTGAAATTAATAAAGATTTTTTTCTCTATGTGTTCTCATCATTGAGCAGTGTCTTGTCTCTGTCGTATGCATTATTCCTCCATGCGCCTTGAAGAACTGTTTGTATGTGTATAACACGTCGGTTTTCGGACATATCGGTACCGTTTCAACGCTATTTAGGGTTTTCGCATGTGCTGAACATTTTGCGATGGTAAAAAGTAGGCGTTGCCATTCGAAAATTTTGAGTTTCTGTCACTATAACTGTAACCGTGAGGGCCACTGTGTTGCCATTCACAGAATCTCGAGCGCATATCTCAAAAGAACTATATTTGAAGTATCATCTTGATCGGTTAAATAGAATGGACGCTAGAAGTGCAGATGTTGGCAAAGTTTTTTTATAATCACCCTGTATTTTGGGATCCTTCTTTAATGAACGTACCAGAAACAGTTTGTCAGATGATGTTAATAGACATGGTCACCCGGTACGAGAACTGTTTTGCACCGTTCCAGTGGCAACAAACTTTTTTTATGATTGACTGCACAGTTGAACCGGGTCTACCAATCATATCAGAAATTTTGTACGATTTACCATTTTTACGGAGCTTTAAAATCAGTTCTCTTTCGGAAACACTTGTCTCTCTACTTTTACGACCCATTACAGAATTTCTAGTTTCTAGCTACATTAAAATTTCCATTAAAGAACCTTTTAAGTAACTTACAAAATGATATCAATTACCTACATCTTAATGGCCATAAACCAATAAAAAATATAACTGAAAAACATTTGCATTTCTTTTAGTGTACGAATACTTTTACACCATAAGATGTTGGATTGTTAGTTTTGTAATTATTTATTGATGTAAAAAATTATTTTAGTGTAAATTTCACATGAAACTAGTGAAAATATGTTCTATTATGTATTGATAATTAATTAAAATGGAATTTATGTTTATAATTTTTATGAACGGATATCTTTTAACTCAATTGTAGTACTGTACGAATACTTTTTACACTCACTGTATGCAAGTATCAGGAACAAAACGTGACAGGCAACGTGACCATACAGAAAACACAGGATGTGGGTGCTCAAGACTACAATAAAAGGAAGAAAATAGACACAATTATATATAGACATTCGCTGAAAGTGCAAGTGAAATCTTTCATAAAACATGTCTAAAATAACACTTGGAAGACTTCACATGTGGAAAAATGATAGAAAAGCTGGAAGAGGGTGAATGTGACCGTGTGACTAATCAAACTAAAGAGTTTGAAATCAACAAAAATATCGTTTCACGAACTTAGGAAGGCTTTCAAAACAGAAACAGCTCAGCAAAATTTTTTAATGTTCACCGCAATAAAACAATTACCGCAGAGGATCGGTATATCGTCTTGTAGCTCAAGAGTCCAAAACCAGTCAGTAAGCACAATTGCTCAGTAACTGTACAGCAACTAATCAACAAGTGTTGCGGTTTACTGTGTCCAAACACTTTCACAAAAATGGCTTATTTGCTCTGACGCTGTATCCCATTAAAGTCTACAGATGCCACCGTTTAAAGTGGTGCACACACGCAAGAAGCACAAAAACTGGACATCTCATAAATAAAGCCGTCCTCTTTACTAATGAAGGTTGTTTCAATGCCACAATAGTTTCTTAAAGAGAGTTCAAGACATGATTTCCTTCAATAGCATCTCGGAAAGAGATGTTATCGTGGTACTGGAATTGTCTGTGGAGGAATTGCGCTGAATGGCTGGACTGAGCTCCATGTTTTCGACAAAAGATCTGTAACTGGAGATCACTATTGTATAAAGAAGTGATCCTTTCACACACGTGATTGTTCCAAGTTGCCAATGGAGCAAAATTCATTTTTATGGATGCAATACATGGCCATACCATATTCCTGCTGTCCAGTAGCTGCTGAAAAGGGAAAATATCAATCGAATATATTGTCCAGTGTACTCCCTGATTTAAATCTTGAAGAAAATGTGTGAAATGTGCTTTGAGGAGAGACCTTGTAGCACTATTATATCCTCCGGAAAACAACCAACAACTGAAACAACAAGTGCTGATTGAGGAATGGGCACTTTTACATTAAGAACTATTGAGCAATGTATCGCTAAATATGGATAGAGTGTGCAAAGCAATCTCATTGCTGCAAGGAGAGGGCATATTCCATGCTAAAAACATTTACTTGTTCTTCTTCTTGGACAATCAAATGTAACAATACTTTGAGTTCAATAGTATTTTTTGCTTGATTTCATGCTGTATGCATTGTACTCATTTTCGTGCAACTATACTTTCGTCATTCTTCAGTTAAAAATATGCTGTCTCATTTCTAAATTTCATTTCTCAGATGATTTCTCGTGGAATTATGTCAAAAAAACACCTGTCTTAAGTTTGGCACACTAGTGCATATACAAATGTTTTTTCCCATAAATTTAAAATAAGAAAAAATGCTATTATTTTTTAAAGAAGTCCCCATTTTAAAATTTTAAATGGATAATTTGTTGCAATATTTTTATTGCTACAAATTATCCATTTAAAATTTAGTATTTTTTTTTCTCCATTAACTCTTTTAATGTTATAACTCTATACTGTGTTTCATATATAAAAATGTTTATTGATCTAAATTTAAATATTACTTGAATTGTTTTTATACGAATTATAAAATAATTCAACTCTACCCTCAATCAATAGTTAAAGCTATCAAACAAATTAGGATAATTTTGTTTATTATGACACAGAGGGGTGGCTGCATTAGCATCACATAGACATCATTGCAATTCCATACGAGATCAGTTATGTTTATTATAAAAAACAAAATTTTTATAGTAGACATAATTCAGTATTTTGTCTATTACTTACAATTCGAACTTTGCCAACATAGAAGTAGCCGCTGGCTTCATTAATAACATAAGCCTTCAAAGACATTTGGTGTCTTCAGTAACAAAAGGAATTGGTGTAAATTTATCTTTAAAATTGTGTGAAAGTAGTTTCTAATAACTAATTAAATTTATTAATTTGTAATTTTATTAGTCAGTGTTTTTTGTTTGAATTATTTCGAAGCCTAGGGAAAAGTGGAAAACGTGGCTATAACATTAGTTACAATAGTGACTAATTGTAAGTGAACACTAGGACTATTTTCGCTTAAACTCAGACTTTATAGATTAATGGTTATTAATGACGGATTCTTCTCCCACAAGGAATGTCACCAGTTTGCGACCTTTTAAAGTTTAATTGTATTTATTTTAAATTTGTACCTAAAATTCAGTTTTAAAGTATGAGACCTTTTCAGGTGTTACGTTTTCCTCATGTGAACATGGGTGTCGGAATCGATGTACCCTAGACAATTCAATAAAAAAACACTTTTTCCATTTCCATTGTCTTCTACTTTTTTATATCTTCCTTTGCTCTACTTTGTAATCGGTATCAATTTTTGCTGTTTTCTTGTGTTTTAACCTGCTATAATCATTAGGTTCTACACTTTATTTCCAGTGGTGTTACACCCCATATGTTGGCCATGTATAACCTCCTGTAAAGAGAAAATTGGAGTCCTAGAATCCTTCAGCGTTTACTTTGGCCTGGCCCTCTCTGTAGAGGGATGGCAAGAGTGATCCCGCTGTCAGTTAATCGGCTGTGTTATGTTAATTGCGGGTTTTCCTCTATATTGTGCATTAGTGTTGGCGTTGCATTTTGGGTTATGCGGGCGTGTCTGCTATAAGTCCTCTTCCCAACTTGTAATACTATATCCTGGTGGTAACCCTGTAGGTGGACGTGATGACTTGGTAGATTATAGTGTTCGTTCTCGTTACCGGAAGATAGTGGGTTCGAATTCCGACTAAACCAAATATCCGTTGTGTTCACTAATGGTGACTGAGGCACATTAAAAATGTCGTGGTTGCAATGTCCTCTAAGTGAAATAATAACTCTTAGGCTGGCAAGTCTTGGGGGTCATCTGCTTGGAACCTGTCTCTAAATTATGAAGACATCCACCCGGCTGCTTCCACCAAACTAGTAGACCCTAACTCAAGGCTAGGTACAGGGAAGTATGCTGGTGCAACAAGTAACGATAAGTGCCGAGGCCGACAGTCTCCAGATTTGGTCTGCCTTCCTTTGTTGGGCTCTGATGGGCGTGGGCTTATCAACACGAACCCTCACTTTTCTTATGGGTCCGAACAATTCAGATCATGAGAGAGCCTTAAATGTGCCCCCACTTTGCCTGCAAGATTGATATTTTTCAAAGTTTATATTCATCCAAAACAGTGGAGGTATGCGTAAACAAATACTGAAACGGTTCCGAATACTAAAATTTAAAGCTATATAATATATATATATACTAAAACTTTAAAGCTATAACTGGAGAACCTATTAAAATAAAAAATAAGACCCGGGGATCTTCTGATTGAAAGTTTTTCGATCCAATAATCTAAATCCCTTGGTTTTGTGAACACTTGGAGAAATCCCTGTCAAAACTTCATACCACAAATCCTTATAACAAATTCGTTTAGTGATTTAAGGACTTTTTGACACTTGATATTAAACTTTGACTGTCTCAATCTTCCACATTCAATAAGAGCTGGTCATCTTAACTGCCTTATATAAGACCATATTTCAAACCCATATGGTGCTTCACCTGTAACAGGTATAAACATTTAAAAATGTTTTGCATATCAAAAGCTACTTGTACTCGATGTTCAAGTCTGGAACATCAGAAAATAAACTGTGAATCTGAACCACACTTTATCAACTGGGATGAAAATCATTCTGCATCTTCTAAATCCTACACACAATGGCAAAGTGAGAAAAAATATTCAATGGATAAAAACAACACAAAAAATATCTTATCAAGAAACTATAACACAAATTTAAGATGTCACAAGTCGCTTTAAGAAACTTTACGCTCATGTACTGCGAAAGATTATCAACTTCTACATAGACTGTTTAATATTTTATAACCATAAATGAAACTGAGAAGCAAAGCAAACTTAAAGCAATACTACAGATAAATAAATCTTTATAAAGCCACAAAAATCAAGTGTCTCTGATAACAGAAAGAAAAAACTTAAATATCAGACAGTACTACTATTAAAACCGGAATTCCAGTAAGTAACCAGAGTGACATAGATACAGATGCGGATATTCCATTTAAAATAATTGTCAAAAACCGATCTTGGCATTGACATAAAAAGAAACCTTCATAATAAAGATTTTCCTCTCTTGGAATTGTCATGGTTTCATCCCGCGTATACCAGACATTAAAGACTTGATAAGATACCATTTTTCTGCTATTTTGCTCGCCAAAAAACACCAAATCTTGTTCTCTTTTTTGCAATTAATATGGTACTAAATGCGCATTCTAATAATAGCAAACAACCAATCACATTTTTGCTCAAAAGATTAAATTGACAAAAATAAAACATCGCACATATCCTCAAGAAATTCTAACTATATATTGCGCAATTAAATATTTTAGACATTATTTGGAAAATTGAAATTTAAAATTCTTTAACTCTCCCTTTTAACATCCAGACTTGAGTCGCTTCGTCCTATATCCAAAAGAAACTGACTTTACAGCTAAGTTTTATAATCCATTCTGTTTTGAAGAGCTGTTAAGATGATATATTGGTTATCATTTGCTGTTGTAGTGGGATGATAAGCATGTATTATCATTTGCTTTTACTCGTAGTCATCTCCAGAGCCTTCAATAAATTTCACAGCACTTCTTCCCACTTGTTCTGCCTCTCGATTCTATGCTATATCTAGAAATGTTTTAAAAAAGACGCATTTTCTCAATGCAAAAACGGATTAATTAGTTACCCAAAACGAGGCAATATGAAAAATTGAAGCTTCAGCAAAATCATGATTTCTACGTTTATATCTATCTTCTGGTTTTTGAAATCATGAGCTTTGATTTACATAAGGAACTTTCTGCTACGTTTTAAATTATGAATGATCTATTATGAGGTATTTGTATAAGACCATTTCGTCCCTGAATTTTTTGAGAAACGTTGGAGTCCTCAGCAATATTTTTGCATGAAAATCAATGCTATAATATAAAAAAATAATAATCTTCCATTTAAAGAAATGTGAAATTCTAATCAAGTTAAAGAAAAACCCCAGTGAGACGCGATCTTCAGTTTTATTTTAAAATTCTCAAAATATGATTTTTATGGATATTTCATACATAAGTCCTATCTAATAAGTAAGTTGACAATCCCTATGTAATTTAATATATTTATTGGAACAGTAAAAAGTTGTTAGGAAAGTATACATATAATATTCACACACATAAATTTATTTAGTAATTGATTTTACACGTTATTTCTTCAAATAAAGTGAAATTGGCTTATTTATACAAATTTTTGAAAATAGTAAGTAGTCTAGTAAATTAATTTACATGCATTAATATTTTCCCATATTTAATTATAGATGAAGTTTTATATTTTATTGAGTAGAAGCGTGACTTATCACTTTCGATTAAAAAAATTTGGAATTTAGTTGGGACATTCCTTCCTTTATACATACTTAAATTAAAAAATGAAAAATATTCTTTAAGGAAAAATTTTTCATTTTATCTTTAGTTATTGAAAACTAACAATGTTTGAAATAGAAATCTTAAAGTATACCATCTGTTTGCAGAGAAGAAAATGGAATCAAAAACGGAGTTGGGAAAAAACTAAAAATTACATGCTAATTATTACACAGTTACCAACTGACCAAAAGTAAACTAATGAATTCAAATATATCGAATGAATTTGTTTTTTATTGAATGGTCGAAAATTAAAATAAAAACTAAATAAAATGGAAAAATTATAAATACGTTTTCTCTAGAAAAATGATCTCTTGTTTGGCTAATTCGATTGTTGTTGGTCTTAAAAAAAGTTCATAAAGTCAAAGAAAAGTACTACTTAGGCTCATATTTTCTTTAAAGTTCTTTTGTATTGAGGCAGGACGTTTTTAACAGTTTGCTTGATCGCCATCAACATTTCCACGTGGAATAATTGTCTCCTTTCAAAGAAACTGCTGTATCAGTTGCACTTGAACAGTTATACAGGTAAAGTTGCACCGATGTTGATCAACTGTGAGGAGAAATTCAGAAACGAGATTTAGAATGAGACAAGTTTTCAATCTACTTCTTCCCAATGTGTAGGGAACAGGAATTGAATCTCTGTCTATGTGATGTTCTCAGAAGAATCAATACCTGGGATCGTAGAAATAGTTTTACTCTAGTTACAGAATGTTCGTAAGTCAACATAATGTTGAAATCTCCAACCAAAATTATTCATTTAATATTTTATTTATTTACATGTTTTATCTTTTTAAGCCTTTATTATCCCAATCTGAATGTGCACTATATCCTTTTTGATCACCAAGTCTTAATCACTTTCATATGGCCTAACGAAAACTTCTTTTACTCTAAATGATTTGATTACATGACCTACATGCTTTCTAGAATTTTTATTTCTATTGCTCAATTGACTTCGAAAATTCTCCCCTTTCAGTATACGATATTTGTACAAAACATTCCCCCACAAATTATATTTTAGATGCCTTTTTAATCTATCGAAAGAATGAAATAGTTGGTGCTATGGAATAATCTACAAACATGACTTTTCGAATCGAGATTCTTTTGTAAGACATCCCCGAATGGGGGGGGGAGCTACGAGCAGCAGCTGGCGTTGACAGTTCCTCTTCTGATGTATGGGGGGAGTGCCATGACCAAGCCGGCTGCCACCGCTTGTAATAACGGTGAATAATAACGTTTCTGGCCTGGATGTAATCTATGCTGCCTTTAATGACTCACTATTTCAGCCAAAGGGTTACATTAAAGTGAAACTAAGACGGCTGCAAGTATAATAATACTCGTAAGGCTGATATCGAAATCAAGATCTTTTTAGAAGGCAAAATTTTATATCCAAGGTTTTAAATTGTTAAACATTTCCTTTTTTTAAGGAAAACAAAAATGCAAAATTATAATATATCATGAAACAAAAGCAATTCAGTAAGCTAAATGCGATAGATAAGATAATTAATTAATATTATTAAATTTTTTTAGTTATTTCAATGGTTATTAAAAAATTTAATCATTATTATAATCATTATTTAAGAAATGAAGAGGGTATGTAAAATTGAAGGAGAGAAAGCGTAAACAAAATATTCATCATTAATTACACACACAGACACACCAATTACATATTTTTAAAAAGCTCATTTCTATGATATTACTAGGATCTTAAATTTCTCCCTTTCAAACATCCAATTTTTTTCCTGATAATGTACTGTTCAATTCGCCTACAATTAATGCAAGCAAACCACACTGAAATAATTTCAAAAAATGTTTTATAGACAATTATTCTTGGAAGCTTATTTATTTTTATGGTAATATTAATTTTATTTTATTTTTTTACGTGGAAGAATAATTTATTCGCATAAACTTGCTAATACACCAACAGAAAACTGGAGATGGATTTCGAAATTTGATTCTTTTCAACAGTTCTGTGAATTGTGATCAATAGCATAGGAAACAACAATGAATTTATGCATAAATTATTATGTATATATAAATTATAGATGTTTTGTAGAAATTTAATCGAAATTAAATTAAAATTATCGCGATATTTTTCCGAGTGTTAATTTCTGATCACTGAAGCTGTATCGACAGAGTCTAGTAAACTTGGATCTTGGTCAAGTGGTGAAGTCTACGCCATACCATATTACATGAAAAATATCAATCGCTATCTAGCAATTAACTTTGTTGGGTTGAAGAAAATTAAATGTTTTTTACCTCGATATTAAGCAAAAAAGTAATTTTCCTAAAACTCAATACGAAACGTAACCCCACTTTTATCACATAATTTTATTCCGTGTTACTACTCGCTGCTCAGATGAAACAAAAATAAAGGATATACAATAATAATGCCAAAACTTGCTTAAACAAGTTACGACATACTAAATTTTTTTTTTGTTCATACACGATAATAATGTTATAATATATAATTTTATCGTAGCATGATCATACTGTTGATAAAAAATCTAAATTTTCTAAAAAAAAATTTCTAACGAATGCAATAAAAACTCAAACATTCTGAAGGTTTCTTAAAACTGTTCAATGCTTCTTCACATTAGCTGGATGAAGTAAGTATACTTTATGGAAAAATTGCTTTTTGAATGCAAAGGCCAAACTGACTGTGTGAATAGCCTTCGGTTTAACAGTTTGTAGGATAGAATTCCACCTCGGGCATGTATGTGGCTCAGAATCCACTTTAAACTGTAGGTCTCGGTCTAATTAGCTTTGATGTGTCTAAACCAAGGCACACCAACCATTCTAAATACAAAGAACAGAAAATCAGATAAATAAAATATTTCGCAAAACTTACATTAAAACTGCATTTTGGATTAGATGACTGAGATTCAAAATGATATTTATCATAAAACGTAAAAGTAAGGACAGTTCAGCATGTATAACAACAAGGAGACGAAAGGAAAGGAACCTTGAGCTAATGAAATGTGATATCGACCTATGGGTATCAGCATTATGGATATTTTTGTGTAGTCATATTACAGAGATGACTTTTTTTAAAATATTACACGAATCATACTTTTATCAATCGAACCAGGAAACATATTATAACTACTCAAAAAATTTTAATGAAAACGATATATCAGTCTATAAATTACCGAGTGTTTCTCATTTAGAGCTTTAACCAAGAGTTGATGTTGAGTTAGTTGCTAAATTTCTCCTTAGTATTCAGACTAGGACCAAATACGTTTTTTCGAGTTGAAAACAGACAAAGTTGCAGGCTCTTACCGGTGCGTACATACTTCTTTGAACTTTATTAGCTTTGAGAAGAACTCAAGCCATTTATTTTCATTTATTTAAGTTTGTAGGAATTCGGGAATTCCAGTAAGATTAATTTATTAATTAGTTTATTATATAGTTTCAAGCTCAAGTAGTTCTATTAGTTTATTTCCTCAAGTACGTAAAGATGTTATATTCAAAATGACAAACTTACAAGACAATTGTAACGTTACGCTCTATAACGAAACAACTCATAAAAGTTTAAGCAGGGCTGACATCTACCCTATGTCGTATTTCGACAGATTAATTAATTTTACTGAATAAAACTCAGAATGTGAAACGAAACTAACATTTAATAAAGCACACAGAACATTACAAACTACAAGGACAAAGTTTACAAGGTCTACTAAAGAGAGAAAAAATATCAACATATGACGTCAGCTCGTGCGGGATGCGCACGGCACATGATTGGTGGGTGAGGTGCTGCCATTCGCAACATCCTCCCCCCTTTTTGAGGAGCTGGATAGCTACTCAAAAACATCAGTTACAGTCACTAGGTTCAGTTTTTCAGGTCTTCTTATGGCACGACTACACCTGGTAACTTGAGGTTGTGTGACCTCTGAAGACGGATTCTGCGATTCAGGGTGTTGAATACTCTGCAGTGGCAAGCTCTCCAAGTCATCTTCACTGACTTCGAGCGGAAACACACGCTGAATTGGACGCACTATTGTAGAAGACTGAGTTTTTAATTTGATAGTTCTCCTTCCACTTAGTATCCAATATTTTTCACAAATTATGATGAGAAGTAACTGTGTACCAGCATGATAATTCTTAGTGTGAAAATGCTCTATAAGTCTTTGAGTTAAGATACAATTGTTAGGCAGTAGGATTGGCGATAGAAAGTGAGGAGCATTAATACGTTCAGTAATTCGATTCTTTACACGGAAGATATTGTTGTCATCTTTAAATACACACAAGTTTGGTATTGACTTTTCATCTGGAAAACTTTGAGTTTGTACAGAATGAATTAGTCGGATCTCAGCATTCTCTATCTCCACTAGGCTTAATTCCCCCACTTTTCTCTGATTAACACTACTTCTTGCATTGTTAACAAATCGTAGAACCCAAGCCACTAAACTTATGATCGAATGAAATTTGGAAAATTTCTCAGCGTACCATGGTACCTTTTTCTCTGTCAAATTTAGATTATATACTCTAACTCTTTTCCTTTCTGAAGTAATTTCGGAAGTTTCGCAATTATTTAATTCAGAGACGGGCCATGAGTCTGGAGACTCAGCTAACCATGATGGCCCTATCCACCAGTGTAATTCAACCAAATAACTAGGTGAACACCCTCGAGAGACTAAATCAGCAGGATTAATTTTCCCTGGCACATGTCGCCATTCGCTATCAGGAAAAAATGTTTTTATTTCTTTCATTCTATTCGAAACAAAAACTGACCATCCCCTTTTATGTCTTAACCAATATAAAGCAACCATGGAATCGCTCCAAAAAATGGTTTCCATTTCTGTAATGTTAAGTGCTTGCTGCACCGAATGTGCTAACTTGTCAATTATATCCGGTATCTGCTCAATTAAATTTGGACCTTTGTGCAATAAATCATTTGATGAGCTCTTTCCAGTTTCCCGAGCCGAAGCGTCGAAAATTGGCCATATTTTTGTGGTGCTACTATCGGTTTTCAGAGCTGGTTGGTGTGGCAAAAAATGAGAGGTTTCGTTTTCACACTCGATTTTTTCTATTATTTGTAATTCCTCCCATTCCTTAAATACAGCTTTATAATCTTCTAAAAGCCCATTCCGTTGTGCGCGTTCACACATTTTTGTATGTCCTTTCCATGTCAAATCTTTATTGGAAGGCAACTTAACTGTATTTGCTTTAAAAGGCAAACAAAGTACGTATCTGCCATCCGGCAGAATCTTCATAATCTTTTCAAACTCCTGTATCATCTTTAAATGCTCATTATTTTTGTTTAACCCCTGAACTGGGTCAAGAATCCCAATATTTTCCAGTTCCCACAACTCAGTAATAGATGAATTCGAAACATATAAAGAAATAACATTCAAAACAGTATCATATATTGCATCACGTTTACTAAGCATTTCCTGTTTTCCCATCACAATGATTCCTAACCGCGTCTCTAACAAAAACAAACCCGAATTCAATTTGATAGGTTTATCCATAAACAAAAACCCTACAACATCAACACCCAAAAGCAAATCTATCTCGTAATCAGGTTCCCTACTGTCTGATAGAATAATCCCCTTTTCATTTATCTCATTCATAACAGCAGAACAGTTGATTTTTGGCACATTGCCACAAATTTTCTCTTCGGAAAGAGCTTCAACACCTAGAGTGAATGAGTCATCCAACGAACTAATAACCAATTCGTAAACATCATGTATCTGACTCGGCGTTTCTCTTCCGCCGAATAACGAAAGCTGGATTTTTACTTTATTAGTTGCTTTAATACCTAATTTTTCAATTGCATGCTTTGAGATGTAGGAATACTGAGATCCGCTATCCAGTAACGTTCGACACGTTACCACTCTGCCATTTGCACGTATTTTTACAATTAAAGTCATTAAGTAAACATTATGCTTAAAACAACTATTGGATAATGAATTAGCTTCGATGAAGTCCGATTTACTACTTTTTTTTAGAAATGTCACATAATAAATAATGGTGCGGCCTGGCACAATATAAACAGGAATTTTTTACTTTACAGGATTTTGAAAAGTGCGTAGCAGAGAAACATGAAAAACAGACTATGTTTCAGCAAACATTTTTTCTTTTCATCTAAGGACATTTTTTTCGCTTCCAAACAGTCCCTGGAGTGATGTTTCCCATTACAAAAAACACAAAGTAAAATTCGCTTACCTGTGTTGCGTCTAGTGTTAGTGCTTACCAATGACGCTGCCGTTGGGTAATTATCTAATTTGTGCACAGCATCTTTCTTCTTAAAGTTAGAAGAAAAAGCGAAACCAGTTCGAGCTAACTCGACCATCTCTTCTCCTTTTACTTCTTGCTTAAGAAAATCCATTAAATTCTCTAGTGAACGATTCTCAGCATCAGACGTTGGTCTCATGTTTCTGCTCCTTTCCCATGCCAGCAATACCTCTTCCGGCAAACAAGATTCCTCTAAAGGACTTAGAAAATCACCGTACTTTTCCTGGGTTCGCCCTAGACTCTCTAGGGCCCGTATCTTCGCTTCTAACTCGTCGTATAATGTCGGAAGATCTGTCTTGGAACGTCCGGTGACGGCATTTTTCATAACCATGGTGAGCAGGTCTCTAACATAAACTTGCACTAAAAGATCCTCACGTCCGAATCTCTCCTTAAGCTGGGATATCGCCTTGGAGTAATTATCCGCCGTTGCAGGGAAACTCTCCACCACACGAGCTGCTTTCGATTTCGGCACTACGGATTGCAGGAGGTACTGAAATTTATCCTCATTAGGGATACTTGCATCATCGTGAATTTTACTAAACTGACTCCAAAAGGTCAAATAGTCTTTAACATCGCCGCTGAACTTCTTTAGCTCTATTTTGGGAAGTTTTAACTTTCTCTTTTCAGAACATTCTATTGCTTTCGGTTCTTTCAAAGATAGCCAATCAAGTCGCGAGCATAGTTCGGAGAACTTATCTCTATATTCCTCGGCAGTCAGGAAATCCTCCTCGTGTTCTGTTTCGGAATCTTCTTCTTTCAGAATAAGGTCCGTAATATTTCCTTGGCATACTTCTAAGCGTGTAAATTTATCGCTAATTTGCGATTTCAAAACCGAAAGTCGATTGACATCCGGGCTCTCTTGGCAAAGTTCAGTCTCAATTTTATTCGCACAAGCAGTAAATGAGGTACGAAACGATTTTCGTTGTCTTTTTAGTTGTGTCACATCCATTTTCAGGCTCAAACTAATCAACTAGCTGCCGAAAACGCCCCACGTTGGGCGCCAGAAATTATGTAACGATACGCTCTATAACGAAACAACTCAAAAAAGTTTAAGCAGGGCTGACATCTACCCGATGTCGTATTTCGACAGATTAATTAATTTTACTGAATAAAACTCAGAATGTGAAACGAAACTAACATTTAATAAAGCACACAGAACATTACAAACTACAAGGACAAAGTTTACAAGGTCTACTGAAGAGAGAAAAAATATCAACATATGACGTCAGCTCGTGCGGGTTGCGCACGGCACATGATTGGTGGGTGAGGTGCTGCCATTCGCAACAACAATATACCATTTATTGAATATGAATATCGCATACCAAAACATGCATCGAACTCTATATTAGACTATGATGATAATGCATCTCTAGCTCTACAATTAGCTTCTGAAGCTGGAATTTCAAATTTCACTGTGTTTCTGTGTCCTACAGCAGGATTTGCTTCTGTTCCTAAGAGGCCTATTATCTGTTAAAATCTGAACTATTAGACGCTATTTCCAACAAGAATGGGATTGAAGAAGTCAGACATACCAAAAACGGGAAACTAATTATCACTACAAATGATTATAAAACTGCAACAGAAATTTGTAAAATCTAAACAGTATTAAATGTCCCTGTGACTCCCCAAATACAAATTGAACAATACACTACAAAATTTACTATCCCGTTCATATCAGTGGACGAAAGTCTAGAAAATCTAGCATTAGAAATTGAAAATAACGGCCTTATTGTATCTCAAATACTACGTTCCAATAAAAAGGGATCTTCAGAACTTTCAGAAACTATCTTGGTAAGAGTCTACGGACATAAAATCCCGTCTCAAATTAAAGTGTTTTTATCTATTGTAAATATAAAGATCTTTGTGGATAAAGTTCGTCAATGTGGAATTCGTTTTAAATTTACACATGCAACAAAAAATCCAAAGTACAATCAGCCTTATGCAGACTCTGTGGCTCACATCACAATAATGATCCTTGTTCAACTAAAGTTCCATATTGTGTAAACTGCAAAGGACCTGACGCTTCAGATGATCCTTCATGTTCAGCTCGTGAAGAAGAAACTCGGTTTTTAAAATTTAAGGCAATAAACCATTTATCTTTTATTGAAGCAAGAAGACAATTTAAAAGCTCTAAAACCAGTTTTGCTACACTTGTAAAGTCTAATCAACCATCAATCACTCAAGCTAAAATAAATGATAGTCACCTCAATACTTACGAAATTTGAAGAGTCAGTAGACAAAAAATTTTTAGCTATTCAAACGCAACAAAAAGCCATTCTTAATACTATTTTCCAAAAATTTGAAGAAACTGTAAGCAAAATGTTTGAAACTAGAAGTCTCTCGTCATCCCCTGCTGGAAGGAAAACTCGGAGGAAAAGTAGTCGAATCCAAAAACAATCATCAAATCCTAGTAATAGTGACATTCATTTCAATCCAAATTTACCTGTGAACAGTGTATTTAATTTTGGTAACTCTTCTGAAGAGCAGTCAGAAATAATTGAAAATGCAAAATTCAGAAAAGGAAGCAATAAAATTTCTTAACACATGGGACGCAACTTCTATCCTGGGTGCATCAGTCCTTAGAAGTCAAATTGTAATCATAATAATTGTAACTTTTTTCATGTTCTCATTAATTTCGTGGAATGCTCAAAGTGTTCTCAATAAGCGCCCGTACATGAAACTTCATTATTTTAACTCTGCAGACGTTACTGCATTACAAGAAACTTGGTTAAAAAAAGTTGACAAGAGATATCTTTATTTAACAAAAGAATCTTTCGTCAGGATGAAGAAGATAGCCGAGGTGGAGGCCTTCTCCTAGCAGTAAATAAAAACATTCCAATCAGGCAAATTTCTCCTATCCGTCTCTCAGATGATAAAAGAGAACTCTTAGCAGTCAAGATTACAGTGGCAACGTTTACAATAACTATTATTAATGTTTACATTCCTCCTGGCAAATTTTCTTCAGAGTGGCTTCATAGCATAATTCAAGGAATTCAGCCTCCTTATGTCATCATAGGAGATTTCAATATTAGACATACATCATTAGGAAGCTGTTCCACTTCATCAAGGGCAAATGACCTTCTTGAATGGATTCAGGAAGAGAATTGCTGCCTCCTGAACTCTGAAATTCCAACACATTACGGTCCACGTCATAAACCTTCACTCATAGATTTCACTTTTGTATCAGCAGACATTTATCACCTAAGTCATATTGAAGTTCACCCAGATTGTTTTGGAAGTGATCATTTACCATCTAAAACTAGCATAGCTATTGGAGATATTAATCACCATATACCAAACAGATCACGTATCTCGTGGTCAGAATTCTTTGCTTCCATCAATACTGATCATGAAATTTCTAATCTTACCTCTATTGAACAATTCAACCATCTCTGCATAGATAAACTTCACAAGTCTCGAAGATGGCAGAAAATGCCATGTAAACCTTATCCCCCATGGTGGTCTTCTATATGTGGTTATCTCCTGGGCCAAAAAAGACGTCTTTGGCGTAAAGCAAAACGCACATGTGATAAGAACGTTTGGATGACATATAAAAAAACTGCGGCAGAACTACATCGACTACTCATATATCTCTCTCGAAAATATTGGGATGAAATAATAATTTCAGCTGGAACATCAAAAAATATCTTCAACTTATTAAAAAATCTCCAAAATTAAGTTACAGTATCTCCAACTTCACATATGATCCTATTACATAATAATTCTCCAGTGACAGATCCTACTCATCAAACTAATATGTTTACAGACTTCTACACTCGTTCACCAATTTTAGAGGTTATTCGACTGGATTTAAGTACAAGTGAGGATTTCTCTTACAATAAACCCTTTACTGCATATGAACTGCAAAAAAACTTTGGCAAGATGCAAAAACTCGTCTGTCGGTCCAGATAAGATATCTACAAAAATATTAAAAGGCATTACTATTACCAACCTAGACTACCTCCTCTCCCTGATGAATAAATCGTGGCTTATAGGTATTGTACCAGAAATATGGAAATCCTCCATTGTTATTCCAATTTTAAAACCGGGAAAGATTGCCAATCTTGTGGCATCGTACCGTCCTATATCTCTAACTAGTGTCATGTGTAAATTAATGGAAAGAATGATTTTGAAGAGATTTATTGACCATATATCAACCCTATCTTTCTTTCATCCCAATCACCACGGATTTCTGCCACATCGAGGTTGTAACAGTATTTTATCCATCATTCATCATCACATAATTTCTGCTAGATCCTCTAGAAAATTTGTTGTTTTGGTTGCAGTGGATATTTCCCAGGCCTATGATTCAGTTTGGCCAGACGGCCTAGTTTATAAATTACTTCAAGCAAATATCAAAGGAAACGCTGCTTTGTGGATTCAACAGTTCATTACAACTCGCTATTTTCAAGTAAAGTGTGTGGAGAAATAAGCTATCTTCATCAGCCACCTCATATAGGGGGGTTCCACAAGGGAGCGTGTTATCACCTTTCCTGTTCTCAGTGTTTATGTCAGACCTCTACAATATCCTTCCCCCTGACATCAAATGCTTCATGTACGCTGATATATTTCTACTATATGAATCTGTTAACTTGGGAAAACTTCAACAGAAACTAACATCTGCACTTGGAATATTACAAAATTGGTGTCAAGAATAGAAGTTATCGATAGACCCACAAAAATGTTCTATGATTAACTTTTCTTCAAAACGACAACAACTTAATTTCAACTTGTTCATCAACAATCATCCTATTTCCTGGAGTAAAAATATTCGAATTTTATGATTACATTTTTCACACAATTTATCTTTCTGTCATCATTTTCAGGAAAAGAGAAAAGCTATATCAAAAAAGTTGAATGCTTTAAAAGGTATCGCAGGTAATAGATGGAGTGCTCGTGCCCCTCATCTTCTTCAAATCGTGAAATCCTTTATTGTCTCCAGTCTAGATTATGGTTGTCATATATTTACTTCAGCATGCCCAACAGACCGCAAAATCCTTGAAACTGTATATCACACTGCCCTAAGAACTGCACAGGTCTTCCTAAGTGGACCCCCATACCGATACTTCTACAAGAAGCAGGAGAAACTTCTCTTCACTCTAGACACGAAATGCTCTCCTTAAACTTTTACATTCGGAATGTAAGCAAGTCATCATTATCTCCTTGTGCTTCAGTTTGGGAAAAGCTAACTTACAATCGAGTTAATCATAACCCTCCTCTGGCCATTAAAGCCAAATTGTGGCTCGACCAACAAGGAATAAATACCTCGTGCATATTAAAAGTCCCAACAGACTGGCCAGAAATGTCAAAAAAATCTCCATTTGTTCCTCTAGTCTCCCTTTTCAGACTAAACCATTGCCAAAAGATATAATTTGTAAACTATTTCACCAAGTTTGTGAGTCATCATGGCAGACAGATACGCTGATTTTTACAGATGCTTCCAAGCAGGGTTCAAATGTGGGTATTGCAATAGTCAATTTTACAACTAGTTTATCAATAACAGGGAAAATTAATTCCATAAACTCCGTCTTCTCGGCAGAGGCTATGGCACTGCTTATTGCAGTCACTAAAATTTGCACTGAACCCAAAAAATATGTCATTTTCACAGATTCACTTTCTTGCATCTCTGCTCTTTCAGATTGTTTCAGGACATCACCAACTATTATTGAACTGCTTCGATTCCAAATGATTCAATCTACTCAAAAGTGCTTGTCAATACAGTTAGTTTGGGTTCCAGGACATTCAGGGATTGCAGGTAATGAAATCGCATACTCATTGGCGAAAGCAGCAACAGTGAGTCAATATGCTATTCGATCTATTTCTCCTGAAGATCTGAAACAACACATTAAGAAACATTACTTTAAAGAAAATCTTAATCAATGGAAAAATAGCAAATATGCTGAAGCATTCACTCATCTCACATCTATTCGCAAAAGTCTTAGGCTGTTAACGAAATCGCGACTAGAAGACGTATGGCTGGCCAGAGTAAGAACAAGAACTTTTCCTACCAATTCAATTCTATTTAGGTTTAATCTCTGGCATACAGACCGCTGTCAGTGCGGTGAACCTGAAACCATAGATCATATTCTCCTAGATTGTACTTTATACGAAGATCTGAGGAATCATCTACGAAAAAAATTTGGAATTGGAGCATAATCATTCTCTTGGATATTTGAACTATCTACAAATCTGGAAATTAAAATTCATGCATGCTGTGAATTTCTACGCCTGTCTAACAGATTCTATAATCTTAATGAAAAAGAAAGTTACAATATTCAAAATCCTTGAACTATTTCTAACACGAATTTATAAATCCGAATTTTTCTTCACATATCAATACGTTTCTGTTAGTGATCACCGACTTCAAATGATTTACTCAAAAAAGGTTAGTCTATTGACTACAAAAATCCTCTCCAAATACCTTCTTCAATGAGAGCTACAAGCATCTCAGCATAAAGCTCCAAAAGTGTCCGCCATAACCTACCTACCTACCTACTTAAATTACCGTGACTGCCGAAGGAAACGCCTCATGAGTGGCAGGAAGAATGTGTCCTTCCGGAAGGTGACGTTTTATATATATATATATATATATATATATATATATATATATATATATATATATATATATATATATATATATATGAGCAGTTTGAAACATTTTAAAGTCTAATCAAATTAAGAATTCTAAGCACAAATATTAAATGAATGCAATAAAACAAGCAAAATTTACATTAGTTCCATTATACGACGAATGATACGACCTACCGAAATGAACAAAAAAGAATTCTAAGAATAAAAAAAAATCACCTCTGACTGAAGTTTCCCTTTAAACGTTGAAAACAAATTTGAGTACACAGTTCTACTTAGAAAAGTGTACGCACTACAAAGTAGTTTCATTAACCGCATTAAAAAAGGAACGTATATTCGCTCATAATAAATGATGTGGAGAATCTTTGAAAATTCCATGAGTTGTGTGTGTGAAGATTATAAACATTGAAGTCGAGACTTCTACCGTATAGGTAAAAATGAAACTACAGAGTATGGATTTCATTTCTATGGATATCACAAAACGATGAGATATTAAATGGTATTGAATCAATAAAAAATGTTTTTGCTGACATCGGCACTTACAATAAATTGCTAAGCATGCGAAATAGAATTTAAAAGATTCAGCATATCGTGATCTAAATTATAATCAACAGTCTACCAGATCGTCACTTATTTTGCAATCTCTTTACTTGGGAATATAATCTTTAAATTTTGTAGTTTTCTGATACCCCTTTTCAAACTACAGCAAAACATCAAAATTATTTTTTGAGTGCATGTAAACACCGCACTGCTGTTAAGCAATTAAACATGCAAAGAAATATTTTTGTAGACAAATTACTGTGATATATTTGAAACTAAATTTCATGAAAATGCAACAATAACTGAAAAACACCATGAATTGTAGCAAGAACTGAAACAGCTCAATAACCATTAAGCTATT
Source organism: Latrodectus hesperus (assembly GCA_037975125.1). NCBI lineage: Eukaryota > Metazoa > Arthropoda > Arachnida > Araneae > Theridiidae > Latrodectus > Latrodectus hesperus. Next base: position 10,810,678 of record CM075854.1, on the reverse strand, counting down.
ACTATTTTGTCTAATTTAAAGTGGTATTTCCTTAAAAATGTTCCATAACTTTTGTGTGAGAAAATTCCTTTATTATATTGTGGTTTTTGAGATTTTTAAGGTAACAAATTTTGACGCGTGTTCTAAAGTAAATATTATAGTTCTCTCTATTCAAAATATAGCTCATTAAAAACTTTATTAATAAGCATTAAAATCTATGAAAGTAAAATCAGTATTTATATCTATCTATACATACATATATATATATATATATATATATATATATATATATATATATATATATATATATATATATATATATATATATATAATTCTGACAGTGGAGGGGGGCCAGGGTGTCTATTATGCCTCAGGTGCCGCTTTGAGAGGGACGCCAAAATAGTAGTTACAAAAACTGTTTTTAGAAAAATTTTATTTCTTTTTAATAGAGAAATATCAATTTCATTCGGAGAAATATATTCTAAATTTAATAATTATTTTCTCCTGTTGAAGAGCTTGCCATAAATGAAAATGTTCCCATTTTTATATTTCCATATTAATAAGTTAGTATAGTTTAGTTCGTTTTAAAAAGTGTGCTCTTTTAATCGCGTTTTCCATTATCTTTTCTTACAGTTTTTTATACTTTGCTCAAGATTTGGGGTGCTTCATCATTATATTGAATAGTAAATCTTATACATGTAATGGTGGAAATATGTTAAATTTTTTTCTAATAAAAATTCCAAAATATAAATTATATTGGTTAGTTTCCTTTTTATGCATTTGAGATGTTTTTAATTTCAACTTATTTACCAAATAATATGTGTTCATGTTATATATCTTGATTTACGAATCAATAATTTAGAAAGATTCCAAAAAGGTAAGCTCATGATCTAATCTGTAACTGAATTGTGTGAATGCAGCAAGATTCACCATGTTCTTTAGAATTCTAATTTTTTACAGGATGTCTAAATCAAGCTGCATACCCATGAAAAATTGTTACATTAATTAAGCAAATACATCTCTTTTTTTTACTCAAAATACAAAAAAACAAAATAGCTAATGAATATTGCATCGACTGACAAATACATTATTAGGAACTCGCATTATGTTATTTATCATTTAAGAATTCAAAATAATTTTTGTAGAAATTTTGATGTTGTAAAATATTATTTGACTTGAAATTCATTTTTTATAGTTATTATAAAACATTTTATTTAATAAGCAATATTTTCTCTTATAAATAAAAAATGTGAAGTTTTAATCTCATTTTGCCTAAAATAAAATTTAAAAAATCACTTTCAAAAAAGGAAATTTTATAAAACTGAAATATTATTAATAAAAACTAGTCAAACTATAATTAAAACACATGTGAAAATTTTTCTTTAAAGGTTCTTAAAATTTGCATTTTTTAATAATCAATGAGAAAGGTATAAAAGCGACAAAAAATTTCATTTCAAATAAAATGAATGGATGTGTGTAAAGTATTTTATTTCTCAATTCTTAATGTAATTTACTTTTATAATTACAAATATTATTATAAATATATAAGTTATGCCATATTTTAATCACTGAAATTTCGAATAGACAAGTATATGATTATGGAATTATACTACCAAGAATTTTGTCAGGTAAAAATCTATATCTTAGAGTTTATACTTTTGCGGAGCTCCTAAATTATAAGTTCTTTAAACTACACTCGTGTCCATATATTAAGAATAATGCAAGTTCAGGAAAGAAAGAGACAAAAGCAAAACAAATGTAACATATTTGTAAAGTCTATTTATTAAACAAAAGGTAAAGAGCAAAAAATATGCTATATGTTTGACATTATTAATAAACATTGCGATTTTTACTCCCTGGAACAAATTTAAAAAAAGAACCTATTTACAAAAACCAATATAACATGATTGGTATGATGGTTAATACATAGTATGCCCCCACAGGACAATGCAATACAGGCCGTACAGCGAATAGGCATGCTGAGTATCAAATTATCGATCTGATCTTGGAGAATATTACATCACTCACATCAAGCAATGCTCTCCGAAGTTCCGGTAGACATGTAAGAGTGGATTGACTGGCTAAAATTCGTCGGCCAAGCATGTCCCACATATGCTGTATTGAATTCAAGTCCGGTGAGTATGCTGACCAATCCATACGGGTGATATCCTCCGATTGAAGGCATTCGTCTACAATGTTTGCACGGTGAGGATGGGCGTTGTCATCCATATACAGAAATTCTGCACCCATGGTGCCCCGAAATAAACGTACATGTTGTTCCAGAATGACATTCCAATAGATGTGGCCTGTCATGGTTACATTCTGAACATGCAGGTTAGTTCTGGAACTCATAATAATTCCTTCCCAAACGAGCAATCCTGTACCACCGTAACGGTGTCGCTCAATAGTATTCTCTTGGTGGTAACTGGTACCTGGCGCTCTCCATAAGAAATTCCGGCGAGAATCTGACTGAAAACTAAACCTGGACTTGTCGGAAAATATCACACAAGTTCACTGTTGCCGTGTCTACAATGCATGCTCTCTATTCCAGTCTGATCGCAGGTAATAGTGAGTTGCACTAAGTGGAACATATCTGACCGGCCTACGAGCATATAAATCAATGTGCCCTAAGCGTCTGTACATGGTCTGCCTTGAAACTGTAGTATCAGTAGCTGAAGAAATCTGACTACACAGGTCTGATGCTGTGCTTCATCTGTTTATTTTGGCAGTAACTGCCAAATACCTGTCCTCATTTGGCGTTGTAACTCGGGGGCGACCTGTGCTGTATAACGTCTACTAACATTACCATCATCTTGGAACCGTTGCCAAAACCTAGAGATGACACTCTGCGTGATTCCAAGTTCCTCGGATACTCCCAGCTGGGTATGTTCACATTCCAGACGGCCGATAATTCTACCACTTAAAATACCATCGAAATGCTTCCTTTCTGCCATAACTATGCAGTTATTGCACTGCAAGGCTTTTAAAGTGCTTGTGAACAATTTTACAGCTTTGCAATCATTCCATATATACCCCTCTCTTACACTCTCGTCATTGTGACGTACTATCGGCGTTATCTGGTGGTGTCTTGTACTTTGCATATTATTCTTCAAGATGTGTGTGATAATTCTACACGTGAAATTTTTGTTTTAGATTTCAATTTCTGTGTGATTCTGAATTATCCTTAATTTATGGACATGAGTGTAGATTGGCTGTGTTCAATAAAATCCGAGAATACTATAGTAGGTATTTAAATATATTATTTTATATCATTCGATATAGTTTAGGGCTTCAGTGAAGCTTACTCTGGATGATTAAGTGAATCTGTAGAAGATTTCATTTTAAAGAATGATACTCATAATAAATAATTAATGTTGCATAAAAAATTCTAATGATTTTGATTTAAAATTTTTTCATTTGCTGATTAAATTAACTTCACTTGAGCCCCGTCTTTATCAAACAAAGAAGGGACCCGACAAGGATGAAAAGCTAAAAATGTTAAAAGAATCAAATTACTTAAAAAATTGATTTTTATATCCATTTCATTTACTAAAAATCATTAAATGTATCAAAAAATAAGGAATATTAAACGTAACTGAAATATTTCATTGAGATTTAAAACTTCTAGGAGAAATTCTTGTACATCGCCCCAGAGAAAAGAAAAGCTCTGTATTTTCCTTAAGCTTTGTTGCAACCTCTTAGTCTACTCTCGCGTTATACTCGTGAAAAATTCGCGTTGAAATGTATTTCTTATAACCGTTCCTCTTTGTTCGAAAATGTTTGTGTTCAGCAACAGACTAACCCCCAACAGAAGAGAATTTTTTTAAAAAAAAAAATAGCACTATAGCATCCATAGAAAAGTAATTACCTCCAAATGCTAGGAAAATTCATAATTTCCTTTTATTTTAACTATTTATACGGTTAGAATATCATCATTTCACACTCACAAATTTTCGTCTTTAATATTATTTCGTTAAAAACTTCGCATTGTGGAAATGCTGACTTTTGAGTAAATTTTATTTTCCGTCAACAACTTATTCTTTACATTTTGCTTATTTAGCAGACTTTTTAGCCATTGCGCATATTTATAAACAAACATGTATAATTTTGAAATTTAAAATCAAATTGCTTACTTAAAATTATTTATTTGAAATCAAAATGATTAAAATTTAAAGATTTTAGAAAATAATTTTTATTTGACTAAATTTTGTTTCCTTTATATTAATACATTTGTTAAATAGATCCTTTTTGAAAAGTTAAAAGATCAAATGTATTAAATACTTTTTATGTGTACACATAAAATGTTTCTTGATAATTAATCTTTATCTAACTTTATATTTCAGTTTATATAATGAAAGCATATTTTGCTTAGAAATCATTTTAAAGGAATGCAATGAAATAAGGCAAAATTATTGTGCTTTGTAAAAAGTTACAGATTAGTAATATTTTTAAATGTTATAAAAAGTTTCGTAAAATGATTCAGAATAAAAATAAGTTCTTTTTTTTAATATGAATTAGCTCTTATTTTAATTAAGAAATATATTTTAAAGATATAAGAATGTCTTATTAAACATATTAAAAATAAGTTGAAAATTTTCAGAAATGTTCTCAGAGTAAAATCATAAGTTAGTGTTACGGTAAAAGTGACTAATCCGGCAATTATGTATAATAAGCACAATGATTATACATAATCTCCAATAAAATCGGTAAATGTGATAAATTATTGAAATATATGGATTATCCTGTAAATATATGTATAATCCCCAATGCGTGATGGGAAATGTCATAAATTCCGATTACTTTGTATCAAATTGATATTTTTATTTCAAAGAATAAGTAATTATAAGCTTTATTAAATCATTCGTTCAGAAGAGTTGGAAAAATATCATGATGACTTAGAATAAAACATACAATACTCTCTCAGTTAAGAATTTAAATAATTGTGACTTTTTATACGTACATTTCAGTAGATATTATAAGACCGATATATTAGATAATAGTATAAGTTATATATATATATATATATATATATATATATATATATATATATATATATATATATATATATATATATATATATATATGTATATATATATATATTATATACGACGTAAAAAATATTCAAAAATACAAAATGTGTGATCAAAATTACTAAAAGTAAATTAAAGTCTAGATTGTTATTTCAGTAAAAAATATAATTTTGATTCAAGCAATACGGAACTTTAAATTGAATATTAATTAGTTCTTACAGATCACTTTTATATTTTGTTAATTAAAAGATCTGGAAAAAAAGAACAATTTAGATTATTAGAATGTATAAAAACACTTCCATGTCAAAACAAATTAAAACCATATTCTAAAAAATAATTTATTTATATTTGATTTAAATTTACTTATTTACATTCATTAGACTGCTATAACACTTAGAATTACAGTTTGCCAGATTTTTTACATTTGGATTTATCAAATTTGCAGTGTCTCGAAATACATGGTTAAACTCATCGAATCTAAGAAAAATGATTCTTTAACACAATCCTTGTGACTAATTCTAAATTTCCGTAAGTTTGATTTCTACTAATGCATTTCCAAATCCTATTCAATAGTTAAAATTATTTTACTAGATTTTTTATCTCCAATTTATAAAAGTTTAACCTGAGCCTTTAAAATTATTTATATTTAAGATTATTTTAAAGTAGATACTTTGCTGTTGTTATTTGCATTATACTCTTATTACATGTTTATTCTATATATTATATTACTATTTTTGTGAGATGGGACGCCAAAATTGGCATCGTACCCGGTTGCCAATTATCCTCACTACGCCACAGAATACTGTATTAAAATCACGCTAGAGAAATAATCAGAGAAACCAAAACATTAAGAACATTTATAACTCATTTATATCGTTAATAAGATACTAATATTGTTAGCTTCTTTATATTTGTTGATTTTCTCAATTATTTGTTATATTTTATAATTTAATTAAGAATTGTTATAAGCTATGAAGTCTGAAATGTGTTCGACATTGCACACAGTAGTACAACAGCAGTATTTTTGCAGTTGTTCGGAATCCACTCAAAAATTAGATCTTGATCTAACTAGCCTTCGGGTGCAAAAAAAAAAAAAAAAAAAAAAAAACCGTTGAATGAACTAAATTATATACCCAAATTTTGAAATTTCAAATGAATGATTTGAATGATATAGTATGAGCGGACAGTAGATTACGATAAAATATATATATATATATATATTATCCTTTATTACCTACTAACAGAATTCGAAAAAGGAAATCTTGACGATGAATCTAGCTGATGGGAACAAAAATCTACATTCCGCGTCTTTACCACCAATGTTGATTTCATAATTATAGATAGAACCATTCTAAGAAATTTTATTGTTTTACTTACAGCGAAAGGGAATAGGAAATTAATAGTAACTTATTTTCTTCGAACAGCAGGTGCACTTGATGTTAGAAACCATTAGTGGTTTTTCGAAAATAAACAAAGACCTACTCAACTATGTTTTAATATATTTAGGGAATATATTTTTCATAAATTTATGTAGACATGACTGCCGAAGAGGTCGAAATATGTTCTTGTTTGTGTTTCGAGAAGATAAAAGTACTACATTAAATGCAGAATAAAAATATAAAATAAAGGGACTGTTGACAAACTAAGAATACGCTTTTAAACCAGGAGTAGAAGCTATTCGTTTTGTTAAACATCGAATTGAGACAAATAATTATCTGATATCTGCACCTTTTTATTGTGTTTCTCCACAAAGTACAGAAAGTCTGAAGTTTGAAATGGAGACACTGTTGTCCAAATGCATTTTCGAGAAGAGTAAGTCCCAAATGCCCCTCTATTTGTCCTTATACTTAAGCTAAATGCTATTATTGACTTTGTATAGATTATCGAAAATTAAATATTGTGACGGAAACTCATATTCCTACGCTCTTCCTAAAACTGTCGATTTGTTATATGAAGCCAGATATCCACCATCGATTACCGAATATCACCAAGTCAATGTATCAGAAAAATGACAGTAAAACTATTTTGGTTTGTCCTTTCAGTGGGTATCATTTCGTAAGAATGCTTTTAGTAATGAAGAATGCTTCTGCAACATTCAAAGACTAAATGATCGATTTCGAAATGGATTAAAAGAGATTCTTATGCTATCTTATTTAGACGACACATAATCATCCTTTCTGAAATGTGTATGTTTGCTTGTTTCTTGACGAAAATACTTTGAAGTATTTAAAAGATTCAATTAAATTTTAAATTATACGAAAACCTATAAAAATGTAAATTTGCTTATTTGAAAGTTAAATATTTTAGACATTGGTAACCACTTTCATCCTGGAAGTTTATCTTGAAAAGTCTCAACAATTCAAAAAATCCCTCCTTCTAAATCTATAAGTAAGTGCAGTCTTCCTTTCAAGCCTATTTCTAATATCAACGTTTTATAGCAACTTTTTCTCAGATTGCAAGACCACTTGCAGACTTTACTAAGAATTATTTGTGGAAATGGGACGAACAGAAACTGTTTGAAACTCTAAAAGCAATGTTTATTATACCTCCAGTTTTCCAACAAAGTAATCTAAGTAAGCCATATCTCGTAAGAATTGATATTAGCAATTGCGCATCACGTGCAGTGGACTCCAAAGTGAGATTCCTAATGAACATCCAGTAGAGCTTAGTAGTACTTAACCAATACTGAAAGAGACATTGCTGTCGTTTGGGTTCAAGAAAGTTCCGTGTAAGTATAGAAGAACAAGAAATTATTTTAGCATCAGGTCAACAATCTTTGAAGCTCTAATAAATCAGAAATCTATTGGAAGATTGGCCAAATGAGCCCTGCAAATTGAAAGTTTTAATATGAAAATAATTTACTTTCCTGGAAAAGTGAATGTTATGACACACTTCTCACGTCATCATTCAGAAGGTGTAAGTATTTACACTATTCATTATGGAGCAGAAGACATGTCTTAACTTATTACTCTAAGATATTACTGGCTAGAAAAGAGGAAGACCATTTCCGATTATGTGAAAACTAATGGATATTGTTCTCACTACAAATTTTTAGAACCATAAACTTCTGATGATTTGTATGAACTCCTGTTAACATTTGAAGCCTTAACCATGGATCTTTTCGGATTCCTTCCTGAAAAACGATAAGAAATGGGTCTTCAGTTGTTGAAGATTGCCGCACAAAATGTGTAAAACTTTGTATGTTACCTACTGCCGCTACTAAAGAATGTGTCTTAACTCTAATTGAACTTCCTCACCGTGTTATTAATGACAATGGAAGCTAAGTTGAAAATTCTTTTAAACAACAGATATACATTATATTTGAAATGAAACAAGAATTAATTCCTATTTATCATCCTCAAGAAAATCCTGTCAAATTCTAGAACCGTGACTTTAAATTCCAATTGGTCATACTTGTAGAAGATAACAACACCTTGTGGGCAAAATTACCTTTAAATCGTTTTGCTTGGAATACCACAAACTGAGAGCCACAGGTAAAAAGCTATTTTCTTTCTTCGACTCGGAAGAGAATTGAAAACTATTGATAATGTTTGCTAAGATTTGGGTGTTGTGGTAAACAGTGATACCTTTGTACTTGAGTATAATTATTTTGTATACCTAACTTACGAAAATTCATATGACTCTAAATAAATTAATCTTGTTGTTGAAGAAAAAAAACATATAATAGTTTATGCAGATACACGAAAACAAAAGGTGTTCAGTATATTCTATACGATTACATTTGGCTTACTTCTCACCCTGTTAGCAGTACAAAAAAGAAGAAAACCACCAAATTCATACCAAGGTGCGATAGTATTTACTATCAGCAAGGAATTCTCCAGTTACATTTGAATTTGCTCCTAGTTCAAGCCTGAAACTCCACAATAGGTACTTATACTTCAAACCTACGTAATTCAAAATCAAATACCACAATAGTAGCAGAGACTCGGTGGTATTACAGTGGCCATTCACCGGTTTCATTGGCAACTCACTTTACACCGAATTGTTTCAGCGGCTCGTGCCAATAACTTATACATGAAACGGTAACTGGTTTTTCTACCGCATATTGTAGACGATATCGTCGTTGTCTGATGATGAAGTGGTTGCTGGACTGCGGCTGTAGCACTTACCATTGAAATTGAAGGAAAGTGGAATCATACGCAGACTTATTAATAGGTCTACGCATACGTGGAAGCCATATTTAAAAATCATTATTTAATTTACTTTATTTGTATGCTTATTTGCCTGATTAATTAGGTTATTCTTAATTCTGTCATTTAATAAGGCATTGTTTCAAAATATTTTGGTAAGTTCTATCAACTCTTTTAAATAAATAACAAGAAAATATCCTTATTATGACCATTTATTTAATTCTGTCACATTGTTATCAAGCTAATCTTTATTTTGTGTTTGTAAAATGAAGTCAGAATAAGTAATACAAACAAAAAAAATCTATTTTAAATAATACAAAACTATTATATTATGAAATTGCCCTTTAGTTTGTTCACTGTTTTTGGTGTTGAATCCCTCTAATATTAATAATCTACAATTATTATGTTAATTAAAAACCAGTAGTAACCCTAAAGTACTATGTTGATAATTTCTTTTGTATATATTTGGTGTGTGTTATTTTTTTATTTGATTTCTTTTTGGTTTTTAGCATTAATATGTGAAGCTTGGCCATGAATAGGTTAGCATTTTCAAATAAATTTAGTGATCTAAGTTCTTATTCCAAAAGGAATAAATATCTTAAAATATAATCCAATGTAAAAATACATCTTAATGATAAACACCAGGATAGATTATATATTTTATTTCTGTAAGTTGATACAAATTTCTATAAGTAATTTCTACATTTTAATAAAACTTAAATTTTAGTTAATTTTTTATATTTGAAATTTAAACATACTCATCTAATAATAAATTTTGACACAATAATTTCCATAATTTATTGCATAATAAAATTAATTTTATCTTTGGCCTATTTGTAGTGACTGTTAAAATTAGTCCATGTTGTTGAAGTCAATTTCCAACATAAGGCATTGTACAGTTTTCTTATTAATATTAGTTTTTAAATTTAATTAAATGTATAACCTGAAAAGGGTACTTTTCCATTATACCTTCGCTTATGAAATTAAAGAAATTGCATTTTCTTACGGAGAAGCGAAAATATGTGGTCGTTACTTATAATACTTGGACAAGCCAAGATCGCTAGCCGATGGCTATGCAAAATTAAGACAGAAGTTCGTTTATCAGAGCACCACGAAGGAAGTACGTCTTTGCTCTAAGACTCCTCCGACAGATGGCAACACCAGAGGATCCACTCCGTCAATTTTAACTATGATCTGGAGGGGCAGCAAATTTTCTTCCAGATCATTACACTCATGATAACTGCTCAACATCCAACCACAGAGCTTTCGACTCCACAGATCTAACGAGCACGTACATATCATGTACTCGGTAGGTCTTTGGCGGTATTGGGAATTGAACCCAACCCGTGTGTGTGTGAGAGAGAGAGAGATTTAAAAAAGCTAAATGCTAGTTGGTGCAAAAGATGGCTCAATAAATAATAGTGATAAATTTGTCATTTAAAAGGAACATTATGGACACTATTCACCAAAGGCAAAAAACAATATATATATATATATATATATATATATATATATATATATATATATATATATATATATATATATATATATATATTACAGCAATATTTAATTTTGTTACATTGAAAAAAGGTGCTATTACATTATAACTGCCAGTCGAACATCGATGCAATTGCTTTGCAGTTTCCACCAGAAATAAGCATTGGCGCTTAAATAAGTTTTACTAATAAGTGATGATTATTTAGTTTATCAAATGTAAATAAAATGTTTCTATTATTTTGAATATTTTCTAAAACGCAAACCTTTTTAAACAATATACAATGGAAATGGAGAATTTAGAACAGTAATTACGATAGTTTTCGTTCCCATTCTAGGGATAATCGATGGGGAATAATGGAAAAATACCGTAAAAAATAGTATTTTACGTGCTGGTATTTAATATACTGGAGAACTTAATTGCTAATTGGGTTATGTTATAATTCTTAACAAAATTTTTAATGGATAAAAATGTTTTGAGATCTTAAAAATTATTAAATCCTTATTGTAAGAATACTTTAAGTTGTGTTTAAAGAGTAAGCATATTTATATATATAACTTCATATACACACATTATATAAAGTAGATATGAACTGAATAATCTTCTATAATTGGGGTAAAACACACACACACAAGTTTACGTTTAATGACAAAATTCCCATCAACAGTTGAAAATGGCAGAACACAGAACTAGAAAAATAATGTGCATCTGAAACTAAAAAATAAATCTTTGAAAGCAGCCCTCCTAATTACAAATAGGAATTCCATATTTTGATTTCATAACTATAAATATATGTATTATATGTACCTCAATTATTAATAAATATTAATTAAATGTGAATTCATGATCATTAAATAATGGTTTCATCAACAAATATAGTCTTATGAAATAACAATTCCAGCATTTAAAACGAGAAATAAAAAATATCAATGGTTTGTTAATGTAAATAAACTCTATATTTGAAACTTAATCATTCTTTTCTTTATAAAAATGATTAAAATCGCCTTGAGCTGGTCATCACAAAAATTTGCATGTTACATAACAAGTTACAAGTTTTTCAAGATTTCATCAAGTACCTAGGTTTCAAAGTGAATCATTGTTTTTATAGAATGAATTTTGATGAAAAAAATAATAAACATAAAGTGAGAGCAAAAATATGTCTACCAACAAAATGACTGATAACAATCTCTGCTTTTATTGATGTTTTTATTGAGATACAAATATGAAAATGATCGTTCGTCATGTAATATGGAAAAAAAGTTGTTCTCAGTCTCTAATTATAAGTAATAAGTGACATTTATAAAAGGACAAACACATTTGAAGCCATGCTCTTAAGTCCTTTAGTACTTTTTTAACCTTTCAAGAAACTGTAAAAAGATTAAAACATTTCCTTCTTTTTAAAGATTTCTTGATATTTCTAACATTTTTTTTTAATATTAGAACCTTTATTACCCAGATCGAGACATGTGAATTTTTCACTGTCCAAATTTTATATAACGATCACAACTTTTCCATTCATAATATATATAGTTCTTTCAGTGCTAATTCTCTACACTTTTATTCAATAAAAATAAAATTTTTTGATTTAAAGTATGATTAAAATAAGTATCTTAATATGCTTTATTTATTTATTATAATAAATCAGAACATTCAGAACATTATAGTCAATTATATATATATATATATATATATATATATATATATATATATATATATATATATATATATATATATATATATATATATACACAGAGAGAGTTTTTTAAGAGGAATAGTTTTTGCAACAATGAAATATTGATACATTATCTATGCTCTCTACTTAAAATTTTTTACATCTCTCTCTCTCTGTTTGAACTGAAGAAAGTTCACTAAATCCTTCCACAATTCAGCTATATATGTTCTGCTGTATATTAGGGTAAATCAAATGATTTTGCTGGCTATTTCAGGGTTCGCTGTATCTGCAAAATGTAATTCAGTGCAATACCATCTGTATAAAAAAAATACTATATTGCAGCTTAATGCTATATTTTGATTCAAAAATGCAATTACTAAATATATACTGCTTGCCACCCAAATTGCTACACTAAGAAAGACAAGAGATATCACAACAAATTTATTTTGTAGATAACATGTTGACCAACTATCAAATGATTAAATTTATTGACTTCTGTAAAGTGGGGTTCCTGCCAAAACCAGTAGCCAGAGTAGCCGCCATTGTTGGAAATCACCAGTGCCACATGCTTCGGCATTGATTCAAAGAGACATTGGATGTGTTCTTGGGGTACAGCAGACCAAGCAGCTTCCACACGTTGCCAAAGTTGATCTGGTGTGGCAGCTGGGGATGTAATATGGGTCAATCGTTGAGCAGCCATGGATCACATGTTTTCTATCGGCGAAAGATACGGAGAACGTGCCGGCCATGGTAGGAATTCAATCTGGCGATGGATGAAGAATCCTTGTACAATGCGTGCCATGTGTGCTCGCGCATTATCCTGTTGAAATATGGCTGTGGGCAAGCCCTGATAGTAAAGAAGGACAACTGGCTCCAACACAACTCGGAGATATTCCTGGCTTTTTAAAGTACCGGCAATGCATACTAGACGAGTGCAAGAGTGATATCCAATACCACCCCATACCTAATACTCGGTGCAGGACCAGTGTGGAGGTGCGTAGCGCAGCTGTTCAACATACTCTCTCCACGGTGTCTCCAGACTCGAACGCGACCATCATGGTGTTGCAGACAGAAACGTGACTCGTCAATAAAGACAATTTTATTCCATTCTGCCGTCCACATCCTTCTTTCATCGCACCATGGGCGGCGGAGACGTCTGTGGTTCTGCGTCAAGGGTAGACTAAGCAATGGACGTCTTGCAGACAAACCATTCTGCTAAAAGCGGCGTCGAATGGTACGTTGATACCATGCTGACATTTTGCCTGTGATAACGGGATTAATTTGGTTTGTTTGTCGCTCAACGGTCATTTTTTGCACACGAGGGCTAATTAGACCGGGACCTACGGTTTAAAGTGGATTCCGAACCGCTACAAACATCCATGCCCAAGGTGGTGTGATAACGTGAAGTGATGCACTGAGGTGGATGCGATCGGACACGTCAATCCGTCTTGCATTCAACGATCACATATCCACATTACACAGTTGTTTGGTTTCGTATAACACGACTGCCGATTTCCCTGAAAGATTATCCACAATCCTTCCTCTGTCGAACTCGGATACTTGATCAAAAATTGATTGGTGTTTTCTAGGAGGCATAATTGATCGTTTTTTGAAAAAAAAAGAAAAAGACAATTGTCGAACTTAAAATCTTCGAAATCTACAACCCTTAAATAGAGCTTTGAAGTGGGGCCACAGGCACGCGTGATGTGCGTCTGTGCTGAAATTCTAATCATTTGCATATCCCACCTTAATGCATATTATAAATTTCATGTTATTTGCATGCTTTCTTCAGGGTGTTGCATTTACGGTGGCCAACAGTATAGATATTAAAGGTTCTTAGATTATAAAGCCTTCTTTACTTCAGAAAATGTAAAATTCTTTCTTTACATAATTTTAGTTCAAAAGTCTTGTACTGTATGTTTTGAAATGGATCAGTAATTAAAACGTCAGGCTGACACATTCTGTACTTAATATCAAGGAATTTTCACAAAATGATTATTTAACATATCCTCCCACACGTCAAATATGCAAATTACAGTATCAAAAATTCAAACTATTTCAAAATATTGAATATAGAAGACTATAAAATAAAATTAAAATTGGCGCTTCAACAAATACAAAATAATTTTTTAATTTAAATTGGCAAAAGTAATTCCAAATAAAGACCCGAAAAGGCTGGAAAATTAAACTCATATGACAAAAAAAATCTAAGTTTTATCCTATATTTCAGACTGAAAAATATTCAAATCTACACAGAACTTGAAACCTGCTGTTGCTATATAATCGCAATTACCCAGTAATAATAATCGCCAGGTAATAACTTCATAAACTTCGGAATAGCATAACGACTCAATTTCAATACATTTGAAAGAAACTGCAGAGTAAATTATATCTGAAACTGTGTGCATTGCTGTTTCTAAAATTATATGTAAAGAGATTACATTTTTTACCCGATTTTTCCGTTCCTTATCTTGATTTTGAGTACACAACTGTCCCAGGAAGTCAAATTATACAATAGGCAAAATGATTATTTGTACACCACTTTTTTTTAAAGTTAAGAAAATATAAGCAGCTATTTTATTCCTTGCAATGTGGGAACGTGAGTTTGTTGTTTATTTCTAAGTAAACGAAAATAGTATTTTGAAATAATTAAAAATAAAACCTAAATCTTACAAATTTGGTAATTTTCTTGCAAAAAGTGTGTATTTGTACACCTATATCTCCGGCAAGTATTACTATCATTTCATGCAATTTTTTAGATGATAGTTAATTTTTTTGGATAGTTTGTATTTATTAAATATTGAAGAGATTACCATTTTTAACAGTGAAGGTCACTCGTAGAGTTTGTTTGTTCGTCGCTCAACGGTCATTTTTTGCACACGAGGGCTAATTAGACCGGGACTTACGGTTTAAAGTGGAATCCGAACCACTACAAACATCCATGCCCAAGGTGGGATTCGAACCCACGAACTGTTGAACCGAAGGCAAGAGCGCTAACCATTCGGCTGCCAACTCGGCGGTCACTCGTAGAGAAAATTTGAGAAATGGAAACGAAATCAAAAGAAGTCTCTTTAGACATGAGAACTATCACGAAATTCAAAAGATAAAAGATGTTACCCTTTAGGTAGAAAAAGTTACCCTTTACAACTATTGGTTACATCGTAAGAAAATATAAAAATACTGAACTCATTGAAAATGAACGCAGACCAGGTGGCCCGAGTAAATTAACTTCAAGAAATAAACGAAGAATTTTTAAAGCAGCTATCAGAAAACCACAAATTTCTGCTCAGAAAATTGCAGATGACCTTCTGGAATCTTCTAACATTAGAGTGACCGCTCAAACAATAAGAAATGTGTTAAATAGTGCTGGTTTAAAGGGCGGAACTCCGAGAAAAAACCAATGATCTCTGAAGTTAATATAAAAAAGTGTTTAGAATTTGCAAAGAAATACAAAGATAAACCGATGGACTTTTGGAGAAAGGTTAATTTTTCAGATGAGAGTAAGTTTGAAATTTTTTAACCCCTAGTATCCGAAAAATCTAGCGAAAAAATAGAACAGCCCTTGATAAGTAAAATTGTACTTCAGACCCTGAAACATGGTGGTGGAAGTGTGATGGTTTGGGGCTGTGTAGCTCATGGCGGGGTTGGAAAATTACACTTTATTGACACAAAAGTGACAGCTTTAGGTTACATTGATGTGTTGCGGCATAACTTATTAGACAGTGCTAGAAAATTGAGCATTGGAGACACTTTCTTATTTCAACAAGATAACGATCCAAAACACACTGCGATAGTTACTAAAACATGGTTGCTTTATAATGCGCAAAGACGCCTTGAAACTCTTCCACAATCCCCGGATATAAATCCAATTGAAAATTTGTGGATGCATTGGATACTCAAGTTCGAAAAAAAATATTACAAGTAAAAATAGTTTGAAAGAAGCACTCATGGAAGCTTGGGAAGAAATAGATCAAGAAACCACCAGTAAGTTAATAAAATGAATGCCAAGACGTCTTGAAGAAATTGTAAAAGCCAATGGAATGCATACAAAGTATTATATTTCTATAAAATAATAATGTTTAAAATTTGTCACTAAGTAAGTCTACAAATACTCTTTTTGTATAGTTTTTATAAAGTTTTATTCATTAATCAACTAAAGTTTGCGATTTTTTTTTTTTTTTGACATTTATTATTTTACCTCAATAGAATATATTTCTGCAATTTTAACTTAGTTACCTTATTTTATTTTGCTATAAAATTCTAAAATTGAAGTGTATAAATAAACATTTTGTCAACTGTATATCACAAACAACAAAATCGAATTATTTGTGGATAGATCAAAGCAACGTAGTAAATGCTTTTAATCACAATAAAATATATACAACACAGATCATTTATGTAATATTATAAAAAATGGGAACTATATTGTCAATATAAAGCTAAGAGCAACAATTCCAATCTGATTACTATAATTTCGAACTTTGAAGTCAGGAATTGGAACTCCAACAATTTAAATCATTTCATTTATAGCGAAGTGCCTATATCATTCTCAAATTGAACAATCGAACACAGTCGACGAATCTCAATTTGAATAAATTTAATAATCGAGATAATTCTCAATCAATTAAAAATGCCTACTCCAGTGTGGTCTCAGGGTTTACGGGAAAAAATTAATCTGATCAATTAAAGATATGATGGGAAAATTTTCGCACAAAATCATCAGCGCTTTCTCTGCCATCATAGACACAACAAAATTAGGTAAGAAACAATCTCAAATTTAACTGAAGCGTTTTCATAATCAAATTCCAAAAAGTAAATAAATGAACATGCAGGTAAGCTGACGAACCTATGAAATATTAAAAAGAAATTTAAATAAGCTAAATTTGGAAAATAATTGGCTTGTAACAATTCTGATAGTTAAAACTAGCCGCATTTGCCATACAATAACACTACAAGTCTAGATCAAACATTAACAAGCCCACCAAGACTGAATATCATCGAATTCACTTGAAACTAGTTTTAACTACTCTGCTGGACAATTGCTAAGGACGCATAACACTATCATCCATAGCAACCACAAAATGAAAGGAAGAAAAATGTGGAAAATTAGAATAAGTGCGGGATATAGTAAGAAGAAGTATGCGTATGCAATTTTTTTTTCCACGTCTGTTCATCACGTGATAGCGTTCATAAGAGCTTTAAAGGTTTTGACGCGTGTGGACAGTTATTTCAAGTCAAAGTTTTACAGGAAAGATTTAATAGACGAACTTGAAATTTTCGGCATGTCTTCCCGACATCACTCAGATGATTTTATGAGTGGCCGAATTATTGGAAAGATCGAAGAAGGGCGAAAAATAACAGATGTTGCCAGGGAGTTCGACATCGCTCACAGCGTTGTTTCATTTGCTTCACAGCGTCGTTTCAGCTGTGGAAGTCATTTAAAACTACTGGAATGTGTAGTAAGCGGCATGGGGGAGGTCGTGTTAGAAGTCAGCAAAAAGGAACAGGCGCACCACAGCTCAGCAGGTGGCAAATCAGTTTTTTGCTGCCTCAGGAAAGCAGATCTCCCGAAAAACTGTTGCCAGACGTTTGAGGGGAGGACTATACGCCCGCAGACCTGTTGTGTGTATCCCATTGACCAGACAGTACCGTACTGCCCGTTTGCAATGGTGTCGTGAGCATCGCAATTGGACTGAACAGGACTGGGCATGCGTACTATTCTCAGATGAGAGTAGGTTCAGTCTGTCATCGGATTGTAGCCGCCAACTGATCTGGCGCGAGAGTGGTACTGCTTATCGTACAGAAAAAATCCAGGAAAGGGGCCAATATCCGACATGCAATGTCATGGTGTGGGCCGGCATCATGATCAATGGCCGCACGCCCCTACATGTGGTTGCAAATTGGACTATGACGGGCCAACGATACATTAATGGAGTTCTACTTCCTCATGTTCGTCTTTTCTGTGGTGCTGTCGGTGATAAATTCGTTTTTATGGACGACAACGCAACATGTCATCGAACACTTGCTGTTCAGGATTGTCTAGACAGTGAGGATATTCAACGCCTCGTATGGCCATCGCGTTCTCCAGATCTAAACCCATTGAAAATGTGAAAATGGTGGGATGCTTTGGGGAGACAAGTTGCTGGTCGAAACTATCCTCCGACAAACAAGAACACCCTCATCCGTGCACTCCCAGAGGAAGGGAAAAAATGCCTCAACAGCTGCTGGATAATGTTGTGCAAAGTATGATACGACGTGTTTAATATTGCATCACACTCCACGGTGGACATATCCCGTACTGATACCTTTCTTCAAGGTGCCTGCTGACTTTTAGATGCTTTGTTCCATTTTTCCGTATGCAGCATCAAATGAACATTTTTTTTCTTTCAGATGTTTCACAGCTTTTGTACTTTCTAGAACAATAGATATTCTTTATTCTAATGTCTGAACAGTGTGGCAACTATATTTTATCCTACTAGGCCTCATGTGTCTCGCTTAATGTTATGCTACATTGCAATTTGTGATCCGTCCTTAGCAATTGTCCAGCAGTGTATTTCTCAATTTAGTTTATTCATTTACAGTATTAGCCTAAAACAATCATTTATGTGTTCATTTAAATACATTTCTACAGTCTAAATGAAAAAGATAAATATAGTAATATGTATTATTATTTTTGCTTTTTATGAAAGTGATAAAATGAAATACAGGAAGCGTTCTTCAAAAAAATTAGGTATTTCATACGAAAGAATTTCCTTCATCCGACATCTTTGTTTTTCAGAAAACTTTTCTTAAAACTCATCATTCTATACTTATATCTCAAAAAATAATATACAGAAAAGGGGGGGAATTAAGTCAGTGGGGGATTAATAGAAGTATCAGAATTTATCCCGTACCTCCAGATTGTAAATTCATCAGATTGTTTCACCAGACTATGAAATGTTTGTTAAAATCTATTGCAATAGTACTCAGTTGTATTTTATTTATATTCACGCAAAGGTCAATTATCAGTTCTGACTCGCTTCCATGCCTTCAGAATAATTGATTCGCACCATGATTTTATGCTTGGAGATTTTAATATGCCCAATCGAGATGGGTGATTCCTTAGTTGGATATACCTAGTCTGTGTGTTTTGACGAACATGTATTTTAAAAGCTACGCCACCAACCCATACATCTCCGAGAGGATCCTTTTCCTTAATAGACTCAACAACAGTTCAAGGCGCTATCAACATGAATTTCTAAATGTATTATCTGCAAGATTTAAACGATTTTTTATCAAATTAACTATTGTCCAATGTTTTATCCTAAGAAAAAAGCTGAACATAATTTAAGCACTTCAGAAAAAAGCAACATTAACTTTGACAACAGTTTCGCGATTTAGTTGGCATGTCACTCAAAGGTTATATTTTTCACACGATGGCTAATTAGACTGGTCGATTCGACTGGCTAATTAGACTGGTAAAGTCGATTCGAATCACTACAAACATCCCTGCTTTATGTGAACTTGAACCCATGAACTGTTGAACTGAAGGCCAAAGGGAAAACCATTTGACTACCAGCTCGGCCAATTGTTTTATGAAAGTCTTTAGTTATCTTGGCACTCTTAACAAGTGTTACAAAAAAAATTTTTTCCTTACTGCCATAGACAAATATTTTTTAAATATGTTAAGAGTTTTATTAAGTTATGTATGTCTCTATTCTTTATATTTCACTAATGCTAAAACATCAAAAGATATAAAATTTTAGTTGGATTTTACATACAAAAACACATTTTAGCAATCACTTCGTTAAAAAAGTTTTCATTGTAATTAAATCAATAACAATTTTTAAAAAGAATCGTCTGTTCGAAGAGCTGTTATATCTCTTATTGACTCTTTCATAAAACATACTTGTAAGTATTTAAATATAGATTTTTGTCAATTTTACATTCAAAGAAATCAAAACTGTTTTATAATAAATCTATTAAAATGTGCATATTTTAAGATTCAGTGATTCTTATTTTAATTGCACAGACTTTACAACTAGATCAAATAAAAGGAAATATTTTTAATCTAGAATAATCTTGTAAAAAAATTCTTTCTGTCCACTATTATTTTATATAAATATTGCAATAGTTCTTATTTGTACCATTAAAAATTAGAGAAATATATAAACAAAATAAAACGTTTCAAAATTATTAGACCATAGAAAATATTACTCATTTAAATAATGTTCTATGTAAAAGGATTGGTTTGTTTGTCGCTCAACGGTCATTTTTTGCACCCGAGGGCTAATTAGACCGGGACCTACGGTTTAAAGTGGATTCCGAACCACTACAAACATCCATCCCCAAGGTGGGATTCGAACCCACGAACTGTTGAACCGAAGGCAAGAGCGCTAACCATGCGGCTGCCAGCTCGGCCTACGTAAAAGGAATGATTTTAAAAGATTAGTTTTCTGAAATCTCACTGTTAAATATAAAACCTTAAATTTTGTATTCAAAATCATTTGAGTTTTCAAAATTAGTTTTTCTTTCAAAATCCTCTATAAACTATAACTTTGCATTACGAAAAGAAAGTATATAAATAATATAAAGACAATTCAAATTCAATTATTTCGTTTTTATGAGGAAGTACGAAATGTCGCGCGCGAGGAAGAGAATTATCTCAACTAGAAGTTTAAAAAAAAAATTGGTCTTATATAGGTTCTGGAAAACTTGAAAAGGGAAATTAGCAAGATCCTTAACCATTCTGAAACTGTTATTTATTATGCTTAACGTAAAAAGGATTTTCATGGAAAATATAAGAAAGTAAATTATCAGCTTGAAACATAGACAAATTTTCACGACTTAAAAAAAAAAAAAACTCTCTCACGTTCGACTCACGTAACTTAACAGAACTTATTTACTTGTAAAATAACACCAGAAACAGTTAAAATTATCGCAAACACAGCAATCTAGTTCACTTGAAGATCAAATTCAAATGTTGCTCTTCGAAAGTTAAAAGAAAACTAAGACTAAATAGCTTAAATATTGGATAAAATTTGTTAAAGTGGTCACGACCAAGAACGATATTTGGAAATGAAAAGAAACTCCAATTAGATGGCTGACGCAGTAATGTTTATTATACGCATGATCTACGGACAGAAGCTCGGTATTTTCAGCAAGATATTGCACCCCGCTGTGTTAAAATGAACTAAAAACTGGTATCAGAATGTAAAAATCAAGGTCTCAAGCTGGTGCATAGCTAGCATAAATTTTAATTCCATAAAAAAATATAAAGACAACTTGGGGGGTCATTTGGTTTGTCAGTTTTATGCAGTTGCCAC
Organism: Latrodectus hesperus; assembly: GCA_037975125.1. Classification (NCBI taxonomy): domain Eukaryota; kingdom Metazoa; phylum Arthropoda; class Arachnida; order Araneae; family Theridiidae; genus Latrodectus; species Latrodectus hesperus. Next base: position 10,789,046 of record CM075854.1, on the reverse strand, counting down.
TTGTACGATGTCAGATTATTTCTACGTACGAAATGAAAGTAGCAATCCTGAATAAATGTGATGAAACTCACAAAACCTTACTGGCAAACCTGGTTAATTCAACTAAAAATCATGAATATAAAGTTATGTAGGAAAATGGTGAATTGTCTGTTTAATTTTGAAAAAAATATTGTTTTAAATGGATTTATAAGTTTGTGAGATATTTGAATCAAAAACTTTAAAATAACTGATAAAATATTTAAAATTAGTTAAATCTCATAAAATACAAAAACTTTTTATTTTTAAATTTCCTTATTTCATCAACTTAATTTTAAAGAAATATGATTTATAATAAAAATTATAAAAACCTCAGTGGTCTTATAATTTTGTATGTGTATATTTTTGCCTGAAAAAATATAAAAAATTTGAAAATTCTTCGTCTTTGGAACTATTTATCGTCCCTCTGCCAGTAACGCTTGAGGCGTGATAGATACCCCTTGGCCCCCTTCTTTCGAGATGTTACTCCTGATATATCATAGAAGCATAGTGAGTGCACTCACTATTATTTGAGTGTAAATCGTCAGAAAAAAAGTTCAACTGAAGGACAACTCTGTGAATTTTTTTTTCCCCATAAAAGAATAAATTGCTAAAAAGTTTAAACTTTAAAAGCATAGCAATGTATATCTATCTACATCATATATTTAAAATTTCATATCTCTTTATGTAGCAAACTGGAATAGGTTTTTTTTTTTTTTTTATCAAAACCGAATTAAAATCCTTGACAGTTTATTTTTATTATCTGTGACAAATCATTATGGGCATGAGACAAATCATTATCAAAGTACAATTTTATTTCTGCAGTGCTTATGAATCATGATAATTTATATAAAAAATAATAAAAACATACAAAAGAAACTGTTTTGGAATAAAAGTAAGGTAAGAGTAACGACAAACATTTACATTTTTAAATATACTAATAAATTTATGAAGAAAAATGTAGCCTTTTTTTATGTACATTTTTTTTTTTTGAAAATAAAATTTTTTATGTAGGTTCTTTTTTTTGCATTTCTTCCATTAACTACACATTTTTCCCTATATTGCAAATTTCATTTATAAAAAATAAAAATTGATCCATTTAAAGGTTAAAATCTGCTCAGTGGTAAATTATTTTTTGCATATTGCACAAATTTCTCAATTGACATTTTTCAAATATCGAAAAGAAGAAATCTATAAATCCAAGTATTGAATCCTACACTTAAACATGAATTTAATTGGATTAAAACTGCACCATTAAATTTAGCAAGAAAAAAATTGTTAAATAGTAGCCTTTTATGATAAAAAAAACAATGAAAGAAATAATTTAAAATACAATTTAAGTACTTGTATGTATGAATCAAGCAATATTAAACAGTAAAATAATTCTTATTTATTATTAGAAATATATCACATCATTACAAAGTTGAGACACAAAGTTATAAATAAAAATCTATGCATAAACAGCAAACTTGAAGGCTACTTTTTATACAAATATTGTATCTAAATTCCAGTAAACATGAAACATCAAATACTGAATGAACAAATAAGGCACAATATCTTACATGATTGTCTTAATGAGAAATAAAAGTTCTTGTATAACATACACATACTTTTAAACATTAGCTAAAGACATAGTGTGATCGATAAAATCCTTGAACATGAACAAGTAATTCTCAATAAATTTTAGGTATTTTATACTTCTGACAGTAAGGAAAATTTCGTACATAAAAAAAACAATTTAAGAAAAATTAGAGTTTAGAACTCTTAGTGTAACAATAGCAATAAAAATTTTTACGAACACTTAAAAAAAAAACAGATTTTAAAAGAATATGAAAATCTAAAATTGCAATAAACTCCCGATTATCCTCAGAATGGAGTGCAACCAGAAACTCACGTAATATAAGCACATTGATGATAGGATCAACCGAGCAAAGAAAAGCATTATGATTTGCAGGCGAATGCTTGGTAAAAACTGGGGTTTACATCCAAAACTGATGTTATGGATGTACACAGCTTTTGTCAGGCCCATTTTCACATATGCCTGTGTGATCTGGTGGCGTAAGGTGGAACAGAAGACTGATTGACAGACTGGGAGGTCTACAAAGACTGGCCTGTCTCTGCATCACAGGAGCAATTTCCACCACGCCAACCAGAGCATTGGAGGTTGGGTTAGATCTGACTCCCTTGGACATCTTCATCTGCAGCGTTGCAAGAATGACTGCATACAGAATGAAGCTGCAATACCACTGGTATGACCAGCCTGTTGCCAAAGGGCACAAGGGCATCACCAGGAAAATTCAAGACCCTACTTTCCTGATGCCCTCTGACATCATGGAAAAAACATACATGTTTGATAGGACATTTGATATAGTTTTTCTAACTAGAGACGAATGGGATAACAATATGTTTGAAACTAAAACAGGAGATCTAATCTAGTACACAGATGGATCACTGAAGAACAGCCTCTCAGGACTGGGAGTTTGTGGCATGTCACCAAGAATCAGCTTGTCTGTAAGCCTTGGGCGATACGCTTCGGTCTTCTAGGCAGAAGTTTTGGCCATTATCCACTGCTACTAAATATGAAGAAGGGCTACTACGGTAAGCGGATTCTCATTTTCAGTGAGAGTCAAGCCGCTTTAAAAGCGCTTAATTCCTTCGAAATCAAATCTAAAATGATTTTGGAGTGTAGAAACCTTCTTACAGAACTGGCAACTAGAAACAGGGTGATCCTTGTATGGGTGCCAGGGCACAAAGGTATCGAAGGTAATGAAAGGGCTGATGAGCTTGCTAAACAAAGATCGTCTTTTGTTCCCATTGGTCCAGAGCCTTTTTGTGGGATCAATTTGAAGACCGTAAAAACCAATGTTCTTAGATGGGAAAAACGGAAGATGTATGAAGCTTGGATCAACACTCCTGGTCATACTCACGCTAAAAGTATGATCTGTGTATCATCAGCAAGGATTGCCTCTGAAATTCTAAGATGCTCTAGGCAGAAGATACGTTTAATCTTAGGCTTCATAACTGGGCACTATTATTTCAGAAAACACCTCCATAAAATGGGACTGTTTCAGCAAGACCCTATCTGCAGGAAATGTCATATGCAAGAGGAAACGGCCAAGCATATCATTTACGAATGCGAGGCTCTTGCCCTCCCTAGATTAACTTCTTTAGGCATCATCCATACTAGAGAGTTATACCTAGATTCCATTAAAGGGTTATCGGGCTATATTAATAAAGTGGGTGACCCGAGTAACTGGAACTAGGAAACATTGGATTTGGAGTTAGTGGTACAAAATGCTGATTAAAGCAGAGGTGCCAATGACATACAAACCCAACCTGTAGAAGAAGAAGAAGATGGAGTGCAGGAATAATAAACAAAATTATTAAAAGGATGGAAGAAATCAACTCAAATAAGCATTTCAACAATTTAAACTTTCTCAATGACAAATATGAACATGCTTATTACCTGAAGAATAAGTTATTACCTTATTTAAAAATTTTTAAACTTACTTCTTTTAAAAATCAACTAAAATTTTCATTTTTATTTACTTATTTTTTATACATTGAAAAACTTTCTTTACTAGAGGTTGAAAAATATTTTTTGTTATTTATACATAATGAATAATCGGGAATTTACTATATACCCCAGAATATATTAGATACTTATAAATCATAACAAATTACACTCCAACAAATTTTATTCAAACAGTGTAATAAGACAAAGGCAAAAGATGAATATATTCCATTTCAAAATAAGTTATCAGAAAAGATTACTTATAAATTCTTACACGTGAAAGCAATAAATTTTCATGACTATTTTTAATGCACCAAAAATCAGAATTTTATAGTTGGCTTATAAAATATTAATAATAATTAAAATAAATAAATAATTAAATAAATGAAAAAACAATATACAACAAAAACAAATATACTACAATGCAGAAAAATTTTATTATTTATTTACAAATAATATGGAATAAAAAGAGAACTTAATAAAACAATGACTGAAAAATACATAATTAACAGAATCTAAATGACTTAAAAACCATCAAATAAATTTGTTCAATTATACACAATTTTTGTCTGGATTTTCTTCTTTTAATTTCCTTATATATATATCAAATACAAAATTTACAAGAAAAAAGATCAGTTCTATCAAAAAATGCAGTAAAAAGTTGAGTATTTAGAGGGGAAGACAGGTGATCTTATATATACTTATGTATTTATAAATATTTGAAAAGTATAATTATAGAGTATAAAAAAATTAAAAATTCTAATTAATATGCAAAATTTAACTATGGTCATAGAAAAAACTGCTAAATTAATGCTAATATGTAGTTCCTACTTACCACTGCTTTTTTTATTATCATTTATTTTTTCTTCATTATTTATCAAAACTACAACCAAATCAGCCTAAATTAAAATTTTTCATACTTGCAAAAAACTTTACATTTTTCATATTATTTCATAAACATTTTTTGGTGTGGTAGTATCAGTTCATATATTATAAAGGCCTATGTATAAGTAAAAGTCTATTTTCCTAAAAGACATACTTTTAAATTAAATTACTTTTCTTTTTCAATTTAAATTAGTCATAGAAGTAAAAAGCAAACTTCTTTATAAAAAGTGAAAATTACAAATAATGCATTTTTTACATAACCCAGATTTAGATTTTAGACATTTTAAACTAAAATGAGCATTTTAAATATTTTGTCTTCATAAAATTTAATTTAGAATAATTTGCTACTAAAAATTATATAGCAGATAGTTTTTGATAAGATTTTTTTTTAATCTAATACACTTAAATTTCTTTTCTCTAACATGCTCTATTTATTATATAATAAATACTATACACATATATACATATACATACATATATATATGCATATATACACATACATATACACATACATATATATACACATATACACATATATATACACATACATATATAAATACATATATATAAATGAAATATAGTTTAAGTTTTTTTAATGATATTAAAAAAACTCACTAAAACTAGAAATGAATTTAATCAAATATAAATGCCCAAATACGAAGAATAACTCCTAATGAGTTTTAATTATTTATAAAATCAATAAATATTTATAAAATTTATTCTTTTAATTTAACTTTGCATAATATGAACAAATTTTAATTACTGTAGACACATTTTAAATATTTTGTATTTTTTAAAAAATCTGCATTTAAAGTTTTATAAAGGAAACAAGCAAATTAAAGAATGAACAAAATCAAAAGGAAACTAGAATCTATATTGTACATAATGATTTAATTTCATAAAAAAGATTTTAAGCATGCATAATTCACTTTGTTTTCTCTTATAAATTTTAAATATTTTAAGAATAAAAATCTGTTTTGCAAAAGCAATTAATTTTAAATTACATTTTAATTTTATTGAAAAAATGTATTATGTAAATTCTTAAACATAATTTAATTTGAAACACAAAAATTATTTTTAACTGTAAAACAGTTAACAAAAGTAAATATTATGAGCTGAATGCATTATTATGTCTGTATTATACCAGCTATTCATTGAATTATCAAAACACTAACATTAAAAATCGAAAATTGATAGCATCAAGAAATGAAAATACATAATTAACAGTTTAAAATATAATGAAATAAATTATTTGATTTGGCACCATTAAAAAGTTACTCTACTTAGAAGGTAGCACAAAAAATCTCACTATTTAAGAAGCTCCAATTATAGAGAAGTATTTCTCAAAATTTAAAAAACAAAACATACTGGTAAATCTAATAAGCAGAAAAATAAATGTTTTCTATTCACAACTCTAATTTGAATAAAAGATTTAAACTTTTAAACACAGTAACTTAATTTATTGTAAAAATTACACTCAAACTGAATTTGTACAAATTTCTATCTCACAAATTTTAGATATTTCTTCAGGAATCATCATAAAATTTTCCATGAAGTGGAAAAAATTAAATTGGTTTCGCTTGTTTGTCTTTAGTTTTTTTTTTTTCACACAAAAGCTTTTATACAGGGACCTACAATTGTAAGTGGATCCCAAAGCACTTCAAACTTCCAAGTAAGAGTTGGAAATCAAACCCGCAAAATGCTGAACTGAAAGGCAAAGTCTCCATGATAATTTTATGCACACAAGGGCTAATTAGACTGGGACCTACAGTTTAAAATAAATTCCAAATCACTACATACATCCAATATCAAGATGAAATTCAAATCTAAAAACTATTAAATCAAACACCAAAGCACAAAACCATTCATTCAATTTGCAATAGAGTAGTAAAAATTCTGGATTTGAAACATGTAATATATGTATACCATACTTTCATAATTAATTATTGTTTAAATACTCATATGATTTTAGAGATTAATTTATTGCCTCAATAAAATTGAAGGTATTGTATAAAAACTAAACTCTTTTTCTATATAATTAAAATCTATGAAACATTAGAACTTTACTAAAGTTTACAAAAGGTACGTTATTTTTATTTGTAAGATGATAATTCCAACTAAAATATAGATAATTCTGGTAACAGCTTAGATTTTCCATTATTACTATTATAATTTTGCTTTTAAATTAAATTTTTAGATTGAAATAGTAGATCAGTTCAAATTCTTTTAATGAACATTCAATTTGAAAAATAAAATTTAATTTAGTAAATTTTATTTAGTAACATTTCCAACTTTCAAGACTATTTGTACATTTTTAAAAGCATTTTTTTAAATATTATTTTTAGTATTTCTAATCCTACATCAATTATTTAATAAAAATCATACACTGAATAAAACTCAATGAAATTTGGATGGAAATTGATTTTGAAATAAATCAGTTTTGATACGATTAAAATCATTAAGTTTCTTTTTTTTTAATATATTACACAATATAAATAACTCTTCTCTTCCACCACATACACAACATATTTCAAAGGATAAATAATCAACTACAGTCAAGAAACTGGAGAAGAGCTTAATGCTTTTGGAGTAATCTTACAACATAATATATCTCCAATTTTATCCCATGCTTGTAAGACATTTCAATTTAACCCAGACATTCAATTCAAATGCCTTAATTTGCAACTAACCATCTTCTGCTCATTAAATTTAAAGTATTTAACTCCAAATTCTAGAAGTTTCCATAGCCCTGGAAAAATTAATCAATTTCAAGGAATGAAAATTAATCAATTTTCAGTTGTACAATTAACTAAAAAAAACACTTCTAATATTTTACATAACTTTTGTTGCATTAAAATATTTTTATCTGATAGTATAAAGAAATGCTCTTACCAAATTGTAATAATTACATAAAAGCTAAAGAGTCTGTTGTAAAATATAAAAATATTAGAGCTCAAAATGAATTTCTTCATAAAAATATGTTTTAACATTTAAATAATGATTAACTTGTAAGCAAATTAATGCAATCAATTTTTAGAATGCAAATTAGAATCAATTTTTAGAATGAAATCAATCAGAATGAATTAATTTTTAGGAAATTGAAGAATATAAAATATATTTTCTATTATATTGCTTTATCTAAACTCACAAAGAAAAGTTTTGCCTTTCAATAATTTCCATGTATATAAATAAATCTATCACCAACCAATAATTTCAACCTCATAAATATCATAATAAGAAAACATGTATAAGACAATCAATTTCTACCCAGCTAAAAAATAAATCCCCATTTGAATATGAATACAGTAATAAACATACTGAAAAAAAATAAAAAAAGCAATAATAATTATTATTCTGGGCAACAATTTTGTATTTGAAAGAAAAATTACTAGAAATCATTTTAGTCATTTCATTAGTAATACAGGAGCATATTTATTAATACAGAAAGAAAAAGCACTTGTGTAAAAATCGAAGAGTATTTGCAAATTTTTTATAACACTAACCACTATAAAGGGAATTCGAAATTGATTGAAAACATTGACCAAATACACATGTCATTATTATTAAGTCTTATGTAAGGTATCTTGCTTACTTTGGCACATTGCTTGCATTTAATTTTGTACAACTTTTGAATGAAATTATATCTGCACACCAAAATTCTATCAAAGAAACAAATTAAAAGTTTCATATATTTCAATTTTAAAGCATTTTGATTTTTTTAATAACAAATCTTAACACTAGTATAAGCAACTATGATATAAATTATTAAATTTTACGCAGTAATGAGTCATCAAAACGGTCTAAGCAGTTAGAAAAAGACATGTGATATGAAAATAGAAATGCTGCATAACAATTATTTTGTCATTATGACAAAAATCTTTTTCAACTTTGTAGCATATAAAGTTATGAGAAATGGGGGAAAATTGTAGCTTTAAAAATAAGCAGTCACACTGAATTACCAATAATTAGATAAACAAATTAATAAGTAAAGGTATTTGTTTGATATACATAAATTAATCAGTAGACATTAATAGTTATAGTATTTACTAAGAAAAAAAAATTAACTTCATTCAACTCTTTAAAAAACATGTAATTTATTAGTTTTTTATTTATTACCTGAGTAGTTTTTGTTTTAACAAGATTTAAATTCAAATGCATACAGACAAGTTATTAATATATAAATGCTAAAACAGTAAACAATGTGAGAAAAATTAAATTTCAAATATACAATTATGATTATATAAATATATCAGCACTGAAGATAAATATTAAGGATGAACATTGAATATAAACATCTGATACTCTGTCGAATGCTGCTATTTTATAAAATAATGTACTAATATCAAAAAAGAAACATCAAATATTCTAAGAAATTCAAAATTATCTAATTTCCTGTCTTTTAGAATATTTGACAATAACTGTAAAAAACACAATTTTTTGACACAAAAAAGATTGCACATTTAAAAATGCTTGACTAGAGAAAATGAATTTAAAAGAATATAAACTTAAAATAAAAAGAACATAATCTGCTATTATGAAGGTAATGAAATTTATGTTATATCAATTTCTGTAATATTTTATTTGCATTAAATTTCTAAACATTTCAGCCAATACTTATTTACTAAATGTAATAAACAAAAATAATCTTTACAGGGATTATCATATTTATGTTATTGTGACATCAAATACATTTAAGTACATGATAAATATGGATTTCCCAATAAATATGTACATGTATAAAATTATGCAAAACTTCGTACAAAAATGAAGTTCTTTCCACTAAAAATTTAAGATGAAGCATTAAATCAGAATTTTGCAAGCACTTACAGAATTTAATAAATAACTGAGACATGGAAAGAAGCTGCACTAACAACACACACAAATAAAGTATAAACATAAATGTTAGATAATTTTAGAACATAATATGGCACAGAATACTTTTTTTAAACAAATTAACAGATGATATATTTTTACACACATAACTACATAAAGTTATATCAAAAATAATAATAAATAACAAATTGAGAAATACTAACCATTTTCAGAAACTGGAAAAATGTAATATTACACAGAAAAGAAAAGCTTCAGATTAAAAAGTTGTACTTGCTTTGAAATGGCTTAGAGTCAATTTCTAAGCAGATATAATATATAATAAACTTTGTAATTACAATATTTACAGTGAAAATGAGTAATTATTGCTATCTACATCAGACAAAAATACATAATCATGAAAAATAATTTTTCTTAAAGGAAATCATATGAGAAAATTATAACTTTAGAAATTTCTTTCTAACTGATATGAGGTTTCCAAAATAAAGGAATTAGCTTTGAGAGTTAAAAAAAAAGTAACTTCTTCAAACAGTATAAACACCAATGTTTTATACTGTTTGAAGTAAAACTTCAAAATCCAATCTATTTCAACAAAATCTTGTCAACTTTTTCAATATAATTTTATTTTCTAATATATAATATATTAGGTTAAGGAATAAGTTCGTAGCATTTTTACCAAAGGCTTTCATTTAAACAAAAAACAATAATTATATCAATAATTTAATCAATGTTATATTCGTTGTTGCTGTTTACAACCTTTTGACCAATATGTTGAAGCCGTTCCGCCAAAAATCGCCTGGTCTGGTGTCAAAGTTGTTGAGCCAGTTTTCAAGGACCTCTTTGTTATCTAAGGTAATGCCCTTCTTATGGTTTGACAAGGGGCGGAAAAGATAGTAATCGGTTCATGCAAGGTCTGGAGAATACAGCGGATGCTGAAGGACCTCCCATTTGAGCTCTTGGAGTGCGGCTTTATAGACTTGTACGTCATGGGGCCTGGCATTGTTGTGAAGGAATCTGGTTTGACCATGCTGTGTGTGTGTGTGATCAGATCTTTTCAGTCAAATAGCCTCATTTACGCAGTGTAGCTGGGCAATGTAGAGCTCTTTGTTGACAGTCATATTTTTTTCAATCATTTCCCAGTGCACAAAGGGGTCCTTAAAAACTGGCTCAACAACTTCTTTGACACCAGACCAGGCGATTTTTGGCGGAAAGGCGTCAAAAAAATTGGTCGAAAGGTGGGAAGAGGTTGTAAATAGCAATGGCGAATATATAATTGATTAACTTAGATATAATTATTGTTTTTTGTTTAAATAAAAGTCTTTGGTAAAAATGCTACGAACTTATTCCGCAACCTAATAGATGTTTAAATGATAATATGCAGAATAAGACTGATTAACAATGTTCTAATTATAATATCAAAAGTATTTTTCCTCATTGTACAATTGATGATTTTCAGAATGAAATTGAGAATTAGCTGAATTTTAGGTAAAGCTCCATTTGATTTTTTCCGAAATAAAAATAATAATCATAAATATATATTGCACAAAAAACATTTTAAGCCATTGTCACAAATAAGAGAATGATTTAAGAGAGCGTATCAAATGTTTAAATCCAAAAAATAAATAAAAATGATCCTTATTTTACTGTTTAGATATATTAAAATTTGAGAAAACATTTCCAATCATGGTTACTTTAATCCAGAAACAATGGTACAGTTATAAATATTAAGTTCATTACAATTTAATTTATAAGCTAAAAAATTAACAGTTTGCAAATGTATTTCAATAACAGTATAAAAAAGTATTAACTAGTAATTCTATGAGTATGGTTCACATAATAAAGAAAAGAAGAAAATACTTTAATATTTAAATAACAAAACTCTAACAAACATAAATAGCAATCCAAATAATTAAAAAGCAAACGTAGATATAGCGCATTCTCTAGTATTTTATAAATTTGACTCTAAGTAATTTAATAATAACCTTTTATAAAATATGCATTCATGAAAAAATATAATGGGTGTTTTCTAAAATTTTACTTCATAGTTATAACAAATAAAATATGTAATATACAAAATATTTATCAAAATTGCTTCAACATGTCCAGGCTATATACAAAGATATAATATAAATAAGGCACCAATTACAGTTGTTAAAAAGACATCATAAGAGGATAAAAATATTAAATTATAAAGAACAAAACATCCACAATAATACTTCAAAAGTTAAAATTGACTTGTCTTTAATATTTAGGAAATAAAAGTAATAAAAAATGCAAAATACGTAGCTGCAGCACCACATACAGCAGCAACCATCATATAAGTAGAGGAGGATTTTGTGTATTCTACAATTGTTCCTAAAAACAAAGATGGAATTATCTGTGATAAGTAACATGCGACATCTAAAACTGCCATATCTTCTCCAACACCTCTTAGAGTAGAGTTGTTATAATATTTCTATAAAAATGAATAAATTTTAAATGTATACAAAAATATAATAAAAATGCATGATTAAAATTTATAATAGCAAAGTTAAAAACTTACAACAGACAATGTAGTCTGAACATCCTCATAATAGTCATGATATTGAACAATTTGAATAAAAATCCTTCCAATAACAGTTTCGTTTTAATTTATCACAATTTAAACAGTGAATTTGTAGTGAGGTAAGCATATTAAATTACAATCAAATTTGTAATGTGATCAAAATAGCAAATATTTCAGTTTAAAAACACAATGCTTAACTTATAGCAAATATATACAATTAGAAAAAGTGTAAAATATTTTAGTCATACAAACTTATATATTACAAAATTGCAACAATGATTAAAATATTTAATTTTTATAACTCATACTATATTTAGTTGATATTATATGCAAAAATGTTAAGAAATTTGTCTGAAAGAAACCTACAACAGTGCTAGATATATTTAAGTTATGCAGAAAAATAGAAACTAATATCGCCAAATATATGTTTAACTATGTAACCTATTTTTTTACTAATAATACTTGAAATTTAGTTACGCTTTCAAATAAATTTACCCAATATTTTACGTCATAAAATTGTTCTTATTAATTTGAGAAATTATCTAAAAGTGTAGAAATATTCATTACAACAAGTCTAATCTTGTTAAATTTTAAACAAAACTTCACTTTTTTAAAATTTAAGTACAGAAATAAATACAAATTGAGAAGATCTTTATTTTCCACAATACTAAAACAATTTAATAAGTAAAATTCTAACAGAAAATAGTGAATGTTCTTAATTATGAATTAAAATTTTAAAAATAAAAAACATATTATCATTATACGTAGCACTATTACAAGTATAATTGTGTCTTGCATTTTCAAAAATTTGATTTCCCATAGTGGCTTCATTAATTTACAAAGATTTTCATCAAAATTAAGAGCCCACTTGAAAACTGAAAAAAAGCAATAGAAATTCAGACTATTACTCCTTAAAAAGGAATACTTTCTTAGAGCACTGAATGTTTGATAAATAAAAAAATGATGACTCTCAATTGAAAGAATAATCTATACTTTTTATAAGCAGACTTATTATAAAGATGAAAATTTAATTGCATTAAAATTATTTTTTTATTGCATCAATAGTTAAATTTGATAGCACTGAAGTAACAATTTTGAAGTTTCATACTCTTCTGTTTTCCTGATAACTAACAAAAAATAAACTTTTGTTTAATTTTCATTTGAATACACTTCTGATATTAGAACTTAAAAATTTCCTTAAATTTTCATAATTAAGTTAATCCTTGATTTTGCACACCTCACAGCAAAGGTCATTAAAATTTGAAAATGTTTGCAAACTTTACTTTAAATTCAGATTCTAATTATTGTTTTATGTCCAAAATTAAAATTAATTTAAAGAGCAATTAAAAGTGAGACAAAAATTAAAATTAAAAGACCGTATTACTTTTAAATTACACACACAGTAAACTATCCCTTTACTATCAATTCTTTCCTTAGGGTCAACAGTCTGATGGACCTTGTCTGATTTCATCAGACATTTGGAGGATAAGCCACAACAACTATCAATTCTCTATTTAAAAATAATAAGCTAATCAAAATAGGTAATATCAATTAAGTATTAAGTCCATAAATCATTAGAAATTTAAAATTAAATTCAATTCTTTAAACACAATTTCAAGTTCTCAATTATAATAGCCTCATAACTTTCTCTCACTATTTGTCCCATTGAATTTAAACAAATTTTATAACATCAAGTTTTTTTAATGATGAACATTTTGATTGATGATGCTATTTAGAAAATGCAGTTCATTTACAAATGGCATATTCACATTAGGATTAAATAATTTTAACTAATTTAACTGTTACAAGTTAATTTACTTTCTAATTTTTCCTAGATTAAAGACTTTCTTATGAGGCCATAATTATAATACATATTAGAGAGAACTTATTCAATTTTTTCTTTTATATTACCAAGAATAATTTGGAAAAAGGATTACTTAATAATTCTAAAATATTAAAAAATAGATTATTAACATTTGGATAAGAATTAAGTTATTAATACAAAGCAAAATATTGACTCAAATTAGTATTTCCTGATTAGATTAATAAACATGAATCTACTATTTCATTAAAAGAATAATTATTTTAAATTTTTTATAGACTATTCCTCATTTTTTAACAAAATAACCAATCACATTGAGAACATATTTCTGCACCTAATTTTCTGGTTTGGTTTATCACTTGATGATCACTTCTTACACACAAGAATTAATTTGTTTGGATTTGATTTGTCATTCGATATTCACTTTTTTCACACAATGGCTACATAAAGCAAAACTTACTATCTAACTAATTTGCTTGGGATCTATAATTTAAAACGGGCTCTAAACTAAAGCATACATCTACATCTGCTGTGAAAATCGTATTCATACAATATAAAATTAAAGGCTACAGCTCTAGAAATTTAGCTGTTATTTTCATCATTATCAGAGGTTATTTTATGAATCTGTTTAAGCAGATTACTGGTTGTAAGAATACTAAAATTTCAAAAACATTTTTGATAAAGGCTTGCAAATTGGAATATTGTTTAAAAAATGTAGTTCGAATTTCTAAGAAATTATGGTTTGATTATTCCTTATTTTGCTAACAAGTTGATTGCCTTAGTAATAATTTTTCTACAAAATATTTGCTTTCTCTTAGTATTATTATTGCAATAGTTAATTCAGCATCATGTTAAACTTTTGCTGAATTTTTAATTCACAATAATGATTTGAGAATAATGATTATTCAAACAATGTTTTTTTCTTCATTTTAAATGTTTATCAAAACAAATTTATGAGAATGTATTTATGAAGTTAAAATATACATTTTTATGTAATAATAATTTTTAAATTCCTTTCATATTGAACAACAAAGATCTCAAGTTTTGATTTTGAAGTGGAATATCTTGTATGTAATTAAACTTTAAAGTAAAAACTAGGTAGTATTTTGTTATCAAATCATTAGAAACAAATATTTGATAAAATATTGTTGCTTAATTTAGAGGCATGAATCTAAATTTGCTAAGAAAAATTTTTTTCTATAAAAAAATGACATATTATGGAACATTTATTTCTAAGTTCCAAATATATTTAGTAAAAAATAAAATACTAAATATTATAAAATCCCAGGATTTCTACAGCTCTTGGAAATTTCTGGAAATTAATTTATTTTAATGCTCTGGAAATTTCTGAAATTTTGAGCTCACTCCTGAAAAATAGTAAATACCTACTAGAAATCTGATTTCTTTAGAATTTATATTTTTACTGGAAAATATTCCCAATTTTGTAATTTTCCAATTTATTCTTTGAATTTCCAATGAAATGAATTAGAAAAAATAAAAGTATGAATTGTAATACTTGGTTCGTATGATTATATAAAGGGAACAGACCTATTTGTGTGATCACACAGGATAGTGCGGTAATCCTCTGGGAGAAAATTCTTAGAACCCAGGCTCCCTCTAGTAGATTTCCTTTGAGTCTGACCAGAACTTGAAAACACAAAACAGTTTTGTACAGAATGTTTGCGAGGTAATCTCAAGTTAAGGGCTCAATTTTGAGCCTGAACACTTTTTGTTTCCACGTAATCTTATTGTAAATAAGGACTTTTCCATACAACTTGGACTTAAACAAAAATTTCTTAAAAGTGACATAAGTGAAACAATTCTGGAGCTTTTAGCTTACGGAACAATAAATTTCTGCTACCAAAATAGTGGATGCAAGTATATATTGAGGATTCAAGGATAAGTGACTCAATCAGTGCGGGCCCAGATGTCTACTGCGAGTTGTTTTCTTAATACAAACCTATAGTCCCTTTTGCAATTGTCTCCAATGATAAAGTAGTTGCAATTCATCAAGCTCTCTTACAGCTACAACTTCATCAAAGTTTATTTTTAAAGGTGGTTTTCTTAACAGATCCAAATATTTTAAGTCATTGACTTACAAAGTGATTCCCATTTCTCAACTGTTAATGGCTGTTTCAATTTTCTTAATGGCTTCAACAGACACTTGCCCATTATGATGTTCGGAAAAATGAGACATAACATTTTGGCTAAGAAAGGAACTGCTGTCCTTCAAACACACATCACAACCTGTTCTCCCATACAATTCAATCAAGTCAATTGTCAATAAAGCATTCAGAGTCAACTTTTTCCAGGAACTCACATCTATTGACAGAAATAAAACATGGATTAATCATTGAAGCAATAACCAAATGGCCAAGAAAGTAATCTGTTGCAGTGTTTCATCTCATTTCTGGCTGTGCACCTGTACAACATCAGTATCGTATCAGACTCTTTCTGCTCCTTGCACAACCTTACTGAGGATATGGATTTCCTCCACTTCTATAAGTGCCCTACTCTTCTACATTGGGAGCCCTATTGGACAGCAAGTCATGCCCCGAGTTTACAGATTTAATGAAATGTTCTTATTTTTGCCTTTTTATGATGTTAAGTTGTCTCTTGTAACTCTGTCATTAGAAATAAAAAATAAATACAACAAATAAGATTATTATGCAGCAATGTAAAGAAGATTTTTGTTGAGAAGCAGAATATACACAGTTGCCATGTTGTATAGTTTGGCTATACTATGTACGATGTTTTCTCAAATTGTAAGGCTTACAACATACTATAAAATGGTAAGGAATTAGAGTATTGTCAAATATGTTTGAAACATGAAAGTTTCCCATTCCATTTCTTAGTTTTCCATTCTTCATTCAGCTACCATAAAGTATATGCTACATATGTGTCAATTACTAGCATATAAATTTCGGAATTTAACAAAACAAAAAAAAACATTTACATTGTCATTTCTTTTTAAAAAATAAATAAATAATAAAACGTTTTTGATCTTGAACCAAATGGTGAGACTTTTTTCAACCTAATTTAGTTTAATTATGTCAATGACTGTTGAATAATTGACTTAGTTAAATAAAACATAATTTAAAAACATCCTTTTTAAAGATGAAGTTTCCATAAAAGTAAGAAATCTATCCACCTCTGAGTTTTATCACCTAAAATTTTGTTTTATAGGAAATTTTACTTAAAAATTATTAAATTCAAATACTTTGATTTTGCTATTGAATGTTCATAAAAGGAATTTATACACACAATTATAATTTAGAAGTTACATTTGAAAGCAAAATTTGTATAATAATGGAAAATTCAAGATGCTACTATTGTTTCTCAGTTAGAATTTTTTTCTTACAAATAATTGCAATATACATTTGGTTAATTTTCATAAAATTCTGATATTTTATTAATTATATTTATAGGAAATATGAATTAAGTTTTTAAGTAGTGCATTCAATTTCATTAAAGCAATAAAATGGTGATTAACTCGGAAATATTATGAATATTTAAACTTTGTGCATATTAAATTTTATAATTAATTGTAATCAAACTGTAAGCTTAATATCATACTATTATTAAGCTTGCAGTTTGTGCATATAGTAAAATTCAGAGGATAATTTCAGAACTCTCTATTTAGTGCAAATTTTGGAAATGTGTTCATATATATAAATATATATATATGCAATAAATGTGTGTTAAATCAGCCACTTGTAATCATTTAAGGGATTAAATCAGA
This sequence comes from Latrodectus hesperus, assembly GCA_037975125.1. Lineage (NCBI taxonomy): Eukaryota > Metazoa > Arthropoda > Arachnida > Araneae > Theridiidae > Latrodectus > Latrodectus hesperus. Next base: position 10,771,693 of record CM075854.1, on the reverse strand, counting down.
TAAATGTTCTGTAACTCCATATATCTAAATGTTTTATAAAGAATCTCATATGTAGAAAAGTAACTTGGCTTCTTAAATACAAAAAGTATACATATTTTCTTGTAACAGCGCCTTTAAATGTTATATTTTGTTAATTTTAAATTACATCCTTAGAATATATTACAATAATTATTATAGCTGATTTTTGTTTCATGCTTTTATTTTATTTCCCCCCCCCATTGTTTATGCATTTGTTTATTGGCTGAAATGAACACACGTTTTTTATATTCAGCACTGTAAGTTAACTCAAGTTTGGGCAAATATTTTTTGTTTTTATGTTTGCAAAATGTAACAGAATTGTTTCCATCCTAAACAAATTTAGTGCAAATGTAAATTTCATATTTGGTGTGTAGTTTTAAAAACCTACATATTAGCAAGTCTGAAAAATGAAATAAATTTAAAGTTCAGAAAATCAATAAAACATTAAAAAATAAAAGAAAATCAATAAAAATTAATACAAATAGTTTAATTTGTAAAACATTCAATAAAATTTAATAGAGTAATGTCCACTGAAATATTCTATGGCACAATAAGTTTTATATTTAAGTTCTTGAACTGTAATGAATGACACAAGAATCTAAATAAAATTCAGAAGCTTCTTAAGGCATTGTCTAATGCATGTAAAATTAATATATCAAAACATGAAAATCATTTAAAAAGAATTTTGTTTCTTAACAGAAGGTTTTAAAATCATTTGAATCAACTGTATGGCTTTAAAGTTGTAATGAAGACAATTTAGATCCAATTAAAAGTATAATTTCTTTTTAATTTACTGCTAAACAGACAAAATTATTGTCACTTTTATGGTAATTTGATTAGCATTTACTATTTCATTATGTTCAAGTGTTTGTGTCAAGTGTGAATTTTATATATAATGTGTGTGTGTCCAGATATGCCCCATACCATAACTGGCACTCTTTATTGACATTAGACCATGTGAATACTTTTATAATTACATTTCGAATTTGAATTTCTAATCCGTGGATATGATATGGTATAAATAAATGAAAATATTTGTCGAAAAAATGTTGAGAAATTTATTGTGGTTACTGTTCATAAAAATGACACAGTGGATTTATTATATGTGAAAAGAGAACCTGAAGCATTTTCAGCAATTAGTTTTATAATTCTAAATAATCATCTTTGGAATCCAGTTGGTTTCATAATTAATTAGAAATATTTATTTTGGAGAGAGCATTAGCTACAGTACTTTCTTCTCACATGATGCTGCAAATATCCATACAGAATTGGGCAGTGTAACTTCTAGTATTGCCTCACTTGTTTGGGGAAGTCTTTTTCGAAATTTTATTGAAATAAAAAAAGAGAAAGGCTCATGATCAATGTAAATGATGAAAGTTTTTTTAAATATGGTGCATAAATAAAAAATTGTTTATTATGGAGTAGTGACAAAAGTTCTTGGTGTATGCCCTGTGTCTTTTGCATATTACTTAAAGAATACAAGAAGCTTAATAGATGCATCTGTCACTGTCTATAATGCCCCCCCCACTTATAATAGCCACTGTAGCAGTTTCCGAAACATCAGGAATGAGCAAGCTGTATCTTTGAGTTGAAGTCTTATATCCCAAATGTTTACTTTAGAAATAACAAAAAACTTTATGGCATATTGATAGATAAACCCCATGGTCATATACACTTTTAAATTTGTTTAAGTACAGGATTTTTTTTTTTCTTATTTAGGTAAGCAATTTGGGTAATCCAGACAGCAAAATGTAAAACTGAATCTTGATATCATATTCATTAATTCTTGGAATGTTTGTATTATGTTGTATTAACCAAATGCTGAAAAGAATTTTAAGCAGCTCAAATGCAGTTAAGATGGTCATTTTAGGAATGTTGTTTTCACATAGTGGAATTTGTTAAAAAGCTCTAAGTCTATGAATAAAAACATTTTTTTTTCCGTGTAAAACAGAAGTGCAGTCAATTAGTAAAGGTTGTAGACAATAATCTGAAATAATAATATTCTTAAGGGCAAAGAAATCTCCACATGAGCCTTAAGATCAAGTCACCCTATTTCTTTAAGATGAGATGTAGAGGATTAAGTCAACCAATTTTTTAATATGTAAATGACCTCCTTGTAACATAGAATCTAAGTCCAAATATTTTTTTAAATATTTAGAATAAATCCTTGAAAATGAGAGATACTTTGGTTTCTACAGAATTTTCAACATTGTGACTCATAAACTTAATAAGAATTTGTTATAATATATTTGCAAATATTACTCAACTATCTTCACAATGATTCTTTTATTTTTTTAATTTTATTTTCCCTACATTGAAGTTTGATGCTTCAAAATAATAGCAAAGAATGAGAGAAAAATGAAATGGCATCATCAATTAGTGATTTTTAATGTGGACCAATAGGTAAAAATGAGACAAAATCAATACATATTGGTTTACTAACTTTCAAAATCCAATCAAATATTCTGCTCACTCCCAAATCAAATTTTATCAATTTTAGAGCTTAAATTTAAATTTCTTTTAGAATGAAAAGTCAGCTTTTTAATATATTTTTTTCCTTGGAATAATTTTAGAATTGCAAAAATTTCTAAAATTGTATCAAATAAAAATTAGATGGCTACCTTGTTACAAATAAAAAGATAACACTGCTACACTCCTTGACATTCTGTTGTCTGTGAGAACTGTAGATCTAATTTTTGTTAAGCTGGAATTAGATCTTATTAAGTGATTTACAATATTAAGTTTTTGAAGGTCTTGTCACCAAATTTTGAAGCATAACATACTGTGCCTGTTAATGGTTACTGTGCCTGTTAATACTGTGCCTGTTAATAATGTGCCTGTTAACTGTGCCTGTTAATAATGTGCCTGTTTACTGTGCCTGTTAATGGAATTTCTTCTAAGGAAATTTACAATTGAATGCAATTTAATTCAATTAAAACTTTTGCGCCTTTTGTAGCATAATCTCTTATAGGGCCACGTGTAAAGACAAGAACTATACAAATGCTTTCTAGAGAATTCTACCGAAAAATCAGAATCAAGATATTCAATACCCTACAAAAATTTCAAAACTAAACAAAGGTCAATGTGTTATATGTGAAGATCCAAAGATAATAAAACTGCAAATGCTAACACAAAATGCAATAATTTTATTTGCAAAAACCATTCTTCATGTGTTTGTTAAAAGCAAATATTGGTTGGGAATCTTCATTACAAGCACACAATTCTACTTTTATATAATCTCATTAAAAATTAAAAATATTTTTATAAGAATATAATTATATTTTCCTTATTAAATAGTGTAATCATTGTTTATAATGAAATATTTTTTTAAAATTTACAGCTCATTTTTTAATAAAATTGATTGGGGTGAAGAAGTTACTATATGTGTCTTCTAATGTCAATGCCAGGAGCATGCCTTCTGCAGGGTTAATGTTAGAGTTTGGAAACAGAGAATATAGTTAATCTATTTACTTGCAAATTGACTATATAAATATAGTCATTTTAGAAACAAATGCATAATTAACAGTTTATGGTTTATGCAGAGTAATGTTTTCAGAGAAATTCTTATTTGAGACTCGATCCAATGGTCAAACAAGAAATTGGCTAACATTTAGAGACAATTGTTTAAAAAGTGACTAAAGAAGAAAATGATATAAAAACTATATATACAAATTATTAAATCTTTGAGAAATAAGCAGCTCAGTTACAGAAACTATTTTCATAATAACCTTGTATCAACAAGGTTGTTATCATGAAAATTTGATAACAAATAAATTTTTGCATTCATACAATAAACAAATTGTTTTAATTTGAAATCTATAGATATTTAAGAATAAAAAACTAAGATTTTTACTAATAACATTTATTTTGTTATAGATCTTGAATACTGAATTTGTAGTTAAAAACTCACTTATTAAATATACAATGGAAAATTAGATAAATACTATTGAAAACTAATATGAATGACATTTTAAATTTGAAAAGGGAAACAATTTTTAATGAAAAACTTTCATCACAAATACATAAAATTAAATTTTAAGCAAATGTTGAGTGAAGGAGTACAGAATATAACCTATTATCATCAAACTAATATATTTGAACATTTAATAAAGAAAAAACTAATTCTAAAAGAAAAAATAGTATTCAAGAAAGCAAAATTTAAGCCAATACTAACATGTAAAAAAATCCAAACAGCCTTACCTCCTTTTTATTATAGTATTCAGTAATTAAAGTGTACGGCACAGTCGTGAGAATAGCCAATCCAATACCAGATAATGTTGAAAAAATATTTACAACCATCAAACTGGTAGTCATAAATGTTCCAACCATACTTAATGTAAAAAAATAAATTCCCATTAAGTACACATTTCGAGTTCCAAATTTTTTGATGAGCTTTTCATGAAATAAAGCAGAATAAAAGGCAGCTGAAAATATTTATTTTAATAAGTGATATTTTCATAATTATAAATATTCATCAAAATACAAATTAAAGTAATAGCAAAATATAAATAAAATGTATCAAACTATAAATATAATAGTATGTACAATTATTTTAATTTGTGACTAAAACAATTATTTTAGCTTACAAAAACAAAACAATAATTGAGTTCATGTTCACTCTATTTCTGATTCAAAAAAAAGGAAGTGACTTATTTCTTTTATTCATAATATTATTAAATACAAAATTTCTTTTACATATGAATTTAGATTGCTGCATTTGAATAACCCTTCTAAATTTGAAACAAATGAAAATAAATAGCAGGATTACCTAATATAAAAATACATCTATATATTTTAATGACCTATGAACATAAATCCTGAAATGATTTGCTTCATATTTTACTTCCCTCTCATTCAAATATTTTAATGTACTTGCATTAAAATGCTTCCAAAATAAAGACATTGGCCAGTTATATCAACTAGAAACTGTTCAATTAAAAGACATGCAACAAAATTCAAAATATTTTTTATAATTTCTTCATACACTTTAGAAAATTAATAGTTTTAAATGCAAATTACAATATTTGATCAACAATTTCTCAAATAAATATTTACTGTAAAAACTTTTGTTTTTGAACTTTTAATTGAAAAATACGTGTACAAAATTGAGATTTAAAATAAAAATTGAAATGATGAAAGTTAGTTGAATAAAAATTTTAAATTTTATAAGCAATTGCACATTTATAGGGATATTTTCACTTTTAAAATTATTTGCTATTATCAACCTAAAACAATAGTAAAATGATAGTTGTAGAAGAGAACAAGCAAAATCTTAGGAAATGGATCATAAAATTCAATAAATATTTCAAAATGATTAGAGATCAATTATTACAGTTTTTTTAGAATAATTAATGAAATGAATCTATTGTTTTTGTGTTACACATTGGATACATCTTCTTTTGTACTGCAGATGCTTTTTTTTTATTATTATTATCTTACTTTAACACGTTTGTTGCCATTTTTTTATTTCCCTCCTCTATAGATTTTAATTTAAAACCTGTTGTGTAATTTAAAAGTTTTAATTCCAAGTGGTTATACACGAAATTGAATATTTTTAGAACGAAACAACTTAAAACAAGACAAAAGGCAAAATGATGAAAGCAATGTTTTAGCAACAGTGATATTTTTATGAGGAAGTAATTCCTTCATGAACATAATTGGACAAAACTAATTATAGATGAAATAAGTCAGTTAAGTATTGGTGCCATCTGTTACTTATTTTATGAAGCATAAACATTTTTTTATAACTTTATAGTAAGCTTTTCTGAGGGAGAATGTTTTTTTTATCAGATTATCCGCTACAACATATAATATGCGCATTGAAATTCGAAAAATTTTTAACACATAATCCTGTTTATATACAGGAAAACACAATAATGTGAACTGAATTATGCAATTATTAGAAAAGTGTAACTCTCAATTACATTTTTAAAAGCAGCACCAAATACTGAAAAATCAAAAAATCTACACATTTTACAGCATTCAGAGTAGCAAAATTGTGTTTACTTAACAGTTCTGAGACATATCGTCACTAATAACCTTTTAAAAAGCATAGAATAAGAGTATAACATTAGCAAAGAATGTGATATATAGGCATTTCATTAGTAGAAAACATTATTCTTGATTCATTGACATAGTTTATTTTTTGAAATGTAAATACAATAAGGAAAATACAAGAACTATTCTGTTTACTTTATATTTGTCAACACTTTCTTTGATTAATTCACTTTGGAACATTTAAGACTAACTCAAGCTCTGGTTCTATGAACAATATCAGATTAGTGCAAAATAATACATTTTATAAGGAATTTTGGATGAATGAACAAAACAATGAACAGTTTATTCAGCAATAACTTGTCTTGTTAAGGGGTAGAAAAATATTTCAAAAGTTTTTATCACTAAAACTAATCTTTCACATCTACAGATAGTTTTTATATTTATTATTTAAATTATATTATTTTATATTTATTATTTAATGCAAATAAGATCTTTGTAACCATCATGAGAAGTATAATATCAAGTTTGGCACTAAACATTTTACAAATAATTTGTTTTGAAATAAAATTATTACCACATTTTTCATACAAATTTTTGGAAGCTCTCAATAAGAAACAAAAATAAAATTACCTTCTATAAACATGTATGTCAAAATAGTTTTTCTAATGTACTTGTATTCATAATTTTTTGAAATATTGACTCTTATTTCCATTTGTACTGTACTGATCAATGATCCATTTTACACTTATTAGTTATAAAAATTTTATCAAAAATAAATCAAATATAGTCCTTTTTACTATGAACTAAATCAGAGAAATTTGAAAGCTGATTTAATATGTGTTAATTGTATTATATAAGATTATGAAACTAAATATTCCTAAAATATACAAAAATGCCATATGTAAGAAATATATAAGAAATATAAATTAGTGAATGTTGTGTATGATGTTTGGTATAAACCCAAATAATGGACTACTCTCTTTGATAAAAAGATGTTAAAAAGCAAAATTAAGTCAATTACAAAATTAGGGATAGTTATATTTGGTTTCAGATAAACAAAATTACATGTTTTAGATAAAGAGTGAAAAATGGCCTGCAGCATCTGGCTGGAGCAGATTAAAAACAACGAACAAATATTTTGTGACAATGATATCTAAGCAACATGATTTAAATGCATTGATATCTTAAAAAATAATCATTGATCTTTTAGAAACAGATCAAATGTAGTCCATTGTAGTGGAATAATTAGGATTTCCTCAAACTATTGTTTCCAGTCTACTGAATCAGTTATTAGAACCTGCCAACCGATGTCTGAGTGGCTAGCATTCTTGACTCTTGAGCTATGGATCCCAGATTCGAATCCAGGTTTGAGCATGGTTTGTTTGTTTGTCGCTCAACGGTCATTTTTTGCACACTAGGGCTAATTAGACCGGGACTTATGGCTTAAAGTGGATTCCGAACCACTACAAACATCCATGCCCAAGGTGGGATTCGAACCCACGAACTGTTGAACCGAAGGCAAGAGCACTAACCATTCGGCTGCCAGCTCGGCAGGTTTGAGCATGGATGTTACTTTCTGTGTTTCTCTATCCTTTTTTCTATGAAGATGTGTGAATGTAACCCACCCTATAAAAGGGTTTGGGGTGGTATGGTGCAAGTAATGCTACTTGCTTCTGTGACTTGGATCACAGGTGCCCGCTGAATATAGACAAATGAATAGCCATTTCCGGCCTTGTTGTGGCGAAGGGTTAGTTACCCAAGTGCCAGCCATTATTAAAAAAAATGTATTAGAAACTATAAATATTTGCCAAAGATCAAAACAAGGGTATATGCCTTCAAAAACACCAAATAAAGATCAGAAAAAATCAAATTATGAGCATTACTTTATTGCAACAGCACTTTCAGATTGTTACTGGTACCAGTTTTAAATGGAATTGTTTGAAACTTGCTCCATCAAGTAGGTTTATATGAAAAACCTATGGATTACATTTCACTGACAGAAGACTGTATGCAAAGGGTGGGCACAAGAGCATCTCAGATAGATGTGAAAGGAGTTGAGCAATATATTTTTCAATGACTTTTCCAGCTTGATTGTACAACCTGACAATTAGCAGATTCACATCTGGAGAAAGAAGCCGATACTCAAAATAATTGTATAAACCTCAAAATAATAGCATAAATCAAATAATAAGTAAAATTTGGAGGAAGCACAGTAATGGTTTAAGCCAGAATTTCTATTAATGGTTGCACTGACCTGTATATCATCAGGAAGGAAGGTAATGGCTCAACAATATAAGAACGAGATCATCATATCAATTGTAGTTCTTAACAATTTCCCATTGGGATTGATTTATTTTTATGGACCACAATGGCAAGTCATTTCATATTCTGCTTATGGATAATTTTCTTTTCAATGCAGAAGTCCTTTGAATGAATTGACAGCATATTCCCCACATATGAATAGGACATGTTTGGGATTTACTAAGAAGAAAGGTTGATAATCACTTATCGCAGGACCAATTCAAAAACTGGAAAACTTAGGAAGAGAAAATACCAATAGTTGTGAGAGTAAGAGAAAATAACCCAATTTTTCATTGATTCAATAACTCATAGGTTTGGTTAGTTGTTTGAAGTTCAAGTCGCTTTTTGGATACTAAGACTAATCAGGAAGCCTGTTGGCATAGTAGTAGCATATCTCGCTACCAAGGCACAAGTCCAAGATTTAATCTTATGACTGTGCATGGTCAACTCAGCTTTTCCTCCCTTTAGTGGGTTCATAAAACTGAGTATTAAGAATGCTGGGGGACTAAACACGGGGGTTTCATGTTAGATCACCTGAGAAATTTGAGTCACACCCCAGGCTTTTGGTCAAAAAATTAGACATGGGCACTATAAGTCTTGGCTCCATGGGGCTGTCATGCCACTCAGTTTAGTTTAAGACTAATCAGAAAAGTCCTACAGGACTCATAAGTGTGAAACATAATTTTGACTCAGGAGAAACAATACTCCTCATAGAAAATCATTTTTATCAAAAGAATCACATTTTCTTTATAATATGCATGACTTAGGCATTATTTACAGATATTGTCAATAAATCTGAACAACTCTTTATTCATTGCTTTGCTTTTGTTGTTCATATCTTACATCACTTATATATCATATCAGTCACCAAAACACATTCCCTTACCCACTGTTTAAAATGATATTATGACATGAGATATGTTTTCAGTAATCTGGCACATGTTACATATGCACTGCTAAAAATTTAGGAAGCAGCAATGAGCTTTCTAGAAATTAAAAATGTAAGAATTGTGACCATCTTCTCTTACATATTATAACATTTCTTTTTTAAAAGGAGCAATTTCCATAAAAACTTCCACTCTAAAACCAACTCAATGAAAAAAGTGTCTGATAATTCAAAATAATTCCCTAGGTGCTTCATTTATTTAAAATTTTTTGGTATGAACTACCAGAGCTAGAACATATAAGAAAACAAGAAATAAATAAACAATAATAATAAGAAGAAATAACTTCCTTCAAGATTATTTTTACAGCAGAGCAAGATTATTCGACATACAAATTTAAGTTGATTGCACTAGACAAAATTGTATTCCATACTTTAACAATTCAAAAACTAATTCATTAGTGTAACCATCGCTGAAAAACAAATATTGGTCTAAAAATTGATAATCAAATAATTAAATTATAATAATTGTTTATTAACTGCTTACATGATGAAATATTATTTCAGAAGACAATTTCTTATTCTCTAGTAATAGTTAATTTTAAAAAATATTAATATGACGAGCTTCATATTCTAATAATAAAATTTTCCTAATTTTAATAGACAATTTTAAAATAAAATTCCAATATCATATTTTAATACATAATTTCATAATTTAGAATAACAGTAGGGAATTTCAGATTATACATTTTTAATGTCTATATCACATGTGATACGAAATTTATTGAATTTAACATTTTAAATTTCAGGAATTTACACATTTTTTAAGCATATAAAACATTTGAATTTTAAAAATAAACGTTTTCATTGTTTAGATCTAAAACAAAATTATTAATGTTTTTAAATATAACCTGTATTACAAACATTTCATTACTATTTGTTGCTTATTTCCACTTCACATGAATTCAAATATAGGAAAAAATATGAGCAAAACTTAAAATGGTTATTGCTCTATTTGCTGATATTCTATCCATTCATACTGTAAGGGAATGTGTTCTGTTTCTTGTAAATGATATTCTTTAGTCAATTTTTCTTAGCAAAACTCATATGAAGAAAAACTTATATTTTACTCATATGAAGAAAAACTTTTTATTTATGCAGTTTACTCATTTTAATATCATAAAAATTCAACAAACAAAATAAGATTGGTTAAATGTTTTGATTACTTAATTTTCAAAATACATCATGTTTTTTTATTTTTTATTTTTAAATAAACCTAATGTATAATAATATAAATAACAAAGGAATTTGAAGTCGAAATTTAAAATACTCAAAAGTTTAGTTCCTCTGAACTGTCTAAAATATAGAAGCTTTATTAATATACTTACAAAAATTAATCTTATTTAAAGTATATGTAGCAAATTTTATATTTATTATTTTGAACATTTACACAGTAAATGCACATTGAGATTGATTCAAAAATTAATACTTAAAATGAATCCTTCCACTACTGAAATAGTTTGAGTTTAAAAAAATTCCCAGAAATATCTCTTCAACATGAAATTGAATATGCTTTAAAAATTTAAAACATTTCTAATGGCAATCAGTACAAGTTTTTCTACTTTTTCTGCATAATATATATATAAACCTGAACTATCTGAAAATTTTAAATTATTAATTTTCTACACTATTAAGAAGATGCTAGTTATTCTGAGTTATGAGTATTTCTATTTTTCAAAATCAAATATTTTCTTCAAAATATTAATCAAGAGCAAATCAACTATTTCAAACTACAGCTTTTTCAATTAAATGCAAATCCTTGATTTAATTGAACTCTTTCCTCAAAAAATACTCTTAAGATCAAAGTAAAAAGTCTTTTAATAAGCAATATCTTTGGCAATATGATTCTTTCTTTCTATTAGCACAAGAGAAAAAAATTGCAGTCCACACTTAAGATGCATGACATAAATTTTAAAGCAAAGATTAACTTAAATTTACATGGAAAGAACAGAGTGAAAATTTAAAAAAATAGAAATAAAAGTAAGATTGAAAAAATAATTTTTCAACAGGGATTGGTGCAATGTTTCTTGAAATACAACCTTCATTCTGAATATTGCAAAAAATAACATTTTTTAATTATAATTGCTTCTACTTAGAGCTTAAGTTTTAGAGCTAGATATCAAACACTATGTGTATCTTAGTGATCTCAACAACCAATATTAAAATAGCTGGCAATTTTATAATATCTTCCAGGTTAATTTTTTACACTTGTTTTTTTAAATTCTAATCTCAGGAGACATTTTTAACACATAGTAACTTCGACAGTTAAGGCTTGAAGAGTTAAATTTTATAAATTTCAGCAGTATTCCCCTAGTTTTTACAGAACAGCTTCAGCAGCAATGCATGTTCAAATAAAAACATCACTGTAGCAAATTAAAACCTCAAAGGAAAATATAAATATTTTTTTAAATATTTAGTTTGCAGTCCTGTTTCATATACTCTTCCTGTTTTATGATTTATTCATATACCAGAATTTTTAAAGAAAGAGCCATCCTATATTTTTCTTGATTTAATATTTTGTTGCGTATTTGTTATGTATACCCTTGGCTACGGAGCACCCTCCTTGGTACATTCTGTTGAAATAAGAAGAAGCTCCACGAGAAGGTTCACAAACGTCAATAGGTTCTAGTATCTTAATTGATGAGCTGCATTAAATTTTGCAGTCGCGATGAAAGAAATGATCTGTTCTTGTTGTTGTTACTTATGATACTTGGACAAGTCAAGCTGGTTATGCCTTAACTATATGAATTTATGTCAGAAGGGTGTGTCTTTCGTTTAACTAAAGCATCACGAACTTGAAAGTATGTTTCTCTAAACTTCTCCGATAGATGGCACCACCAGAGGATTCACTCCTGGAAATTTGACATTGATCTGAAGAGGGAGGAAGGAAATGATCTGTTCTTTCTGGAAGTCATGCATTGAGTTCAGTTGAAAACTTTTTCTTGATTTGAGAATGAGACTATGAAAATGTACAAATTTTTTAATATTGAGTAAGATTTTTTTGTAGAAACATTCCAATCCTTTGCAATTGTTTTTAATACGATTAACTTGCATATAAGTGTCAATTTAGACATCTTAGTACATTTATTCAAAATAATTGGTATCTTTTGTAGTGTTCCGTATTTGTTATGTATACCCTTGACTACAGAGCGCCCTCCTTGGCGCATTCTGTAATCACGCTATTTACGGCAACCTTTTTCCTTGTAAATCATAATGTTGTACTCTTACGAAAAACTGCGCTGCGAAAACATGCAGCAAAATAAATGCTTTATTTACAATTCTTTTGTATTTAATTAACGCAACCTCCGCACATTTTAGTCCTTAGCAACCCGGAGGTGAAACAGATCCTATGGAATAAACAATTTTATACTTTATAATTGAATTTAAAATAATAAATTCAGATCGCTAGGATGACATGTCACACTGCTAAATCGAAAGCACAACAGCATCAAAAGCCAGCTGAGAAAATTAAATAATGTCCTCACAGAAGGGCAAGATGATATGGACATTCCTGAGGTTCATGCTCAATTGGACATTTTACTTTCTATACAACAGATTTGAAGTGGTAAAAGATGAGTATTATAAAATTCTCAAAGAAGAATTCCAAAAGATCGAGGACTCTCTTACCGAAGTAGACGATGAGATTCCAAAAATTAGAGGTAAGCCTCAAAACCTCTTTTAATAAATTAAAAATTATAAATATTGACTCTGTTCAAAACAAAGATATTGAATGTATTATCAGTGATCAACCTAAAAGAGCTTTTATAAAACTTCCGAAAATTCCACTTCCGTTTTTCAGCGGAAAATAGCTTCTGAGGATTGGAACTTATTCAAAACGCAGTTTAATAGCTTAATTAGTGAAAAATCTGAACTTACTGAAAATGAAAAATTGCATTATTTACGTGGATCACTTAAGGGAGAAGCTAAAATCATAGAAATTGTTGACCGTAACTTTTCCTCTCTTTAAAGCTTTAGAACAATATGAAAATAATAATTGTTAATTGTCATATTAAAAACATTTTCAATCACTACCCTATAAAACAAGAATCTGGTAAAGATTTACGCAATATTTTATATACTATTTTGAAAAATCTTAGATCATTAAAAATCTTAGGTTTCGCAAGAGATAAATTATCTGGTGCTTTGTTATTAAACATTGTACTTGATAAATTAGATAGAGAATCTCGCAAACAATTTGAATTAACATTGAAAGATGTACCTGAATTTGGCGAATTCCTCAAATTCTTAGAAAGGAGGTGCCAAATTTTAAATAATATTCAAACTAGCATAACATCTAAAATTAACGCCAACAAATCTAAATCTTTTTTTATTAACTCTGACAAATCTCTTAAATTATGTTGAACACACGCTTGCTCACAAACACATGCTATGTATCACAGTAACATATTTAAAGAAAGGAAATTATCGGAAAGATGAGATTTAGTTCAAAAAATCGGCTATGTAAAAATTGCTTAAGTGGATTTCATTCATTAGCAAGATGTAAATCTAAAAATTCTTGTTTCATTTGTAAAAAGAAATTAGATCATCACACACTCTTTCCTAAATATTCCACACTGCTAATGATAAACAGTCAACAAGAGGATCAACCTGCACTATTGGCACCTATGCAATATCAAGAATAAAATCAACAAATTAACAGTTCAATATCCATCGATACGCAAATGCTCGAAAACCCTTGGTTTTTGGGCACCCTTTCGTTGCAGAAAAACTTTCGTTTTTCTGCAACGAAAAGAGCATTCTAATAAACACTGCAATAATACATGTCAGAGATGCTTGAGGGGGAATTCAAACTCTTAAAAGGGGTCCTTGACTCTGCCAGTCAGTCCCCTCACAAATCCTATTCTGTAACCTCAAAGTGGTGTGAGGGTGTACACAGGTAGCACAGGTGATGTACGTCTGGAACCTAAACTTAGTTTAGGTTCCTAGTAGGGTCACCCATTGCGAGAAGGCTGTGCTAATACACCGGGCTAATACAGAAAGGTAACCCAATCCAAGGTGTTAGGCTCCGTGCCGATGGATAAATGGCACCAGGGTTATGGTGTCACTAACTGGCCCCTCGAGGAACCAGGCAAAACCTCGCTGTATGTTTGCCTTCCACCTGTACAGGAAGGCTATGCAGGTGGTGACCTTATATTTTCCTCCCAGTTCCTAGGTCACTTATGGATGACTAAAATAAAAAAATAAAAAATGAAAATGATAAAAAAGGATTGGATACATCTCCTGGTGTTATCCAATCAGCCGGCGAAACGGTTCCTAAAGAACAGAATCCCAGCAAAAAGGAGAACACTGGCAATCTGGCTGCTGGAGGAAGTGGAGTTGCCGCAAGGCAGCACACTGGCACCACAGTTGGGGAACCAGGAGTTCTCACAAAAACACAAAGACGCAATCTAAGGTGTCGCAATAAGGTAAAGGAGCAGATGGAGACTGTTCAGAAGGTAGGTGGCACCAAAAGACTTAGGTCTGAGATGTCAACCCCTTCTCCCATTAACACTGCCTCCAAAAAGCCCAGGGATGATCATCAACTTAGGACTTTTGCTCAGGCTGTTAAAAGCCATAAAGCAGCTATTGTGAAGGATGGTTTCCAAACCATCAAACTTAACAAGGAGGATGTTGACTCTATACAGCTGGAGATTCTGACCAGGACAGATGAGGTCCCCATAGTAAATCATCTGTTTAGGGTTCGAGGCTTAAGCTTAGTGTCTGGGGCACTAATTCTCCTATGTGATGACCTTGAAACTGGAATGGATTAAAAAATCCTTCCATGGTAACAAGAGTCTGTTTGGTGGTGAGGGGCTCTGTGTTCTGGATCCCAGTGATCTATCTAAACCGGTAAAGGTGGCCTTTAAGACAAGGGACACTCATACCAAAGATCCTGCCGTCTTTTTGAAATGGTTAAATAGACTCAAGCCGGAGTTGAAGTCTTTAGAATGGCATACTCTGCAGAAATCTGTAGAGACACATTCTATTAGATGGATCTTCGAGGTTGATATGGAAGCCTCAGAAGCCATTAAAAAGTCAAATTATGGTACCTATACTGGTTTGGATTGGGGTTCAAAATTCTCTGGAATCCAAACCAGAAGGATGTACAGAGCATTGAAGAGATGGAAGTTGTACAAGAAGGTGCAACTTCTTGTCAAGTAAGTAAATTCTCTCCTACTTCTAGTAAGGAAAGCGAATTACCTAACCTTGAAGAACTAGATTTCGATTTTGGTTCTGATATAACCCTGCAACCCAGCTCTCCTCTATCTGAGAGTGAGATAGAAAAGGTTTTGCAGGAAACTCAAGTAAGTCCCCTACTTATGGAGACTTGGGAAGCAGTGCTTCTTAGCTTCTTTGGGTGCCACAATGGTAAGAATCATCAAAGTAGCACAGATCAACCTTCATCATAGTCGATCAGCTTCAGATATTCTTAGCAAGAAGATGACTAGAGGGGAGGTTGACATTGTTTTAATTCAAGAGCCATGGACTTGCAATGGTTTTGTTTTGGGCCTACATGTTCAGGGTTTTAACATATTTTATAATAAATGTTGTTCGAGACCAAGAGCATGTATTGCTATTAGCAACAAATTAAATGCCCTCATTCTGGTCAATTACCTAAATGGGGATAATGTTGCTGTAAAAGTATCCTGTTTATTTCAAGGAATCAACGTCGAAATTATCTTTATGTTTTCATCTTCCTTTCGATGATAAAGACACATTTAATAACCAAATTGTCAGTCTTTTACATTATAACAATTTGAGTAAGAAACTCATCATAGGATGTGATGCAAATGTTCACCACACTATGTGGGGAAGTAGTGATTGCAACAGACGTGGTAAGGATCTTTTAGAACACATTTTGTATTATAATCTATTTATTCTTAAAAGAGGTAATGAACCCACCTTTATTACTATAAATAGAAGTCATTGACATCACTTTATGTAACAGTAAGTGTGCTAACTTTATTAAAGATTGGAAAGTGTCTGATGAAATAAGCTTATCTGACCACCAATACATTAGTTTTTCTGTTTTAGGGGCAAACAGACTAGAGGTGGTAGGTAGGAACCCAAAAAATACCAGCTGGGGTTCCTACAAAAAAGATATCGAAGATCTTATCAAGGAAGGTGACTTCAGTAGCAGATTTGGAGTAGGCTGTTGATCACATGCAACATGCCATTCTCTCCAAACATACTATCAAAATTGTGATGCCAGCAATACTTGCTCTCCAAGGTTAGTTCCTTGGTGGTCTAAAGAGTTAAGTAAATTGTGAAGGCAATGTAGAAAGCTCTTTAATAGAACCAAAAAGAATGGTGAGTGGCAGAAATATAAATTGGCACTTACCACATATAATAAAGCTATCAGGAATTCTAAAAAGAATTCTTGGCGAAATTATTGCACTGACATTAAAACTGTACTGCAAGTCTGTCTTGCAAGCCATTGGATATGCAAACTGTCTGCTACTGCAAGACTCAATAAAATAATGTCTAAAGACAGGAACTGCTGTCTAAACACTATTAAATTACCAAATGGTAAGTTTTCAGAATCTGGGAGAGAGACACTCTCTGAACTGTTCAGAGTTCACTTTCCAGGTTCCAACGAAATAAATGGTACTTCTAATTTTACACTCCCTACTTCAAATTGAGGTGGAAGTAAATGGGATGTTGCCCAAAGAATCATAACTTACGATCAAACAAGATGGGCAATGTCCTTTAAACCTTTTAAATCACCGGGAATGGATGGAATTGTACCAGCTCTGCTTATTGAGGGAGTCCAGTGCATTGCTTCAATTCTCTGTAGAATCTTTAGGGCAAGCATAGCCTTTGGGCATATACCTATTGCCTGGAAGCATACAAAAGTAATTTTTATTCCTAAAATAGGGAAAGATAATTACTATGAAGCTAAATCTTTTAGACCTATCAGCTTAACATCCTTTCTTCTAAAGGCAATTGAAAAGCTGATAGACAAATATATTAGAGAAGTTTAAGTGGAAAAACCACTTTCTGACTCTCAATATGCATATCAACCTGGTAGATTCACTGATAGTGCGATCTAAAACCTATCTTTCATTTTGGAGAAGAACATTAAGGCTAAGGAACTTGCTTTAGCTGTTTTCTTAGATATAGGTACCTTTGATAAGGTACCCATTGAAATTATTTTACAATCTCTAGCAAGAAAAAGAGTTAATGACACAATCTGTTCTTGGATAGAAAATCTGCTCAATAACAGATTTGTCAGTACCTCATTTTTAGGTGAAAACATGATGATCCAAGCCAAAGCTGGTTGTCCACAAGAAGGGGTTCTTTCACCCATCTTATGGTGCTATGTTGTAGACTCCTTTTTAGAGGTGTTAAAAAAACCAGGCATAACCACCATTGGATATGCAGATGATTTAGTTAAAATTGTCAGGGGTAAGTTTGATGAAACAATCTCAGGCATCATGTCCAGCACCTTCAAACAAGTTGAGACTTTGTGTAAAAAAGAAAGCCTTTCTGTAAATTCTCAAAAATCCACTATGGTAGCCTTCACAAAGAAAAAGAATCTTAATCTGAAAAAGATAACTTTTTTGGTCAAGAATCAACTTGCTCCAAAGAAGTTAAATTCTTAGGAGTATTTTTTGACATGAACTTAAGTTGGAACTCAATTTTTGTATTGAAAGAGCAAAAAAAGCTTTCTGGTCATGTAGAAATACATTTGGAAGAACTTGGGGCTTAAATCCCAAAGTTATTCATTAGATTTACACCATGATTATTTGTCCCATCATTACCTATGTCTCAGTGGTCTGGTGGTCTAAAATCAAAAATGAAACTGCTAAAGCAGAATTAACAAAATTTCAAAGGATGCTTCGTATAGCTATCTCTGGGTGTATTCGTATAACTCCCACATCTACACTGGAGCTTCTGCTTGGTATGCATCCTCTTTATATGCGCATTGAAGCAGAACCAATACTTAGCATGAAGAGGCTTAAAAATACAGGTCAGTGGAAAAACTACTCTAGATTTTTATCCTGGGGAAACCACAATGCTGACGTAACTAGTCATCCTTTTATAAGTATGCCTACTGATTACACAATTGTTAAGTATGCTTTTGATAAGCCTTAACCTTTTCAGGACGGGGCGCCTTTGCTTAAGACGCACGCTCAGGACGAAGCTGAAGCGAAAGGTATGATCTTACAGGACGGGGGTTTTTCTCCGCTAGGCCTAACTCTAGAAAAAAATTCGTAAATAATAAAGTTAAAGTCCTATCGCCGTGATTTTTGGTAGCATTTTAGATTATCACATAATCTATCTTGTATCTTAAAACTAGACTTTAATAATGTTTTTTCTTCAATTTATATGAAAATATATAAATAAAAAAGTTGCTTACTCTGAGAAATAATTTTCGACAGTGCAATTCTAGTTTTTCAAAAATTTTAATTGACAAAAAACTTCAACATATTTGCAAATTAATAAAAACTATACAAGGACTATTTACAAGAAAAAAATAACAAAATTTAAATTGAAGATTGAGTATGTAAAATCTCAAATCACTGAGAAACGCTATGTCCGACATTTCATGATTTGCAAGTATAAAATTTTTGCTGTGTTTTCTTTTCTTTCATCACGGTTTGTGAGCAAACAATGCACTTTCTGCGACTTTTTTCTCCCTTTTTGTTCAAATTAAGGGTAGGAAAATGCCTACCCGATAATCCTCGCCATAATAATCTGGAGTCGAGAATTTTCAAAATAACAAGAAAAGTGAGCAAATAAAACCGAAAGCAGTAAAAACTGTAACGAAACTAACGCTAAAACCCTAAAAGACTTCCAATACTAGCGAAAACAAAATAAAAAAGTGTTCGGAGAGCTATCAGAAGCGAGAATCCTTAAATCACGTGGATAGTTGAAGAGCCGAGCTGTGTTTGTTTACATTGAGATTTCCTCTTTCCCCACCCACAGCTGAAATCAAAATACCAAAAAAAGCAAGAATATGAAAAAAATGAAGGTCAGAATACTAAAACTACGTTCGGTTTAAATGTAATGGACACATAGTGCCATCTAGTGATTATTAAAACTTGTTCCAGCTTAAAATGCATATATGCACCGCCCGGCCCTCACTTTCGTCCGTACGAAATGCATATATGCACTGCCCGGCCCTCACTTTCGTCCGAACGAAATGCATATATGCACCGCCCGTCGCGAAGAGGTTAAACAATCAAATTTCCCTTGAGAGAAGACTGGAATAACGTTGCTATCAGTGAAAGCTGTATTTACTGGTATACTGATGGCTCAAAAATGAATTCCAATACTGGGACTGGTATTTGTTGTCCAGCTGATGGCACAAAGTTATCATTCCCTTTGGGTAAATATACAACTGTATTTCAAGCAGAAGTCTTTGCCATTCTTATGTGCAGTAGAATATGCTTGGACAAAACTATTCTCGTAAAAGAATAATCATCTGCTCTGACAGTCAAGCTGCATTACTAGCTCTACAGAAGTCTACTGTAACTTCTGTTCTTGGCTAGGAATGTTATTTCACTCTGTAAATTAGCTAATAATAACCCCACCACTTTAATGTGGGTGCCTGGGCACTCTGGTGTTTCTGGCAATGAATTAGCTGATAAGCTAGCAAGGACTGGATCAACAACTGACTTTTTTGGTCCTGAACCAGTGCTAGGTATTTCAAAAAAATTGATCAGAAAGAATGTCTTTGATCTCTTCAGAAAACAACAGTTTATGAACTGCCACAATGTCAATGATCAAAGACAAGCAAGGCTATTAAATAGCATGTGCCCTAGCAAAAAGCAAAAAGAATTATCAAAGCTCAATAGAGGCAGTCTAAGGAAAACAGTGGGACTACTTGCAGGACACTGCCACCTTAAAAGACATCTCACCATAATGGGAGTTTCAGATGATCCCACTTGTAGAGGTTGTCATTATATGGAAGAAACTTCAATACACATCTTATGTGAATGTGAAACCTTTTCTGCACATAGATTTGAACACCTGGGTCAGCACTTGATTGAACTTAGGATGTTGCAGGAAATTCCTGTAAAATGTCTGCTGAACTTTGCTTCAGCCACTGATCTCTTCAAATAAGGCTTTCTGAGGGGTATAGTACAATAGACCTATGGTCGCGGTGCTAGGTTCTTTTGGAACCCCCCTAATTTTAAATCTAAATCTGCCAGTCAGTCACGTTTCCTTTCCTCTATCGCTGCAGATTTATTGGGTCTGAGAAAAGAAAAAATATTCCCATTGCTCGTTTGAATGATACATCTGTAAACATAAAGAAAAAGGTTTCAACTGTTTTGTTGAATGAAAATAAGGATTCGCTATGGGAAGTGGATTTATTAATTGTTCCTATGATTACAAGTTTCACACCTTTCAAAAGATTAAATATTTCGAACTTAAAAATTCTAAGTGAAGTTAAACTAGCTGATCCATAATTTTATATTCCGCAAAAAATAAATATTCTTTTAGGTGCAGAATTGTTCTTTTCATTATTGAATGAAGATAAAATAATAATAGCAGACAACTTATACTTACATTCAAGTTGTTTTGGTTACCTTGTTTCAGGTGTTATTTCAGACAATCTTACTTATAATACTCCAAAACAATGTTTTTTTTTAACTAAAAACTTACATATTCTTAATAAAACTCTCAAACGTTTTTGGGAAATTGAAGAAGTAAACACTAATGAAACTTGCAATGATGATTTAAAGTATTGTAACTATCATTTCACAGAAACTTATTATAGAAAACCAAATGGTAGATTCGTTGTGGAAATGCCATTCAAACCCCATTCTTCCGAAGAAATGTTATGACATTCTAAGGCAATTGCATCAAAAAGACTAGACCAGTTATGGGTACGTTTAGAATGTGATACCACTATGAGTATGAATTATAACAACATATGGAAGAATTAAAATGATGCAAATGTTGAAGACGGGTACTACCTATTGGATCACGGTGTGTTATGCCCATCACATAAGACTACTATGCTTTGTGTAGTTTTCAACGAGACTGCTAAAACTTCTAGTGGAAATTCTTTAAATGATCTACTGAGCAAGCAAGGAGTGCTTCAGGAAGATCTCTTCTCAATTCTAATAAGATTTAGAAAACACACTTTTGCATTTACTGCAGATATAAAACAAATGTTCCAAATAATTGAGGTTAATCCTTCACAAACTTAACTTCAAAAAATTCTATGGAAGAATAGTAAAACCGCACCCTCTAAAATTTTTAAGTTATGAATGGTTATATATGAAACTGCATCCGCTCCATACTTAGCAACAAAGGTTCTGCAACAACTTGCTCTAGGTGAGGAAAGTGACTTTTTTTAGCTTCAAAGACCATACTTCAAGATTTTCATATGGATGATTGTCTCTCTTGTGCTTCAAAACTTTGCGAGTTTGAAAAACTCTAATCAGAATTAGCACAGCTGCTTCAACGAGAAAATATGACTTTGCACAAATGGTGTTTCAACAGGGCTTCATCAACAGAACTAAAGGAATTAACGCTTGACCGAAATTTTGAAGAAATAATAATCAAAACTCTAGGGATATTTTGAAACAGTTTAAGTGATTCCTTTACATTTCAGGTTACCACTAGCAAAGATTGCAATTACACCAAACAGGATGTGCTTTCACAAAATGTTCGCATATATGACGCCCTTGGACTCAAAGGACCAATCATTGCCAAAGAAAAAATATTCATGCAGCAACTGGTTACTCAAACTGGACTGGAATAAAATTCTACCACCAGATGAGTTCAAACAATGGGAAAACTTCATAAAAATTCTGCTAGATTTAGAATTCTGTCAGGTTTCCAGATGTTTTTTGCAAGTTAGTACAAAACTCTTAATGTTACATGGATTTGCATTTGCGTCTTCAAAGGCATGATGCTGTGATTTACATAAAAATTGTATCCAATTCTGATGAAATAACAAGCCAACTTTTGTGCAGTAAACCACGGGTTACTGTAGCAAAATCCATGACTATCCCAACACTGGAACTTTGCTCCTGCCTGTTTCTCTCAACAGACAGAAAGTCATTGCTGCAATAAGACTGCAAATAGACTCTGTCACAGTATATTCAGACTCAACTATAGCCCTCCCATGGATAAACTCTCCTTCACACTTATTCAAGACATTTGTTAGCAACCGGCTGTCTCAAATTCAGTAACTCTCAAAAGACTTTCAATGGCAGCACATCCCATCAGAGCATAATTCTGCTCACTTACATTGCAGATGACTCGATGTTAAAGCCCTTGAAGCCAGCAAATTATGGTTTAAAGGACCAGACATTTCAAAATTAAATTTCCCTACCTTTTATACTGTACAAATTTCTAGTGACTCAAATGACAAACTTTTTATGAATGAACTTATGCCTATTTCCAAAATAACATTAATTTCAATTAATGACTCTAAATTTTTAAATGATTTTGCAATTATATTACTAATAATTTTCATTAACTAATCAGAATTCTAGCATTTATTTTAAGGTTCTACTGAAGTTGTAAATTTTCTGAAAGAAAAAGAGAATGAACAAGAGGAATACAAAATGCTGAAAATATGCTTTTAAAAATGGTTTATTCTCCAGAGATATCTGCTTTAGAAAGGGGATTGCCCGTCTCATCAAGTAATTTGAAATTTCTTAATCCATTCATATATCCATCCAATGGATTGATTAGAGTAGGTGGCAGACTTGCGCATTCTAATTTAAAATTTAATCCAAAACATCCTATCATTCTGCCAGCCGGAAATAAATTGGTTAAACTTTATTTAAATATTATCACAAACGAGATTTTCATGTTGGTCCTCTAGCCCTTCTAAATACTGTTCATTTAAAGTATTGGCCCATTGGTGACAGAAGTGCTGCATGCAAAGTAGTTCACGAATGTGTAGAATGCTTCAGAAACAAGCAAGTTGTCACAAATCAGATTATGGGAGACCTTCCTGCTGAAACAGTTACCTCTAGTTCAGCATTTTTAAACATAGGTATCGGCTTATGTGGGCCCTTTGAAGTAAAATATAAGGGACAAAGAAAGGTTACTCTACAAAAATTATGTGTCACTTTAACTTCTGAAGCTCTAATTGCTACATTGAAAAAGTTTTTTTCACATTGTGAAAAAAGTTTTTGGCAACCTTTTTCTTGTAAGTCTCAATACAGCACTCGTACACAAAACCGGGCTGTGAAAACACGCATCAAAATAGACACTTTATTTACATATTTCTTTTATTTTTTATTATTTTTTATTTAATTAACACAACCTCCCCATACATTTTCCAGTTTTTATAAGCTCAGTTGCTGAAATTATTTATGAATGTATGAATGTTTGTAAATTAAGCTTAGCAATTTTTATGCACTTACTAAACATTTAATTTGGTAATAGAAAAAGCATGTTACAGTTGCAGGACGTGTTTAAATGATAAATTATAAACCTTAACTATTTTTCAATTGAACATTTTCTTATAGCAAAAATATGTGCAGAACTATATATAAATATACCTGGAACCAGGGGGTATGCGTACCCCTCTGGGGCTTGAGCTAGCCACCAGGCGCGTCGGCAGGTGGTGGATCGCCGAACGTCCTGTAGGAATGACAGGATAGCCTTGAATATAGAATAAGAGGCCGCGAACCAGCTCCCGTAAACCCTGGTGTTATGTGATCCGTGCCTAGGGCTAATTGGCACCGCGGTATTGGTGTCTTAACGGAGCCTCTAGTTGCCTGGCAAACTTCTAGAGTAATTTGCCTTGCCCAGTATCTCAGGCAATGCTGGGTGGACTTATATTACCTGAGCTTATTAATTGTTATCTTGTGGCTGAAAGACACAAGAAATAACAAATCTTTCTGCATTTGCAGGTGATGCCTCTGAAGTAGACCTTGCTGAAAAAGACAAGGGAACTCAGAGGCAATCTTGTAAAGGGGCAGTAATGAATCTTTTACTTGAGGTAGAAATGACCTCCAAACCATCTTCTGGTGAAAGCCAGGAAGCTATCCCTAGCATGACTGACTTTCTGACCAGATGGGACTGTTTCAGCAAGACCCTATCTGCTGGAAATGTCAAACGCAAGAGGAAACGGCAGAGCATATCATTTATGAATGCGAGGCTCTTGCCCTCCCTAGATTAACTTCTTTAGGCATCATCCATACTAGAGAGTTACACCTAGGCTCCATTAAAGGTTTATCAGACTTTATTAATAAAGTGAGTGACCCGAGCAACTGGAACTAGGAAACATTGGGTTTGGAGTTAATGGTACAAAATGCTGATAAAAGCAGAGGTGCCCAATGACATACAAACCCAACCTTAAGAAGAAGAAGAAGAAGATATATAAATATTTGTTGGTATTACTTGACTTGTATCAACATTAATGTATTATTTGGCAAAGAAATTCACAAAATCAATTTAAAAACTTTACAGTAAAAATTAAGGTCAATTTAGTTAAACTTTGACACATTTAATTTTAATCAACTTAATTCAACTATTAATCAATATTTAATTCCTGTATTAATAACTTGAAAATTCAGAACTTCATATTTCATATAATTAAGAAATTGCAGAATATCATAAAACTTTCAAAATATAACATAAAAATGAACATATTTTAAAAAAAAAGAAAAAACTTTTTCCAAAAATGCAAAAAATACTAATTTCAAGAAATAAAAAGTAAAAAAAATTAATGCACATAAAAGCATTAAAATTCTCAAACATCAACGGTAGCAAAAATTACTTAACAAATTATTTCATGAAGAAAAACTGAAAAACTGTACGAGCAGTCATGACAAATCCATACTGATGCAAAATCTATTCTTTCAAATAACATATTTCTTATCATGTTATTCTTTCATGTGCAAGCATGAAATTCTCACTTGCACAAAAATTAACAAATACTATTTTCAATACAAAAATACTTAAATTTCTTTTACAACATAAAAACCATTCTTGTTTATAACAAATTTTTAAAATACAATTTTTTTTGTAAAAAAAAAATTAATAATATTCCTAACAAAAAATTTAAATGTTCTTATAAAAATAAATAGATTAATTATACTTAAACTAGTAAAAAACAGATTAATTATTTATACTAGCAATAAGTGTGACACATGTAAAAACTAGAAAACAAAATTATTGCAGTTTAAATCAGATATTGTAATATGAACTAAAATATAAAGGCAGACATGTAAACATGCTACAAAGAAAATTATTTTTAATCATAAAAATTGCATTTCATAACTAGGGAGATTCTAAATTCAGAGTTTTAAAAAGCAGTAATAGAATATGAATTTTTTATTGTGATCTGTACATGACAAAATATTCTTTAAACAATTGATGAAATTTTAATACATAAACTTACAGCATAGACAGTGCAGTAGCAAACCACACGAGCCCATACGAATACCTTCATCATAACGATTAAATTCTCTACTTTCTTTTTCTGCTTGAGGTCTACCTTGATATATTACCTAAAATATTTCAGTAATACGTAAGCTTTAGCTCATAATGGAAATTAATAATTATTAATAAAACATGGTAATTAAACTATGATTATGTCAGAAAACACGAAAAATTTATAACTGATATAAACATCAAATAGCCGTAAAATATCAGAAAAATTATACTCTATTTCCTAACACTTATTATTCATAACATATCAACAAATTACATTAGAATAAGACACCACATTGAAAGGGAAGTTAACGTTTAGTCAAAAAGAAAGAATTGGAAACATCTGAGTAAATCCAAAAATGAAAACATTGTACAACATGGTAAGAAAACAGATAATTTTTCTATACAGTTTAATGTATATTGATAATATTTGCTCTACAATAAAACTATCAGATTTAAAAGATTCAACAAATATACCTAGTAGATTTTTTTTAAATCAGAATTATTTATCAAAATTGATAATTTTATGATACAATTTAGTACATATTAGTAACATCAAGTTTGTGAGAGAAACACTGCCTAAAAATAAATCGATCTGATTTGCAACCTAAACATACCAACTTAAAACACTTGGAAAACAATAAAATACATCACACACTTTTCTTCTACTTTGAAACACTGTTGGCCTGCAATTCAAGCATTTTTAAATTAAGAACTTTTAAACATCTTAAATGATAAACTTACATATATTGACAAAGCTGCCTTGACATTTCTTTAAATAAACCAATTTAGTAATTATGCAGTTCTCATTTCAAATATTAATTACTTCAATAAAAAATGTTTGCATTTGCCTCTCAAATTTGAATCAAACAAAAGTTTGCATTTTTAGCAAATTAATCTTAATATTTAAAGAACATCAAGTTTCTAGTCTAGTTCAATTTTACAAAACATCACTAGCATATTTACAAAACGATAAGAAATCATTTAATGTTTTAATAATTGTTTCTTCAAAAAGTAAATAATTAAGTATTAACTACTGCCAAGAAAAATATAATGAAATTAAAGTGACATTTTCAAATTGACAAAATATCA
This sequence comes from Latrodectus hesperus, assembly GCA_037975125.1. Lineage (NCBI taxonomy): Eukaryota > Metazoa > Arthropoda > Arachnida > Araneae > Theridiidae > Latrodectus > Latrodectus hesperus. Next base: position 10,744,980 of record CM075854.1, on the reverse strand, counting down.
CTCTAATACTGAAAAATTTCATAAAATTTTTAGTAAAATTTCTTTTTAAAATTTTATCAGCAATATTTTTAAATTAAAAATATGAAGAAAATCACATATTTGCATTCAAATATTCACTAAAGCTGAAAAAAACTGGCTCTAACAGTTAGGAAAAGACTTATAAAATTTCTTACATTCTAAATATATATGAAACTAAGATTATAGAAAGAACAAATATTTTGGATAAAATTGGCTGATAAGTAAAGTTATTGTTTTTGCCTTAAACTTTTTAGAGAAGAATACAATATAAATTATTATGCAACACTATGTTTTTATTTTGTTACTTTTTCTCAATGAAGTACATCATTTACTATTTAAAACTGTAATTTCTAACTATATTTTCAGCAATTTCACTGCATAATAAATACTTTTCTAATTTTTAAAATGTATTACTTAGCTCTCTGCCTCTTATGAATTAAAAACATTGAGAGAAAAGATCACTCAAATGTTAAGTTTATCAAACTGTATCAAACTTGTTTTAACCTTTTCAGAAAGGACAAATCATATATGCGTTGCTGAATAATAGACTTGCTGAACAGGAGATCTATGGGCATTAAAAATCTGAACAATTTATGATTACTAAATCACACTGCGTCCATTATATCAGAATTGAATGTAGTTTTAAGCTACTAAATTTGTATACTATTATAGTTTTATGAACAGTGACAACAAATAAGTGATCCTACAAAAATAATGAGCAAGAAGTTACTAATGGAAATGAGGAAAATGAAGTTTTGTACAAAAGTAATAATTTTTCTATTGTACAAAACTTCATTTACTCCATTATGAAATTCATTTAGTGTTTATATTTATAACAATATAGCTATTAATAATAGCAAAATTATGTTAAATTTTAATATCTTCCATAAATATTTTTATCATTATATTTAATTGTAAAATATAGTATTTATTTAACTATTATTAGACAATATACCTGCAGTTCCAATAAATTTTATTTTGAAAATGTTTTTGTATATTTGGAATTTTTTTTAGGACTACTTATTTTTATAACTTTATGTTCATTTATGAGTTTTAATAAATTAAGAATTTTAATAAACATGAAATTGCATAAAATAAATCGGAGAAGCCCTAAAAAAATCCTAATAAGCAGAAAATCATTTTCATAGCAAAAATTTCTTTAAAAAGAAAAAAATATTTTCATTTTTGCTGAAAACTTTAAATTAACTGTGACATATTTCAGAAAAATGGACCAAAAATGGAAAATTTTTTTGACTGTTTAATTTTATTCTTTATATTATTGTAAGAGTTGGAAAATGCTTTTTTATTACAAAAATACAATAACTACTACATTTATAATTTTTACATACACATAAAACATTGATTATGCATACATGTTATTCATGTTGAGCAAATTAAACAAAATTTTGAACCTATATATAACTAGTATAATTTAAAAAACAACAATATGATTTTCAATACATAAATTTAAAAATTTTTTACAGTATGGTATATCCCAAAACACGGTACTGCGCACAAGCCTATATATTGCATCCTTTACAATAAACTCTTGTCTCATGCCTTATTTTTTTCCCTGTTCATCAGTTTTATGACAGCATATAAAACACTTCCTGGCTGAAGCAGATTTTTTCCCCATTGATGGGATGTGTTCTGGAAAGTGTCGACCTGTGAGGCCCACTAAGCTTACACCAGGATGCCCTGGTCCTGGTAGCTGAACATTTGGTTTATTTAGTTTAATTGATTTTCTGAAGTTCATATTATTTTTCACACCTCCAGCTGAAGTATACAAAATAAAGGAGTTATTTATATAACGCCTGGTGTAGGAGATGGAAAAATATTTTCTAGTAATATTTTTTACCTCCTTTTATAGACACCGGGTTGTCTTTAAGATGTTGATCAACTTTATCATCACCTCCCATAGTGTTGATGTAGTCATGGACTAACTTGGGTTTCAATTTTTCGTTTTTATCTTCAATCATTTTGGCGGTATAGACTGAACAAAGCAAATAGACATCCTTTTCATCAGTCCATTTTATAGCAGGAACTTTTCCATGTTGAAAAGCAAGAACTTCACCTTTCTTAACTTTTTTATTATTTTTTTGTGAAATATTGGTATTTGATCTGGAGGAACCTTAACTATACTCCTCATCAGTGTCTGAATCGGACATTGTGAAAAAAGAAAATTATTTCCGAAAAAACTCACCAAAAAGCGACTGAAACTAAATAAGAAAGCAAAACTCTGTTGTTGTTTATCAACCTAAGCATCCCTTTGTTTATCTGAGCAGCTGACAACACCCACATTTTCCCTCTCCCAACCGAAGTCGGAATTGGTAAAAAACTAGGACCATTTATTAGGAAAATAGGGAATTAAGTAACAAAGTAGAAATGAACTCAGCTTGGACTTCACAAAATAGAAATGTTAATTTTTCTTCTGCACGAACTGGATTCGGGCGACACTAGCAAGGGGTTAAACATATATTCAAAATAATTTAGGTCTCATGAAAATTACGCAAAAGATAAACTGAAATTGGTAAAACTATATTTGAGGGTGCCCCTTGGCGCGATTTCAAATTTTCGCGCCAAGCGCTCTACAGCTCTGTCGCCAACCTAAATTACGTCACTACGCGCGATAGCCGTCAACCAATAACGATCGCGTTCGAACTTCAGTTTTGAAATCGCGCGTTTTTCCGAATTCCAAATATTAAAAATTTTAATATTTCATTATAATTAAGTACTATAGAAGTTTTAAATTCTAATAACTGGAAACGAAATTTTTAAAGCTCGATTTTTAATATACCGTGCAATTGCGCTCACCTTTGCCTCTGATTGATTTAGCGACTTTTAATATGGCACCAATTTCGTTTTCTGATGTTTCACGCATGTTTTCTGTTTCAACTGAAGAGGGCCTTCTTCCAACAAGCATTTAAGGATGTTTTTATTTCTTTCAGCGACAAAGATATGATTTCGATACAGTGCTTGATTCAAAATTTCTTCCAAGCTTCCATCACGCTAATTGATTCCGAATCGGTTGCGTCTAAAATCCACTGTAAGGATCTTCTTGTATAATACGTTTTAAAGGTATAAATAATAACTTGATCCAATCCGCTAATGAATCGCCGCTAACCTAGGAAAGAAGTAAGGAGTGAACACGTTTCCGCCGACCGATAACAAGCTCTAACATTGGAACAAAACCGTGTTATAGGATGACGTGTTGTAGAAATTTTCCCGCAATTTACGTATCGTGTTATAGCGAAACCGTGTTATAGGAGGGTTACCTGTACCTAGCAATGGTGTACACATTAAAGAAATTTCAGTACTCGGCACATTCTAACACTAACATACACAATACACACAACTTAAACATTCATTTACTTATGGAAACATTCATTTTTATAAAAACTTTAGTTTCTAAATATTGTACCGAGCTCCACGGGTTCGTGTTGATTGAGAGTTGAATAAAGCAACCACTTAATGAACACAAGACTTTTATTCGTAAAAACTTCACTAGATAAACGAAATTCACGCTGTAACAATCACAATTATACAGCTACAATTCGTCAGATACAATAAGAAATAGCTTCCAATCACAGGTCTCAAATACCTCAGACAGAGAACAACTAGCAGTCACAACTAATCGTCTTCACTCACTGACTGTCTTCACAAAACTCTCTCTTCCATGTCGGGCTGCGGTATTTATACCTGACTTGGCGGAGAAATCTACCAATTTCGCCAAGGTTCTGGAAGCTTCTAGGCTATCTCGAGAAATATTGGTCCTAGAGCTTAGGTGATGGATGTTTCCAGAAGTATCGATTTCTCGCCAAGTCGCCAAAAATCTCGCCAACTGTCGCCAAGTCGCCAAGAATCTCGCCAACTGTCGCCAAATCATTAGGAAATCCGCTTTTAAACTACAGCACGTCTAAATACCGCATTTTTTTTGCCCAAAATGTGAGAATTTCTGATCTGTCTGAGATATTTTAAGACAAATATAATCATTATTTATAAATTTGTAACATTATGAATAAATTTGTAATGAAAAACAAAATATATCACCTAATCTTCATTGCTCTCCGAAACGCTACTTTTCGGCGAATATACCCTTTTTATCGCATCTAAAAAATCTTTTATTATATTTTCCCGATGATTCTTTTCCCATACGTACTCCGCGAAAACGTAAAATCAATTTACTATCCATACTTATTAATTTTTGCAAGCAACACACAAACTCCAAAAATCGAATATTGAAACTCAATGCTTTAAGATTATTCTGTAATATTTTCAAGGGTTACATACAAAACGCGCATGTCACGCGATCACGTAACCTCAATTCAAAAATAACGGTTAAATCTAAACCAATCAGAATCATGAATGGATTTCAAAATAACGTTTAGGGTTACCATAAATAGAACAACATCGCCCAGCTTGGCAATAAACTTGGCGATAATTCAAGGGGCACCCTTAAGTATAGTCTAACCCTGAAATTATATTAAGTTCAGTCATATTAATGAAGTCATCATTACTTATATTACACAATTAATATTGTATATAACACAAAAATACATAAAAATAATACATAATAGTTTAATATTTCATATCTTTTCAGTTACATAAATATACATTTAAACTCATTAAGCTAGTTCATTATAATTAACCTAACAATGTGTCAAATTTAACAAAAGTTATTGCAAGCAAGTTGTCATTACCATTTATAAGAATAAGAATTAATGTTTTTGCCTATATGCAACAATTACTAAATGAAAATTTAAATATAAATATTAAATACAATTTGTAAATATTAAATGATTGTAAATAAAATATTAGCAACCAATGTCAGATGGTAAAATTTTATTTTAATTAACATTCTGATAAAAATAAAGTATTATATGACCATTGCAAGAAAATAACAAAATATAAAATTAATAATGTATATTCTAGTAGGCTATAATTAAAAGTTTTTCTTTTATTAATATTAATTTATTTTATTAACATTCATTATTCAGGCTTTTCATAAGCATTTGCTGAATGAATTCGTTAACAATATTTGCATAGAAATAGTTCTTTAGCATTGTATTATTTAACACAATTACTAGGACTTAATAAAAATATCAACATAAAAATAATTTTATCACAAATAAGATTTTCATTTCAGAAACAGTTATCATAACAAATACAACACATTTTAATTAATGAAATTAGATTTCTTTTATATTAAAAGTGGGTAATAAAAACCAGAAAATCTTTAATTTCTCCAAGTCTCTAGAAATGTTTCTTAATTATTTCCTTTTCCTCATCAAGAAACTGAATTTAGTTTTTCACATGAATGTAAATAAATCTGGAAAAGTTGATAGATATATTGAATAAGTAATCATATCTTATCTGCTGATATAAGATTAAAAAGAAAATTCTATTTTCATGTATATTTTATAAATCTAGCAAAGAATAATGATGTCAAGTTGCCATTGCTGTACTCTTGTATAAAAGCAAAAGTGATTGTATTCTTAAGTAGAATACTTATATCCTTATACAAGATAAAATTGAATACCAAGTATACTCCAAAATCTCATCATATGAAAAGATGAGAAATCAGAGCAAAACATAACACGTAAGTGTAACAAAACAAGTGATATCAAAACTGCAGAAAAATACGAGTTGAAAATATTCATAGTTAACATAAAAAGCTTTTTTTCTTACAAAATAAAAGCATAGCAGATAATGTTACATATTTTCAAAGAAACTCTTTCACATCTGATTGGTTAATAATTTATAAAGTCAATATCCCTACATATAAGCAACATTGGCCACCGTATATCACAGTAATCATGAATTGGAAGTATTTACTGAAATTATAAATTATCCATTAAATCTGATTTTCTAAATGGTAATGAAATGATCAACTTTATTGAGAAAACTGTTAGGAATAGCAATTTCAACTATCATTGAACATCCTTTCCAAGTAACTAGATCCTTGATGGATTGCAAGCATGAGCAAAATTTAGCTACAAAAAATACAATTTACAAATTCCAAAACATTAGCGACTTTATAAAAATTCTAACATATCACAAATGGAACAAACATAATTTTTTTAGAAAAGTATTTTTAAACAATATATACAGTAAATTTACTTTATCTCACTGTAGAATAAGTTTATTTATATTTAGGAACAAATAAAATGCATTCCAATGTATTCAGAAAATCATTCATTTTGTAAAGTAACATTTAAAGGAGCATTTATCTTGTAAATGGTTTGCATTAAAAGTAATTTTTCCTGAAGAAATATTTTAATTCACAATAGAATTCACTTTTTGTTTCATGATATGTTCAAAATAAAATGTTTATAGAAACAATTGTTTTACAAGAATTTGTCATTTGAGAAACCTATATTAACAAGAAACATTTTACTTTACAAGAGATTTTTCCATATTTTTGTCAAACAATTTTAATGTCATTTGAGGTTCAGTTTGTTTGTCACTCAATAGCCATTTTTGTGCATAAGAGCCCATTGCCAGGAGCCACTGTTTAAAGTGAATTCCGAACTGCAACAAATATCCATGACTAAGATATTCAGCTGCCAGTTCGACAAGATCATTTGAGGACAAATTCAATTTTCTTTATTAAATAAATTACTAACAATAATGACACAATTACAACTCAGTCACAGGCAATAAGAAAAATATTTGAAATTAATCAGAAATTAAAAAATAGCAAAAATCACATTACAAATATTTTAATATAATTTACTATGCAAGTTCTCAAAATCTTTGGTTAAATTCTTTAAATTTTGACAGTTATATTTTTATCACTAAACTACAAATGATATCTCTCAAATGGGATGCATGCAAAAGAGGAAAATTTTAGACATCCTTGATAAAATGTTAAAAATTATAAAAATTGCAAAAAATATTATTAAATATGACAAAAATCTTAATAATCATAAGCATATTTATCATTAAAAATGACACCTGAAAAAGTGTATTTTCACATTTCTTTGAGGACTGAGATATTGAATATTATGTAAACATATAGATTTTTACAGTAATTTATTTTATCCTTACGTATAGAATTTACTACTATTATATAAAACAAGATGCACCCTCAATATACTTTGACTTCCTATTAAATAAGGAATAACCAATTTTGTACTTCCAAAGGAATTTTTCTCTGTGACTTCTAAGTAAGACATTTTGTTGCTAACTTAAAGGTCAAAAAAAGATCATGCATTTTCATCACAAAAATAGAGAAATTACTATGAGAAAATGGCCTTTAAAGTTAATAAATGAATTTTGTGACAGAGAAAAATGTTTATCAGATTATTTAATGGTTTTTTGATTATTTGGCTTTATACTTTAATTAGATTTATATTTATATAGAGATATTACATTGGAAAAATTGTAAGTGAAATGCTTAAATTAAGCACTAAATAGATGAAAAACACTAATATTAATTTATAATTTTCACAATCTTCTTAATCTAAAATGTACTATTTTTAAAGTTTTTCATTAATTCATTCACGTATATATATATATATTTATATATCATGTTACCTTGAAATTTGATTATATTAACTTACGCGTACTATGCATTTAATTTTAACACTTTAAAAATGTTTATAAAAATGCAATTTTTTTTATATTGTTATTGTTGGCTTATCCTCTTTAAAGATCTGACATTTTATTGATTACCACATTAACTTCAAATGTAAGGCAGAAACAAGTAACAGATTAAGTTTTACAATAATTCAATTGACTTACTTGTCCAACAAAATCTGTGTAATACATATCATGACACATGACTCCCATCCAACCAAACAGACAAGCAATAAATAATCGAAACAGTACAGGTGGCATGATACAAAATTCATAGAATACACGATGATAACAGTTCTTAAGTTTAAGCTCTATGTGACTGAAAATTGTTTTAATTATATATTTTGTTTTGAAAATTAATGTTTTTAGATTCATACACATGCTACATAATAATTTATTTGTTTGATCTTTCCTCATACTTATTCTAACCGAAGATTTAAAATTATTTTGAACTTTGGTCATTTGTGAAAGACATTCCACATTTTTATCAATATTTGAAACAACAAAATCATTAGAATTTTTGTCTACATTTGAGTTCATTTTATGACTTGTATTCTGTAATGGCAATTCATGAGCAACACTTAAATTTATAACCAATAATATAAATAATAAAATGGATAAAGTACTAAATATTGCTTTTTCTTGCCCTCCAAAATAAATACCAATCCATGTGCTACTCCAGTTTAAGGACGTAACTAAATAACCAATACATCCACCTAATGATAGCATAAAAGAATATGCTGTAAATCCAGAATTGTGTTCTTTTAAAGAATGGAATAAATCAGATATTAGAGCTTTACAAGGATTCATGAGAGCCTGACTAGAAAAGTCAAACAAAATAACACCCGTTGCCAAGCCATAATTAGGATTAATGATTGTATGATTAGAAAACAGTTCATAGCTATAAGGAATCAATAACATTGAACATATAGTAATAATTCCTAAAACAAGCATAAAAGGACGTCTGCGACCAAATCTACAATAGCATCTATCGCTCCAGCGACCAATAATAGGAACCAAAAGTAAAGAAATGAATGGCCCTATACCCATAATGAAGGCTAGAGCTTTGTCACTAAAGCCTCCTTTCAAAAGAATTGGAGATATATATGTAAAACCTGCACTTGTACATATTTCTAAACCAAATATTACAAGATTACAACTTATAAGTTTAAAACAATAAGTGGATGACTTTGGAATGCTTTTATCAGCATTACTTTGATCACTCTTAGAATCAGAATCTTCTATTTCAAATAAGCAAGGTGTTTCCATTTTTATTATGTCACTCTATGGCAGAAAATTTGGCTTAAAGAGTTGTCAAAAACAACAGAAAGTGCAACAGAAACCTAAGAAAAAAAAGAAAAGGAAATTACTTCATAAAGCCACACAAATATTTTAAGATAATAATACATCTCATATGATCTTAAAGTATCATCTTGATTTTGCTTATAATATAAAATAACATGTAAATATGAACAAGCACCAAAATATTTTATGTAAACATAGTGAGAGTAAATACTGACATTATTCACACACATATATGTATAACATTCAAAAGTTCTTAAGTAGAAAAAAAATTATTGTAATAACTAAATACAAAAAATTCATTTTCAATTTCATTCTACTGCTCAATTGTAGAACAGTGCTAGGTAAATTGTTCAATACAAATAACATTAGGAAATCATTGGGATTTTAAAGTTTTATACTCTTAAAAAGATGTCTAAAAATCATACTCATTAGCAAAAAGCTTTATTGCATAGATTGTTTTTATAAAGAATAAACAATTAATGTATTTTGTAATCATGGCATTTTCTCTACTAACATAACTGAACATTCAAATTCTTTTAAGAAAGCCTAGGCACTTCAATTTTTCAAAAAATTTAAGTGTTAGCAGTTTTGCTTCAAAGATTTTCTAGAAGCTGTATATGTAGGAAATATTTAAAAAGTCTGTTTTTCTGATGACCTTATTATATATGACAAAAACCTTTGTTTCAGTGCTTAGTCGTGTTTTTATTATGCTCCTCCTTAAAGTTAAGAATATACAACTATTCAAGTAATATTCAAAACAAATAGGACATTAAATTTTTTCCTCAAGCTTTTGCAAATAACATAACTGTGCTAGATAGAATTGCTCCTAAAATAAAAATGTTATACTGATGTTTGTTTTGTAAAATTGTAAGATTTACTGTAATTTTTGAGGAGCATTTTTATTTTCATTTCAAGTGCTGTATAACTTTCTCACTAACCTAAATTCAATATTTTCGCACAACCTCTGATCTTGAATATCGTAAAGTTCAACTCTGAATATCATAATTTTGAATACTTCTTTTTATTTACTTACCCCAAGAAAGCTACATCACTAAAAGCTAGAAGTTAATTTCACATATTTTATAAAAATATACATTATAAAAAAATAAAAAATCAATGTTGCTGTTCATGTTTGATCAACCTTATACACAAGATTACCTTTTTAATTACTCAAGTAAAGTTAACACCTTAAAAACACCTTTTATATGGCATTAATAACATGAAATACATCAGTTTTTATAAACCCGGCAGTGGCACAAACATTAAAAAAATCCTTTGTATTGCTACTGAGTAGGAGGGAATACCCAAACAATAAAACTAAGTCAATAACCTACATAATACCTGTTTTTTTCAATACTCAAAATAATCAAACAGTACATATATTTTCAACAAAGTATTTTATGTAATGCAATAAAACAAAGGTCAACAATGTTATTAATAGGCAAAGAATAACTCGATATCAATAATATAAGCAATATCAGGTTCTAAAACAGTCAATTTTTAAGTAATATAGTAATTACACTTCTATAAGTAATTAGAAAGTTTTTACAATCTAACAGCAAACTTAAGTGTACCTCAACTATTTGTACACTATAGTTTATCATAAGATAAATAATTTAGTATATAAAATAGCAAAGTTATCTGAATCAACTTATACATAAAATAAAAATACTCACCAAACTGTCACACATTGAAATATTAGTATTGATTGGATAATAAACAGCCATTTAAACACAATTTAAACTTAAATTTTTAAATAAATAACTTCTAACTAAAATTCATTTTTAAACTTGAAACAAAATAAACTTCAATTTTAAAAATCAAAGAAAATGAAAGCTTGAAGCATAAACATGCATTTAGTTTCAGCCGAATTTCCCAAACTAATAAAATAAATAACATTGCATAAAAGATTCAAAAATACATAAACTCCAATCAAATTCCATACTTCAGAGATCATCACAGATTACTACACCATTATTCTAAGACAAAACTTTAGATTACTGTGCCAGCATCTGTTCTAAGCAGCTCATTTGACATTAGCACCAGGTGGTAGGATTTAGTAAAAAGAATAATATTCATAAAATGTCTAAAACATTCAGTAACAAACATCACCAAATATTTCAATTTAATATAAAAACTTCAATCTCATAATTTTTACTACAGTTAAACTACCAGCATAACTAGAATTTTACAAAACAATGCTTGATTGGATCCTATCTAGACCCACCTCATTGCCAATAGTAATATCTGAGAAGTAAAGATCCCACTTATGGTCAAGAGCTAAAAATTTAAGCATTATTATTCACTGAAATTTATTTTTAACTTTTCCTTCACTAATTTTTAAATAATGTATTCTTATTTTAAAAACTGTGGAAAATTTTTAAATGTTACTCTGAAATAGATTGATATAATATAAATACCATATAATAGACATGATTTTTTTATGTATATTATTTGCTGTTTCAAAATTTGATTTTTAAGCAAATACTTAATTTGTATTTATCATTAGTTTAATTATGTATGATTATTAAATATTAAAATATCAAAACATGAAGTAAGTAATTTTGCAAAGTATTTTTAGCATAAAATGTAATTATAAATGTAAAACATAACATAAAGTGAAAATTTCATTTTTTTTCCTTCACAAATTAAGCTTATTTGATCAAAAGTTTGAAATTTCCAGTGTTTTTATTCGTATATCTTGCATTGTTTATATGAAATTGTGCTTTACTTCACTAAGCACTGGACAACATTTTCCTTTCACAGTGTCTACTTTCTATTTACTATACAACAATAATATACATAGCATCATATTAAAAACATTCTTTTTCCTCTGTTTGAAGTAATTGGCTAAAATAGTATTTTACCAAATGTTTTTGATATAAGTAGTCTAAAAAAATAAGGTAAGCTTTAAAAAAAATTGATTCTGTGTACTTGCATAAAATCCCATTAAACAAGAAAATTGGCATAAATATCACCTAAGTGACACCAAATGATTCAGTATTGTTTTTAGTGTGTATTTAACAAGAATTAAAACAGAAAGTTAAAAATATTATGATAGTTTATTTACAAAAATAACTAAGCATAAAATTATTTTAAATTTATTATTTTATAAACATCAATAAAGTTATTTAAATGAAAAATCTATAATATAACATTATGCCCCATTCAATAATTGAACAATAATTAAATCTTAGTGCATTCAAAACAGCAATACTGGAACTTTCCAACTAAGTTTCTTTTTAAATGGATACTTCTTTGTCATAATTTTTAACATTACAATGCCATTATTTGTGAGATTCAAATGAACTTTCATATGGAGCTCATTGGAGCATTTTTTAGATGCTAGAAACCTGTTTATATAAAATAAGCAATTGCATTCTGTTCTGTAGTAGGTAGGCCACAGATTTTTCTCTTCTTGTGGTCTCTCTCTTTCTGTTTCAAGAAACTTGTCAAAAAACAAGCTGAAATATTTTACTTTAAATCTGTATTGACATGTATTTACTTATGCTCTTTTCTTTTTGTGAGATACTTTAGATATTTCCATTTGTTCTTTTCAGATTATAAATACATCTGCTATAATCGATTGCATTTAGATTATAAGAGTACTTTCTGAACTAATTATTAGAGTTTTAAATTTAAAATATGTACTATATTAATATTCCTAGTGAAATTTTGCTTTTTTTTTTACACAACTCAGAATAAATTATATACTTGCATTAACATTAATTTATTTCATTTGTTCAGGGATCTCCAAAATACCACATGTACCAAATATATGATAGTTACTTTGTCAAACCATTTGTTTCTGTAAACAAGAGTTCAATTGAGTTTTATCACCTACATATTAGTTTTTATTGCTTTTAAAATAATGAATTTAAAGTACCTTTATGTTTAGTTAATTTTTGCAAATAAACTTTGCCACAACAAAAAAAAAAGTGTTTCTTATTCGTATGTTTTAAACAACTAATTACATTTTTTAATTCTCATTAAATATACAATGAAGAACAATATAAAACTATTTGATAAAAATTTGGCGTAATTTGCGCCAACTTTCCTGATTAAGTACATTTTACACACACACATATACCTAAATTATATTCTTGGTAAATATAGTCACAATTATATTATTTTAGCATGACAACAAAAGCATACTTTTCAACTACATCACGATATTAATTTTTAAAAAAATGTAATATTTTAATAGAATACTAAATGGAACAAAAATATTACCTTATGCATAACTTCATATAATGAAGTTAGTGTGTTTGTAATGAAAGTAAAAAATAAAACAATAGCAGCATACATTCTATTTTCTACATGATTATTTAAGCTTAAATTCAGCGCAAAAAGAAAGAACTTAAGTGAGACAGGAAAGTTTATCGTTAATTATTAAAAGCTGAAATTGTTTTTCGGTTTTTTTTTTCTGAATTTTTTAAAAGAACGAGTGCCATGCTTATAACAACTTAAAACCTTTATTCATGAATTAATGTATGGAATTATGAATGATAGTACATAACTTATTAGTTAAAGAAATTAGTTCGATAAAAATGACCATTTGAAATATTCATAAAATATATTATACATGAAATCTTCCTAATTAAACTTCCATCTACCCATGTAGTAGGGATGGGAAGAAATACCTAATACCAGTATTTTGTAATCATTATTTGAATGTAACAATCTGTAATCAGCATGGAGGAAGGAATATAACCCCCGTATTCTTAACCTGATATCCATAGTAGTTGAACAACTGGTTGTTCAACCCATGAGTCAAATGTGAATGCTCATTGGTCAAAATAGTCAAGTGTGTAATACCTACGAAAATGTCATGCAGAATAGAACAGAATTACTTTCGTAATTGGTAAATATGTTGACGAAATCATCTGCATTTAAAAATTTTTTCTTTTTAAATATTTATTTCACTTATTTTTATAGACCTAATTACAGAATTAGAAAATTTATTACTCATTTTTTATAATCTCTATTATTTATTATATATCTCTTTACACTAATATAACTCTGAATAGATATATTTTATAGTGCACAAACTTTCTTATACTTTACTTACTATTATTCTCTCAACAAGAACTAATTTTTCTAATATAATTAAATTTTACATATATTTTTATATTAAAATAATTGCTATGTGTTATTTTACTATATCTTTATACCCACTAAATTTTTTTACAGGAAATAGTTTTGCATACCAAATACTTTGTATTGTTCTTGCTTAAATAAACATTAAAATACAGTATCCTTTAAAATTACATGTAGGAATTATTTCAAATATGGTCTTAGATTTAACTTAAGAATAGTTTGTAATGCAATAAATCTAATTCAATAAACACTATTTTTTCCAAAAATCATGAAGAAATCAAAATTTGCATATATTATAAACATATATAATTCAATTGAAACTATTTTTTTGATCATTCAAAATAGTACAGAAAGAAAAATATATTTTATAAAAGGTAAAACGTGTAATTTAATTTTTGCTCCATTTTTTATGAATAACAAAACCAAATACCTAACTTCACAGAATCACTTTAAAAATGTATAACAGCAACTCAAGCAAAATAAGGCATTTAGTTAAAAGAGAAGTTATTTCTGATCTTTCGAATAAATCTCTTAAAATACTCACTATTGTATTACTGCTAATATTAATAAATATAGAAAAGGAATAATTTCCTTATTTGTTTAGTATGGTATATGAAGTAGCAAGAGTAACTTCAATATACACAAAATAGAATATATATATATATATATATATATATATATATATGTGTGTGTGTGTGTGTGTGTGTGTGTGTGTGTGTGTGTGTGTGTGTGTGTGTGTGTGTGTGTGTGTGTGTGTGTGTGTGTGTGTGTGTGTGTGTGTGTGTGTGTGTGTGTGTGTGTGTGTGTGTGTGTGTGTGTGTGTGTGTGTGTGTGTGTGTGTGTGTGTGTTTGTTTGTTTGTTTGTTTGGATATTAAATTCCCAATTCAAAATTAAATCTCACGAGATAAAGACACCGAAATAAAAAATTTAATTCTTAAAAAGGTCAAGAATAGTTTGGTGAAGTAAAAATTACGTAAGAATTATAGAGGTGAGGAATAAAACAGCATATTAATTAGTTTATGTAAAATAAGTGTATACGGTATCTACAAAAATGAAATACATTACATATTCCTAAATTCAGAGTACTTTGACAAAGAAAACCTGGAATTGTAAAAAGATCAGTTTTCTTATAAAATGTATGATGAAAGCATTTTTAAAATATCTTTGTAAAATTTTACGATGATATGTTCAAAAGAAAAAATTTTGGCAACCCCTTCAAATAAAAAAACTACATTTAAGTAATCAAATAGAAAATAAAAATTTATAAGTATGTATAATTCTAAAAATATTGTAAAACACACAAACAGTTTATAATTAAATCACTAGCTTTTTTTAAAAAAAAAATAGCCAATCTATTAACAAAAGATATTTTTTATAATTTGTTTATGCATAGACAAAATTATTTATTTTAACACATAACAAGAAATTGTAAATGTCAGAATTTTTTAAGCAAAGATTCCTTACCATTTCAACATAATAATAATAATAATATATATATGAATAGAAAAAATACTGCTTTGATATGAATTGGCTTTCACGAGTAGTTCACGACAAATGTTTCATCAAAAGAAAAAAATATGTAATTTAATGTGAATCATATATGACACAATGAAATACAACAATTTAGTGTAAGATTTAGAATGTCTTAGATTTATAATTCTAATTTGCAGTTTTAAATTTGTGGTTAGTGTATGAAATTCATTTTGTAATATTCGATTCCATTGTACATTATTAAACATTGAAATTGTGATAAAATCAAAAAAATATGGTTAGTAATTTTATTTGGTTATATTTTGTTACAACTGCTTATTTAAAAACATTGCTACATTTTTCAACATTTATGTATCATCTTGTTGACCATACCTGTGAAAAAATATATGTCGTTTAATGATGCAGTTTAGTATCATATGAATTGTAAATAAAATTTTTATCTATTAGTTAAAATGAAAATATTAGTTAGCTGTTTGGTATTTGTTTCAAATTTTAAAATTTTCAAAATTCTTTGACATACTTTTATGAGGGAAAAAAATTTACAGGATAGTATGTAGGTACCCATTTTTCATCTTTATTACCATTCAGAAAAAACGAATTTACACTGGTTCAATGTAGAATAAAGTACCCCTTGATTTGACGATGAAATATAATTCATCTTAGTTTAGCTTTTTTTGTAGCGACCATATCGCATCCATATTGCGGTATCAAAATATTAAGGGACCAGATGTAAACTTCTATCAACACAAATTAGGGTTGTTGACTAAATTCCAATCTCAATATCATCAATTTGACAAGGAAAATTTTCCAAATATTGACAATTACTGCAATACTCATGTTTGTAGATTTTTTTTCCTTAGTTCTAAGTTTATAAATTGTATTTAGTATGGATAGAAGTTTCTGTAAAGCGTAGAATATAGGACGCTACTACCGTGGAGATCTAGAAGACTTCCGGCACCAAACTTCCTGCTTACTATTTCATTATTGTCTTATACTATTGTGCTTGTTTTCTGTAGTTTCCATTGCCTTTGAGAAATATTCATTTAAAAGCAATTATCATATAAAATTTTTTGAAATACAGAGAGCAAATGAAGGTAGTAGTTGTTGCGTAGCATTTGGTATACATATGCGAACAACATGCGAGCTAGAACAAATTTACTTTCGCAAGTAAAAATGTTCAAATTTACAATGGAACCCGATTTACAATCCTTAATTTAATTAGCTATGTATTAAATCAAATCTTAAAAATAAGACTTAAGTTTTAATTGCAATAAAAACCAAGATTTGTTTAAAATATTACTAAACAACAAGTAAATACACACATCATAGCATCTAAGACCTTTTCATCAACACTTTTTTCATGCAACACTGTGCTTTGATTTGCCTAAAATAATACTTACATGAATATTCTTCAAATATGTATATTCACACACATTAGAGAAATTTTTAAAAATACTTTAAAAATTCTTTAATGAGAAATTCTCTTTCTAAAAATACTTTTATAGAAGTCACTGCAATTTAAAATAAAGAATCAGCTTAATAAATCTTACAATAGAAATGAAATGTAATCAGCAATTTATTTCTTAATTATAAATGCATGTTAGAGGCTACATTTTATTTGATTAAAGAATAATAAAATGCAGGATGTGAATTATATGAACTATGTTTAGTTAATTTGAACCATTAACTACCCAAACAACACAATTTCGTCCAGTAGACGTCGATATGACATCCTCAACGGGATGTACTCTAATCCAGTGGACGTCTTTTTTTGGTCCAGTTTAGATCCATGGCACGTCAAATATCCACCTATTTTACATCCACTATACGTCTACGAGACGTTACCAGTGGATGGCTCATGGACGAAATTTGGATGTATTCATACGCACTGCTCTATACTAGGTAGTTTTATGGATGTATTCTAGATGTGCGTAGATTTTTAAATAATCCCTCATCTATCTTAGTGGCTCATATATTTTTGTCCACTAGACAGAGAGAATTATTTTTAATTAGCTTGTTACTTATGAAATTGCTTTAGCATCACATTTTTCTTAATTTTCAGTCATATATCTTAGATTTTTGACCGATTTACTGTTCAAGTTTAGTTAATGTAATAAAATTCTCACAATTGATAAATTAACTATAAAATAATGAGCATAAAAATATTGCTAATCTTTTGAAAATTTAGTTTTTTATTGTTTAAAATAAAACGATTCTTTTTCCTTTGGAAAAGTTAAAATTACTTCTAAGAAGTTTCCAGTGAATGCATAAATATATGAATTACTATTATAACTAGAGTAACAATAAAATAGTCAAGGATATTTTTATTTCTAGAATGTAAATTCTTTTTATTTTAAAATCAGGCAAATAATTGTTCATACTTTATTTTTTTTAATTAATTTTGTAGTAAGAGAAATTTATAAAAATTATTTCTCAGCCAAATATTTTAACTAATTAGATATAATTTCAACAATGTCTTTTTTTGTAAAAGATAAAAGAGAAACTTTTATTTAACAAACATTTTCCACTCAATTAAATATTCCAAATTATGATGATAAAATTATGTTTAAAATTATTTATTTTATTATTTTTCTTTGTAAAAGTTATAGTTTGTTTAAGAAAACATTCCAGCAAGAGAGTGTAAATATTAATTCAAGAAAAATATAACAAACTAATAGAATTTATTTTTAATGCACACAATTTTTATTCTAATTATTTTTATTACAGAAATATTAGTTAACTGAAATGTTTAATTCTTTCATTCATAAATCTGGCTTTTGCGTGACGCAACCAGTTCATTATTGCAGTTTTCATTTCACCATCAGTCGTCTTTGAATACTGTGGAGTTCGCCGCACAGCATCTGAAAATATAATAAAGTACATTTAAAATAATTAATAACGATTATCATTTTCAGATCAATAACCTCAGACAAAATAATAGTAAAAACCCAGATGACAATTTTCATGAATATTTAATTTAATTCTTATCAATCTGATTAATAGATAAAACTGATTGGATGTAAATATCAAAAATTTCCTTTACTAATTTAAGACATTAAGTAACTTCATAATAAGATTATTAGAAATATTTATATTTTTAATTCAGTAAATATTTTAAATATCTAATTACCAGTTCAAATTCTAAGAAATATCAGCTTTGTAAATATGTTAACCTTTGGGTTTGATTAAACAATTAAAATTACAAAATGTTTAAAATTTGTTCCAAAAACCTTCAAATTATCAAATAGAATTTACATATTAGCACCTACATAAATATATTTCATTAAAATGTTTTTATGAGAAATGTATCTTTCTAACATTTCTACCAAAGAAATCTTTCAATGACATGCTTATTCAAACATTGCACTTACCAAAAACTAACTGCTTCATATTTAGTCCTTTAAAAGCTTTCTTATCCCTAGCTCCAAAATAGCTGAATTCAGATGCGAGTTCATTCGTCATCAATTTTTTCAGGATGTTTATGGTGCAATTCCTGGAAGAAGTTCCTCCAGACATGCTTAAATAGTGGCACTGAAACAAAACAAGTAAAAATATAAATATTTTATGATTAAAAACCTTTTATAATTTAAAATTGAAATTACTGTATTAGTTTTAGCAACATACAACATTATATAGTCATAATTATTATTTACAGCATAAAACTCTCATAAGTTTTAGAAAAATAAATCTGTAATATATTCCAACATTTAAAAAGCATTTATAAATAACTATTTAAACAATACAAAATCAAATCAACTATAGTATAATAACAGTAGTATATAAAGTTTAAGAATACTTTAACTTGTGCCATTAGATTGTATATTTAATTAGTAAATAATAATGATTAATTAAAAACCTTTCACAATAGAAATAAAAAATTTTACCAAAGAATCAAAAATATTAGCATCTAGAAGAAGTAAATCAAGGCTTTCAAGCTCAGTTGTAGTCTTTAAGGGCAGCTTATCTAGAATTTCTTTGATTTCACATAAATCTGTTGTTTTATCCTTAGAATTAGAAGGTCTTTCATTTAATTTATTTAAAATTAATTGTAAAGTTTCTGATTGCTGCCTTTGCATTTCTTTGATTAACATAAATTCTCTCATGACAGCTCTTTGAAAGTCTAAGAAAATACACAAATAAAACCAAAATATCAAATGTATTAATGAAAACAAAATAATCAATAGAAAAGCTTTGAGAGATGACATGTAATTACAATTTTTCAACAAATATTTACACTAATTTTAAAAAATATCAATACACAAAGGTCTTTCTATTTATCAGATTTGATGAAATTAGTAATATAATTATTAAAATAATTTATGTAATATTATTTACATAGAACTAATAGGATATTTTTAGATAGTAGTCATAGGGGTACTAAGTACAATGGAAATACATAAGTATAAATACAGAAATTAATATATATTTACTATGATCTCCAGTTCCACTGTTTACTGTGGCACGCAATAACGATGGTGAATTATGCTCCAATTCATTTGTGTTCAGAGTAAAACTATTCAATAAATTTTGCCCATGAGGAGGAGACGGAGGAATTAGGGTCTCAGAAACTGTTGTGGAATAGCTACTAGAACTATATTTTCGTTTTCTCTTAAATCTTTTCCCTCTTCCCTTATTTTCTAATTCAGAGGCTAAATCTGAAGTTTCTTCAGCTTTAGACAATCTTGTCCTGGCTGATTCATAAGTTTCTGAAATAAATGCTATATTATAAAATATTTTATTTTGTTCATGGAACATGTTTTAAAACTATGAAGTCAACAGCCTGTTAATTTATAAAACATGTTTGTGATTTATATAACTAAGCAATATTGCATTGTCTAATATTTTTGCAATAATTACTATAATAAAAAATAATTTAAAAAATTTAAGTATTAAAAATTCAAATCTTATGATTTAATAATGAAGTAGAAGACTTGAAAATACACAAATATTATAGTTAAATACATTTCTTTCATAGTTATTTACTTAAAGGAAAAGCTTTATTTAAAAGTGAAAGATATTCTGATATTAGTTCAAACATTATATATAAATATATATATACATAAACACATATATAAATATATACATAATATAGTATATAATCTAAGCTGGGCACAAAACATTTAGAATTATTTACATAGAAACAAGTTCATAATGCAATCATTTTGTTTTGAGAATTAAACATAATTTAGTGATAGTCTGAATTATAATTTTTTTCATATACAATATTTAATATGAATTCTGATCCATAAATATAAATGTGATAAAATATTTTTCTGATTAAAATGTTTCCATTTGATAAATTAGAATAATTTCAATATTTTATTTCAAAGATAGAGTTCAGCTAAGAGATATCAAGTTCAAAAATCAAATATTAAATATAGAGAAGCAATATTTACCAAATAAGTCTATTATTTTTGCTGGATGGACACTCCAAGATTCATCCGGAACCACATGTTTTTCCACAAGTGTTCTGATTTTTTTGATTTATTAAAAGGTGGCCAGAAGCAATGTCTTTCTTTTATCCATTTACAAGATACTACTTCTATTTCTTGACTTTCAAGAAATTCTACAATTGCAAAATTCATGCCTGAAATGTATCTTTGCTATAAAACTGTTATATAACTGGAACTTCAAATGAAGCATATTTATAATGAATAACATTTGACTCATAATTTGGGTAGTAACTTTGAAAATCTTATCAATTTTTTTAGGTACACAAAAATCAATTTCAATTTACTTTTCAGGAAGTCACATTTATAAAATTCCTCTAATAGGTTTCTTTTTTTTTTTTTTAACCAATATATGATTTGCTTTAATTATCAAGGATTTAGTATATTTATACTACACATAGATATATGGTTACCTTATTATAAATGCCAAACTTATGAAAATGGATAATTATATGTTTACTGATAATACATTTATAAGAATATTTATACTGGAATAAAAAAATTAAAAAACTTATTAAAAAATGTATAAAAAACTACTATATACAGAAACAGTGAATTTATTTTTTTAGTTATTTAAGTAATTGTTTAATTTTGGAAAATTATTTACAATTTATATTACTTGAAATTAACAATCACACACAAAAAACTAACAGTGTAAAATAGGGAAAACTGCAAACTCATTTTCAAAAGGGATAGCTAAGCACTTCCCTTTTAAATCATACAATGGAAAAATGTCATAGGATGATAGAATAGAAACTTTTAATATACCAAATAAATGTGACTCCCAAGGTTTATTATATAAATTTGATACATTTTTAAACTTACGGCCAAATAAAAAATAATTAGAATTTTGCATTATAAAATTATCAACACATATTATTCTACCATCTTTCAAAACACATACATTATCAGGTGGAGTTGTTTTTAATATAAAATTTTTTAATATTGCAGTTTTATATTGTAAAATTGGTAAAGAGAGAGATTTTGGAATAGGACCATTGCAATGTTCTGACTTGAAACACACATCTGCAGCATTTTTTTGATTGAAATCAAACATACGAGCTTCGGCTAACCTGCAAGATAATTGTTGCAATGGCTTATCAAACTTTCGAATAACTCGCTTAATCAAACGCATGTGATTTTCAAACGGAAAAGCACTAAATGAATCTAATGACCCAAATTTTCGTACATCATTACACAAATGAACAAGACCATGTACATTAAGTGAAGTATATTCTTTTCCATAGTAAATTTTGAAGTAATTCACAAAACATAATAAAAGCTCTTCAGCTTTATTAACCAAGTTAGTTGGTGAGTCAGGTTTGCATAAAATTGTAATAGCTAAATGTAGAACCATAAAGTGTTCAAATAGATGTAGAGGAAGTACATCTTTTAGTACAAGAGGTCCAGTGTATAACAAAAACTGCCGAAATTCGGTGGCTTTGAAGCGATCAAATTCTTTTAACGATCGTGGCTTACGTGAAAACTCACAGCTTATATTGGGTCGTAAGTTTTCCAAATGTTTTGATATTGTTAACACTTGTGAATTAGATAATCTTACAGCTAGAGGGCCACTTAACCATAATCCAATTAACTTTTTTACGACACCTAAGCATACCAAATGCATATACTCAAATGGTATCATGGAAACCATACCGAAATTTGGAATCGTTTCCAAAATTGAATATCCTGTATGGTGAGATTCATCCACACGAGCTTTAAAAGAATCATCAGTTCTTAAAACAGCATCACATTCCGGAAAATATAGTCTGTGGTTATTATGTTCTCCCTCTTGAACACATTTACCACACCCAAAATATCCATTGTGACCTTTAATATATGAAACAAATGATCTAGCAGGAGCATCACAAATTAATCCAATCATTCTCACAAAGTATCTTTCACCATTAATTTTAAGTCCAGATACTTGCAATTCTTTCAATTCTGTAACAAAATCAAGCAAAAAATCATTAGCACTTTTTGGTTTTTCATTGCCATGGTAAGCACCAACTGTGAACACTGGAAGATTTTTCAAGTTCGTAACTAAGCATAAAATAGGCCATAGTTGACTCTTTGAACTTTTGGCTATAGGAAGACCATCTATATTAATTTGTATATCAATGCATCTGGGTAAGCTAGATTTAACAACATCAGCACAAATAATTTTAAGTTGCTCAGCTAAACCATAATGGCAATATAAACCAGGAGAAACAACACGAGTTTCTGTGACACGAGGAGTTTCCATTACTGTTCGGCTATCTTTCGGTAAATTAGCAAAGCAAGTATGTTTGCGTAAAATACTTAATAATTCATTAAGTGATTTTTGGGTAATGGAATTATGTACAGCCCAAATCGCCAGTTCTCTACGAAGTTCGCATTCAGACTCCAGAATCGGATTTGAGTTAGAATCTGAGGCAGATTCAATACATGAAGTAGATTCAATGCAAGATATAGACTCAATAAATGAAGAAGATTTAATGCATGAAGTAGATTCAAAAAAGTTTTCAGTATGATCTAAAACATTAGATCTAGATGACAGCTGACTATGAAAAGAATCTAGGTTATTCACCGATGTATCCATGCTTGAAACGGCATTGTTTGATGCGGGTTCTCTAATTAAAGACATTTTAACATCTAATGATGTATTCATTTTGCGTTTAAAATGCCTAGTTATTTGAGAACTCATTATCGTTATAAAATAATAAAATGACACTTACTTAAATAAATGTATTACTGTCTCAATCCAAAAATCGCAATGACAATGATAAAATCTACACTAATAAATGGCTAATAATCTTATTCTGAAGTTTTCGAGAAATCCAGTTGCAGTTAATGATGAATTCTCAACAATTGCTCAAATTTTTAAATTGATGTCTAAATTACATCTACGATGGACGTACAAATTACATCCAAACAGATCCATATATCAGTACTCCAAAACTTATCCATCATGGATGTAAATCTTACGTCCATATGTAGTCGATAAAAGACCATCCAATACACATCTTACCGTGGACATCTTTATGACGTCCAAAAGGTATCCATGACGTCTTTTGGACTCTATGGATCTTAAATAGACGTCTAATAGATGTATGTGGTTGTATGGGTAAATAAAGAGTGATTTGAAAAATAAGCTTGCTTTAATAGAATTAGATTTTAAAAATTTTCAGTTTTACTGTTAATGTTGATCAAATATATTTGTTTGATGTTTTATTATAATTCTTTATGAAATATACTTGTTTAAATATATATTAAGTGATTTTTTACAATTTTTATCTACTAACTATCATTAGTTCATAAAGAATTTCCCCGCAATTTGATGGTAATGAAAAAACTTTTAGTCAACAGGCAAATGGAGTCAAAATATTGTATTTAATATTTAAAACACATTCAAGATACAGAGTAAGCATACTATATATATTAATTTAATCAATTCCATTTTTATGGCAGATTTGTTTGATTATTTATTCGGTTGTAATGTCTTAGCTTGCCAGGTTTAATTTGGCATTAATAAACCCTTTCAAAGAGATTACAAGATATAAGTTTGGTCACAAATGGAGTACATTGATTTAAACATTAAAAGAACTAGTTTATCAATGAAAAAATTAAAATGTACTTATATTATAACTTTTTAGCATTGGTGTTTCCTTGAAACTATCAGTTAAAACATAAATCAGGTTTCATATAGATTCTCAAGAAACAAATTCCAGGAATTTCATGGAATTTTACAAGAATTATAATCAACATTTCGCAGGACGTATCGAAATTTACATGTCAAATAAATAATAACGTACTCACTATTTCTGGATAAATATTAAGTATACGTAACAGTAATTTTAAATAAAAATAGCCCATTAGTGACAGAAGTGCTGCTTGCAAAGTAGTTCACGAATGTGTAGAATGCTTCAGAAACAAGCAAGTTGTCACAAATCAGATTATGGGAGACCTTCCTGCTGAAACAGTTACCTCTAGTTCAGCTTTTTGAAACATAGGTATCGGCTTATGTGGGCCCTTTGAAGTAAACTATAAGGGACAAAGAAAGGTTACTCTACAAAAATTATGTGTCACTTTAACTTCTGAAGCTCTAATTGCTACATTGAAAACGTTTTTTGCACATAGTGAAAAGAGCTCCATTATTTTCAGCAATAATATGACTATTTTTAAAGATGCTTTCATACAAATTAAGTTTATTTACAAATTAATGCTAGGAGAGGACATTTCGAATATGCTTTCCTCCAAAGTTTCAGCAGGAAATTTTTGCCCAGAAGGGCTCCATATCTGGCAGTCTTTGGGAGGCGGGCTTTAAATCTTAATTAAAAATCATTTTAAAAGAGTGGCAGGCTCCATAAGACTAACGCTCGAAGAGTTTTTAACAATCACTCAAATTGAGGAGATACTCAATACACGATCCCTAGTTCCTCTACCCACCGATACTGATGAATTTTCAGTTTTAACTCCAGGTCACTTCCTAATAGGAAAACCTATAAATTCTATCCCATAACCTAACTTTATTGACAAGGAATGCAATCTTCTTACTAGATGGCAAAGGACTCAAAAATTAGTACAAACTATTTGGAAACACTGGCAAAACACTTATTTGAGTCATTTATAACAGCACTCAAAGTGGCTGCTTAAAAAACAAAATTTAAGTCCTGGTATGTTAATTTTAATAAGGGACATTCAGCTTCCAACTTATCAGTGCCCTTTAAGTCAAATCATCAAAGTAATTTCAGGACCAGACAGCAATGTCAGAGTAGCAGATATACCTACGGCGAAATCAAATATTAGAAGACTTATCTAAAATTTCCAAATAATTAATGAATTTTTAATAATTAATAAAAAATAATTAATGAAATGTGATATCTTATTTGTTTAATCTATATGTTAATTATTTTCACTATAATTGTTATAATCATGGTGTAATTTTTGTGTTTATATATAAATGAGTGATGTAACTTTATATTTTTCTTGGAAACATATGTATATTTCCACGTCGCGCGGGATGTTCCGTATTTGTTTCTTATATCCTTGGCTACATAGCACCCTCCTTGGCGCATTATGTAATCAAGGCATTTTTGGCAACCTATTTTCTTGTAAGTCTCAATGCAGTACTCATACACAAAACCGGGCTGTAAAAACACGCATCAAAATGGACACTTTACTTACATATTTCTTTTACGTTTTATTATTTTGTATTTAATTAACGCAACCTCCCCACAAATTTTCCAGTTTTTATAAGCTCAGTTGTTGAAATTATTTATGAATGCATGAATGTTTGTAAATTAAGCTTTCTATTTTTTATGCACTTACTAAACATTTAGTTTGGTACTAGAAAAAGCATATTACAGTTGCAGGGCGTTAAATGATAAATTAAATTATAAACCTTAACTATTTTTAAATTGAACATTTTCTTATAGCAAAAAATTCGCAGTACTATATATTAATATTTGTTGGTATTACTTGACTTGTATCAACATTAATGAATTATTTTGCAAAGAAATTCACAAAATTAATTTAAAAACTTTACAGTAAAAATTAAGGTCAATTTAGCTAAACTTTGATATTTAATTTTAATCAACTTAATTCAACTATTAATTAATATTTAATTCCTGTATTAATAACTAGAAAATTTTCAGAACTTCATATTTCATATAATTAAGAAATTGCAGAATATCATAAAACTTTCAAAATATAACATAAAAATGAACATATTTAAAAAAAAAGAAAAAACTTTTTCCCAAAATGCAAAAAATACTAATTTCAAGAAATAAAAAAAAGTAATGAAATTACTTTTTTACATTAAGAAATGGTATAAAAATTTGTTTTAATTCAATAAATGATTAATGTGTATGTGTGTGTTGATTTTTTTATACTGCTATGATATTATCAACTAGACAATAATAATGTTACTTAATGGAAGTAGTTAATTTGCTTTAACAGCTTCATAGTCAAGCCTAGTTTTTTTATAATAATTTTTTAAACTATCATTTATTGATGTGATGTAAAATATTACACATAATTATAGATACACAGCCATAAAATCAAAATTTATTCATTATGTTACTATAAACACATCATGGAAGAATTTATTAAGACTCCTGAAAAATTTTTAAATTTATTTCTTGACAACATGAGAATTAAGAACTCACTTTAATTCTTGCATTGTGGGCTAATTTAAAGAAATAAGTAAATATGGCTAACAGGGATAGCCACTGTCACCCAAGGGATGGTACCTGCTGTATATAGTGCATTGTATCACTTCAAAAATCATACCATTCTTTTGAACAGTATTTTTATGGGTACTTACAAGCCACTTTAACACAACATTTTGTATAGCTAATAAGTCTGCTGATGCAACGATTGCACACAATTTGAAAATATACCTTTTCTGCTATGAAACCTTTCCGCATCAATTCCCCCCGGTGAGAGGATTGGTATACGCTTGTACATACAATCAATACTTCCAATCACAATGGGAAACTGGGCTATGTGAAAGAATTTTTTATTGATCTGCAAGGAAACATTATTAAATCTTTAAAAAATTGCTAAAAAAAGTTTATTTAATTTCAATAAGTTCTGAGAGAATTAAAGATGAAATAATTGTACTAACATTTTATCTTGATACATAATTATATTTGATAAAAATGTGCTGTCGAATAATACTAGTCATAATCATTTTTTTAAAATTTGAGCGAGAAAAGAGGTGTTAATTTATAGCTTCAATAAATAAATAGTGGAAAATTTATTTTAATTAAAATCTCCAAGTTTTAATCATAAATTTAAAGCTTGCAGTCATTAAAAATGAAGCTAGAAAATGAAGTTTAAATAAATGTACATAGTGACTAAGCTAGAAAATTTGGGCGCATTTTTTTTACGGAAATGATTGACAGGATAATGCATAAGTAACATAGTTTAAAATAGAATTAACCACCCTCATATTTTCATGTAATTCTGTATAATTTAACTCCAGATATTAAAAACCATGCTCTTCCCTTAATTTTTACTGTTTTATCTATTACTTCTTTTTTAGACTTATATATATTTATCCAAAAGGATCATGATTGTTTTTGCAAATTAAACATTTCTTTTATCAAACATTTTAACAATAGAGGACAATAGGGTGAAGAAAATGTTATCAGTAAATTTAAATATAATGCGGTCAGAAAAATGCAATAGCTTTGCTTATTTTGGAGATCACTTTTGAAATTGTTAATTTGCTTTCCTCTGCAATATCACCAACTGCAAGCTAGAGAAAAGTGGCTACAGGTTTGCCGTACACCTCTAGAAGAATATTTCCATTTAAAATAACAGTTTTGATCTAAATCTTGGGGATATTCTTAAATCCAAATCAGGCCAAGATTTTCGTCAACAGATTTCGCTTGCGGATTTCCATTTCATCCTCTTTCAGGTTTCTTTTTAGGTCTAATGTTCCGTTTACAACGTTCTAGTTCTCAAGAAACCCTAAGCGCTGCAAATTATAAAATAAATTAGTATATAAAATAATTATCGTTAAATTACGACACATTTGAAATTTGTTTCGCAAATAGTAAACATTAAAAAGTACACAAGAGTTATAAAGAAATGCGAATCGTATATATCAAATGCACATGCACAGTCAGGTTTAACCTTGCTGAATAGGAAGGTACGGTTCTTGAACGTAGAGCCAGATTTTCGCCTCGGTTACTCCACTTGAAGTTGATGGTGAATACCGTTTCAGCTTTGACCCTGGATTTCACTCGTACCTAGCAGTCATGGAGGAAGGAATATAAGAGGAGCCGTTCTAACCGCGAAATAGCGTGAGCGCCGGTGAAGTAGCTAGCAGACGATACCGCGCCCACCTTGACTTTCAAGAGAAACGGTATTTCCTTATTGAGGGCACTGTAAAAGCAAGCATTATTTTCGTTTAAATTACACACATCGAAATAAAACTGATCTAAATTACTTACTATTTGTAAAGAAGTTATTATTATTGATAGTTAAGTGCTTATTTTGTATTTTTTCTGCTTATTAATATTATGTATTTCAATAAAGAAATTTTAGGCGTGTTAATCATCTTATTGACTGAGATACACTTGAAAAATTATGAAGTAAATTAAATATCATATAATATTTATAATCATGGGAAAAAGTGTCAATTTTTCTTTTCTTTGTTGTTACTCAGTGGCAAAGTTTCCTACCCATGTTATTTCCTGTGATTTTATCTATGCATGAAATATTCTGCTACTTGGTTATAATTATTTCTTTTTATAAGAAAGAATTATACTTCTGTATATAAATTTATTTATATCTATGTAGTAAAAGTATTTTTATTTTGATGTATTTTGAGTCCAATATTAGAACAAAAAGTTTTTATCAATTATTTGTAAATAAATTTCATTAAATAAGTATAAAAAAAAATTAAAGTCAACTGTAAAAACCATAGAAACTAAATATTTTAATCTAAAATTCATTTTCAATAAATCTTGATTTATTAAATAAGATTTATACAAGATTAAAATATCTTCTCAAAAAGTATATTTTAATATTAATGTAATGTTAAAAACTAAATACTTTAGTTTAAAAAAATTGGAATTTATTCACTAGCAAAACAATTAAATGTATTCATAAACTTATAAAATTAATCTCCTTCAAATTAATTTTTGTCAGAGAGATAAGTTTTTAATATAATGCAATATAAAATTTTAATTAAAATATAATTTTAAAACATTAGTTTAATATTTAAATTTGCCTACTTTTTTTTTAAGCATGCACACACATGAAAGCATTTGTAAAGTTAAGAACATGGTAATGTTTAATATTACACATAATGTGAAGAAACTTGTAGTATTAAATCTGTAAGTTGTCATTAAGGTTTTTTTTTTAAAAAATTCCATTTGAATTAATAAACAACCTATATATGGAAAAAAATTTTTTCCAGAAATCATCAAATCTACCAATATTAATTTGGCCTTAATTAATTACCATCATTAAATTAATCAGCCATTATGTTGTCGTAAACTATCATATTATGATTTATGTTTTAAAATTTATAAACTTTATATTTCTTTCATGTTCAATAGACAATAAATTTTAAAAAATGAG
The DNA here is from genome assembly GCA_037975125.1 of Latrodectus hesperus. Taxonomy (NCBI): domain Eukaryota; kingdom Metazoa; phylum Arthropoda; class Arachnida; order Araneae; family Theridiidae; genus Latrodectus; species Latrodectus hesperus. The sequence continues at coordinate 10,714,953 of CM075854.1, read as the reverse complement.
ATTTAAGAATTTAATTGACTGTGTGTGTGTGTGAAACCATGAAAACTCATTTCCATTTTTTAATAAACAAATACATTAATAAAATTAATTTACACAATTATCAGTACATTACAGATTCTGCTAAAATGTTTACATTAACACATTTACATAAATTGCAATATTGAGAGAATTGAAGTATATAAACCTAAATATAAAGATATAAATATAACATCATATATATATGTAACATCATGCACTGCAAATTACAAATTTAAACATTATTATTAAACATTAAAAAGAATTGATTCGTAATAAAATGTATTGATCTTGAATTATCAATAGCATTTATACAAAAATGTGCATATCTTAAATACAAATGTTGTAAAATTAAAATATATAGTTATCTGTAAACACTGAAATTGACACATTACATTCTGTTGAAATTTTCACACTATTAATATTTACATAAATTGCAATACTGGAAGAACTTATAAATCATACAGACCTAAATATTAAGATAAATTTTTCATGCACTGCAAATTACAAATTTAAACATTATTATGAAACTTTAAAAAGAAGATTAATGAAATTACCTATCAAAAGTTACTCCAGGAATTTTTTTTGAAGGTCGACTTGTACATCCATAAGCACAGCAAGCAGCCATTATTATTTAAAATTAGAAAATTCCGAATAACAACAAATTCAACAAGAAACTTTATAGTAAACAACAGGTTTTAGTGCAATGTTTTGGAAGACAGAGGGGATATGACACATGCGTCAAGCGCTGACCAATACGGCGGCTCCTCTTATATTCCTTCCTCCATGCTAGCGGTCGAGTTTGAAGGTGAAAGCGGCGGTAAGAGGAATTGTTCTAACCGCAAAATATCATGAGCCCCGGTGAAGTAGCTAGCAGACGATATGACACCCTCTCTGTCTTTCAAGAGAAACAGTACTTTCTAATTTAGGACACAGTATAGGCTAGCATTATTTTTATTCAAATTGCACACACCGAAATAAAAGTGATCTAACTTACTTACTATTTTTAAAGAGATTATTTTTATTGATAGTTAAGTGCTTATTTTGTATTTTTGCTAATTATTAATATTATGTATTTCAATAAAGAGATTTTAAGCGTGTTATTGACCTTATTGACTTTGACATAAACACTTGAATATTATGAATTAAATTAAATATCATATTATTATATTTAGATTCATGAAAAATGTCGATTTTTCTTTCCTTTATTGATATTCAGTGGTAAAGTTTCCAACCCATGTTACTCCCTGTGATTTTGTTATTTGATGCATGCAATATTCTGTTATTTGGTTATTATTTTTCCTCTTATAAGAAAGAATTATGCTTCTGTATATAAATTTATTTATATCTATATAGTAAAAGTATTTTTCCTCTGATGTATTTTAAAATACACCAAAGGAAAAATACGAAAATCTTATAAAATTGGTCAACATTACTCATACTGAGACAAAACTTACAGTTAAAATTCTGAATAATTTCTCAGAGCCTATTGTTGTTTCAAATGGCCTCAGACAGGATGATACTCCAGCCTGTTGTCTTTTTAACTTTGCCCTCAAAAACATCATAATAAAAGACTTCAACATTAATACTAGTGGAACTATCTTTAACAAGTTCGTTTAGACTTTTGCGTTTGTTGATGGTATTGACAGGCAATAGACATTTTAGCAATTAACCAAAATAAAACTTAGTAGATGCCATGCTGTAAGAACAGCAAACCATATTTTGAAAATGGAAATTACAAATTTAAAATTGTTAGCAATTTAAATATTTACAATCAGAATTTAACACAGTCAATGATTTAATACGGAAGGTCTGAAATGTAGTCACAGATGCTAAACGATGTTTTTTCTGTCTCAAAAAATACTTGAAGTCTAACTTCCTTAACAGAAAAACATAGATTCATTAGAATCAAAAATTTAATCAGACCCATTCTTACATATTCTGAGACCACGGCAATGACAGAAAAAGTTAAAAGTTTGTCTCTAAAATTTTGTTAAAATTCTGTTTTTGAAAGAAATATTTTGAGAAATATTTTTGATGGCATTAAATGTAACAATATCTGGAGAAAAACTAACTCTGAAATCTATAAATCTTTTAAAGAACTAGATATAGTAAAATATATAAAGATTCAAAGAATTAAATGGCAGGACGCCAGTGCAGAATAGATGAAAATCATGTAATAAGGAAGATCTTCCCGGTCAGACCCAGGGCTAGGGAAAGAGAAGGGCTGGCTCAAATGCTCCCCAAAACTGTCACCGGAAATAGCCGTTGATGACGTAGTCAGGCATCCAAGGAGAATAAGCTGCCTGGAATTTCTAAGCAAAATACTTACTTTTTATTTTTAAGTTCATTTTGTTTTTAATCAGAGTGAAAAAAACTACAAATGCCTCTCAAATATTTAGTAAATTTGCAATTATTATTTAATAAACCCAAAAAAATAATTATTAATATTGAAATTAACTTAAAATTGTATAACTAATATAAAAATATATTTACCTATTAGCTTCAGCTTATCTTGATTTTTTGACTATTGACCCATTTCTTGTTTTTCTGTTGAGCTTTATTATGAGATACTACCGCTGCATTTCTATTTAAATACCTAATTCGTATAAATGTTCTCAAGCGACAAAAAAGTTTAATTGCCTTTCGATTTACAGTAGGAAAAGAAGACTCTGTTTCATTTATTAATGTTGCTATGACATTTTTCCCTTTAGAAAATGTGTCGCCATGAAATTTGCGAAACATTATATCCATTTGTTTTATAGTTTCCATCCATGCTTTTGTTGGAACAGTAAGTCCCCCAGCAGAAATTAAATTAATCCATTCGGAATGATTGGGCATATCGACTGAATTTCTTGATATAGTTCCAAGTGAATTATCTTTAATTTTATAAGCAATATAACCTGCCACATAAACCATAGCTTCTTTTTTAAATGGAGATATATCACAGTTTTGATTGGAAGAGGCAAGTTCATTTTCCCAAGATGAAGGTAAGGGATTAATTAAGAATTCACGATTTAATTCATCATCTTGAGAATCAAAAGAATTGATAATTTCTTGACGTTCTTTTACATTAAATGCAGAGTCTAACATTTCACTTGTTAAATAAACGTCTGGTCCATTTTCTAAAGAGTTTACTTTCGGTGACAAATTATGTAATTTATTGGAGAGCAATATTTTTTTAAGCGAATAATTACTTAGATGGAGAAGGATGGTCATTGAATCTCCCGAGACCTCTAATTTGGCTGAAGAGGCTTTCAAGCGCATCTTGAGTAAGTCTACTTGTTAAAATATAAGATACATTTATAGATTTTAAGTCTTCATATAATCCATAAAGAGAATGAATTGAAACAATTATCCCTTTCTGAAAAGGCAAAACCGATTTTTTCCCAAATACACGTAAATTGAAAACTTCCTCCTTGATTGCGTTTAAAGTTTCTTTTTGAGTATCAAAGTATTTTTGCACTCCAAAAGCAGCTTTTAAAGGCTTGTTACTGGGAGGTATTGGTACGGAGCTGTTCATAATATCAAATAAATTATCGATTAATGAAAAAAATGCAGCCGCTTTAGTATTTCCAGTGAAATGTATTATAGCTTTAGCAGTAGTTTCCGAAAATAAAGTCTTTGCAGGTGTAACCTTGTTTTCTGTCTTTCATTTCCTTTAACAGTTAGAAATTGGGGCTTCAGTTTATGAAAAATTTTTATTTCCCTGACATCTTTATTCAATATCTCATATAATATTCTAGAATTTATAATTGTACCGTCACGCAAAACTAAACCACTATCTAAAAAATGGTTCCTCAATAACTTGATATAATGAGGCATATCAGCGAAAACCCATATTTTCCTTGAATATTTTGAAGGATGAAGAAAAAACGATTTCTCTATAGTTATTTCGAGTTCTTTCCATAAGGTATGACACCCGCCAAGATCTGAAATTATTGCTCGAACTTGAACACCAGTGAATTCGACTTCTTCTATTACAGAAAATAAAAGTTTTTTATTAATTTTACAGTCGAAATCAAAAAATATTGGCTGTTTCCTCGGGCAAATTAATCCTCTCAATAAAATAACTTGAACTATACAAAATGGGCCTAATATTTCATCCAATGAAGAGTCGTAACACAATTTCGAATCTATGTGCATTTCGTCAAAGCTCAAAGAACAAATCTTTTCTATATCACTCAAAGTTTCGCAATTTTTTTTCACCAATAACATTACATCTTTAAGAATTCCAGGTATGCAACTAAATTTGGAACACCATCTTTTCAAAGTACTTGCACTTGGCATATTTAATCCCATTGTATTTCGCCAAAAATCGTAAGATTTCGAAGATAATGACCGAATCAAAATACATTTTGAAATAGTGTCAGATGACCATTTAGTTCTTAATTTATTTTCTTCATTTTCACGCATATAAGGGAATAAATTATTTATCCCCATCTTTCTAAGTTTAACGTTCTTCTTTTGAAGTAATTTTATTTTCGTTTTTGATTTTTGTATTTCATTTAAAAGCAATTTTTTATTTGATTTCAATCGCTTAATTATTCTCGTTGTTGAAGTTAGATTTCTTTTTTGCTCATTTTTAAGGAATTTCACTGTTTAAGGAATTTCACGTTTGTCTCTGTTCTCTTGGAGTATTTTGAATTATGTTTAAAGCCGGTAACTTAAGATTAGGCAGAGCCGTCGGTTTTAATATTTTTCTCTCTGGCAAACCAAGTAGTCTTTTTTGCATGTCGTCCATATATTCATTCAAATCAAAATGCTCACTGCACACTCTAGCATTCTTGATGTTGATTTTGTCACTTCTTCGACATCTTTGCACCCATTTCTTTGAAAGCATTTGATTTTCTTTTGGAAATCGATGAAATATTATTTGTTTTCCTTTTGTATTTCGATACATATTTGAACACGTAGCAACAGCACACGATGTCATGTTTTCCTCTTTAAAAAATACTCTTGCTTAAAATGAAAACATTAACATTAAACAAGCCAAAATGAATGAGAAAGCTGCGATCAGACACAAGCTAGCATAGAGAATGCCAGCCAGTGGATGCCCAGTGACGTCACGCTCTTTCCCTCTCCGGTGACAAGGCGGCATGCGATACATCAAAGCGATGAACCAGCCCTTATTTTCCCTAGCCCTGGGTCAGACCATTCGGCACCTGAAAAAGAGGGAGACTAAAATTAGGTGGCTCGACAGTTTGGAAACAGACTTAAGAATTTTAAAAATGTCTAACTGGATATCCATGGCTAAGGACAGAAGAGCTTGTAATACGATTCTGAGGAAAGCAAGGCCCCATCCTGGGCTGTCTGGCTATTGAAGAAGAAATTTTCATCATTTATCATTTATCTGATAACTATATTTTTTTAAACTTATCTCAACTGATAAAGAAAGTGCAAAAGAATTCAAAATTTTGGTTTTAAATGGAAGTTTTTCTTACATCATAATATTGGTAAACCATATAACTACAGAGTTCCATCATATATCTTTTTGAGAGCCATGTAATCTATAAGACGTAATAGATTATATTTGGTTGTTATGAAGACCTGTACTGTTTTTTGTCAAAGAAAGATTTATATTTTATATCACCACAAGCGACTAAATATTCGATGATTTTTTTTACATGAATAAAATGCAGGGGTTTTTCCTTACATCATAACATATTGGTAACTTATACAACCACAGACGTCCATTTCATGTCCTTTTAAGATCCATAGAATTAATAAAACATCAGGGATCTTAATTGGACAACATAAAGACGTCCATGATATGGCATGAACTGGACGGTCTAGGTAGTATTGTAAAGGCCGAAATAAACCGGGTTTATCTCCAGGAATGAATCCGTGTTTTTCCCTTGGAAATTTTGTAATTCCTCTTGAGTTTTAAAATTTTTTAGATGATTAAGAAATTTTTGAAGTATTTTTATAAGACATGTCTTTAGTAAATAAAAGTCCATTTATTTTATGATTTATATTACTAATTACGTCAATCAAAAATTATCCAAGAAGAAAACGATTTTACATTGATGACCAATTTAGAAAAACTTTGAGAAAATATATACACGAATTTATGACGATAGAAATATGGAAATGTAACTTATTTCGACTGTCTTGAACAATATAGTTTAATAGTTTTTACAAAATATTAATTTCTTATTTTTATTATTTTAACAAATATTTTTGTATTTCTCTGCCTGAAATAAATTATCTTCGTTACTAGAAGATTGAACGGACATTTTTTTTTGCATATTTACGTAGTTAACTTTATATATTTACTTTGTATAACTAACATTTTTTTGCATATTCGCGAAATTTTCTATGATTTATATAAGGCAAAAACAATTTATAAGTAATGCTGATTGGTTGAATTTATTCAATCAAAATTCCCAATATTCCTCAAATTTTCTGGTTTATTCTCGAAATTTTAAATACCGATTGTGAATACTTTTCCGTATCTTTAACGGTAACCATCTAAGCTGGATCAAGTTACATAAGCGTCGAAGCGTCAAAAGTATCTCTGATCAGAAGAAATTTATTGGCACCTGTTGATGGGTTTAAATTCTTTGAAATTTAATGAATGACGAAGTATGTCCGCAGTATTATAAAAAACTTTTTTCAGATTAGTTGGCACTCAAGAAGTGGAGTTATCACACACTAGTAGAAAAGACTAGAATAAATCCATAATCATTTCTTTTGATTTTAAATGTTAGTATTCTTGATGTACTAAAGTGAAACTAAAATTCCAATTCCGATCACTGGAATAAGAAAAAATTTAATTTTGTATTGAATCAACAGCTTTTTCAAGAAAGTTAGGTGTGTTGATTTTTTAGTTAATGATAAATAAACATCCCATTTTTAATCACTGTTTCTTGTACTCATATATATTGAACTGATGAAACTAATTCCAATCCATGGAATGATGATAAGTTCAGTTGGTTATTTTTAATTGTGTAAACAGATTTTCTGACAGGAAATAATAGTTTTGTCAACAGAAAATGAGTTGTCTTGCTTCTGCAGCTAGTGAGATGAAAATTACATTCTAGAAAAAGAATATTGTGCTCTTTTTGTTGAACTTGAATACCTGAATTTTAGAAAAACTTTGTTTCATTTTTAAATTATTTTAATAACATTGTAAATCCTGTTGTAATTCTTTTAATGACATTGTAAATTTTATATAATTTCACTTAAAAGTATCATTTTTAACTTTTATCATAATATTTCAAGTATATACACCATGCCCATGTATTATCACGCAAGAAAATTTCTTCCGTATCCGAATCGGAGGGAAAGGGGTACAAATATTCACTCATTGAAGACAATGTGTGCCGTTAGGGTTGCTGTAGATCTCTGGAAAAAGCACGACACACCCTACAAAAAGGTAGAAAACAATTTTTATTCACCCAGAAAGCCACAAGAGTTCAATTTTATTCTGGCTTATACAAGAATGGAAAGCGCATGTGAGGTAGTTGAGAAAAAAGTGAAAAAAATGATTTTACCTAATGAAGTTAAGAGAGAGATTATTAATATAATGGACTTCAAGGTTCATTTTCACAATTGTATGAACTACTACTACCAAGATGATTGTTATCCTGCAGAACTCTTCGAAAAGTATTTCTGGAGAAACCAAGAAACACGTAAATGAAGGAAACACAGGCTCAGGCAATGATTCTATTTTGCATTTTATTTTTGTTTATCATCATTTTTGTTTGTCTTGGGTTTCTGAAAGTATCTATTATTACAAAGGAAATTTTAATTTTATATAATTATACATTTATATAATTTTAATCTTTTTTATTTAATGTTAACCAGTGAAAATAGTTATAATAATTAAGAATTTAATTAAAATAATTAGCAAATTGTGGTTTGCTAGATTTATTATTTCCTTTAAATATCAAGAAATGTAATATAAAAGTATGCAAACTTTCTAATCATATATATATATATGTCATAATTGTACAATGTATTTGTTTCAGTGAATTTATATTTTTTCTGCTATATTCTGTACAACCATGTTTTAATTAGAAGCTTTTTTTAAACTTCGTATACATTATCTGTACTTTCCATTTTATTATATTGTCCTTTCTATGGATGACCTTATTTATGTTGTACTTTCTAATGGTATCACTAATTATTCTGTTTTAATTGAAAAAAATTGTTGTATAGTTGTGGTGTATGTGTTTGTAGATTGTATTTCTACTTATTTTAAATAAAATTTCATTTTACCTCTATACATTTTGGTTTTATTGCATTTTTTTAGATAAAAACAAATCAATGAAAGTTAATTTCTTTGAGTTGCTATTAGAAATAAATGATTAAATATATTTTTATTTATATTTGAATTTATTTGTAGCACTTTTGTTCCAAACATAAGAAGGCAAAATATTATGACTAATGTTATATCAATTTGAAATTATGCAAGCAATTCATTAAAAACCACATTAAGTATCTTTTATTTTTGGTTTATTCCATGCTATTTAAACTAGAGAGAGATAGGCGTTTAAGGACATTCTTACTGTAAATGCTGTTTTAAAAAATTTTTTAAAATTTAACATGATATTGTTTTTGAAATTATTTAAAAAAATCTTCCATTTTTAAATCAATGCCGCAGGATTTATATTTTGTTGCATAGAGCCATTTAATTCTTTGGGTGTATTTTAACATTTTTTACCCATTAAAAAACGTCACCAAGCTGACATAATGATTACATTATACTATCTTTCTAAAATTAGTAACTTACATTGGAATAATATTAGAAAACAAAGAAAATTATAAAATATTTGGAATTTTTAAAGCATTCAATTAAATTATATTCAAGAATTTTAGTGAAAATATAAAGTTAAATTGTTCTAAATTGCCTCACAATGATGTATAAACTAGTGTTACCAAACCAGAATGTTTTTGAATATTCTTAGTATTTTTAATCTTTCTGACACAGTGAGAAATCCAAGTTAATATAGTAGTAAAATCCAACAAAGTCAAAATTTTACACAAAGGGTTTATCACATCTGTGCATATTTTTATAATTGCTTTAGAACTAGAAATTAGAATCAAGCTGTTATATAAAGGATTGGAAGAAAGTAATATTTTTTTGTAAGCTAAATGAAAACAAATTTTATTTTAAAAAGGAAAAATCATGCTTTTACAAATATTCTTAGAACTTTCAGCATTTTTTAATAATGAAAATTTTGTTTCTTCAAAGAAATGAAATCAAAATAAATCTTGTGGTTTTCAGTAAACATTAAATATATGAAACTACTTAACAATGATATTTTATCTGCTACATAAATTATTTAGAAAAATTATAATGTATGTAACTGGATATTTTTATTTATATATTAGAGTAAATGTAATTAAAGTCATTCTTCAGATTATAAGAAATAAATTTTTGTAATTGGTATTGTAACTTCAGTTTTTCTTATGGGTGCAAGCAAAATTAATTTTCTTCTTAAATCTCCTTAATTTTATTTCTTGTTTGAAATTTATATTGAGTATAGCATACATGCTTCCAAAAATATATTTTAAAGACAAGTGTATGTAACGTGTAAAAGTTTCAATAAAATTGTTTTGAATTATCTTGTTTTATATAACAGAGGTAATACTAATAATATTTAAATCTTCTGTATAACTACATTGGATTTAATTTTACTTTTATCTGATTATTTAATGGAAGAAGAACATTCTTTTACATTTTTTGCCATTTAGAATAGAGATAGAGCAAAAATCATCACAATTTCAAAAACTTTTTTAAAGCGCTAAGTAAACAGAGATCTCATGTTTTGGTACCCATTTTTGAACTTTTACCATGTAATTTTAATGAGAAAAAAAAAAACCTCTTTCATAAATACCAATAGTTTGTATTCTCTTCATGCATGTGTTTCTTCGATGTGAGTTACCAAAGCAAAGTTGTAAAATATCTGAAGCTTTTTAAATGAACATTTTTATTCTCATGGAGTATTTGGCATTAATGGTTTTATATCTAACTAATTTATGATACTGTGTAGTTGTTTGATAAGGCAAAATATTTTTTTCATATGGACAGTAATTTGTCTTGGGCAGCTTTCTATTAACAAAGTTCACTGTTTTTTCGGATATCTAATTATACTATTTTCTATTTAGAGCAAATATTCTTCCTCAAAGGTGCCATAGAGTGAAATTTATTATATTCATAGGAGATCTGTTTTGTTACCTTTGAGATCAGTTGAACGTTTTTTCTTTAATAATTTCTCTAAGAGCTGTTCCAGCATAAACATAATTGGATATTTTTTGTTAATTTAACTGTAATTTCTGCTTCTTTCATTTTGCTCTTTTTCTAAGTTATTTTTTTTCCCCTTTTGAAGATGTATTCTTTCTCACATGTTGCATTTTATTGTGTTTTTCATATCGAACACTTTTTTTAAAAAAAGACATAATTTATGAATATTTGTTTGGAAATCAATATAATTTAGAAGAATGTAATTTATTAATATTTCATTCTGAATAACTTATAAATTGATGTTTCATATATAAGGAAAAATGTACCTATTACAAAATTATTTTTTTCTTTATATTCTTTCAGTTTCCATATTATAAAAATTAAATGTATTGTAAAGGAATATTTTTAAAAGTATTTCTTATACTTCTATTTGAATATGAATTGCATTGTCTAAAATGGCATTCTTTCCTCAACAATTTTTTAAATGAGATGTTAATTTCTATATGTAAAAACTTATTATAATAATTTGCTAATACTTAGCACATATACTTTATAAAGTAACAGATTTCTGAATCTTTTTGTGTACTTTAAATATTTCACTACAAATTATTTTGAATACAAGATTTTTTGCAAATTGTTTCTGAAAAAAATTTTATTACTGTACACAATTTTATATTTATGGGAAAATTATTTATTGAGTTTCCTAGGGTAGATATTTTTTAATAATTAACATTCACATTTTTAAATATTTCCTTCATGATTGGAGAAGTCTAAAAATTCATGTTTGACAGCTTTAAAACATTAATTTTTTTTAATGCTTTTCATGTCAGGAAATGTAACTATGTAGCAATTAAAGGACAAATCAATTTCACTTTTGTGATGACTAGAACATTGTTTAAACACCAAAAACTTTGATAAATGTAGTTTTCACAAGTGTTAATAATATTTGAAATTGTGCATATGTATTTATATTTTTAAATGATAATAATATGATTAATAATTATATTTTTTGTCTTAATTTATTACATGTAATTAAAAGGTAATTTTTTTCCTTTTCAAATTTTACAGCAAATTCGTTGACAAGTCACATGCAATTTGTTGACATGATATCTTATACAACATTCTGAAGGTTGTGTGATGTCTTATTGGTCATCTATGTGATGTCTTATTGGTTATTTGTGTAGATAAAACATTGTTTTCTGACATATGGATATTTTAAACCAACAAGAATTTGCTTATATTCCTGTTCTATTTCCAGTTGACTCCAAAATTTTGTTTAGCAATTACTTTTTATTAGTTACAAACATTTGAATTTCTCTCCATAAAAATAGATAATAAATTACTTGTTTTCTCTGTGCAAGAGGTCTACATTCACAAAGTATTAAAAAATGCAAAGAACAATATGAAGGTGTGAGGCATTTGATCCAAGAATTAAAGTTGGAAGGATCTCATTCATATTGGTAAGTTTGATTTATATTTGAATTAAAATATAAAATAAAAATATTACCTAACAGTATAATAAATGAGAATTTTACATTTTGTTTTTATCATTTGAAAGTACACTATATTTTTGGTATGCATAAATGTCCCATTAAATTTTATAAAATAAAAAAATAAAGTTGCAAATTCTGAGTAAGGAATACATGACACAAAGTGGTGTCAAAACTTCACTATTTTGTAGCAAATTCAGCTTTTCCCCTTCCTTCACATGCCACAGTGTAAAGAATTTTCAACTAGAGGTACTCTATAAAGAAAATGAACCATATTTTTGTAATATATTTGTAACATAACTACTGGTGATGAGTTTAGATTCATGATCATTGAAGGTGCTCCTGGAATTTTTTTCTGTAATTGATACAATGCAATTGGGAGTAAAATTTCCTTTGCTGTGTTTCTCTATCAGTGTAAAGATATCTTCTTTATTAATATTTCATTTCTTTTAAGTGAATGCTTACTATCAAAAATTATTTATTGTAAAGTGGAGGGAACTTCTTGGGTAAGGTGATGTATGAAATATGCATTTGGTATTTAATCAGAAAAATTTAGATTATTAAAAACAGTTATTCATTTAAATCTTACAATTGTGAAATATCTAGGAATAAATTCTGTTGCCTATATAATTTTTTGGTTTTAAAATATCCATTAGAACAAGAAATTAATTTTTGATTGTTGTAATTTCTTGCTATTTCTAGAACTGCTATCAGTATTCTTAATTTATCAACTATGAGGGTGAAAGAAACTATTCCTTTTATGATAAAGAGTTATGAGAAAAGGTATGTCACCCTTTTGAACTGAAGCTTGAAAAATTGAATAGCAATATAGATCTCCAAAGAAGTTGAATTAACATTCATTGTAATTGTTTTAGTCAGTGTTTACTGCTATAAAACTTTGTCTGTCTGAATATTGACTAATATCCTCTATTTTTCATCATATTAATTATAACGAAGAATAATTCAGTTTTGAATGTAAAAGGATAAATATTTAGCAAAAACATTTTATTTCCTATTTTTATAATTGAAAGCTTTTCATAAATATTTCTTTGAATTCACATGAAACATTTTTGTTTGTCCAGATAACATTTTTATGTTGAAATGATTAAAATATTTTTGTGCAAATTGAAAATTTTTTATGTTATGATATACAAAATAGTTCCTTGTTAATATTAATTTTTAATATTCTGAAATCATAGTTGATATTTTATGAATATGTTCTTTATTCTATGAAAATTTAATGTAACTAAAGTTATGCTTTTAACTAATAAATCATTAATTAAACTGTAGATTCTAAAAACATAGTTTAAGTAATTTTAAATTAATTAATATTGTTAATTAATTAATTTAAAATTAAAGCTAGGTAGTTAAATTAATTAAAATTGAACTAAGAAAATATTTCTTAGATATGCATACTTTTAATGTTTTACTGAAGCACTTTTTCCAAAGTTTTCATAGTTGAAATAAATATCATACATAATGCAAAAATGTACAAGCTATGCAAATTATCTAGGCTTTAACAATTTGATTAAAGTGCATGGATTTTACTTTTCTGTTCTTTGGACCAATTTCCATGTATGGAAATGTTTAATCTAAAACTTTACTTTAAAGTAATGTTGAATTCTAAAATTTAACACACACACACACACACAATTATTTTTCAAGGCAGAATTCTGTGAAACTTTTAAAACAGATAGTTTCAAAATAATCCAATTCAACCATCTTCTTCAAATCTATGTTTTCATTCCATGTCTGTAAATAATGACATTCCTAAGCTGGCTGTTGAATCTGATTTTTTAAAAGTTCAATTATGTGAATAACTTTTTTACTTCCTCATTTAAAGAGCATATGCTGTCATCTGCCTCACTGTCTTTCAGAAATAGCCATGATGAATAATGAGCTCATTTTGACTTACCTATATATATTTTCGAAGTGCATAATCCAAAAGGTTTCTTTAACAATTTCTGTTTTTCATGTCCAAATGTAGATCTTAAATTTCTTTATTTTTTTAATCATTTGATTAAAAAATAGAGAAATATAACTTTAACTTTTTTTACTATTTATCATGAGATAGTTGACTATAAATAAATATGTTACTACTGTTTCATAAAAGTCTAAAATCGAAAATTGACGATGAAATTTCTAACAAAATAGAGAGAAATGGAGGGTTAATTCAGCATATTTTATTAATTTTCTTTATGGAAGTTAAAATCAAGAAAAATTAAATGTCTGCAATTCTGATGAAAAGCTCACATCAGAATTAGCAAAATGGTTAATTATTAATAAAGCAAGTAATTTAATATAGCAATTCAACTGATAGTTTGATTGCTATTCTGTTGACGGCCTTGAAAGTTTCTTAGATGCACAATTAATCAGTTATTATTCTTCCAATTGTTATTATTTTCCTATTTATTAAAACATTTAGTTTTACACTAATTGATGAACCTGAAAATATGGAAGGTTCCTTTAATACTATATATTATCAAGTGGAAATCTTGATTGCTGTAATATTAAAAATGTTGCATATCTGTTTATTTCTGATCTTGTGTGTTTCGTAAATATTTCCCAGCTTTTCAATGAAGCTTGTTTTTCTATATGAATTGGTTAATTTACAAAATGCTTTAATAGAATTGTAAAATGAGAAATAATCCTTCGTAGAATTAGTTAAGACATAATGAATTTGTCTCGTGAAGTGTCGTTACATTATAATAGACACAAAACTGTTATTAAATAAATATTTTATTAATCATTTTCAATAGATTACATTTGTAGAGAAAATCAACATTTAACAAATACATCTTTAAAAAACAATGTTTTGCTGATTAAATAATAATTATCTTCTAAATAAGCAACAATATATGCAAAAACATTCAAAGACAAAATTTTACAGTATTTTATAGTTCATCAAATAACATCTGAAAAATGCTTCTAAAATTTTTTATATAAAATTTCAATAACTTTTCAATTTTTCATAAGCATTTGAAATCAAACATAATTAATATACATATTTCTATAAAGAGAAGGCAAATATTTACATCATATAAATGAAATAAGAAATATTAATGTAATAGATGACTTTGTAAAATATTTAAAAAAAGAAGAGACTTAATTGAAAAAGAATATACTTATAGAAAAAGTAATAAAACACACAAAAATATTTAGCGTTTTTATAATACTATTTTATTATTATAAAATTTTATTATAGAGTAAATATATTAATTGCACACAGAACAAAGTAATCTATTTGATATCCTATTAAATAAAAATTGTAAAATTAATGACGTAAAACACTATAAAAAGTAAAATCCAAATAAAACAATAAAAACAAAAATAAGATATATTCTTTACCCATAAGTTAGATAAACATAGATATCTCTTAAATTTAAAAACATTTATGAGGAAATATTCTTTCAAAAAAAAGAATAATCTCTAGAGGAATGAAGCTTAATGAAGCATCTATCTATATACTTATCTATCTCACCCATGTGCGCATTCACATTACATTACAAAATAAAATAAATGGAAAAGATTGAAAAAGAAATTTGATGGGGTAAAAAAATTATAAAGTAATAGATTAAAGTAGACTTGAAAACTACTTTGAAATCAACTTAAATGAAACTAAAAAAAAAATGCACATTGAGAAGTTTTAAAATGATTTAATACATTCACAATGGATAGTATATGCTGGAATCCTTTTTGAATAGACATAAAAAATTTTTTTTCCTTGAATAAAGAAATATGATTAATCATGTACAACTTACAAATATGAAAATTTTATTTTACACTCTATGACAAGATGCTGACATGCATATGATCCAGTGTGTGATGATTCTATAAAGGATAAAAAAGATAATAAATTCAAAATTTTTAAATGAGAGAAGACAGTAATAAAAAAAAACTAATCAGATGTTTTCATAAAAACATGCAAGGAATTAAAATCTATCTTTATTATAAAATAGTTATTCATAAAAAAATAAATAATAAAAATTCAAAGTTTGTTGCAAGTTCTCAAAAATGAATTCTAGATATTTCAAGCAGTTTTTCAGGAGTCATACTAAATACTTCCAGGAGGTATTGGTATTCACATATTGAATAAGTAACATTATTTTATTTTTAGCCGAACATATTTAATTATGTGAATATTTTTAAATGATGCCAAAATTAATATTAGCATTTTAGATTTAAAATAAATTTCAAAAGCATTGAGTTCACAACTACAACAGATAAATTTTATTTACTGCATTTAGAGTATGTGATTCAAACTATTCAACAGAAGGTTGAACATGAGCAACAAAAGCAAATTAATTCCATAAGGGACAATAATTTTATTTATTTTGTAGTAAATTAAAATAAAAAAATCTGTTCTATGTTTATAGGATCAAAATAGCCTTATATAATACTGTTTTGAACACATATAACTGGTTTTATGATCCTTTTGTATAAATCTAAAAAATTATTTGAAAAGTAATACATTTAGAGGCATTAGACAATGATAAATGAAGTTCTTGCATTTTGGAAAGATTACAGTTCAAGTACCTTAACATGAAATATTTCACGCAATAGTATTTTGCAATGAATATCTTTCTGTCAACTTTGTCATTATTTTAAAACAATTTACAATTAAACTCCTTCATATGCAAAAACATTTCATTTATTAAAAGCTTAAAATTTTAAGATCTTCCATATTAAGAAAGGGAAGATATATTTACAATAAAAGTTTTTTCAGTGTAAAAATTTTGTTACATATTTTTGCAAGTAATTTTTTTAAAAATAATGGCAGGCAATGAGTGGCTAACCCTTCGCCCCAACAAGGCCGGAAACTGCTACTCATTTATCATTACCAAGTACTGTGTACCAAGACATAGAGGCGAGTATCATTACCAAAATCATACAACCACAAACCCATTTATAGAGTGGGCCACATTCATACATCAGCTCAAAAGAAAGGACAGAGAAACA
This sequence comes from Latrodectus hesperus, assembly GCA_037975125.1. Classification (NCBI taxonomy): domain Eukaryota; kingdom Metazoa; phylum Arthropoda; class Arachnida; order Araneae; family Theridiidae; genus Latrodectus; species Latrodectus hesperus. The sequence goes on along the minus strand of CM075854.1, from coordinate 10,698,294 downwards.
CATAAAGAAACAACCATGCTTGAACCAGGATTTGATCAAAGGACCAACAGCGTAGGAGTCAGGAACTATCAACTATTGGTCGGCTGCAAGTAAATTCAGCTATAGTAAGCTAAAAATCAAAAATTTAAGTCGGTTTTTAATGGCAGGTAAAAAACATCTAAGTTTTTTAATCGAAAACAATTAAAGAAAAAAGTATTAAAAATTGAGATAGATGCATTTTAATTAAATAATTCAAAATTAATAAAATACAACACTGACAGATACAAATAAAAAAGTAAACACAGTAAAAATGTTTCTTACATTTTAAAAAGTTAAAGCCCACTAAAAAACATTTTTCATAAATTATTCCAATATGTAGGAAACAAAGTAAAATAAATTTTTTAAATTTAATTCTGTAAATGATTACAAATCCCTGAATAATTATTATACACAAAATCTTTTTACTAGCAAAATACATAGAATGTATAGTTCATTATATCTGCTTTTAGATATCAAAATATTTTCTAAGTTTTTATTCGCAAAAATTTTTTAAAATTTTGCGCCAGATTTAAGTATACAATATCTGTATATCAAATTTTTCAATTAACTACTCATTAATATTTTGCTTCAATAAAATAAAAAAAATACACTGACAATTATATTCTGTTTCCTTATTTTTTATAAAAAATTAGATTTTGATTTAAATTTGTGTGTAAATCTTCAACTGTTTATATTACTATGATAAATTAATTAGTCTAATTGAAAAATAGATAATTGTTGTAATCCTTCAGATTTCCCATCATTATTATGCTAATTTTTATTGTGAAATGAAACTCTGAAATCACATTTAAGAATCAATTGTAATATACATTATGGAAGTTCAAAATCAAAATGCTTAACTTCTATTTAAAAATTTTTATTAACTAATATTTCTAGGGAAACAAAACTTACAGAATCAATATGACATGGTAGATAAATTTCATTCTCAACTTTCGATTCGTTAAAAATTAATTGAAACTTACAAATGGTAAAGATCATAAATCTGAGCCTACATCAAATAATTAAGCAATCATGTGTAAAAAAAGCTACTCTTGTGAAAAGAGTAGCGAAAGAAGAATTTCAATCTTTAATCATGAATTTAATTTGGAGTTTAGTTAACACTTTTAAGTAATTGAATGTGAGAAAATTAGATGAAAATGAAAATATAAAAAGATAAAAAAAAAAAAAAAAACACAGGTAGCATAAAGGACATTCACAAAAGTATTAAGAATATTACATCTTAGCACCATTTGTTCACCAGTGCACTTTTCTATTCTTGCTAGTAACTGCTAATCAGACAAAAACAAAAATTGAGCTCTATGATATTAAAACAACATATTCTAACATAGATTCACAATATGTACATGACTCAACTAAAGGGTTTTGAAGAACTTGGAAGACAGCTTTTTTGTGTAAATGAAACAAAAATGCATACCTTAAAGCAATAATACAAATGAAAAGAATAATAACTTTTTAATTCAAATGCGTTTCAAGCAGTCATACTAATTCTTGTTTATAATCTAAGAATTAAATTTATATGGATGAGGTTATTGCTGCCAGTATATCAAGTATAAATTTAAATGTTTTAGAGTTCCTACTAAAATAATGGATTTATTATAAGTAAAAGATTTACTGTTTTGTTCAAATACTATTTTTAAAATAAATACTGAACATTATTTAGATAGTTTTTTTATCCCCATCAAGTAAAAGTAAATTAAAAGAAATTAAAGGAATTTGAAGCATAAGATAGTAAACATTTAATATTGCAATAGAATGAAGAATTTTTGAGAAAGAAATAAAGTTAAAGATCTACTAGATAACTTTTTTATGTATCAACAAATACTAAGTCAGCGATAGTTTCTCACATATCAATCCTCAAAACTCATTCAAATACTCTTTAAAGTGATTGGACTAAAGTTAACTGATTATGTAGATACTTAGAAACATCTTTGTAGAAGAAATTAAAAGTGTCACATATTTATTTTAATTGGACATTTAATCTACCTGGATTAATATTCTTTTGACAACAATCAGTTGTAATATCCTTAGCAGCAAAAGAATACTTTTAAAGCAATTTAATGTAACTTTGTTAAAGAAAAAGTTGCAAAATGAAATATCCCCCTGAGAAAATGAAAGCAGACATTTTGATTAAATCTTAAGATGTTAAAACTACAAAGTTTGTGAACGATATGTGACTTAAACTAACACAATGAGAGAAAGTATTGAGCATCCATAAATAGTAATGCAATGATTTTTTTTCCCCAATTATTTAATTTGAAGAAGATATTTAACATAAAACCCAAAATGCAAGTTTATAGGAAATAACTATTGTTTCAAAAATTTGCAGTTTATTCTAAAAATGATATAAGCATATACAGAAAAAAAAAACACAAGAAAAGTACATTCTATAGTACTTGTATCTGCTAATAAAATTGTATTATGTAATGCCTACTGAGTGTACATTTTCACAAAGAGTATGACCTTTTATTTCACACATACAGTTTCAAGAAAAAAAATTCTTTTGGGAGTATTTAATAAAACTAACAAATACAATTACAGTCTAATGAAACTTAATGTGTTTCTAATGCAATTTTTATACCAAATTAAATTTTGAAATAAGAATTTTTCCTTCATCCGTGTTTTATATAATTACATTTTTATAATTATTTCAAGAAATGTTTAAATTTATTCAGGGGGAACTAACAGATGTAAAGAGTTTTTCAATTATTTATTTGATGTATTTATTTGTATATAGTATGAAGACTACACCATTTTATGCAGGTTCACCTTTATATGTTTATCAACAAGCCGTGTGAGTGTGATAAATGATTTCATATGATACCACATAGCAAACAAAGGTAGACATGTGACTGTTGATTTTTTTAGAGGTGCTTTATAAATGTGGTAGTTTTGCACAAAAAACTATACATACACAGTAAAGTTAATTGTTTCACCAAATTTGCCAGGGAGTTCGACATTGCTCACAGCGTTGTTTCATCTGCTTCACAGCGTCGTTTCAGCTGTGGAAGTCAATTAATACTACTGGAATGTGTAGTAGGCGGCACGGGGGAGGTCGTGTTAGAAGTCAGCAAAAAGGAACATGCGCACCACAGCTCAGCAGGTGGCAAATCAGTTTTTTGCTGCCTTTGGAAAGCAGATTTCCTGAAAAACTGTTACCAGACGTTTGAGGGGAGGAGGACTATACGCCCGCAGATCTGTTGTGTGTGTCCCATTGACCAGACAGCACCGTACTGCCCGTTTGCAATGGTGTCGTGAGCATCGCAATTGGACTAAAAAAGACTGGGCATCCGTACTATTCTCAGATGAGAGTAGGTTCAGTCTGTCATCTGATTGTAGACGACAACTGATCTGGCGCGAGAGTGGTACTGCTTATCGTCTAGAAAATATAAAGGAAAAGGACCGATATCTGACATGCATTGTCATGGTGTGGGCCGGCATCATGATCAATGGCCGCACGCCCCTACATGTGGTTGCGAATGGGACTATGATGGGCCAACGATACATTAATGAAGTTCTACTTCCTCATGTTCATCTTTTCCGTGGTGTTGTCGGTGATAAATTTGTTTTTATGGATGAAAACGCAACATGTCATCGAACACTCGCTGTTCAGGATTGTCTAGACAGCGAGGATATTCAACACCTCATATGGCCATCACGTTCTCCAGATCTAAACCCCATTGAAAATGTGTGGGATGCTTTGGGGAGGCAAGTTGCTGGTCGAAACTATCCTCCGACAAACAAGAACACCCTCATCCATGCACTCCCAGAGGAATGGGATAAATTGCCTCAACAGCTGATGGATAATGTTGTGCAAAGTATGATACGATGTGTGGAATGTTGTATCACACTCTACGGTCAACATATCCTGTACTGATACCTTTCTTCAAGGTGCCTGCTCATTTTAGATGCTCTGTTCCATTTTTCCGTATGCAGCATCAAATGAACATTTTTTTTCTTTCAAATGTTTCACAGCTTTAGTACTTTCTAGAACAATAAATATTCTTTATTCTAATGTCTGAACAGTGTGGCAACTATATTTTATCCTACTAGGCCTCATGTGTTTCGTTTAATGTTATGCTACACTGCAATTTGTGATCCGTCCTTAGCAATTGTCCAGCAGTGTATTTATAACTGACTATTTTTATTGCATTGCTAATTTATGCTATGTTCCTAAGTAAAGCCAAGAAATCTTAATTCTATAATAACAGAAAACTTTTGGAATATATATTTCATAGAAAAAAAATTGTGAATATATACTTAAGAACAGAGAATAGGGACATTTTAAATCTAGAATAAAATTCTCACATACAGTATCTAATCATATGTGTACCATATGGTTTAAATGACTCATCAATCACTGATGAAAGACAAAACTGCTCTTAAGTCAGAAAATAATAAAAAAATTTCCTTTTTTTAAATATAAATGTTTACACGACTTGATTTGCTTTTAAAAGCGAAATAGTTAGATTCTTAAATATTTAATCATTAAGAAAAGTTAGAGCAACAAGATATATTTATTTCATGCAGAATTTTAATTTTAGAAGATATTCTCTATTTTTGATTCAGATTGGATATGTTTATTTTCACAAATTCAAGTAACATCTTTATTACACTAATATACAAAAATTACATTGGTGTACAAAAATTAAAGACGAGAAGCTTTTCTCAAATGTATTGTCATGCATAAGTTTTAAATCAACAGAAATAATACCATAACATTCTCAAGATGTAAAGAGGAAAAAATAAACAAATCTTACAAAATAGAAAATAACCGCACAATCATAAAGGGCAAGAAAAAATCCAGACTTTAATAAGGGCTATGATGATCCCTAATAGGCTATGCTGGATTAACTGTCAGCTGATGCTGATTACAAGAGTATTAATAGCTTTTGAGGTATTCATTCCAGTTGCAGCAAAACTTCTGGAATCAATGCTGCAACTTTTGATGTACAGCCAAGGGTCTCTAAAATGTTTCACTTATGATTGATTAAATTTAGCAGATCTGGAAATCTTGCAAACCAATCACTACATTGAATATCTTCACTTTTTTAAAGCACAGAGACATCCAATAAATGTTTACAGCAATAGACATCTATTGAGCAGTAGAGTTGCTGTACAGAAAAAGATGGGGAACCCATAGAACTGAAAAAATGCATGTTAGAAAAGGTAATTGAGGTAAAATAACATGCACAAACAGAACTGTTATGAAAAATGTGTTGGTATGGATATACCAAGAATAACATCACCCAATTCTACCACACACAATTTCAAACATATCCATTTTATTTACATTAGAGGTGTAATTATATGTTATCTATCCCGATAAGTATGAATCTAGATGCGAAAGTCAGACTAATGCTGGTTTCACCCACAAACAATACTTGGCACCACTGCTTTATCACCAGTTCTGATATTCTTGTCGCTCCAGAAATCCCCCTCTTTGATGAGGGTGAAATAATACACACTCAAATTAGTCATTGTATACATATACCACCATGGTGCAGTTTCCGGGACATGTTAAAATGCAGCATTAGTTGTTAAGTCTTTATTATATGCACCTTGCGATTTTTCCCAAGGTCTATACTTTCCAGCTTGTAAGACAAAATACTAGTCATCCAGTGCAAAGGTTGCATATAAACAACTATCACTAAGCCCTTGGACAAGTGTTTATATTGTTTGATATGTTGTTGAAACTAATGAAACAATAAAGTGAGTGATTCCAAAGTCCACAGAACAACTAGTCTGATTTACTGCCTGCTTCAAATTTTCCATAATTCAAACTTACATGAAATCAAATTTTTTTGTTGGACATTTGAAATGGCAGCTGTGGATCAAAGTAGTTTTAAATAATTGTAAACCATGCAGCAGGTTTCATTAGCATATGTTCTTTATATCTTTACATTAACTCACTATTTCCTGATACATATATGTGCATTCAATATTGTTTTCAGACGGTTCCTTGATTGGTTTTTAAGTCCTTCCCACCTGCTTGTTAAGCTGATACGATGATTTTTTAGTTTCGTCATCAAATTTTGCTTACCAATGTAATATGAAAGCATTTATGGTATAATAGAATATTTAAAATGAAGTTACTCACTAATTATGGAAGTAATTCAAACTTCACAAGGAAGATATGACTGAGTTTGAGGGTCCTAAAATAAAAATTATAAAAGTCAAATATATTATCAGAAAATAATTTTATCAAGAGTGGATGGTTAAATGTATCCACTTTTGATGCTGAGATAGAAGAATACTGAAGGAGGAGGGAACGTACACACTCAAATCAAGCAATAGCTGCTTCATTACCTGGATTTATCAGAACAGTTGTTGCTGGTCAGATACCATATGAATAAAATCTTGTAAATAGAAAATTATGTTTAAGTTTTCCTACATACTATGTGCATAAATGGTAAAATTTTAATATATAATTTACAAATCACTAGCGAAATATAGCTTTTAGGGGAATATGTATGCATAGCTTTCGAAGAACATTTCTATTCGGAAGATAGGAAAATTAACTTCTTACTTAGATTGGTTTGAAACCTTGTTTTACACCACAAAATAAAATATAACATCTAGATCAGCAAAAAACAAATGGATGCTTAAAAATTCCCTTTAGCAGTAAAGTTATCTAATTTTGAAGTCTAGATATTTTTCATCTGCATTCTGATGTTTTACACTAAAATATAAATGCATATGCAGCTATGTGTTGTGTACAAAATTACTGTTATTATAAAACAATTGCATATGATATTTTAAATTAAAATAAGGTATTATTTTTTTAAACATTGCGTTGTGTATTTATTTTATTCTTTTTTCTACCCAGATTCAAACCTGAAAAATAGAAGCAGAAACTGGCTTTGTTTCAGTAATTAAGAATTTCCTTTAATTCACTCATAAGATAACAAAACTGTTTACACAAATATAAATTCAATTACTTGTATTATTTTGATTATTATAACTTTGCTATAAACATGATAAATCACTCACGTGGAGTGATTAAGTTACACTAGATTGCTTAAAGTTATATTCAGATTAATTATTACATAAAGTTATGCAAATGGTGGTACCACAGTAAAAAAAAATTGGCTGGATAAATAAATAAAAAAAACATTAACTTACATACAAACAGTTGATGGAATAGGCTGGCCTATTTAGAGGGCTTCAAAAAACCTGGTTGATCAGTTATTCAGCGAGGCTTCCTTCATCTGGCTTCTTATAATGAAGAATTCATTTAGAATAATCTAAAGGAGCCTATTTCTTCTTTGTCCGATCAATCTCGAGTGCTTTTATTAAACTTCAACCTTACTGTTTATAGATTCGTCATCTGGATTTGTATTAATGGAGAATTCATTTGGAATAATACTATACACATAGAGAAGCCTATATATATTCCTTCTTCTTCTGACCAATCTCATATTCTTTCATTATATCGAAGCTTCAACTTTACTGTTTATAGACTCCAATAAAGCTATGGACTAGCTTAACCAACAGGGTCTCTTTTCCAGGCGATGTCCTGCAGCCTCTCTCTCTTTTTCACCTTCTTCTCACACCTGTCTTCTCCTCCCCTCACTTTTTCCTTGCAAGACCGGTTTCTTCCAAGTCCCAGGTTAGGGCATCCCACTTTGTCAAAATGGGAGGATTAGGGAATAGAATTGAATAAAAAAAAGGACTTCCAGCCAGAAAAAAAATGGGTAGTTGAATTTATAAAAATTATCCAAGCAGTGAATACAACATATGGACTAAAGACTTATTTTTTCATAAATTGAAGAAGTAACAATCTTTACTTTTTAAACAGATTACACAGTGAAAATGCAGAAAGAAGAAGGAATCTGATCCCATAAATATTTTCCCTCTCTACTCTTAGCTATTACACACATATGACAATTTAAAAGGGAGAAAAACAATTAAACATTTACATTTTTAAAGTGAAAAGAGTTTAGAATGTTACATAATTTGGATTGATAACATCATGGCTTATGCAACTCTAGAGGGAGTTCAATTGATGTAAATTAGGATTTTAATTTACTAAAGGTACTGTAACTTAAATTTTGATATCAAATTGTTTTATTTTGAATTAGCCAGAGATCAAAATACTGATGCTTCATTTCACACTCTGTTCAACTGATCTCAATTCAATCCAGAACAAAAATTAAGAGAACAAATAGAATAAAGATTTTATTTAGATTCTATTTTGACATACATTTTAGCTAGGGTGTTAAAAGAAAGTTTCTTTGAATTTTTATTTAAAAAAATTTGGTTACCTGATCAACTGATGGGTGTTGAACAATATGCTTTGATAAAATAATAGTTGTAGTTCTTTTTTTCTTTAATGCTGCAGGTGGATGCAAAGCAATAGGTGGAGTTGGTGACACTAAATTCTCAGCTGCACGAATAACATCTAAGACCTTTTCATCAACACTTTTTTCATGCAACACTGTGCTTTGATTTGCCTAAAATAATACTTACATGAATATTCTTCAAATATGTATATTCACACACATTAGAGAAATTTTTAAAAATACATTAAAAATTCTTTAATGAGAAATTCTCTTTCTAAAAATACTTTTATAGAAGTCACTGTAATTTAAAATAAAGAATCAGCTTAATAAATCTTACAATAGAAATGAAATGTAATCAGCAATTATTTCTTAATTATAAATGCATGTTAGAGGCTACATTTTATTTGATTAAAGAATAATAAAATGCAGCATGTGAATTATATGAACTATGTTTAGTTAATTTGAACCATTAACTAATTAAAGAGTGATTTAAAAAATAAGCTTGCTTTAATAGAATTAGATTTTAAAAATTTTCAGTTTTACTGTTAATGTTGATCAAATATATTTGTTTGATGTTTTATTATAATTCTTTATGAAATATACTTGTTTAAATATATATTAAGTGATTTTTTTCAATTTTTATCTACTAACTATCATTAGTCCAGAAAGAATTTCTCCGCAATTTGATGGTAATGAAAAAACTTTTAGTCAACAGGCAAATGGAGTCAAAATATTGTATTTAATATTTAAAACACATTCAAGATACAGAGTAAGCATACTATATACATTAATTTAATCAATTCCATTTTTATGGCAGATTTGTTTAATTATTTATTCTGCTGTAATGTCTTAGTTTGCCAGGTTTAATTTGGCGTTAATAAACCCTTTCAAAGAGATTACAAACTATAAGTTTGGTCACAAATAGAGTACACTGATTTAAACATTAAAAGAACTAGTTTATCAATGAAAAAATTAAAATGTACTTATATTATAACTTTTTAGCATTGGTGTTTCCTTGAAACTATCAGTTAAAACATAAATCAGGGTTCATATAGATTCTCAAGAAACAAATTCCAGGAATTTCAAGGAATTTTACAAGAATTATAATCAACATTTTGCAGGACGTATCGAAATTTACATGTCAAATAAATAATAACGTACTCACTATTTCTGGATAAATATTAAGTATACTTAAAAGTAATTTTAAATAAAAATATGGATTAACATTTGTAAAAATTAACCAAACATATTTTTATTAAAATTTGATTAGAAATTAACGATTATTTCTCAAAAGCATAATATTTAAAATTCTTTATATTAACTACTTAAATATTTTAAGAGCGAATATGTTTAGAGAAACTTCACAGGGCATTTTAAATGAATTTATTATGCATGTAAGAAATATTTAAATAATTTGCCAAAATAAAAGGACTTAAGTTGAACTAGAGTAACAAAAATGTAGCCAAATAAAAAATAATTATAATTTCAAATGAGAGTGTTCATAATATATCATACAAAAGTAAGTTATAAAAATTAAAATTTAAACATAAACTGTCTTTTATTTAATGTTATTATTGTTTTAAATAATTAGAAAATCTTGATCTGTTTGTTTTTAAACTTTTTGAATTACTGACCAACTACCCTTTTCTATTCTGTTTATTTAAGTGTTAAAGGTATTGTTATATCTTAAAACACTATTAACTCTGAATTATAAATTCTGTTTTTCCAAATCCACAAGTTTTTTATTTTGCAACTAATACACTTACTTCCCAAAGATAAGCACGGAGAGGAAAACGCTACTTTTCGGAAGTCAATCAGAATTGAAGAGGATGCAAATCGCTGCAAAGGTAGATGGAAGTATGCAAATATGTTAGGTAACAGCCAATCGCGGTTTCATGTCAAGAAATATGCAAAAGGACACAGTCTTATAACATACCAGCTTTATGAAGGGTTACAGAAGTTGATTGTAAGTGCTGATAGAAGGGGTTTAAAACTTTCGTACAATTTGTTTTCAAGACATACATGCTTCTATGACTTCCAGAAGACGAATAGAAGATTCTGAGCGCTGGCGTGCTGTGGGGCACACTGAAGCAGGACAGTTGATCTCAGATGTTGCTCTTTTCTTCGGCATTCATCATTCTGTAATTTCACGTTTATGGAAACAATTCCAAGCCACACAGACAGTTGTCTGAAGACCTGTTGCGGTCGCCCAAGGGTTACAAACTTAGCGGAAGATTGATATATTCGATTTTACCCAAGAGGAATCGCACAGCAATCTCCACACGTGTGACATCTATGGTTACACGTCCATTGGTAAGGTGATATCTGCAGCTACTGTACGTCGAAGATAACACATGAGTGACTTTACGCCCAGGTACCTCGAGTTTGTGTTTGTCTATCTGTCCAATGAAGTTGGACACGATTAAAGTGGTGCCAGGAACATGTCAATTAGACTGTGTGTGACTGGGGCACAATGCCATGTTTACTGTGAGTTGAGATTTGCTCTGGAGCCAGATGATAAGCATATTAAGACTTTGGCGTATGGCGTGAACTAGGAGCACGCAATCAGCCCAAAACATCACACATTCCGAGGCGGAAGCAATATGGTGTGGGCAGATATTTCATTAGGATACCGCAGCGAGCTGGACATCTTTAAACGGGGTTCTGTGATGGCTTCCCAGTATTGAGATGAAGTCCTAGAACTCATTGTGAGATTGTACGCTGCAGCCGAGGGCCCAACTTTTGTTTTACTGGACAATAAACGCATGTCCTCATAGAGCTGACATCGTCGATGACTACCTGGATTACACGTATGGCGTGGCCATCATATTCCCCTGACCTTAATCCCATTGAAAATCTTTGGGATGATCTCGGTATTGCTGTATTTTCACGTTTCCTATCTCCAGCCACTCTTATTGAGCTGGAAACTGCTTTACAAGAATGGCTATTGCTTAATTCAGCGGTGGTTGACCACTTAATTGAAAGCATGGTCACAATGTGTAAACTTTTTGTACAGATGAGGGGGGATAACATACCCTATTAATGTCCTTTTTTTCCATTTTATGCTGTTTATTTTCACTTTATACATAATTCTGTTTAAATCTGCAGTATGTTATTATCTGATAACTTATAAAATTTAATATTGTTTTCATTTCTGTATATAATATTGATTTTATTTTATGCATAAATATATATGCTACTTTCCTGCCAAATTTTGTGTGAATCAAAGCAGTATTTGTTGATTTTTGTGCATTTTACATCGTGTTTAACTTTTGAAAGTGAGTGTGTTAATTTGTTAGATTTTTCATTACTTTTGACTTATCTATTATAGTTTTTAAATTCATTTATTTAATATCTTTAATTTTAAGATCAATTTCATTAAACAGAACTTTAAGCTCTTCTTTTTTTATATGCTAAAAATTTTACCAGACACCAAATTTAGAAATAAGTATATCTTTTCTACTTATTATAGTTCGGATACCTTCCATGTCTCAGATGTAACATCAGTAGCATGCTTCGTTACGATCGACTGGTTTCTTTTTTAATTTTCTACAGTCAAACTATTGCATCTCAAAACAGACAATTAGACCTTAAGAGATAGTTTTTTTTACTGTAGTTTTTTTTTTTTTGATAATTGGGTAGATGACGAAAACCTAAAATTTTTAGTGGTTTCCAAACCACTAGAAACATTAACCTAAATTGAGTATTGAGAAACTATGGACCATGTTTGAGAAGTAAAAACAAATTAATTACTTCCTGTTAGTGATATTAATTTTATGTATTTGATAGAAAATTGAAACAAAAAATTTACTTCGTATTAAATATGATCAAAATAATTTCCAATACAATTTTAAAACTGTACATATGGGTACAATCACATAGAAGAGTCTGAATCTTTAAAACCTTTGTATTAATGTTTTAAACTTATGAAGTTAGAAAATTTTTGAAAAAAATTGGATTCTGATATGTTCATTTTCAATGAAATTATTCCACAGTAAAAAAAGTTTCTACAGTTTACCAAAATTTCTTGATATGTTACATATCACAATTACAACATTTAAACATGGAATGGACAATTACAACATTTAAACATGGAATATTGTAGAATATTGCAATACACAATTTTGTGATGTCTATGTCATTAATATTAATTAACTGATAGTTTAAATAAATTCCATCTTCTAGTTCTATATGAAAGTCCAGTTTATATATTATCAGTCTTCTTCAAATGCATGTCGATATTGTGTGTATATATGTATATTAACCAAAAAAAAAAAAAAAATTCTTGAAGAGACCAAAAAATAATTTTTTTGGTTACACAAACCTACCACTCAGATAACAATTAAAACAAAGTTTGGAAGAGAGAACTGGTAGCCTTGAGTGTATCCTGGAAAACTGTTTTATCCATTCAGTTATTAGTTACATTAAAGTACAGTTTTGTTCGAGTAGCATTTGTTTATAATGACTATGTTCATTCAGAACTCCATAAAAACTGAGGAGTATAATGTCATATAATCTTTTCGTTAAAAGTGAAATTGCAGCAGACAGTGAGGAAGAAAATTGTTTCCATATGAGGCAACATTATGAATTGAAAACGTATAAATGATGTCACAGCTTTTTAAGAAAAGAATGTTATGATAAAAAAAGAACATGTTGCAAATCTTGGCGATCATCAAGAAAGTAATGTAACCCTCTTTGCCAATTGAGCATTTCATGACGTCATGATACGATCCCATACTCCGATGCGAAAAAATGAAAATAGAATACTTTTATGCTTTGAGCCGTAGGGAATGTATATGCGGGCGCAGCGAAATAATTTCTTGTAAATATATACATGTCCTCCTATAATGATTTTTAATAATAAATAGATAATAGATATTAGAGAATGTTTCTTTGATTATGCGTCGAAATGGAATGTCTTCTGAAAAAGAATCCCCGGACGAATTAAGGTAAGAGTAAATTTCGCTTACCACTTTGAATTCTTTTGGTAATTGTATTGTTACCGAAATTTGGCATCCCTGCCGGGATTCGATTATTATTTGAATTATTTAAGAATTAGAGAAGAATTTAGAATTAGATATGGATGTTGATAGCATTCGTTAATTAAGAACACCGATGAGAACTAATTTCTCTAAAGCATTAAATAAAGCTTTGAAAATATTAGAAAATTAGGAGGACATAGATATAATAGAAACAAAATTGTTATTATAGAACAGAAGTATGATAATTTAAAAGAATATTACATAGAAAGATTTTAATGATTTTACAAGATGATAAAAGTTCCACGCAAGGTTGTTTCGATACTGAATATGAAGCAATAACTGCTTACGAAGATAGGTTCTTAGAAACCACTACGAAACTAAAGAGACGATTGAATATTTTGAATAAACCGAAAGCAGAGAATCTGACATTAAAGAATTCTTTCAAAAATGTTAATTCCCCCCGGAAATTTAAATTGCCAGAATTAGAATTAAAATAGTTTAACGGTAATATTAAAGATTGGCTCCCATGGTGGGGTCAGTTCAAAAAGATACACGAAGATTTAGATGATGATGATAAATTACAATATTTAATTCAATCAAAAGTTAAAAATTCCCCTGCCAGACAATTAGTAGAATCCTTTCCTCCTTCGTGAAAGAATTATGAAGAAGTCGTAAAGTGTTTGAAGCAGAGCTTTGGAAGAGAAGATTTGTTGATTGAAGTCTACATAAGAGAGCTGCTTGCTCTAGTAATAAATAATTCGAATCCTCAGGGTCAAAAATATTCACTTGTTAGACTGTATGACACTCTAGAAGGGCAATTGAGATCACTTAGATCCTTAGGTGTTGCTCAGGATAGTTTTTCAGCTATTTTATTATATCCTCTTATTGAGTCTTGCTTGCCTAGCGATTTATTAAAAATATATGAACGCACTCACAGTGAATGAGTCACCACCGAAATTACTGGTAACGATAGACTAACCCACCTCTTAAGTTTCCTTAAAAGAGAAATTGAGTCGGAGCAGAAACTGAGAATTGGGCGCTCCCCTTTTAGTTTCGAAAATTTAAACAAAAAATCGTTGCCCCCTTCCGCGAGGAGAAAAGGTTCCGACGCTGATTTATTGAATAGTGCTAGACGAAACACGTATGGGGTCGACTCGGATGTCAGTGTGTGTTTTGTAGTAAAACTCATGAGTCAGGATTGTAGATATGCTTTGAGTTTGCCGTATGAAACAAAGAAAGAAATACTTTTAAAAAGGGGCATTTGTTTTCAGTGTTTAACATTTAAACCCAGACATGTTGCGCGTAATTGTAAAAATAAAATTAGTTGCGCGAAATGCCATGGACAGCATTTATTTGTAATGTGTAAAGAATGAAGAATTTAATGAAAATAAAAATAATGAAAAGGCGTTAGAAGAAAATATTGCTGCGGAAAGTTCTTTAACCAATGCTACACGTATGAGACAAGTTTATTTACAAACTTTAGTAGATCGAATTCGCAGAAACAATAAAAATAAATTTATTCGGTTCTCATTGATATAGGTTCGCAGCGATCTTATATTTCGAAATATGCTGCAAAATTTATGAAATATGATGTTATTAATGAAGAATCTATTTTATATTGTTTATTTGGAGGAATTGAAATAACTGAAAAACATAAAAAATATTTGGTTCACTTAAGTAATGTTGATAATAGCTATCATTGTAATTTTGAGGTACTGGATCAAGAAATAATATGTTCTAATATTTCTAGAGTAATATTGTCCCTTTATTTACAAGAACTTAACCTCATAAAATATTTTTAACTGATACTATGCACACGTTTGATGATCAATTATTATACCAATATTCTCCCTTATAAATTCATTTGTTAATTGGGGCTGATATCGCTGGCAAGCTGCTCAGTGGGGGGATAAAAGAACTTAGATCAGGATTGGTTTGTGTAGTAACTAGATTAGGTTGGACTTTGATGGGAAAGAGCAGAGAAATAGAAAATCAGGACAGTACAAATTCTGTTTTATCTTGCCATGTTACTGATGCTAATATCTCAGATTTAGGGAAGTTAAATAAGCTTGGTATAAAAGATCCAACCGAAAGAAAAACTAGTGAAGAATTAGAACAATCAACAAACGAGTATTTTTTCTGAACAGTCACTAGGGACTCAGATGGAAGGTACAAAGTTCGATTACCCTGATTAGAACATCCCCCTTTGACAAACTGTATGGACATTTCTGAGAAAAGACTTGTAAATTGTGTCAAGTCCTTAAAGAAGTTAGACAAGATTGCAGAATACGAAAGTACTTTTAAGGACTGGTTGGAACAAGGTATTATAGAAGAAGTGGGTAGCTCTGATCCTGAACACTATTTGCCCCATAGGCCTGTTTTCAAAGAAAACGCAACAATGAAAGTTAGGCCAGTATTCGATGGCTCTGCTAGAGATAAAAATTCGCCTTCAATCAATGATTGTTTAGAAAAGGTCCCAATTTGGTGGAATTAATACCTTCTGTCATAAATAGATTTAGAATAGGAAAATATGGAGTGGTTGCTGATATTGAAAAGGCGTTTTTACAGATTGGGCTTCATGAGCATGATAGACCATATTTAAAGTTTTTGTGGTGGCAAAATGGAAAGAAAGGACAGTTAAGAATTTTTCAGCATCGAAGGGTAGTTTTTGGGATTTCTTCAAGTCCTTTTCTGTTAGCAGCTACTTTAGATTTTCATTTGAATAATGTTCCTATTGACTACAAAGAAATTGCTCAAAAATTTTTGAAATCCTTTTACGTGGACAATTGTGTTCATAGTGTGAATAGTGAAAAGGAATTAGTTAAATTTATTCAGGAATCCCAAGAAATTCTTAGAACAGCAAAATTTAATTTACGAGGATGGGAGCATACTCTTTTCGAAACAAGTGAATCTGACTTAATAGAAAACAAAACTGTTCCAGTTTTGGGTTTAAAATGGGAAAACAGAAATGATACATTTATGTTGATTTGAGAGATTTTGATCCTATTTTAGAAGATCAACCAATTACTAAAAGGATTATTTTATCAACTGTTCATAAAATATTTGATCCCATTGGATACACTTGTCTCATAACTTTGATACCAAAACTGATGTTACAGGAATGCTGGAAAATGAAATTATCTTGGGATTCTGATTTGCCACCTTGAATGGTGAAGAAATTTATAAAGTGGAAAGATCAACTGAAAACTCTAAATGACATTTCAATACCAAGATGCTTAGACAAAAATGAAGGAAATGGAAATATAACCTTCCACGTCTTTTGCGATGCATCAGAAAAGGCGTATGCTACATGTATATTTTTAAGGAGTGAGGGAGAAAATTCTACAGATTGTCAACTGATACAAGCTAGGTCAAGAGTTGTTCCCATTAAATCCATATCAGTATCTAGGCTAGAACTTCTAGCATGCAATATATGAGCAAGACTTTGTCAATCTGTGAAAGAGAGCTTAGGAATAGAGAAAGTGACTACACACTATTGGTCTGATTCCAGTAATGCTTTATACTGGATTAAAAAGAATGAAAACCGGGCTACTTTTGTTTTCAATCGTGTCAACGAGATTTTGAGTGATCCAGAGGATTGGCACCACATTTCTGGACATCTAAATCCAGCTGGTTTACCATATCGATGATGTAGCGTTGAAAACTTAGCCAAGTCTAATTGGTGGTTTGGACCTGCTTGGATTAAAAATCCTCCTGAAGAATGGCCCAAATCCGATATTTTCCCCGACGAAGGGATTATTAGTGATGAAAGAAGAAAAACAGTTGTTAGTGTTACCAATACAGAAAAAGAAGAAAAAATTTACAACCTTTTCTCCTATTATCCTAATCTTCTCTTGGTTGTATCATGGATTTATAGATTTTTTGATAATTGTAGGGTAAAAAAGAATTTTAGGAAATTCGGAAATATAACTGTAGAAGAAAGAAATAGATCTGAGATTTCATTATTAAAGTTAACGCAGCGAGAGTCTTTCACAGGACCACAAGATAAAAGAATTCAGAAGTTTTTCAAATTTTTTGTTGATGAAAATAATTTTTTTCTAACTAAGACAAGACTCATATTGAAAGAAGATTTAGATAATTTAAAATTTCCTGTTGTATTACCTAGTGAACATCCAATTGCTGAAAAACTAATACGATGGAAACACTATTCTCTTGGTCATGCAGAAACTCAAATAGTAATGACATATCTGAGAGAAGAATTCTGGATATTGAAATATAGGAAAACTGTACGCAAGGTTATCAGAAATTGCTTTACTTGCAGAAAATTTGATTCACGCCCAGTAGAAATTCCAACAGCTCCATTACCAATAGATCGTTTCAGAGCGGCTTCGGTGTTTGAAATAATTGGAATTGACTTTGCTGGACCACTCTTCTTCAAAGGAAACCAGAAATCCTGGATTGTAATTTATACTTTTGCTGTATTTACAGCAATTCATTTAGAATTGGCTACTTCTCTATCCACGGAACAATTTTTGCAGTCATTCCGGAGATTTATAGCACGACGAGGAAGACCAGCTATTGTCTACTCAGATAATGGGACAAACTTTGTTGGACCGAGCAATCTTCTCAAAAGAATTAACTGGGATGCAGTAGAGAAATACAGCGCTGTCAACAAAATTAAGTGGAAGTTTATTCCGCCATCTGCAACATGGTGGAGTGGCTTCTGGGAGCGTTTGATTGGAATAATCAAGAGAATACTTCGGAAAGTTTTGGGACAAACGTCTCTCAATTTTGAAGAATTAAACACTGTTTAATGCGATTGTAAGGTCTCGTTAATGGACGACCTCTCACATATGTGAGTGAGGATCTAAATGACCAAGAACCTCTCACTCCCAATATGTTTTTGTAGGAGGTCAAAGAAACTAGTACACCTGACCTAGACCTCTTGGATAGTAAATCTTTAAATAAAAGGTATGTCTATCGCCAGAGACTACGGCAGGACCTTCGAAAACGATTTTGCTCTGAATACTTGGGACAACTAAGGCAGTTTGAAAGGAAAGTATGAAGCTCACCACCCATTAAGATAGGAGATGTTGTTTTGATATCCAGTGACAACATGAAAAGGTTAGACTGGCCTTCAGGAAAAGTGATCCAAGTCTTTCCATCACCAGATGGGAATATTAGACTTGTCAAATTGAAAACTAAAAATGGAGTAGTTCTATGTCCAGTGCTGAGACTATATCCTCTCGAAGTTGGTGAGAATGAAGAAGTGTTCCAAGAAAATGAAACATCTGAAAAAAAGATTACCTGCTCTGATAATAGTCAAAGTAAAAAGGATCCTCTCGACAAGGTTGAGGAATGAACCTCTTGATATGGTAGGAGGTTAAAACAGGTAAAAAGACTTGTGTTAAGGAATTGAACTTTTCTTTAGAGCAAGAACTTTTTATCTTTGGACTTTATGTAATATCTTAAGAACTTTAAGATTTAATGTTAAGAAAAATTTTGTATTTTTAATTAATTTTATTGATAATTGAAATTTGTTATTTTGATATTTTTTCCAATTTCAAGTGTATTGATTTATTTTTGATACTTATTAATTTGTATTGTGATGTTGAGAATTTTCTTAGATTTTAGTTTGAATATTTTGTTTGAGTTTTCTGAGAAGTAAACTCAAAGGTGGGAGAGGATGTTGGGAATCTTGGCGATCAAGAAAGTAATGTTACCCTCTTTGCCAATTGAGCATTTGATGACGTCATGTTACGATCCCATACTCCCACGCGAAAAAATGAAAATAGAATACTTTTATGCTTTGAGCCACAGGGAATGCATATGCGAGTGCAGAGAAATAATTTCTTGTAAATATATATATGTCCTCCAATAATGATTTTTAATAATACATAGATAATAGATATTAGAGAATGTTTCTTTGATTATATGTCTAAATGGAATGTCTCCTGAGAAAGAATCCCTGGAGGAATTAAGGTAAGAGTAAATTTTCGCTTACCACTTTGAATTCTTTTGGTAATTGTATTGTTACCGAAAACGACAGGAGAAGGTAAATTTTTTCAGGATAAGATATCAAAGAAAATATCAGGTTACAAGTCAATAATCAATAAAGATATTACTACTCTTATACAATAAAAAAAATCTGCATATCGTATTTAACATTTGTTTAAAAAGCAATTAAATACTTAAAAAATATTTAAGAATTAAAAAACTTGTTTACAACCAACAATTTTATTATTTATAGAATAATTTTGAAATGAATACTGAATTTTTTAAACTTAAGTACAATTAACAGGGAAAAAATATGTAATTATAACAATTAAGTTATTATTATTAATGCATAACTAAACAAATTCTTTTTAGCAGGATATATTAATTTCTAATTCTGATTGTTTAGCAAAGCATATTTTTTACTTTATCATTCACACATTCAACCTCTACATTACTAGCAGATAGTATCGTTTGCTAAATTTTTTTTGTACTTACTACTAGTATTGTTACTAATAACAATGAATAATTTTCTGTATTGCATTATCTAAAAATTTTTGAGTTACATATTAATCAAGGAAATAATTTAAATTAATTAATCTTTTTCAACAGATGAGAATATTTTGACTTTTTCTCACAAGAATTTGTTTTGCTTTCATTCTTTCTTCTCTAACTGTTTGCACTTTGTTTTGATTTAACGCCTTTTTTGATTTTTGCTTGATTTTAAAAACTATGGAAGTTTAGTTAAAACCTGAACATATTTGATACTGAAAACAGCATTTCAATATCTGCAGATATCTCTGTCATTATAACATGCATTTACATGAGAAATACCATTTTTCACACTAGTAAAGAATCCTTTCTTCACTATCAAAAAGGGAAATTTAGCAATTCTCTAACTAAGAAACATTGCAATTCATTGATTAAAATCGTTCATAATGTTGCAAGAAGCAAATCTTAAAGCATGTACATAAACATATATTGGCAACACATAATTTTCTAACACAAATGATAATCACAAAAAGATAAATAATATTAGTTACAAAGAATGTAAAAACAGGTAATCAGATCAATAGGTAAACCTAAACACAGAACATAAATGAAAAATTTTAAAGTATTGCAGTTTTGCAATCTCTTATGCATACTGTAACGAAATATACTGTATATCTCTCATATATACACTGTATTAGTTGTATTTATTATTATACAAACCGTAAATAATTTATGGTAAAAATGTGTATAAAACACACATTTAAAGAACTACTAACTTATTAAAGAACACACTAAGTTTATGTTTTGAAACACAACCATTTTGTTACAATTTTATTACTATTAAACATAAGCTATAGTAAACCCAAAGAAAAACAAATTAGTTTATAGTCCTTGAGTAAAGTATATATAGATGTTCATTTCAGATAACAAATTAATGTATGACACAGCTAGAGAAAGAAAAATATAACAAGAATGGACACACAATTACAATACACAAATAACTTACAGATTATTTTTTAATGTTAATGAAATTAAGACACTTAGTGATAGAAATAAAATAAGCAACAAAAATACTTGCATTTGTTTACAAAGTTGAAGCACAATTTCCAAGATTTATGAGAGAATTTTTCCTAAAGCTTTCAGGTACATAAAAAGCTACTAAATATCGTTTCTATTTGATGCATTAAATAATTATTAGTGGTTGATTTAGTTATTGTAAAAAATATCTTTTTATTAAAATTTTTTATTTCATAGATACATACTTTTTCACATGTTATAAATCCTTAACAACTATGTTAACAAGCATTCTATAAATCTGTGTTAGATAGACAGTTATTAAAAGTATATCTAGAATTAAACACACATCATACATATAACAAGTTTTATAATTAAGTACTGATCAGAGTTTAAATACTTATACTTAAAATGTGCTTATACTGAATTCCTCATCAATTGCTTATTAAAATTAATAGCTTAAGCACTATCCCTCTATTCTTAAAAAATTTCAATAATAAAAATTCATAAAATATAAGAATTTTACAAAAATTAGCAAAATATATATTGCTTTTAATTGTAAAATGATAATACTAATTAAAGCATAGACAACTGTAGTAAACACTTTCCACTAATTCCAAACAAATTTTATGTGAATTAATTTTCAACATTTTATAAATTTTATTTTAATATAACTATTATGTCACAACAATGCACACATTTAAATTACTTTCATGAAGATTTAATTTAAGAAGGAATACTTTTGTGTACATTCTTGAATTTAAATGATATATATCTTTTTTACCATAACTTCACAAGAAATCATCTGCGAGACATCAAATTCAGAAATCAGAGACAGCATTTTTTATTTAAATGATGGTGAAAGCATAGTTGCATGAAAAAGAATACAATGCATACAGTATGGAATAAAAAAAAGGCCTAATTGAACTCATAATATCATTACAGGATTGTCTGTTTTAGAGGAAGAATAAGCTGATGTTTCTTAGTCAGGATATGCACTTCCCTTATTGCAATGATTGTTTTGTCTCTCCATACTCAGTATCGGATTATCTAACAGATAACGAGGTAAGAATGCTCATTCCTCAATTAAATCTGTTTCAAGTTACGTGCTCCCTGGAGGATGTAATTGTGCAGCAAGGGGTCTTCCCAAAGCATCCCACATGTGTTCTATGTTATTTAAATCAAGGGACGACGCTGTTCCATCCACTTAAGTGACATCTTCCCTTTCCAGTAACTATTGGACAGCAGGTGTCTAGTGTAGCTATGCAATGTCATCCAAAAAAATTAAGTCTGTTCTGATGGCACAGATGTAGATGGGGAAAGATCACCTTCTTTCAATAGTGATCTCCAGTCGAATCATGAAGCTCAGTCTAAACATTCAGCATAATGCATCCCCCAATGACAATTCCAGAACCAATGAAACAGTCTCTTTCCATGATGCAACTGGGATGAAACTGTGTCCCAACCTCTTTCCAAGTTGACTAGCACCTGTGGTACAGAACTCATTCATAAACAAATATGACTCCATTGATGAGATGTCCAGTTTTTTAGGTCCTTCATCCAGAAACATTAAACTATGACACCTGCTGCCCTGTAGCTAAATAGTACTAAGCAATGGTATTTGCTGACTGGCTTCAGTTTTTTTTTATCAACAGGACAATATATTGATCATTGGTTGCAGTTGTTTTCCTAGGAAAGCCATCACTAACATTTCTATCAGTTGTACTATGATATGGAAGGATTTCCAAATTGCGAGAAAGGAATTTTTTGATTCCGAGCTTTTCAGTGACACTTGTCACACTAAGGCCTTCCTCAATCTTTCCAATCATTATTCCGCGAGTGAAGACGCTCAGATGATTTCTTATAGCTATAATTCCTGAAAGAACTCACTTGCCCAAAAATTCTATAATTACTGTCTTTCCTTTTACTGTAATCTTGAGATGTGTGCTGATCACAAGCATTTTGCATATGCTGTTATTACCTGTGATGTTTTGTTCCAAACATTAGGATTCACAGGACATTTGCAAAGAACTGCATGTTCATTGTACTGATTGCAAAAGCACCTCTTTTTGTAATTTCATGGATACCTACTTAAAATTTGTACTCTTGATTTAGTTTTGGATATTATTGTCACTACAATAAGAAAAACGATTTTCAAAAAGTGAACCTTTATTGATGGAGATGAATTGCATTTCTAACAATTACACTCACTTGAAAACACCTAAATAAGCATATTTTCTTTAGTTCTATATTAATACTTATAATACACAACCAAAATCGATTCGATTATTCACAAGTAATATTAGGATGAATCAATTTATATTAAAAACAGATGGAAATGAGTTTTAAAATGAAAGCATTAATGACAAATTGCTGTTTTATCTTCTGCAAGGCTTTACTTATTTACTCTCTCTCTCTCTCTCACACACACACACACACACAGAGAGAGAGAAAGAGAGTGAAACTTTATGCTTTCAGATTAATTTGGTAATAGAATAAATAAGTATATTTTCAACACACACAGCTGTAAGATTTTACAATTTAAATAAAAATCGTATATTGTTCGGCCATGTCATGCAAGTTGAGAGAAGCGCTGGAATCAGTGAAACAGAATTTTTTAATTCACATCTAGTGGAAGCTAGCAATGATGAAAATTTTTAATCGATAGATGGTTATTTTGTATCTGATTTGAAGAAATTTAAAAGAGAAAAATTGTTTCCTGTTCTTTAGAATGAATTCTTTGAATAGTAAAGCTTATGAAAGAAAAATTGAACCATGGCCTTTAAAATGCTAAGATATACACCTCTTAAGTTTAGAGTAGTTGTAAATTTTTTAAAACAAAGTATGATCTTATACCTTAATTATTAACAGCATAGTCAACTAAAAAAATGAGAATAAAACATAATTCTTCATTTGATTAATAAAACAGTGGGATGACATGTAAAATCAAAATATGAATGCATTAAAAAGAAATATAAGTAACATTGGAAAATCAACCATTCACATTTTGAAAAAATTATGTACAGAAAATTAGTCATATCTCACACACCCATTAAAAATGAGACTCATAAAGGAGTCAAGCACTGTGACCATTAACCTTATATTATCTCCTACACTTGTAAGAGATAGATAAGGAATATATTATGTCTATTGATAAGGAAAAGAACTATGAAAAGAAAGAAAAATTTAGTAAATATTTAATAAGAATTTCTGAATTTCTTAGGGCTTAATGAAATGATTACACAATTATTCAAATTTTTACACAAAGACATTAATGTTACAAAATATATACAAGTATGTTACACAGTAAACTTTCATCGTAATAAAAATTAAAATAAAGTGTTTCAATAGTTAATAGTTGTCCTTACTAATTTCCCAGAAATACTGATGTTTTCAGAGATATTTGTATGAAAATGAATGAATCTATTCCATTCCCTTAGTAAAGGTGACATTCAATTCCTGATGGGAAAATTTAAGCCTGATGAACATTTGTAAGCAATTGCTTTGAAGATTATTATACAACCACAAAATTAAAAAGAAAACGTGGAAAATAACAAACAGAGATAAGGAGTAACTTATCATAATTTAGAGGCATTGCAACAATCAAGATTAGTCAAAGTGTACTAAAGCTGAAAATAGAAACACTAAATTTTAAATGTCATAAATATGAATAATTCATAAATGAAACTTATTAATCCAGATAAATATACAATTTAGTCAATGTCAATATTTTGATTGCAGTTTATGCTTGCTAGAATACATATGCATGTATCCCCTATATAAGATGCGGTTTTGATTTACCTGGGATTTAAAAATTATTGTTGAATAAAGCAGAACACTTTTTAAATAAGCTAAATGGAATATAAACATGTAATAATTATAAAGGAGGTAAAAACTTTCCTTATTTTCATAATAACTTACAGAATGAAAAATGTCAATAGTGTCATCAGTTTCATTACATGGTGCAGAATCAAAGGTAATGGAACTGGAACCAGGAACACTAGCATTTGAAGTATCTAAGTGACAGTTAAAACCATTACAAACTACTATAGAAACAGGATCATTTGGTGAATCCAGTGCTTTGTATGCTTCATCAAGGGTCATTCCAAGAACAGAAATATTATGTATCTAGAATTCCAAAATAGATTTGTTTAGTGATAATTATACATAAACAAGTTTACAATAATTATGGAAAAATCATATTACAGCAATAAAGTTTTTGAAAATATGACAATTTATATGAAATTCGAGCAACATATTAAGTAACAGATATTGAAGAAAACTGTTATATGCAAAATAGTGGTGAAACAATGGGAATACGTCATTGGTGAGGAACATAAACCTGTATTTGTGAGGGCAGGGTTGAAAATTTTGCTGCATATTGTAATAAGAAAACTGGAGCAGGCAATTTAAGTAATGACCTCTTGGCATCATTTGTCCAAAGAACTGCCATGGCAAGTTAATGGCAGAAGCAGGACAAAGTCATATAGAAGTGGTGAAATAGCTAAATGTGAATCCTGTGGTTCAGAGACTTTAGAAAGAATTTTTAATCAAGTATCCAGCAGCAAAGATCCAGTCAAGGAAGGACATATGATAAGTACCCATAACTGATATTTGCTGTTACTGGCTTAAAGGTATAGCACCAGAACTGAGTCCTCATTTGTTGCAGCACTGAAAATTTGTGTTAAGTATAGTGAGAATAAATATAGTATAACTGTATATTATTACAATAAATTAACAACTCTTACAGCGAACTAAATAACAGAACATGAACACTTATATGATATAAAAACCAAATTTTGAAAGTAATGAACAAAATTCATTTTCAGTTTGCTCTACTGACATTATTAAAAAGAATTCATAAAGTGATGTTATTAACATCTTTGCAAGTCATACCAGGTAGATTTCAATGTCAAACATAGGTAGAAGACTGCATATAAGTGGTTCATGAGTGAGTTAATCAGCCATTCTGATAACACTCAAGTCATGCCAACAAAAATATCAATATAACTAGTATTCACTTGAATGATAGAGGGCTGTTCTTTTATGGATGAATGCCGGTTTAACATCCAAAGCAACAGTAGGAGCTTTTTGATTCTGAGAAAGTCTGGAATACCTTATCACTAATTACATGTCAGTGACACTGATTAATATGGATCAGACAGAGCTTATGTTTGGGATATTATCTCATTGGGTGCATGCAATGTTTTTCCATGTGGAACCATGATTGCTCATACTTAGCGAGAGGAAGAGTCCAACTTGAGGGCTAGGTACAGAGAAGCATGCTGATGCAACAACAATACTTATAGAAATGATGTTCCAGATTCTTACATGCTCTCTTATGGCACAACAAAAAAAATTATGATTTCCTACACCAGGACAATATCAGGACACTATACAGGGTTTCATTTCAGATACTTATCTTTAGCATAGGATGCCTTAAGAAGATGCTCCCAATCATCTTTGAAGATTCTAAAAAAGTTTACAGTTACTTTGCAAGAGTAATGGATATTCATAACAAACTGAAGGTCATATAATTTACAGCATCACTAATGGCTGTATGGGATGCATTGCTTCTAGGGGCATACTCCAGATTAAAATTTTATATATATGCTAATTTATATAACAATATAACTATTGAGTAATTTCGTTTAATGCTATTTTACATTTAAAAAGGTATTGTACACTGTGGATAAGTTTCAATAAATTTTACATTTAATTATTTGTTTAATCACTATTTTCATGATTTTTCCTTACCTTTCAAAAATTAGTATAGCATTATTATAAAGTGAAACTATTGAATCCATTTTAAAATATGTTAAATTTTTACAAAAATGAAATAGTTAAAAAATTAAATTTAATAATTATATATATTATGACTGTTAATACATTGATAAAGAACTTCAATCAATTAATTATCAGGAAATAAGCAATTAATGTGTCATTTCATAAGGATTTCACAACACCAATTATAGATGGAATATTTCAAATAACATACATTGTTTTACAAAAATTATAAAGTTGAAAATCACCTCAATCACTCTCATTCCAACTTTCAGGATCCCATTTTTATAGGCAGCAGAGTTGGGTGAAATCTAAAAGATAATAATATAAATTATAATTGATTTCTAGTCATATAATAAAGGCGAATTCAGCAACCCCTATTCATAAATGGATATTTTTCTCTTAAAATTAAATGGTACACACATACATATATTAAAATAATTCACCTAATTGACATTTTTCATTTGAAAAAAAAATTTATTAGTATTTTATGAGAACCAATTTTATTTCACACATTTGATCCCTTTAGAAATTGAGTTGTCAATAAATTGTTAGAGAATCAGCTTATTGAACAGTGATACTAATGAGTATGGTTTGGTTTACAGTCACTTTTTCCATACATGGGCTAGTATAACTGGGACCCACAATTTGAATTCAGAACCATTATAAACATTTATGTTCAATATGGGTATCAATTTTGTTTAAAATCGTTCTTGAAAGAGTCATCAGGAAATCTGGTATCAATACCAGGGGCAGTATTTTTGGAAAATCTGTTCAAGTGTTGGCCTTTGCAGATGAGATTGCACTGGTAGCCAGAAGTAAAAAATACTTAATAGAAGCCTTTGAGGCTATTGAGAGGGAGGCCAGGCTGTCAGGGCTTGTTGTTAATCAGGTTAAAACTAAATATTTCCCTGTAACTAGAACCCAATTTACCCAAACTCATTAACTCATTGGTGATTATAAATTTGAAACAGTTGATGAATTTATCTATCTTGGCTCAATGGTTAACAAAAATAATGACATTCTCCCAGAGGTAAGAAGACGTTTAACTGTAGCTAACAAAGCTTTTATGGTCTCAGACATGTATTAAAAACTACATTTCTATCACGAAAAACTAAGTTACAGATCTATAGAACGCTTATCCGTCCCGTTTTGACCTATGCCTCAGAAACCTGGACTTTGACTGTAAGAGAGGAGAGGCTGTTGGGCCAATTTGAACGCAGGATTTTAAGAAGT
This sequence comes from Latrodectus hesperus, assembly GCA_037975125.1. Taxonomy (NCBI): domain Eukaryota; kingdom Metazoa; phylum Arthropoda; class Arachnida; order Araneae; family Theridiidae; genus Latrodectus; species Latrodectus hesperus. The sequence continues at coordinate 10,670,510 of CM075854.1, read as the reverse complement.
ATCTTTGGAGGTACGAAGGAAAACGGTGTCTGGCGCAGAAGATACAATACAGAAATCTATCGAATGCACAAGGAGCCAACGTTGTACATCACATTAAAGTAAGCCGTCTCAATTGGGTTGGACATGTTATTAGAATGAAGGACAATAAAACACTAAGGGAAATTTTTTTTTGCAAAACTCATCAGTGTAAGAAGAAGAGGAAGACCAAAGCTGAGATGGTTGGATGCAGTCGAAGAAGACTGTAGTGTCCTTGGAATAAAAAATTGGAGGAGTTTGGCTGCCAGTAGAGGTGGCTGGAAGAAACTTGTTCAGAAGGCTCTGGCCCATCCTGGGCTGACGCGCCATGAATGAATGGGTATCAAGTCATCAAACTATTGAAAACTGTTAATTGATAAAAATAGACAGTGTGGATAGTGCAGCAGCCAGCTCAGATGTATGTGCATCTAAAGCTGGAATAATTTTTAATGATCACTATATAAAAAAGCGATCATTAAAATTTAATATAGAAAATGGATTATTTTTAGTTATTTTTAAATACAAATATGAGAATAAAATTTTACTTAAAGTCGCTATTAAGAAGTGGGAAATACTTAATAAGTTATATCTTTCAGCTCTTATTAAATGTATTTTGATATTTCAAATTAACCACAGAATAGTTTCAAAATAGTGTCAAATAAATTAAAAATTATATAGAATAAAGAAGATATCATTTGTCTAAATATTTTATACCATAAATATTTTAAACTATAATAAATATGTTTAAATATTTATAAATTAGACAAATACTATGAAGATACTGTAAAAGATAAATTTAACTATAAGGAACCCTATTATTTTTTTGAAGATTGATTTCTGAATTTTATTCTTCTGCAATAAACACATAAGTTGATTTTCCTTACCTCATTACAATTAGGTTATTATTGCTGCTTATAATTTCAAGTTAAAAAAAAGTGATTACTTTTTTTTAAAACATTTAAAATACAGCATAAAATTTTTACAATTTTAAAGATACTACTTATATTCCTGACAATATGAAAAATATTCTTGAAAATAAAACATTAACATTAAAGCAGAGTTTACTCACTTTTGTAATAAATATTCCTTCATCATAATAATCATAAGGATTAGCATGATTTCCACCTATACCTCCTCCGATTTCTATACCAAGAACTTCATTTGTTTTGTTAAGTTTGATTTCCTAAAATTAATGAAAGCAAATACTGGAGTCAAGAAAAGAAAATATTATTTTGAACACTGCTAAATTAACAATTATTTAAGCATTAGCAATAATTTTGTATACACCAAGATAGCCCTGTTTAAAAAAGGTATAAACTCTTTTCCTAAGGATATTTTTGCCGAAAAATTGATTTTAAGCCCACAAGTTCAATATTAGAAAATTCACTCCAAACTAGTCTAGTATACCAGGAAATTCTGAAGATTTTCTTTTTTCATTATGATGGTAAGAAATCTTTTTTTTAAACAAAAAAGTATATTTTACAGGTTGAGTGACTTCGAATTAGAATTTGTTCATTAGGCTTTTTCAGTCAACACATTTACTTGTTATACAGAGGTTTTTCATTTCTAATGCTAGATTATCAACAGTTACAGTAAAAAACAATAAAGAAAAAAGAACACAGAATACAACAAATGAAAAAGCTGTAGTAAAAATCCATTAATCTAACATACCTCTTGCCTCCCAGTAATGCTTGGGGAAAAAATGTTACACAGAAATTTAAATTAATGAAATTAATGTTTCTAAATTACTTTACTCTTAGTTGTACACCTAACACAACAAAATAACTTTATTTTGGATAAACATTTTCTAGCCTTTTTCAGTAGTTAAGCTTTCAATAAGACATTTTAAGTCCCTATTATATTAGAGTTGCCTCTGTTCCCATAAAAGGAACTCTCATAGACTAAACATTACATGACGCAGCTTGAGTTGCAGCAGTTCTCATTCATTGTTCAATAGAATATTAGAGATTTCTACTAGGTTTGTTGCAAAAAAATAACTGTTTTACTAGATTTAATAATATATCATTTCTCTAGCTAAGGTTGCCATATTTTACTTAGTAGATTCCAGATTTCATGATAAATTTATGTTTGGGAATTTTGTTTGTAGCCGAGCTTTTAAAATGTATGCATTAAAACTTCTGATAAACATTTAAAATGGATTCCCATTGTTTTGTTTGAATTGCTTCACTCTTAAATTTTTATATTATTTTTCTTACATGATTTTTTAAAAATATTTTGTCTAAATATATCAATACATGAAAAATTTCTGCTTTCTGTTATTCATACAATTCATTTAGAAAATAAAACAAGTTCTTCAAGACACTTACAGTATTTACTAATTACATTAATTTTCTTCTTTCCTTATAGCTTTTTTGGAAATATAAACATTCTTCAGTTAATAAAAAAATTTTAAAATTTCAATCAGATATTTATGCCTAACTATTAAATAGTCAGTACTTAATTAGAATTTAAAATTTTATGTATTGCAAACAAATTAATTATATTTTAAGTTTTTAAAGATGCTAAAAAATTTAGTGTTTAATATGAATACAATTTAATGGAAATTCCAAAGGTCTATCAATACAATGTTTTTAACTATATTTTAGTCATTCAGATTTAGAGAATAAATATTAATATAGTTTTGAAGTTAATTCTTTTCAAAAGTATCTTTGAAAACTGATATCAGTAAAATCCAAAAAACAGTAAATCTGATGATGACGTCGTGTCCATGGAGTACGTTCAAAAACCCTAAATGTCCCCGAAGCTGCCGAAGACTGTCCTGGCAATCTCTATAGGATCCTCTATGCTGAGATTTAGGTAATTTGCCAAAGTGCCATGAATAATTGAAAATATTTAGCAAGTCTCTTTTAACATTTTCACCAAAGTAACAGTACATCTTGTATAAAATGGTTATCTTCACAATTTCAAGTTTAAATACTAAATTTTGATATTTTCTTTATTACATTCGATAATAAATTTTTAAGTTTTGTGGGACAATTTTGCAACATAAAAATATATTCTATTGCATAACTATATATTTTATAATACTTTCAAATTATTTAAACAAAATAATTTGAATTATAAAATATTCATTAAAATGTACTTAATTTTGCAAGCAGTTAAATTCTTTTGTATTGAAATTAATATGCCCATTCTAAATCTAAATTTGCTGTTTTAAAATCAAAAACTTCATGATAATTTTTTAACACTGAATTATGACGATAAAGAAAATAAACAGTCATTTCACGTATTTATTTACACTTGGTGAAAAGAAGGAATAACTTGATCCCTTTTTAAAATTATTGGTTATATAAGTTACATGCGTTACTGATGCACAAAACTTTGTTTACTTTAAGCAATTTACAATGTCAATAATTTTCTTTTGGTGTGAAAAACTGCAAAAACTAAATAATGTTCAAATTTAAATTGAACAGCTGTGAAAACTTTTGAAAATATCATTGGAAAATGCATGTGAAAAGCAGCAACTCTGGCATCACATAATATTAAGTCTATGGGAGTTGCTTCCATGGGAATAAAGGCAACGATAATGTAATTGGGGCTTGAAATACAACAAAGTGACTGCTTTTGAATAGTATAGTTTGATAGTATAGTTTGAATAGTATAGTTTGATAGTATTTAATTTTACTAGTACAAACAACTTATTTGGTTTAAAAAATGGTAGTAATGAACAGAAAAATATTGTTCATTAGAAATTAATCTAAATAATTTTTATATACATTAAAATAAAGGAAAACATAGAATATTATGAAAACTTGTTATAAATTTGATAAGAAAATATACATAAATAACAATTCAGTATTTTCCAAATGAAACTTGGAAACTGAAGATGTTAGCTCAGTATAAAATAGATTTTATGAAAATAGTAATTAAATCTGAAAATTATAAATAAACTCTGGACTCATTTTGTATATATATCTGAATAAGTGACTACGTGTAGAATACCTAATAGTAACCAATAGTAATTGGTTTAAATTTAATCTAGCAATTTTTTAATTACAGACACAATTTGATAATTAGATTTAAATTTTTTTGTAAGAAAAAAAATGGTAAACTTTTAATGAATAGTTTAAAAATACAGCTGCAGGTGCTATGTCTGCTTTCTCAAAAAAGGATAGCAACTGACACTATAAAATGGTAACCAATAAATTAATAGTTTAAAGATTAAAATATATCAATGGAATCTGAAGTCAAATGGATTTGGATAAATAAAGAACATAATCATGAACTGAAGATTTCTGATTTTTGATAATAATTACTTTTGCTGATTTTGTTTATTCACCAAAACTTTATTTTATTCCTATGCTTAAAATCTGCCGGTGAAAATATACATCCTAACAGACTTAATTTTTATTGAACTTTATGGTGGAAATACTGAAAATAGTAAATCAAGTATTTTTTCTATTCATAGTTTAAGTAAAATAAAATTTTCTTGAAAAAATTTACAATTGGATTAAAGATAATTCTACCTGCCACCCATCAGGTAAAGGATCATGCCTAATTAAAAGTTTTACTTCAGATGCAGGTGTGCATAATGCAGAAACTGCTTTTGCATGTGTAGCAGTATGTAAGTCAACATCATTTACCTAGGAATATAAAACATAATTGAAATTTTCTGCAATTTCATTAAATACTAATATTTTAGTGTATATAATAAAGTATTGTATATAAGAAATGGTAACTTACTTTTAATATACGATCACCGACTCGTATTTTTTTTGTTCTAGCAGCTGTTCCATTTGGTGCAATCTAAAATCCAAAATTTAAATTTAATATGCATATAATACTTTCAATTTTATTTAACACCTGCAGTGAAGTGATTTATATAATTACAAAAGGAAAAAATTATAATAAACTTCATGTATAAAACCACATTTGTTATAAAATTAAAATAAGAAACAGATAAGCTTATATTTAATAAAAAAGTAACGAGGTTATAGGACATTAAAAAAACCCGTTTTACAATATAAAACGTGTACATTGTATTTCAATACATAGAGATCAATAAGCAAATTCATGGCAGTTTTAAATTTGTTTAATTTATTGAAACAGAATAATATTAGAGATTAGAATCATTGCAATAAGGAGTCATTAGCATAAAATGAAAAAAAACTTACACTATTTTATAAATTATATCTGCATAACATTATACATTTTATTAAATGTCTTTAAAAAAATCAGCATACATTTTGAATATTATAAAAATTTGTTCATATGTTTGCTAAGATTTATTAAATCAAAATTTTGAAATAATCTATGCAAATTGAAGTTTACAGAAATTGAATCACATAACTGTTTAAAATTGAGAAAATTATATGAGTTATATTGACATTTAATATTGCATTTTGATAAGCTTAAATATGGATATTCATTTCTTGAGACACTGCCTAAATTAAATTTTTTATTATAATTAATTTCATGTAAAACTTTGGATTTATATAGAAGTTCCCAAAAATTATATAATAAACTTAAGCAAATATTATAAGAGCATATTTGTCACATACTGTCTCTAGAATCTATGAAGCATTATGAAAATTGTAAAATAAGAATACAGGAATATATTTGATTCTTAACACAGACCTATTACAGAAACTATTAACTTGAAAAATGTATGATTTAAAAGGAGTTTAATTATTTTTTCATATAAAAAATTCAGTTAGGTCAGATTGGAAATGATCGTAGATATATTTATAAAGTGGTACACACATTTTTTTTACTATTTCAAGATGCCATAATCCGGTTGAGAAAAACAACTGCAATAAAAAATGTAACTTTGATGACATAATACAGACTGAAAGCTTCAATTAGAAAAAAATAAAAATAATTTCATATTCACAAGAGAAACTTGTTCTTTAAAACATAAGCACTTCTTAACATCTATTGTGCAAGGTTCTTTAAACACAATGAAAAAGCCTATGCAGTTAATCTTGTTCATAGTATTTCACAGAATGAAAACTCTGATAATTAGTTTCAAACACTAAACACATATATTGTATTATTTTCTCCAACAGCTTGCAGGATCATTGCTGACAAGAACAACTTCTCTAAAAATTTCTTTTATTAAAATAACTATGTGCTTGCAATAGTGAATGAATAGACTAATAATGAGTACTTAAGACTGAATGATAATTCTTTTTTATCAATGTTGATTAACATTTACACAACATGAATTGCAATCTTGTCTATTAGGAAATATTATTTCAGAGTAAAGAAGTATTTTCTTGTATGAGCATGACACTCTATTTCAGAGAACAAAAATATGTATAACTTTCATACTTTCCTTTTGCTAAACAGATTCCACATTCCTTGAGAAATGAGATTTTTATACATCATTACAATGATTACAAGATCTCTCCTCAATAAACTTAATCGCTCTTTCAGATAATTCTAAGATTGTACATAAATTTATCAGAAAGGCAACACATGTTTACAGGGTTATGATTTACATCAACTTATCTCAAGGGATCTTCAATTTCTTTATAACACATCACAAAATTAGTCAGAATATGTCAAATTTTTCTTATACACTGAGTACAAAAGTACTGTATGCAAGGAGAGTTCAGTAATTCACACTCACAAGCACAAGCGAAACATTTCATATATTTCTGCTTTGGAAGATTTATGGTTATATATATATATATATATATATATATATATATATATATATATATATATATATATATATATATAGCACTTGTGAAACACCTGTATATTTTAACAAAATCTTCAACAGTGCATATTGAATACTGATTCTTAAAACTGTCACTGATATCATTAAACAATATTTGGAGAGGCATTAAAAATTACATGCCATCTCTAGTTTTGAACTTTTTCAAAGTGAAAAGAACTTTAGTTTTTATTTCATCAATGGTAGCAAAAATTTCTTTAGTTAGATTAAAAACAATGTTTACCAAATCATCATTTGAAGAATTGGGCACATAATTTACAACGATGTTAGGAAGTTTGTATTTGAGAATAGATGATAATAAATCAGAATAATTTCTATTGGCTATCATCTGCAGCAAATAGGCAAAATTAACATTGTAGATGTTCAACAACATTGTAGAATCAACATCTGTAAAGGGAAGCTTGGGAATTTTCTTATGTCATTTAACATAAAGTGAAAAACTGCACAGTAGATTTTTTGTCTTCCGCAGTATAGCATTTACAAGAATTTTTGAGAATTTTCATAATGATAGTATGGAGGTTATATTTGAAAAAAAGCTGATTATTAGGTTAGAAAAATTATTGAAGACTTCTAATGCATAGATATATTAGGACTATAAATGCATTTTATTCACCAATTCCAAGACAAATGATCTTAAGGCATTTAATTTTTGTAAGACTCTTCTACAGAAATGAATTCATGTTACAACAGACTCCTTTAGTGTGTGTGTGTGTGTATATAATATATATATATATATATATATATATATATATATATATATATATATATATATATATATATATATATATATATATATATATATATTAGCCCATAACATTATACATATAAAATCAAAAATTTAAGTGCATTTCAAGTATTTCAAAGTGGCCCATATACACTGGCAATTTTATTTTTCAAAATAGAAGACTTCCTCTGAATATAAGTTTGGAATTCACTATTAACAAAGGATTTTGGAATTAATGCTAAATATATAAATTAACGATTTCTATACACTTCTGGAATATGTGATGAAATAGTTAGACTAGATGAAAAGAATATTAGTAAATGTAGGAAACAGTATAAAATAATGGATTTGGTTTCTTTCGAAAACTGAATAAAGGACTAAAAGAATATTTCAAAAACATTTCAACTTTTTAATTGACTAAATATTGTTAATCAGCAATTAGCAACTATGTTGATGTCAAAATTTATACCAAAATTTAAATAAACAAAGTATAAAAAGAAAATACTTTCAATTTTATTAAATTTAATTCATGTAATCTTATTTTAAATAAATTATTGTTTAACAAAACTGTTTTGAATGTTTGATTATGTTGAATCAAATTAAGAATATTATCTATGATTAAAAAAATCAGTCCATAGTGATAACATAGAGAGAAATAAATTATAAAATTTATTTTAGAAGATAAATAATACAAGATTTAGGAGCTGCATTGTGTAACAGCATGAGTAAGTCACAGACTAGGATACCTTGTGCTGCAGTAACAATTAAAGCAATGTACAAGCAATTGTATGCATTGTAAGAGAATTGTCCAAATGACATGTAGAAATTATAAGACAATTTTATGTCAAGAATATCCTTAAATGGATAATACTTCTGAAGGTTTGGTTTGTTTGTTGCTCAATGTTCATTTTTTGCACACAAGGGCTCATTAGACCAGGACTTTCAGTTTAAAGTGGATTCCGAACCACTACAAACATCCATGCTCAAGGTGGGATTTGAACCCACGAACTGTTGAACCGAAGGCAAGAGCGCTAACCATTCGGCAGCCAGCTCAGCTAATATGTCTGAAGGATCATAACACTTAATACAATTATTTTTAATTGGCATGGTATATGTAAAGTTGAACTCCTTTATAATTTTACTACACACATCAATGAATTTCTGATTTGCAATTGTATAGCAAATGAAAATAGCCTGGTTGTTCAAGCGTTTCCTCTTGAAAATGATTTTACAAAAGTTTTTGTCTAAGAAAGCTGACTCAACTCAACTGATACCTTGGTATAATGCTTACAGATGCAAAAGGTTGGAACCTTGATTCCACATGTGTGAACGAAGAGTAACTTTTTGGACTAAATTTCTTACATAGCACACATACAGGTAATACAGAAATTTTTCCAGGAATAAATAAATTGCAGATATTAAAAAAACTTTGAAATAGCAATGAGTTTCTAGACTATAATACTTCAGACAATAGCACATCACATTTTATGCAAGCATAAGATTTGTGAAGACTTGTATTTCACCAAATTTTTATTCACTTGTTTGAAAAAAGTACATTTACATGAGTAAAACTTAACTTAAAATATTTTTCTCCATTGTTTCCATATTAAGTATCATTGTTGGCCATATTATACTTTAAATTTAATATCAATTTTCATATTTAAACCAAAAAAATTTCTTATCTGGTTTACCTGCACTTGTTCAGCAATCACTAAAAGCAGAAATAATTACAAAGTTCATACTGAAATTATTTATAATGCTAAGAGTGATGTAAAAACGAAACTTGAATTTATGTGTTTCCCATTTCCAGTTATAGTGCAGAAAGCTTAAATTTTATTTAATTAATTTTTCTCATTTAAATTTCCTGGGATTTAAACCACTAACAGGATATTTTTCAGATATATTTATCTTCCTGGTATTACCATCAGCTAATAAACTAATTATTGAAAGTGGGCTGTGCTTAAGGTGTATATTTAAGTCAGCGACTAGAAGCAGGAATATTGAACAATGATGCTGAACATTTTGTTTCCATTAGAAGATGAATTACACCAGATAACTTAGCAGGGCACATGACTTGTTTAATATTGAATATTCATCATTGTAAATACTCATAATCATGTCGCATTGTAGAGATGTTATATATAAATGTTTATTGAAGTGTAATAAACCTCCAGTATCGTAAAAATTTCTAGTTGTTTTTCATCACTCATTTTAAGCAATCAAATTTCTGAAATTTTTAGATGTCTACAGCACTTTGTGCCTCTCTGCTAATTTTGGAACAAAAGAAAAATGTTAAATAACTAACATTTATTTGGTGTCCAATGTGGCGACACTTAATGTTGGTTATTTCACGTTGTAATGTTTATAGAAATCACAAACTAATATTAATTTTATAATAACAAATAATTTTCATAATTTAACACAAGCACATAATTTACTTTATTCCTTATTAATATTTTGTCTGTGCCTTGCTCTAAGTCAAATTTTGCATGTGAGGCCTAATATGACTATAACATAGTTTTAATATAATTTTTAACCACTATAAACATCTACAACCAATGTAAGAATCTACCCCACATATTGTTAAACTGAAGTCTGGAGCACTGAACATTCAGCTGAAAGTTTGACACCTTATTAATGAAAAGTTTGACAGTAAAAGAAAACAATAAACCGGGTTTTTTAAGTCTGGTTGCCCTTCAAAATGTCATTATTTTTTGCATTTATTTAAACCAACTGATTTAGTTCATCATATTAAAATTATGTGTGTGTGACATTTTATACTATTTACACTTGCGTCCATAAATTAAGGATAATGGAAGTTCAGACAAAGAAAGAGACAAAAGCAAATCAAATGCGACTTATTTGTAATGTCTATTTATTAAACAAAAGATAAAGAGCAAAAAAGATGCTATATGTCTGACATTGTTAAGAACTATTTTCTTGAAGGCAGAGCCACTGCATCTGCCGTTCGAATCTGTAAATTGTCTTACTCACTTGTCTTTGTATTAACCTTCTCGAAGCAGCACTTCTCGATTGCTCCTGTAATTTTCAGTCTAATTTTATGTTTGTATGTGTTGTTTTGTTTTATAATAAATATGAGAAAATGTATTTCTAGATTATTTGAGTTTTGAACCTGGGCACTAGATAATAGATTGCAAAAATCTTGATCGAAAGCATTTTCATTATTGGTTATATGATTTGTTTCAATTCTTGGTGCCGAAACCTGGGAATTTTATGTTATCGTTGGAATATATACACGAACCTTTCACGAATTCTGAATAACCTCAGAACAGTAAATTCCAGCTTTAAAGGTACTGCACATTCATATTATTTGAAATGGAAATTATTGATAAATTAAAATTAAAAAGAAAACTTGCTAGAATTACTTAGTTAATAACGAAAATTGATACATTTATGCAAAATCTTGATTTTGAAGATGAAATGCATCATAAGCAAATTTCAGAGTATTTATTAGCATTAGAAGAAAAACAACTTGAGCTAAAAAGTTTTAATGAAAAAATTGAAGAATTAATCAAATATGCTGCTGATTTTGAAACAGAAATCAAAGTTCCATGGAGTATGATGAAAACATAGGTGACTCCAAAATTAAAATTAGAGTTATACTAACCAAATTTAAAATTAAGGAATAAGTTTCAAATAATAATGTTAATGATTCAAGTAGTAACAGTAGTAAACATATTCCAATTTCTATTAATTTGCCTAAAATTAGCATTCCAACTTTTAATGGTGATTCTACTACATTTTTAGAATTTTTTAATAGTTTTTTTAGTGCTATAGATTCAAATGAATCATTAAATTATATTGATAAATTTATTCATTTAAAATCTTTTCTTTTTGGAGAAGCTTACAAAACGGTTGCAGGATTTGCCTTAACGGAAGAAAATTACAAATCGTGTTTAACTTTGTTAAAAGACAGATATGGAAAATCGGAACATTTAATTAGTTGTTTTGTAAACAAACTCTTAGAAATTGAGCCAGTTAAATCTTGTTCTAATATTCAAGGGCTGAGGCATTTGTATGATGAAAGCGAAATTAGCATAAGCATATATCTATATCTATCTATCTATCTATCTATCTATCTATCTATCTATATATATATATATATATATATATATATATATATATATATATATATATGTATATATATATATATATATATATATATATATATACAGGGTGGTGCAGAGAAAACGCATGTTTTTCGAACCGCTAGTACGCGGCGACGGGAGAGGGTAGTGAACTTGAACGAATGTTGGCAGACGGCCGATACAATGCCGTTTCAGTCGCTATGGAGCATTGGACCGTAGAGCATTGTGTGTTCGTTGTCGAGCAGTTTTTTAGAAACAATGACTCTGTAGTCACAGTGCAACATCTTTTCTGTCAATATTTTAGAGTTGGATGTCGAGGTGCAGTGCCTGATCAAAATACTGTACTCCGATGGGTTGCAGCGTTTAGAAGTACTGGTTCTGTGATGAAAAAGAAACCACCGGTCTTCCCCGTTCAGTTTGTACTCCGGAAAATGTAGACCAAGTCAGAATTGCAGTTGTTACTAGTCCTAGACGATCGACTAGATGACATGTTGTAGCGCTGGGTATGTCACGTCGTTCACTTCACCGCATCTTACATGATGATCTCATTTTCCATCCGTACAAAATAATGATCGTCCAGCAGCTTAATGAAAGGGATTTTGTACAGCGAAGAGAGTTTTGTCGCATAATGGATGAAATGTTTACGGAAGATCCAGATGCTACAGTCTTCATGAGTGATGAAGCACATTTTCATCTTGAAGGTTACGTCAATGTTCAAAACTGTTGGTATTGGGCATCGGATAACCCACAAGAATTACACCAAAGACCTCAGCACAGTTTAAAGGTAACAGTGTGGTGCTGTGTTTCAAAGTTGGGGATTGTTGGACCCTATTTTTTTGAAGAGGAAGGAATTGCAGTTACTGTTACATCAGCTCGCTACGTTGAAATGTTAAACAACTTCCTTCGTCCAGAACTTGAAAGCAGTCAAGTGAACATGAGAGACATTTGGTTTCAGCAGGATGGTGCAACAGTTCACACGGGGAGAGCATCCATGGCATTGGTTCCTGTCGATATGTGACTTCTTTTTTAGGGATATTTGAAATCAAAAGTGTACATCAACAAGCCTCGCACACTCGTTGACGTTAAAAATTCCATTCGTCCGGAAATTGAAGCCGTGCTGAATGAAATGTTGGAGAGAGCCGTCCGTAATTTTCAGAAGAGGATCCAAATTTGTATCCAGCAAGAAGGACGTCATCTCAAAGACATTATTTTCCGAACCTAAATATGGTATGTAATTTCAAAAACTGCATTAAAAAACCCTATCATATCATACTTGTTTTTATTATTTTCAACCCATTGTGTCCCAGTAATTCAATATTTAAAAACATGCATTTCCTCAGCACCACCCTGTACATATATATATTTATGAATCCTTCACCATACTTAACTCAGTTTTAAACAAGGATCATTCACAATCAATTTAAAATGATTATCATGTAAAATGCTTTGAGCTAACAACTTACACGGGATACAAATATGCCTGGCTGATTTTCACCAAAAGGAAAGCAGGACTGATCACAGCCTCCCATAATACTTAAGCCTAGTGATCCATTTGATCTGGTCAGAATTACTTCCTAAAATTAATAATTTTTGATATAAGTATTCAAGAAATTCTCATATTCAAATAAAAAACCAAAAGTTTTAAAACTGAATGATAATTTAAAATTAAAATTAATTCAGAGCATTTTTAAGTGCAAAAATGTGTTCATAAATGAATATCTACAATACAATATGTAATGGAAAAAATGCACAGGAATCATGCATATAGACACATTATTACTTAAGTATCAGTTTTAAGTGATCAGTGGAAATATATCCATTGAGTCGCAAGAAATTTCGAACTAACAGAATTACACAGTAATATCAGTATAAAACATAAATTGCAAATAAAAGAAATTTTGATTATTTTAATATAATAAGATTTTCTTGAATAATAATTACAAATTTGCATGCAGGTATTTAAAGATTATTTTGAGAACAAATTTCACTCTTATCTTACTTATCAAAAAAAAAAAGTATGAACAATAATAAAACTTATTATTCAATAAAAAAAATGAAAAACAAAAACTTTTTTCCCAAAAATAATAATAATTTATTCAGGGATCTCTTAGTATGCATTTCAAATAAACAATTTTTCTTTTAAAAGTCAAACATGTTTTTAAAATAAATTTGAATGACACAAAAATCCAACGATTAATGTCCTTTTATGAGAGTATCTCCAGCGAAATAGATGAGAAAAAGGAAATATTATGCTCTACATTCTAATATTTACTTATCAGAACAATGCTATAAATTTAGATTTAAGTTTTTAAAAAATAAAAAATATATATAATGTAAAAAATGTTTTCTTAATGTTTATAAAAATATTATCTATAGAAGTTGTAAGTATCATAACTGGAGAGAAAAAATATTAACCTATTATTGGAAACAGTACCTGAAAAAAATGGCAAATAGCTCACATTTCATAACTGTTATTCACACACCATTTAATATGAAAATATTAAGATTTATGTGAACCACATCATATAAAGGAAGAATACATTTTTAGAACAAATTTGAATTTTAGATTTTCATATAGCCTAATTTCTTTTTAGTATCAACACATAATACGAAAAAAAGGCATACAAAATTCTCTCAGAAAAAAAAAATTTTTAGCAACCTATTCCATTTAGCCATTTTCCATTTCTATTTAAGTAATAGTACGTCAACTATTACTTAAGAAATTTATGTGAAGTATTGTTAATGTTTGCTCATTTTACATTTATTATAATTTTAACAAATTGTGATTCTAAGTGTAAAATTCAAGTACAATAAAAATCTTACTTAAATTTAAGAACACCTTTTATCTGCTCTAGGCTCATGAAGACAAAGTGAATTGCATTATATTTATTTGATGTTATTGCATATTTTCAAAAAAAAAAAAAAAAAAAAAAAAAAAACCATCATATAATGTACATAAATATGGTATATATGCAATATTTTCATTACTTTCTTCAAAATTGAATTCAACTTCTTCAAATTTGCTGACTCAGTTTGCAATTTATATTGTGCACAAGTATGCTGTAAATAGATCTTGTTGAAAATAAAATTTCAATAGGAAACACATTGGAATAAATGAAAAACATCATTTGCTCACTGCTAATATGTAAGGATACATTAGACATTGCTAACATATACAGATGAAATAAATGAAATAATATTTCATGTAATTCAAAATACTATTACTTACCCTTTACATAGTAATTAATTTACATAAGTGTAAAAAAAAAGTTATAAGATGAGTTTTAAAGAGCAAATAATTATTTTAATATTTATACATACATTCATTTTGTAATTCGATTTCAAATAATTTAGCTAAAAGAAAAAGATCATAAAATGATTTGGAATATCAAGAAAATAATTATCTGGGGGAAATATTCACTTTTTTATATTTAATTAAAAAGTATAGAAACATAAAATAAATGTTTTTGCAGTCAACGTAATTGTAAATTTTTTTATTACACACAATACAATATTATTTACACATTCTATTCAAAGAAAACTAATCACCAATTGTTTCACATTAAGTTTAGTTTGTCAATTTATATTCACTTCAAATTCATTATAACTAATACAAACAAGATATATAATTTAAAGTGAAAGCTAAACCACTGTAAGCATCCTTGCCAAAGGTAGAAATCATACCCACTAACTACTGAATTAAATGCAGCAATACTGAACATTCAGCTGTGGAGCTTGCTCCTTTTTTTGGGGGGGGGAGGAAGAACAAATTTGATTATTTCGTTTAAAATCAAAAGGCACTAAATATTCTAGTGAGATAAAATTTTTATCAAATATAACTAACTTGCCTCACAGTGAATAATTCTGACTAAACAGTTTTGTTAATTAAGAGATTATTTAAATTTCCTAGCTTGTATTATGAATTTTTTTACTTATGCATGAATAACATTAAATGAACTGCATTGTTATATGACACTTACGTGTTAAAAAATTGTTGAGTTCACTCATAGTTACAAATTCAGTAATATACTTTAAAAATAAAAATTGGAAGATAAATTTCACATTTATATAATACAATAATTTTTATAAAGGATTTAATATTATAAAATTTAATTTGAGAAATTCTACAAGTTTCAAATAGTGTGTTATTCCCTTTTATAAATTACATATCTTGACTTCAACAATACACTATTTACTAATTACATATTAGTAGTTGCCAGCATGGGGAAAAATTATTAACTGCAATAGCAAATGAAAATTATTATATGTTGATATCATTTCTACTAAACTTATCATTAAAGTTGTTTTGCTGAAGATATTTTGTACGAGAGAAAGTTAGTTGATTGCAAAAATTAATTTAATAAGTAATTCGTAAAGTAATAAGTAATTTAATAAGCATGTAAATTGTTGATATATTTCTTAAATTTATTAGTATTACTTTTTATTTGTTAGAATTAAAAATATAAGTAAATATTCATATTAGAAAATTGAAGCTCATCTCTTCATTAAATAGAAAAGATTTTAACTTTTAAAATCACAAGAGATAATTATTTTTCTGGAATACAAATTATTACTTGGATGAGTAAACCCAAAAACGAAATTGTGAAGTCTAATTCTCTCAGTAGAATAAAAACAAAATGGGTTCCTAAATAGAACAGCAGGCAGTTTTTAGAGTGAATTTCTAGATTTATTTCAATCCGAAGTTCAGAAAATCGTTTAATTATTAATATTCTGATTTAGTCATTAATACATATTAATTTATTCTTTGCTTTGTATTTCTTTAAAGCTATTTCTTAATAATTTACTTCTCTGCACACTTCAAAAACTTTACCAGAAAAAAAAAATTGAAATTGATGAATGTTTTGCACAATAACCTAATTTATTGTTGACTATATATTTATCTTTGATTTTTCAATTGATCTTTTAGGATGATTTATCTCATTTGTCTATTATTAAAAAATTTATGTTTTTCATAAAAGTAAATACATTTATTTACAAGACTTCTAAGGAAATTCTATAGGTATAAAGAAAGAAGAAAATCTACTGTAAGATCTACAATATGTACTAATTTCATTTGTAAAAGACACTAATATTATTTGAAATAACTACAGATAAATTTCCATGAAATAAGTAATTTTTATAACTACTTTAATATCACTTACATGTCTCTATTAAATTTATAAAATAAAATTTCTTTACTTGGGTTAAGCTATTAACGATACTATTAATGTGATCAGTTTTATTGTTTAATTAATTGAGAAGAAAGGAGATTCATCATTGCGTAGCTCTCAGTCTGTTCTCTAGGCATATTTAAAAATTTTCATTTTTACTAGAGAATTGATTGAATAATCTAAGAATTTATGCAAAAGGAGATAATATTTATCTTACATTATTTAATTCATTTGGAAAGAATTTATGATGCATTACCTGGTTTCTATAAGGTTCAAAACAGATGCAAAAGGGATGTAAATATATTCTTCAAAATCAACAATGAATGAATGTAAGATCAATAATTACTGTGAGTTCTATAAAAACTATTTGTAAAATTTTTATGATATGGTAAAATTAACAACAAATTGTGAATGATTAAAGATTACTAAAATTACTGAATTATTGTAATGGATTTTAATTTTCGATATGAAAAACTAAACTTTGGGTTAAGTTTATGAACAAGGAATACTTATTTTGTGTCTAAGGAAATAGCATTTAAAAGTGAATGACAAAAGCAAAATTTAAAAATTTTTGAAATTGGAACAAGGTATAAATTATTGAAAAATGAATAAATTATGATATAAAAATGAGAAAATACTGCAAAATATTTAGAACAGTTAAATTATAAAATGGAGACAAAAATTCTATATTTTGATAAAAACATTTATAAACGTTAATAAAAAATTTAACAGCTTAGTTTTTATAATATGTTTTAAATATTTTGTAAAATATCCTAATTGTATTCAAATTTTATACAGAAATTAATGTATTTATTTGATTTCTATAAATCAAAATACTTTTATTGGAAACTTTAGCATAATTTTGTATGTCTCCTTAATTTTAAAAAGTAGAATTAATGAAAATAATTTCAAAAAAACATAATGGTATATTATATAACTGATTATAAATGCATTATTAAAATTGCATTCACCATAAGTACTTGAATTCCAATACTGAATTATTTTTAATCAAAAATACTAACATAAATGTAATGATATGTATAATTTTCGCTACTATATGAAGTTCACTTCATAGGTTTTGATATTTGCTCTTCAGTACAATTGTTATTATACAGTTATAATTCTGGGACAGAGACAATATATAATGTGTACATACAATCTCTAGACAAAGATTAGAAATAGTTACATAAGAGATTCATTGTTATATAAAAAAGTTCACTGAACCAAAACAAATTTATAGTATATATATATATAACAATAAACAAATATATTATTGGTAATAAACTACTTACTTCAGTAAGGGGTGACTTGGATGATAATGAATTATTAGTTGTTCGAGTAAGTGTAGTTTCAGAATATGATGATTTTGTAAGAGTTTCTGAAGTTTCACCTAGTAAATTCGTAAGAGGTGGAAGTTCAAGTGTTAATGGTGTATAGGGTCGTGGATTTTGTATTGTTATTTTAACAACAGGACCTTCATATTTATCTTTGGTATTAATTAAAGTTGTCTGGACAAGGGAATCTAAATTTGTAGGCTGCACAACATCTGGAATACTTTTACTAGAAGCACGAGATAAAGTCATTGGAGTTGAAGTCATTTCTGGTTCAAACAGAGAAAGTTTATTTTGTGGCTGAACAGTATTATGTGAAATAGTATTAACTTCTTTGGGATAAGCATGTGACTGAGACTCTCCATATTTTCCATCAAAAGTCTTATAGTTTATCAGAGAAGCATTATTACTATTTTCAGGAGATCCACATATTCTGAAGTTAGATGACTTTTCAGTTAGATTTGAAAATTTCTCATTCACTGGTACCTACATAAATTCGGAATTAGTAATCAGACATAAATTAAAAAGTCAATTACATTGTTAAGGAAAGACTTATTCGAAAATTCATTACAAGTTTTCCAATATTGAAAAAAAAGAATGCAAGTTGACATAATTGATTAGAAAATTTCCGTATCAGTTCTAATTAAACAAAATATAAATCACAAAGTTACAAAAAATGTAACTAAAGTAATATTTAAAATAAAATTAAATAATTTATTATTACATATTTAGTCTTACACTAAATTGAAGTACCTAGTTTGAAAGAAATGTAATATAATAACTGAAGAATTTGTAGATTCTCAAGAACTAAGTTTCAAGAATTTTAACGATCTTTCCAGGAGTGTAAACAAATTTTTTCAAGAGAAACCAATTTTCAAATATTTAATAAAAAATTATCATTTTACCAATTATTTTTTGTCAAACATGAATGTAATTAAACATATGCCACATTTTTTAATTATATTTTTAAATGACAGAAATACAGAGTTGTAAAAATTTATAAAAATACTTTAATGAAAATAAGAATTAAATTTAATCATTACTTCAAAAACCATTCAGTGAATTTACCACTACAACAGAGTTGATTTAATTTAAATAATCAAATTTAGATACATTACTGAATTTTGCATCGTATTCAATAATGGTTAATTTTCGAATTAAATTTCTTCATAAAATTTTGTCTACTAATTTATTGAGTACTTAAAAACATATAACACACTCTTTTCAAACAAAGATACTTAATCAAGAGAAAAAGAATGCAATAATTTAGAAATTTTCTATACTTAATGATTTTTTCTTTTTCACTATTTAATAAATATAAATTCCAAGCTTTTTCTGTTTATTTTTCAGCTTTTTTAAATATCAAAACTATATATATACTTACATCCTAGACTTATTTATTTACTTAATCATTCAACAGATTTTTACATTCCTTGTTTATTCATATACGTAAAGTATTGCTTTTACAAAGAGCTAAATTTTAAGCCTAAAGTCAAAGCCCTGAAGTTAGCCCAAAAAATTTGCTTTCAATTCATTATTAATACAGATTTGATTTGATTTGATTTTGTGAGGTTTACTGATGCAAGGTCCAATATTGGACATTTCTGCACCGTACAATATTTAAAACTGTAGATAAAAATTCTGTGTTAAAATACTAGTCAGATGTATACAATGAAATGTATTAAAAGTTCAAGAAAAGCATTTGTAAAAGATTATTTTGGCTAAAAATCTTAAATAGAATTCAAGAAACCTACTGCACATAAAAATGCAAACAAATTTCTATGTGGTTTAAACCCAAGTAAGTCTAATAAAATTAAATTTGTGGTATTAAAAAACACTATGCGTAAATCATTGAAATTAGGACAGACAATTAAAATGTGATGTACTGTATATGGTACATTACACATGCCACAAACTGGAGCACTACAAGACAAGAATAAGTGCTTGTGTGTAAATCTAGTATGTCCAATACGAAGCCGTGTGAGTTTTACATCTATTCTTTGCAAGGGAACAACTGGGAATGGAAGAATGTGGCAGGATATACTATATAATTTATTGTTCTTCTGCAAATCCCATGTTTTTTGCCAGTGGGAGGAAATGAAATCTTTGATAATTTGTTTAATGTCAAAAAATGTTAATGCTTTTTGCAAAATGTCAAAGGCATTTTTAGTAGCATTATCTGCAAGTTCATTCCCAGCTATGCCAACATGACTTGGAACCCAACAAAACAAGATGTCAAATACTTTATTCTTCAATATATTTAAAATATCCAATATTTCCACTATAATTGGATGACATTTATCTTTAAAATTGTCTAATTGCATGAGCACACTCATGCTATCTGTATTTTCGACAAGAGCTGGATTGTATTATTTCTAGAGCATGTTTAATAGCAACAGCTTCAGCTTCAGAATATGATGCATGCAGTTTATAGCTGTAAACTGTATTTCCAACAACAATACCACAACCAACATGACCACTTGATTTTGAACCATCTGTATATACAGAGACAAGAAATTTGGAGATCGTCAACATATAATATTCCATGGACAGATGGTTGCAATACATGAAGAATGTTGCTGATGCAAATATTAAAAACAGTAACACTTAATACACTTCCCTGAGGAAGCCCCTTACATTGGATAAATGGATTAGATAAAACAGATCCTATACGGACATTAAAAATGCGAGAACTTAAAAAACTCTGGATAAAAATAGGTAAATTTCCTCTGAAATTAAAATTATACAAAGTTCGAAGAATTCCATAACGCCATGTCTTATCATAAGCTTTTTCTATGTCAAAAAATATAGACACCAAATGATGTCTCCGTACAAAAGCATTTCTAATTTGTTTTTCTAGGTATGCAATATTGTCCAGAGTAGATCGACCTTTCCGGAATCCACTTTGATAAAGGGATATGTACTGATTGTCTTCAAGTACATAAACAAGACGGGCATTGACCATACGCTCCAAAGTTTTAGCAAGGCAACTTGTGAGAGCAATTGGACGATAGTTTTGAGGATTAGTTGGATCTTTCCCAGGTTTAAGAATTGGAATAATAATTGCTTTGCTCCAGAGACTGGGATAGACATGTTCATTCCATATTCTATTGAATAGAAAAAGAATGTTTATTAAAGATTCATGATTAAGATGACAAAGCATTTAATATGAGATACCATCTGGTCCCAGACTAGTATTTTTAGTTTGGGACAGGGCTCTCTGCAGTTCCACCAAAGAGAAATTGCAATTATATGGATGTATGGCTTTTTCATGAAACTTTATAGGTTTCTTTTCAGCTTGTTCTTTGGTTCTGAGAAATTTAGGATCATAAGAGGCTGGACTAGATACCCTTGCAAAAGTTTCACCCAAAACATTGGCAATATCATATTGACAAGAAATTGTGTCAGCTCCTGTGTGTAGTATTGGGATAGAGAAATCCCGATATAAACCACTGGAAGCTTTGACTTTCTTCCACAACTCTTTACTGGAAGTTGATGATGTGATGGAGAAAACATATCTTATCCAAGATTCTTTTTGACTATTTCTCCGTACTCGGCGAGCAAAAGCTTTAGCTTTTTTGAAAGCCATGAGGTTTTCCATGGTAGGGCACCTGCGAAAAACAATCCACAACTTTTTTTGTTTTTTGTATGACACTTGGCACTCATGGTTCCACCATGGTTTATGACATTTGCGTGGAATTGGGGAGCACTTGGGAATTGTGTTTTTGGCAGCATCTAGAAGTATATCAGTTACTTTTTGCACAGCATCATTGACATTATCACTTCTAACCATGCTGTCAGTAATCACAGCTAATTGAGTGTAGAGAGACCAGTCTGCATGATGATAAGAATAAGAGGAAAGGAAGACTTGTGGTCTGCTTATACCAGTTTGATTTATAATTAAAGGAAAATGACCACTGTTATATAGGTCCTTATCGACATTAAGATTTAACGAAGGTAGAATTGATGGAGAGCAAATAGCTAAATCTAATGAGTGAAAAGTTCTTGATGGCTGATGGAAATAGGTTATTTCCATGGAATTTAGAAGGCAGATATTGTTATTTGAAATGAACTGTTCAATTGTCTTGCCCCGAGGATTCATATTATCACTACCCCATAAGATGTTATTGAAGTCACCAAGTAAAATAAAGGGTGTAGGTAGTTGGTCCAGCAAACTGTTTAAATCGCTTTCATGGATGATTGCATGGGGAGGTAAGTAAAGGCTACAAATAGTAATGAGAGATGTGTGGTGAATGAATGTGCAGTATTCGATTCGCACTACAGAACCGCATGTGCGTGACTCTCCTTCTAGAACGAACTTTTCCTTCCGCACATGATTCCTGTGCTTATTATAATTTTATGTAAATATTTATTGTCACCAACCAATCAGAAGATATTTTTACCTGTATATATAGCCTGTTGGTTTTCACTCGCCAGACAGGCAGAGTGAGATGGCAAGTGTGTTGCTTGCCTGATTTTAGTTTGCAATAAAAGCCTATTGATTTTAATTATCCTGTATTTACTTGAGCACGCTAGATATTCACTTCAATGGTGACACGGACGTGGAAAAATGACGCGCAGGTGAAAATCTTATTTCAATATACCTTTTTGTACGAATTTTTTCGTTAAAATTTCTTTTCCGTTGATTACCACTATTTTCTTATTAACTTGTATAAGTATTTTTCATATTACTTAGTTTTTCTGCTTTTTACATTTTTTGTCCATTGCTATTACTTGTTTTGTTACATTATGACTGCTCAGGAAAAGTCAGCAATTTCTGTTACGGATGGAAATTTTCCACAGCCGGAACTTTCCCGTATTGCTATTCGTCCACCGCCATTTTGGAAACAAAATCCCGAGTTGTGGTTTTGTCAACTGGAATCTTCATTTACCATATCTGGTATTACAGCCAATGTCACTAAATTTCTAAGTGTTGTTTCTGCTTTAGACTCAGACGTTCTCCAAAGTGTGGCG
This sequence comes from Latrodectus hesperus, assembly GCA_037975125.1. Taxonomy (NCBI): domain Eukaryota; kingdom Metazoa; phylum Arthropoda; class Arachnida; order Araneae; family Theridiidae; genus Latrodectus; species Latrodectus hesperus. The sequence continues at coordinate 10,647,480 of CM075854.1, read as the reverse complement.
GACATAATTAAAACCCCACCTTCAGAGCAATCTTATGCTATTCTTAAAAACTCGATTTTCTTAAAAATTCGATTTTCTTAAAAATACTCGATTTTCTTAAAAATAATTCTTTGAAAATTAAATCTTTTCCTTTATCTTCAAACTCTACTTCTCTTTTTTGTGATGTGTCGACCAGTGTTGTTCGACCTATCGTTCCATTTAGTTTCACTCGAAAAGTTTTCGATATGATGCATGGTCTGTCCCATCCGGGAGTGCGTGCCACGACCAAGCTTATTACTTCTAAGTTTCTCTGGCCAACTGTCAAGACAGACTGCAAAGAATGGGTGAGAGCATGCTTACCATGCCAAAAATCTAAAATTCATCGCCATACTCATTCTCCCATTGGTGATTATCCGTTACCAAGTGACCGCTTTCGTGTTGTACATATCGACATTGTGGGGCCACTTCCGCCATCTCAGGGCTATCGTTACTGTTTAACTTGCATCGACAGATTCTCTCGATGGCCGGAAGCTTACCCTATTGACAACATTTCTGCTGAATCAGTCGCAGAAGCTTTCTATTCAGGTTGGGTATCTCGATTTGGAGCCCCTAAAATCTTGATAACAGATCAAGGCAGGCAGTTCGAAAGTGAACTTTTTCATTCTTTTTCTAAATTATTAGGAGCTGAAAAGCTGAGGACTACTGCCTACAACCCTGCTTCGAATGGCATGGTTGAACGACTGCACCACCAATTGAAGACTGCAATTAAGTGTACAGATCCTGCAAATTGGGTAAAAGTGCTCCCATCGATACTTCTCGGAATCCGCTGGGCAGTGAAGGAAGATCTTGGCACATCGGCAGCAGAACTGGTCTACGGCTTGACACTCCGTTTGCCAGGAGAATTCGTCCGGGATACAACCAGCCGTTCCACACTGCCTGTTCCCGACTTTCTTGCTAAGCTTCGGAACCACGTCCGATTGTTACGTCCAGTACCTGCTTCGAGGCATTCATCAGCAACTACTTTTATCCACAAAGACCTCAACACTACATCACACGTCTTTGTCTGACAGGATACTGTACGCCGACCTTTGGAGCAGCCGTATGATGGTCCCTTTCTTGTCGTTCACAGAACTCCTAAGTTTTTTACATTAATGATCAAAGGAAAGAAATCTTCAATTTCTATCGATCGTCTGAAGCCAGCACATACCTTGATCAATCACTCTGCACCAACACCATCTTCAAACATTCGTCCAGTTCCGTGCACGGCCGACAACCTCACCACCACGACTCGCTCTGGACGGCGAGTCCGGTTCCGGTTCCCGTTGCCATCCCTGCAGCAACTGGACTGACAGGGGAGTACTGTGGTGAACGAATGTGCAGTATTCGATTCGCACTACAGAACCACATGTGCGTGACTCTCCTTCTAGAACGAACTTTTCTTTCCGCACATGATTCCTGTGCTTATTATAATTTTATGTAAATATTTATTGTCACCAACCAATCAGAAGATATTTTTACCTGTATATATAGCCTGTTGGTTTTCACTCGCCAGACAGGCAGAGTGAGATGGCAAGTGTGTTGCTTGTCTGATTTTAGTTCGCAATAAAAGCCTATTGATTTTAATTATCCTGTATTTACTTGAGCACGCTAGTTATTCACTTCAGATGTGTGTATGCGTACTGCAACAGCCTGTAATGAAGTGCTAAGGGATTGTATAGTGCTAGGAATATTACAAGACACAAGAATGCATACACCTCCAGAAACTGAATCCTGATTAATATCTTTCCTCACACAATTATATCCATGCAATTTTAAACTGTACTGAGGTTTCAAGAATGTTTCTTGGATGGCAAAACAGACTGGATTATGCAGGTTTATAATTATTTTTATATCTTCTATATGAGTGCGAAAACCTCTACAATTCCAAGAAACGAAGGTTCCCATTAAGCTAAGTTGAATGCTCCGGCATTGGAGCAAACCATCTGGGATTCAGATGAATCTCCACTTAGGAGTGTTTCATCATCTGATGGGTCTATGTTCTTTATACCTGTCTTAGAGGCAGTTGAGCGCTTCTTTTTACTCTTGAAATGTGATTTATGGAGACCTTCTTTTGCATTCTTTAATTTTAGGGATCTTTGAGACTTAGATTTTGCAAAAGACAGTGGAGGAATTCCTTTAAGAATAGATGGGACATTTATACTAGGAATATTTGAGGATAAGTTTGGAAAGTTTAAGAAATCTGTTTGAGTACTGCAAGATTTCATGACTTTTTTAATTGCTTGTGAATAGCTAATACCTTGATTAGGGGTACGAGATGATACTATATGCCTGGCTTCAGGGTAAGATAAGTTTTGTTTGATTTTCACAGTAATAATTTCTTTTTCTAATATCCAGGTTGGGCAAGACCGGGAGTACGATGGATGTTCACCACTGCAGTTTACACATTTTTCTTGTAATTGACATTCACTACTATCATGTCCAACAGATGCACATCGAGCACAAGTCAAATGTCCCCTACAAGTAGTTTTTGCATGACCGAAACGCTGACACTTAAAGCATCGTTATGGATTTGGAATACAGGGGCGAACACTACAATTTAGGTAACCAGCTTTAATAGATTGAGGTAGTATAGGAGTAGCAAATGTGAGTATAAGGTGCTTAGTTCTTATAATTTTGCCCTCTCTCCTGATTGTAATACGCTGCACATGTTGTACTTTTTGGTCAACGAGATTATTCAAAATTTCCTCCTCTGAAACATTAAATAGATCATTTGCTGAAATTACTCCCCGTGTAGAATTTAACCTACTATGAGGAGATACTATAACATCTATATTACCAAGGCATTTTACTTTTAGGGTGGTTTGGCCTGTTCAATTGATAAGACTTCAACTAAGAGATCACCAGATTACATCTTGCGAACATTTTTGACATTTCCAACTGTACCAATAAGACTCTTATTAATTAAGAAAGGAGAAACATTATTGAAATTGCCCTCAGTCCTTTTAATAATAAAATATCTCTGATCCTGTATCATTTGTTGCTCCATAGGGAGTAAAGAATTAGAAGTACATTCCATAGAAATAGGTTAATTACTTCAAGGCCCGACTGCACCACCCACCACCGAGCCCAACAAGGGGATGCAGTATAACTGCATCAGTGCTAGCCAGACCTTATACACTTTCAATATATCTCTGACGTGGCCTCCACCCTTATCGAGTCACACAGCAGATATATGATTGCTTGATGCATGGAAGCCGATTGGTATGCTGAGGACCACAACACGCCTCCCGTTTACCTGAAGCAAAGGCCAAAGTAATGTGTTGGTCTATGAGAGCCTCAATCACCAGGATCCTCCTTTCCAGGGACACGGGTATCCACGCACGGCAAACACGGGGGTGATTTAGTCTCCAAGAGAAGCTAATAGTAACAGGGCAACAATAGCTACTCAAGGGGAGCTCTCAACCTCTTACAAGACAACCACAATGAGGGAGAAGAGGAAGAAAAAGCAGAAGAGGAGAGGAGAAAATAAAGAGAAGAAAAAGATCACTAGGGTACCTCGGGATTGTGACACCCGTGTTTACCTAAAGAAGGTAAGCCCCCTGAGAGGTTATTAATACAGAATAATAATTGTTGCTTCACTGAGGCACCAGTACAACATATATTTAATTTTGAAATTATTGTTAATTAGTCAGTTCTTACAGCCTAGCAGACACTATTTTAAAATTTCTAGCTTATTTGTATCATCTTCTAAACGTTTTTATTTGAATTTCATTTTTTGAATTTCTTCAAGAACTTTTCACTTTTCCACTGTTATCGTTTTTACTGTTTTAGTCAATCTAACTTATATTTTTGCCTGCTCTAGCAGAAAAACTGCACAAGTCTCTGATAATTATTACATCGATGGGAATTCATGTATTTTGAATGTGATCATTAATGATGCCCTTAGCCACAATTGATTAAATGATTAAATTTTGTGACATCAAGTTTTGTTCACAAACTACTCACATTCAACAGATACTTAAATGTGATAAAATAATGACAAATTAACCACTTCCTATAAGTGACTACTAATTTGACTATTTAAGAGTAAGTTAAAATAAAAAAAATCAATTTTATCTGTAATGGCATTAATAATTATCAATAAAATTTTCTAGACTCATACTTTTCACAGTTTAAGGATCTTAACATGAAACATTTTGTACCATAGAATATTGCAAAAGACACTCTTTTACTAACTTCTTTGTCTTAGATACTAAAAATTATTTACAATTTAATAAAAAATTCAAATTTTCTGTTTTTTTCATTTTAAGTTTTACTTATATAATTCTCTGATGATCTTCTTGGCAGCAAATTCAACACCTAATTGACTTGTATATTTTTTATTGTCTTTATTTTTTATGTCAATAATAAATTTAAGTAAAGAAAGAGAGCAAATATATCTTCAGAAACTTCACTATTATTTTTTCAATAATGCATAAAAAGCTCCAATAATAAATGATTATATTTGCTTATAAGTTTCATAAAATGTTACACATGGAAAATTTCAGTACTAGGATCTGGAAATTTTTGTTTTGGAAAAAAGAAATATATTTTTTAAGATGTGGAAATTTCAAACAATCTATTGAAAATACTCATATTCTCTAAACAGTGATGTTTAGAAAATTTTAAGTCTAGTCTTAAACTAACAAAGTCATCTGTATGAGCAGGTGAGTCCTCGAACAGTCTATAATTAGCACTTGTTAACTGAATTAAAGGAAATGGGGTATATCCTTGATGTCAAGCATTGCATAAAATAAGTTGACTGCAGCTGCTAACATTATTGTTTAAATGTTGTTCCTTTAAAAAATATCTGCAACTTTTGTGAAAACGACCAATTGACATTTGAACCATCCACTGACAGTTGGAGCAATCGACTGTTCCAAATTTCAAACCTTTTCCCTTTAATTTTTGAAACAAAATATTTCCACTTGAGTGATATAGGAAATTTCCACTTGAGTGAAATAGGTGATGAATAATACCCTATTTTACCAGTATCACTGACCCAAATTCTTAAAAGTTAATCTAATAGTTTTGACAGTAGATGAAAATTCAAAGCCAATCAAAGAGAAGTACATAATTTCCATCATTCTAAATTTTTCTGTTAAAAAGTTAGTATATTTTTGGCAGACGCAACTAGCTCTAATAAATACATGTTTTTTCTTTTTCCTGAGATCTGAGAGTGAATTCTCCTGTTTAAAATGAACTTTTCTGCAAATTAGATCATGGGGATGAGTTACATCATGCAAAACTCAGACTTTGTATTGCTTTTCCTTAGTCTATTGATAATTGAACAGACCTTTTCAAGAAAGCAAATTAAATTGTTTCAATTTGTATTTAATTTAATTGGTAAACATTCTAATTCATTCTGTTTCACCGAAGAATATACTCTTCATCTAGGTAGTTACGAAAAATTTAATTTAACTCAAATAGTTTTGATTAAAATATTAAATAAATTTTTTAAAGTATTAAAAAAGTTATAGTAAACGGAAAAGGAATCATTAAATCATACCACTCATTGTAGCATGGCAATCTTATATACATATAACTTTTCAATTTCCAACATATTATACTTGGTTCTGACTGAAATGGATCTTAATTTTAGTCAATAGTTAGGAATATAAAAACAATTCCATACTGAGTGTACTTGAATTTAGTCAATAAACTTCTAGTTTATGAAGATAGTTGAAGGATTTTGTGATTGTTTTTCATTGTAATTTCTTACCTCATTTTCCATATAGCTGGATATAGATCTGATATGATTAAAAATATTCTGAAACAGTGGGTTACATTTATGTTACATTTATTTTATCAAAAATAATCATTCTGTGATATTTTGATTTTGTCAGTCTTTCTTCCACTGACATTCAGCCTTGACTTACATTTTTTATACAATACACTAAAAATACAGAATTCCTAGTATGAGTAAACTTGTTGGATTTTGATGATTCAGATTTTAACATACACACATCTGGTTCTTTTGATAATTTCTCTAACAGTATTTTCACAACTAATCAAGGAGTAAATTTCCTTATAATCAAAAATAAGATATTTTTTACTATAAGATAAACTTTGTAGACTAATTATAATCATCTTTTCTATTCCACCATCATTTTAAAATATTTACATGCTTTTAGAAGATGCAATAAAATGACAGCAAGTTTATATACAGCTAAAAATTTTCTTTTCTACTCAACTAAAACTACCACAGAATACTTCTTTTGAGTAATTCATGTAACATACTCTTGAGAATTATTGCAAATAGATTACAACCTAATGCAGAAAAAATAATTGGTGATTATGAGTGTGGGGGTCAGCACTGGTGGGTCCCTACCAGCCAGATTTTTAGTATTAGAAATGCTGTAGAGAAGTTTTATGAACAAAACATGAAGTTATACCACCTTTTTATTGCTTTTAATCAAGCATACAACAGTGTAAATAGAAAGAAATCGTATCATCATGAATGAATGAATTTAGAATACCATGAAACTTAATAAGGCTTGTTAAAAGGACTATGTCAATTACAGAGGCTAAGGTTAAAGTGTAGAAAAAACTTTCAAGAAATTTTAAAATCAATACAGAATTAAGAGAAGGAGATGTAATGTCTAAAACACTTTTTATCTTCTGTTTGGAATTCATCATAAGAATATTGAACTCTAATTGAGGAGGAATATCAATAAACAAATCTTTTCATATTTTTGCTTTCATAAATGATTTGAACTTGCTGTCTAGAACTGAAAAATATTTAATTGAAAATGATAAAGACCTAGAAAAGGAGGCAAAGAGTGAGATTTCAAGTTAACACAGAAAACTGGTATGGATGGAGGATATGGTTCAGACACCAGTGTAGAAAATACTGAGTTTGGTTTTGAAAGTATAACTGAATTTAAATATCTTTATTCAATTATCACAAAAAAGAGAAATAAACCCTAAGATAAAATTATACTTAGACCTATTGTAACTTATGCAGCAGAAACTTGGGCCTACTCAGAGAGAAGAAAATCACTAATTGCCTTTGAAAGAAAAATTTTAAGGAAAATATATGGATAAATTAGGGACAGTTATGTGGAGGATTAGGAGTAATTTATAAAGCTTTATAAAGAAAAAGATGTAGTTAATATAATGAAAACAAAAAGAATACAATTAATGAAAGAAATAACACTTATTTAAACAAATAACAAATAAACAGAAAATTTACCAATTCAAGAAGAATTCTCAAAATGATAATATAGTTTTTATTTATAAACTCATTAAGAAGCAAAATATGAAAATGCAGCTAAATAACTAAACAAATACCATCAGCTAAATAACTAAACAAATACCATCTTTACTGCTGGTTTTTCCCTTATTACTGTAAATTTTATATTGTTTCCAGCATTCTTTAAAATTTGAACAGCAGTATAATGATCAACATCCAACAGTGGAATTTCATTAACCTAAATATGTAAAAATAGAAACAATAAACAATTTTAAATTTCAGTAAAGAAACACTTTTATATTTAAGTTTACAGCATAAAAAGAAAGTGGAAGAATACACAAACTATTTTTGAAATTTTAAATTCTTCTTCATTAATTAAGGTAATATAAATGGTTTCAAAATCGAATATAACAAAAAATTTCAGACAGTGAAGTTAATTAATCCCATACTTTAAAAAAATCACAAATAAAAGAATAAATTCATAGAAATTACTTGAGCTTTATAGAATTTACTGATTTTTCAATATATTTACTTAAAATGTTTCAAGAAGTTCAATATTATTAAAAGTGTAACAAAATTATAAAAGTAAGTTATGATTTAAAATAAATGAAAGTTGTGCAAAAAACCTTGAGATAACAAATATATTTTTATGAAGTGTTTTCCTTTCTATAAATAAAAAATAAAAATAAAGCCAATTTAAAAAACTTAAAAATGAGGAATATTTTAGAAAACTAGAATAATTTTGGTAGCCTATATGAAGAGGGCAAAAGATGAGATGTTAACTGTTCTTGAAAGAGAGAAGATTAATGATTTTTTTTTATTTCTACAAAAATGAAACTACTTTTTCTATAAAAGCAGGATGATCAAAGACTTGTAAAAAATGCTTTAAAATTGAAAAACAACTATAGTAAAAAGTAAATTAAAATAAAAGAGAACATTGTTTTTAGACAAAGAAAAAAGTTTGAAGATTTACATTCTTTGAGCAGTACTCAAAAAGAATGATTATTCAGTCAGATACCTAAATTTTTGTCAACGAACAATTTACAACACAATAAAAAAGTCAATAAGTTACATTCATACAAACTGGCGAAGCTTTAACAGTTGCAAAGGCACAAAACAGTTGAGTGCTTTCTTTAAGGCATCCATATCTTGAATTGTATCTATTGTGGGTTGAATATAGTATCGATTTCATATAAAATGAATTTATAAGTTTACCAAAAAGGTTCTTAGAAGTCAGCTTTTACCAAATGATTTTTCATGAAGAGAAATAAGAATTATCAATAAGTCGAAGCATGTATCCATTTGTGTGAGTAAGGATACATTTAACTTACAAACATTTTACTGTTCTGAAACACAATTTCATGATTATAGCTGATGTTACTCTTAAATTTATAGTGATATAAAGAATTCTAGGTTACTGACAATAAAATAAAATTTGAAGACCATATAAAAATTAATTAAAATTGCATTCATAAATCTTAAATGTTATAAATGAATACAGAATGAAAGGAGTAAAAAATTTAGCTAAATAATTACCTTTAAAATTTTATCGTCTATTTTTAAGCCTGCTTGATCTGATGGTCCACCTTTAGTAATTTTTGACAGAAATATTCCCTTCAGAAAATAAAAATCATTAAAACATATTCAAATAAAATCTTAAGACAAAAATTATTAGATGCCATTTTCAATACTTATATTATTAAGTAATACAATTACATTAATAATTTCACTCTAAGCAAATTGTTATTTTTTATTCAGAAATAAATGTAAGAAATTTAAAGATTCAAAAACAAAATAGAATATGGAATATATATGAATCTGTGTTTTGCTCAATTTCAATTTTTAATTCATTTAGGTTCACAGCACATTTACTGCACATACAATTCTTACTTATTATTTTTGGAAAATTATGCTATCTTTCTTATTTGAAAATTCCAATTTATTGTTTCATATAAGTTATTCAAATACAATCTGGCGCTAAGATTAGATTCCAGTATTGAATAAATTACATGGAAATAAAAGAACTGCCATTACTATTCAAAGCAAAATTCTAATTAAGACAGCTTTAAAGGTAAAATACAATAATTTGAATAGAAATTATAATTGAAGGTAAAATTTACTCAATACTGTTAAAGAATTTTAATGATTCACAATGAATTTTAATACACAAATTTTGCAATGAATTTAAAATAAGCTTAAAATATTAGTAGGTGATTATGAGTAATGTTGCATTTTTTGCGTTATACCTAATACTACCTAATAATAACAACCATCTTCATTTATAAAATAACATAGGAAATCACAAAAAATATTTTTAAATTATTTTCACTGTAACAAGATTCAATTTTAATGGAATTCATCCCAATGAATATTATAAACATAATTTTGGAAAGCATTTAAGTATCATAAATAGAAAAACAGGAAATAATCCACAATGTATATAGTTAGAATGAACCACACAATAATGACTACATTTATAGTTAGTTATTCAATGATTTCTTTAGATACATACTTTGAAAAAACTTAAAAATAAACATTTTTAAGAACAAATAAAGCTATTGATTGATTGGTTGGATAGATGGGTTTTCTGGTGCAAGGTCCATAAAGGACAAGAAGCGACAATAAAGCCATTGAAAAGAACTCTTGCGAATAATAAAATATTATCTTTTCATAAATGCAGGCCATATATTGAAGCTTTTCTAAGAAAAATGTATTATCATTTAAGAAAAATTTCGTCATCAAGGGAACACAAACACACAAAGATTATAGTCATCATAATTGACAAAATAATATTATACTAAAGAAAAGAACAACTCTTGTATACTCCTAAATATAAAAGTTAAATGGTAGAGATGATAATTCGTTTTCCTGATTAAATATTTTGAAAAGGTGGAAGAAATAGTTTCTGGGACTCTTAGTTAAATATTTTTAGCAGTGAATATTTATTTAAAGGTTTTTTTTGACAGAAGCTTTTTAAAATAAGAAGACTTTGTATCAATGAAAATTATGCAATTACTTCCAGTATATAATAACAAAATCTTTGTATATGCTCTTTAAACAATAACTTACTTGAATATTTGTTTTGTGAATTATAATCCAAAATGATTTAAGTGACTTTATTTAACTGCCAAATACTTAAATTATGCCGCAAATATTTAAATCTAACTGCTTAAAATAACTAACTTAAAATATTTAAACAAGAATAAGTAGATTTATTCATACTAAAGCATAGATTTTTTGAAAAATGTTGAGCAAGTAATACCATAGTTCACAGGACAATTCATATGAAATAAATTAACAAATTTTCTATGATCCTCACAATATATACCACTCTCTTATGAATTTCTTTTTCTGAAAAAGGCTTATGAACTTTTTTAGTTTTTTGTGTAATAACAGAAAGTGTTCACTTTGCAATTGCTTTTAACATTTTAAACCGATTAGCTTGAAACGTTAGTCTATAGAGGTATATAACCACTTTAAAAATTTAGCCAGATTACATTACCTTAAGTTGCTTAAAATTCAAAAATAGTAGCTGCAGAAATTTGATTTGAAATATTCTTACAAAATAATTCGAAATTAGGTACATAATCTTAAATGGAAAGAAACTTCATTCTTATATTAATTTTAAGCACTAAAATAAATCTTAGGCATATATGTGGGTGTGTGCACGCACGCATGCACACACACACACACACACACACACACACACACACACACCACATATATGTATACACGCATATAATGCATACATATATATACAAAATATAATGTATACATATATATACAAAACATAAAATGTATGTATACATAATAACATATATATGTACACTAATACTTTAAGGGATGATCCATTTTCACTGCAAGCTCTTTTTTTAACACTTTTTTTACAATAGTAATGACAGAAGTCTTATTAATGTTTTTACTAAAATTAATTATTTCTTGTTTGATTTTTTATGATTCAGCTAATTCTTTAATATTCCTTTTTGCACACTGTTGTTGATAGTACACAAGATTAGATATTATAATAAAACATTAACATTGTCATTTTCATGAATTATCCAGATTTTAATAATTATATTTCCTTTTTATTCTTTATTCTCATTTTCATTATTTATTTTTTAACATTACAAAAATATTCTGCTCATTTACTTTTAATTGTAATTTCATTCATACAATGCATACTTCAAAATTTTAGTAATAATCTTCTAGTTTAATCTTTAGTAAAAATGTTTAGTCTAATCTTTCAGTACATACTGTACTCATTCCATGTCTTCTATTTTTATCTATAATCTTTTCTTGTAAATAATTTTATTTCTTTTTCAAGCATTTTATACAACTATATATTGTTAATTATTATACTTAGTTTCTTTTGAGAAACTTTTGTTTTATATATTTTTCGATAAATTTATGTTAATTTTTTCATTAGTTAGAAAGCATAAGGAATAATTTATCGGCATATTATTCATTCTTCAGAATCTTTACACAAAGGAATATAAAACATCTTCACTTGACTTTTGTTTCTCTAATGAAAAGGCACAATTTTTTAAACTAATATTTTTCCAACTTTACATTTTTTAATTTTTATACTTATTTATTTCTATTATATTCCCTTAACTTTTCCCCTTTTGTTTAAAATGATTCATCTTCTTATTGCATTTTTTCTAATTTTACGAAACTTTTCTGGTTTGCACAATTCTAGTATTTTCATTTCTTTTTAAAAAATTCTAAAAGAATTTATATCATTTAATATATAATTATTATTATATCAATAAATATATTATAAAATATTTTCAGTTAAAATATATTAAATATTGAAATCAGTACTCTCTACACAATCATTCTTATGTATTTCTGATCTGTGGTGTATTAGGGAAAACAAAAACAACAGGTTTTCAAAAATCATAAAAATTGTAATAATCATTATTTTTTTAAAAAAAGTGTTAGAATATAGAAAGAAAAGAGGATTTGATCAGATATCTATTTTTCTCTTATTTCAGTTGTTAGGCATAAATCACAATTTTAAAAGAAGGAAAGAACCACAAGCCCGTTCTTACAGCAAGCAAAACAGAGTTACGGAACAATGTTCATTTGGGAGTAAACAATTTTACAGTGTGTTCAAATCTATGGTTCAAATTAATTATAAGTAAAAAAATATGAATTTAAAGACCAGTTATGCTTTAAGTTAGCCATTCTGATACAAGTTTCATTAGTTTCAATACAGTTTATATTTGCACTTATTCTCAAATCAGTCCCGCGTAAATATTCAATAAACACCGAGAATAAGAATCTTAAATATGCATAAAAATATATGTATCTATATTTGAAATAAAGGAAAGTCACATTGTTTCATATAAAATAAAAATATATTTTTCATTAAAAAGTAATAATCATGCAAAATAAATATAAATATGAATTCTATTTTACATTTTAATTAGTATAGCAACAGCACTTTCAATGAATTACTAAGCTTTACACAGTGCAATAACTTGAACAAAAGCACTGTCATACAACAGAAAACAATATTTTAAATCTATTATTTCAAATTTATATTTATTCTTTAAGTAAAGAATACCGAACAATTTCCTTAGTTTTAACATACAAAAAAATATTGCCTTCCCTTTGAATGGCAGAACAATACAGTAATTCATGTTTTTTCTTTTTAGTCAAATATCTACAGGAGAGACATTCACTACTTTATCTGACAAGATTTTACAGATTAATGGATGTATGCTAATTTTACAACAATCAGCAAATCAGGAGAGATTAAAAAACATTGATTTGTTTCTATTGGTTTAAGCTGTAAATTTGTATTAGATTATAATTATGGAATATTGTGCATAGGAAAAAGCAATAATATCTTTTTGTCAAGGAAAATTAGAATTTTATGAATCAAAAAAGAAATCAAAGAAATTTTACTATTATTTTCATACACAAAAATTTGACTTTGTTAATTTAAAAATTACAGAAAAAAATTAATAAAATAACTAAAATCAAAATGAAATCTTATCATCATAATAAAAATCTTATATTTGTATTTTTTACAGCATAAAAAATCACTATACTTCATCTTCTCCTTTGTAAGGCGTTGATTCTTTACCTCCTGCAATACTCAAACCTAAGCCGGATGAATCTCGTTGTACATAAATATTAAAAATATCATAGTCAAATTGTGGATTTCCTATATGACAAAAATAATAAATTCCAAATTACTAAAGATATCAGTAATAAAATTTAAACTAAGCGAAAAACACACTATCTTTCAAGCAAAAAATGAGTTGTAGAAAGTTTTAATATTATTAAATTAAAATCTTACCAACCATAATAAAAGAAAATTCAGCTAAAAGTTTTAGTGACTACAAATTGATATTGTTCATAGTTAAAAATAAAGCATTTTAAGTACACATCTAATGCATTTTTTGTGTATTTATAACTCAAAAAGTTGGTCTATAAATATTCACACCCAATACATAGATCAGGAGGCAGTAGTGAATACAATATTAATAAAAATTTGTGTACTTTATAAATTATCAGAAGAAAGGTTTATTTTATGCATATCAGAAGAAATGTAATGTGAATTTTTTTAGAGAAATGTAATAGCATGTTCTATTGTTCCCACTTTTGAAATAGTAATATGCAAGCTTAAATAGTTTATTTTTTCATAGTACTACAGCTAGGAATTGGCCTTAGCTTACTTAAAAAAGTCACACGAAATTTTTCTGTTTTTAGACTTGAATTCTCAGTTTTTCATTTTCATGATGGTTAAATTCTTCATTCATTAATTTTTTTGTTGTCTGTAGTTTGAAATTTTTTTCAAACCACATTTTTATCTATTTTTTAATGACTCAAACATGCCAAATGCTGAAAAAGTGAATGATGTTTTTTTTGCTTATAGATATAGTCAAACTCATAATTATCTCTAATTCTTCACAGAGAATTATTTAATGGTCCAAAATTTTTAAAATTGAATTTTAAGAATCAATTTGAGATTTTTAAAATTTTGAAAAATTTCATAAATCAACATTTTTTAAAGTCAAAAATAAAAGATATAAATTAAGTTTCACTACAATATGTTATAACAAGCATGATCACAAATCCTATTCTGTAACCTGAAAGTGGTGAGAGGGTGTACACAGGTAGCACAGGTGATGTACGTCTGGAACCTAAACTTGGTTTAGGTTCCTAGTAGGGTCACCCATTGCGAGAAGGCTGTGCTAATACACCGGGCTAATACAGAAAGGTAACCCAATCCAAGGTGTTAGGCTCCGTGCCAATGGATGAATGGCACCAGGGTTATGGTGTCGCTAACTGGCCCCTCGAGGAACCAGGCAAAACCTCGCTGTATGTTTGCCTTCCACCTGTACAGGAAGGCTATGCAGGTGGTGACCTTATATTTTCCTCCCAGTTCCTAGGTCACTTATGGATGACTAAAATAAAAAAATAAAAAATGAAAATGATAAAAAAGGATTGGATACATCTCCTGGTGTTATCTAATCAGCCGGTGAAATGGTTACTAAGGAACAGAATCCCGGCAAATAGGAGAACACTGGCAATCTGGCTGCTGGAGAAAGTAGAGTTGCCGCAAGGCAGCACACAGGTACCACAGTAGGAGAACCAGGAGTTCTCACAAAAACACAAAGACGCAATCTAAGGTGTCGCAATAAGGCGAAGGAGCAGGTGGAGACTGTTCAGAAAGTAGGTGGCACCAAAAGACTTTGGTCTGAGATGTCAACTCCTTCTCCCATTAACACTGCCTCCAAAAAGCCCAGGGATGATCATCAACTTGGGACTTTTGCTCAGGCTGTTAAAAGCCATAAAGCAGCTATTGTGAAGGACGGTTTCCCAACCATCAAACTTAACAAGGAGGATGTTGACTCCATACAGCTGGAGATCCTGACCAGGACAGATGAGGTCCCCATAGGAAATCATCTGCCTAGTGTTCGAGGCTTCAGCTTAGAGTCTGGGGCACTTATTTTTCTATGTGATGACCTTGAAACTGTGGAATGGATTAAAAAATCCTTCCATGGTAACAAGAGTCTGTTTGGTGGTGAGGGGCTCAGTGTTCTGGATCCCAGTGATCTACCAAAACTGGTAAAGTTGGCCTTTAAGACAAGGGACACTAATCTGTAGAGACACAAGGGAAGAAATCTGTAGATACACATTTTATTAGATGGATCTTCGAGGTTGATATGGAAGCCTCAGAAGCCATTAAAAAGGCAAATTATGGTACCTATACTGGTTTGGATTGGGGAACCTTCAAAATTTTCTGGAACCCAAACCAGAAGGATGTACAGAGCATTGAAGAGATGGAAGTTGTACAAGAAGGTGCAACTTCTTGTCAAGTAAGTAAATCCTCTCCTACTTCTAGTAAGGAAAGCGAATTACCTAACCTTGAAGAACTAGATTTAGATTCTGATATAATCCTGCAACCCAGCTCTCCTCTATCTGAGAGTGAGATAGAAAAGGTTTTGCAGGAAACTCAAGTAAGTCCCTACTTATGGAGACTTGGGAAGCAGTGCTTCTTAGCTTCTTTGGGTGCCACAATGGTAAGTATCATCAAAGTAGCACAGATCAACCTTCATCATAGTCGATCAGCTTCAGATATTCTTAGCAAGAAGATGACTAGAGGGGAGGTTGACATTGTTTTAATTCAAGAGCCATGGACTTGCAATGGTTTTGTTTTGGGCCTACATGTTCAGGGTTTTAACATATTTTATAATAAATGTTGTTCGAGACCAAGAGCATGTATTGCTATTAGCAACAAATTAAATGCCCTCATTCTGGTCAATTACCTAAATGGGGATAATGTTGCTGTAAAAGTATCCTGTTTATTTCAAGGAATCAACGTCGAAATTATCTTGTTAGTCTTTTACATTATAACAATTTAAGTAAGAAACTCATCATAGGATGTGATGCAAATGTTCACCACACTATGTGGGGAAGAAGTGATTGCAACAGACGTGGTAAGGATCTTTTAGAACACATTTTGTATTATAATCTATTTATTCTTAAAAGAGGTAATGAACCCACCTTTATTACTATAAATAGAAGAGAAGTCATTGACATCACTTTATGTAACAGTAAGTGTGCTAACTTTATTAAAGATTGGAAAGTGTCTGATGAAATAAGCTTATCTGACCACCAATACATTAGTTTTTCTGTTTTAGGGGCAAACAGACTAGAGGTGGTAGGTAGGAACCCAAAAAATACCAGCTGGGGTTCCTACAAAAAAGATATCGAAGATCTTATCAAGGAAGGTGACTTCAGTAGCAGATTTGGAGTAGGCTGTTGATCACATGCAACATGCCATTCTCTCCAAACATACTATCAAAATTGTGATGTCAGCAATACTTGCTCTCCAAGGTTAGTTCCTTGGTGGTCTAAAGAGTTAAGTAAATTGTGAAGGCAATGTAGAAAGCTCTTTAATAGAACCAAAAAGAATGGTGAGTGGCAGAAATATAAATTGGCACTTACCACATATAATAAAGCTATCAGGAATTCTAAAAAGAATTCTTGGCGAAATTATTGCACTGACATTAAAACTGTACTGCAAGTCTGTCTTGCAAGCCATTGGATATGCAAACTGTCTGCTACTGCAAGACTCAATAAAATAATGTCTAAAGACAGGAACTGCTGTCTAAACACTATTAAATTACCAAATGGTAAGTTTTCAGAATCTGGGAGAGAGACACTCTCTGAACTGTTCAGAGTTCACTTTCCAGGTTCCAACGAAATAAATGGTACTTCTAATTTTACACTCCCTACTTCAAATTGAGGTGGAAGTAAATGGGATGTTGCCCAAAGAATCATAACTTACGATCAAACAAAATGGGCAATGTCCTTTAAACCTTTTAAATCACCGGGAATGGATGGAATTGTACCAGCTCTGCTTATTGAGGGAGTCCAGTGCATTGCTTCAATTCTCTGTAGAATCTTTAGGGCAAGCATAGCCTTTGGGCATATACCTATTGCCTGGAGGCATACAAAAGTAATTTTTATTCCTAAAATAGGGAAAGATAATTACTATGAAGCTAAATCTTTTAGACCTATCAGCTTAACATCCTTTCTTCTAAAGGCAATTGAAAAGCTGATAGACAAATATATTAGAGAAGTTTACTTAGTGGAAAAACCACTTTCTGACTCTCAATATGCATATCAACCTGGTAGATTCACTGATAGTGCGATCTAAAACCTATCTTTCATTTTGGAGAAGAACATTAAGGCTAAGGAACTTGCTTTAGCTGTTTTCTTAGATATAGGTACCTTTGATAAGGTACCCATTGAAATTATTTTACAATCTCTAGCAAGAAAAAGAGTTAATGACACAATCTGTTCTTGGATAGAAAATCTACTCAATAACAGATTTGTCAGTGTCTCATTTTTAGGTGAAAACATGATGATCCAAGCCAAAGCTGGTTGTCCACAAGGAGGGGTTCTTTCACCCATCTTATGGTGCTATGTTGTAGACTCCCTTTTAGAGGTGTTAAAAAAACCAGGCATAACCACCATTGGATATGCAAATGATTTAGTTAAAATTGTCAGGGGTAAGTTTGATGAAACAATCTCCAGCATCATGTCCAGCACCCTCAAACAAGTTGAGACTTTGTGTAAAAAAGAAAGCCTTTCTGTAAATTCTCAAAAATCCACTATGGTAGCCTTCACAAAGAAAAAGAATCTTAATCTGAAAAAGATAACTTTTTTGGTCAAGAATCAACTTGCTCCAAAGAAGTTAAATTCTTAGGAGTATTTTTTGACATGAACTTTTCCAAGAGGACTCTGCAACTTTTTATCAAAATTTTTGTAATTTTTTAGTTGTAATATATTTAACAGTGTTGTTTGTCCCTTACTAATTTTTATTTGCTTTTTACTATTAAAATGATGCAATCATTATCAAGGAATAAATCTGATTTAAAAACTTTTTATTAAGAATTTCTTTAATTTAAGAAACAATGGAAAGACATTAAAGTTTATTTTTACTAGGACATGAGTTATCAGCATCATTAATTAGAGTATCTTAAATTAATATAAAAATTATATAAAATTAATAATAAGAAAATATTGCAGTTAATAAATATAAAAAGCAAAGATCAATATAATAAATGAAATAAAGTAAATTTATAACCATTTTCTGGTCTATAACCCAACATGCAGTCTGAATCAAATGAAATGCTTCCTTTACTAACAGACAGACAGTTTTCACTTGAATTATCATTCTGTAAGAAAGAAAATGAAAAGCATAATTTTCACAGTAGAAATATAAACTAAACAGTTTATTAATTTAATTTCAATGATAATATATGAAAATGAAATTTTGGAGGAAACTATGATGCACTCAAGATGATTATTACAAAGAATATTAAAGGGTATAATGATGATAGGATTAACTAGAGCACAATATATAGTATCTTTGCACAATTTAAAATATTTATTCCTAAAACATAAAATTTTCTATCATAAAATGAAATGAAGTTTCTGTTTTACAACTATCACTGTATTAAAAGACAAAATGTTTAAAGGAGATGTAATTTAGATAATCAAAAGAAAATCTAAGGAAATTCAGAGAACAAAATATAATGTCATTTTTTTTAAAAACTATTTCATTACATACTAATAGCCAGAAAATAACTAAAAACATGTTAGTCTAATTATAATTTTCAGAACACTATTATTTAAAATAAAAGAAATAGGTTATAAAAAATGAAAATTATTGTTATAAAATTTCTTTATATTTAACATTTCACAGCACAACTAATTAAAATGAGATAAAATATAATGAATATCATGCTTCTTATTAAATGACTCAAGCAAACAGCAAACTAAACTTTGGACTTTTTCTTTAAATAATAATTTAACTAAAAATTGAGAAAAATATAAAAATCTGGAAAATTATGAAAAGCTTATGTAATTTTATTACATATCTATTATAAAGAAGGATTTTTAATATAGATATGCATCACTTTTGATTTAATGGATTCAGAAATGAAATGAATGTAAACATCGTGATTGACAGTTTGGAAAATTTATTCCATGGAGTACTGTACAATTATGATTCACTATATGTTTAGATACATGAACAATTTTCATTACAAAGTTCTTTTTTGGTTTTATACTCTTTAAGAAACAAGTTAAAAAGAATTGCTTAAATTTGTACAAATTTGCTAAATTAAAGTTTGTGACAAAATAAAATTTTAAATTAAATTTCAACTGGAAAGCGTGATTTAAATTAAAATGGAATATGCATATTTAAATATTATTAATATAATTAAAAGTCTTTCAAATCCTATTCTAAAGTTTAAGAATCCATGGTAAGTATTAACCAGCAGTTCAAGTGAGATATGTCCACCAATCAGGTACATTCATATAATGTGAATTATAACATTGTACAGAAAAGTTGCTCCAAATAAATGGTCAGCGCTTTTTCTTCATGTTGTGTGAGCTTTTGATAGGGTATCAATTACATTCATTCTGCATAATCTCTTAAGCAAAATCATCAATGTATATATCTGTATTTGTCTCAAAATAACATTAACATATTTGCTATAGTTTCTCTTTAGGGAGAATATATGTTGTTTTAAGGGCAAAACTGGATGTCTATTACAAGATGTTCTTTCCCCTATCTTATAGTACAATGTTACTGTCAAGTTTTAAAAATACTTCAACATTGTTTACATTGTGATCTCATGAGAAAGAGTTTAAAAGATATCACCAATACAGTTGAGTAAGAAGCTCTTACAGTAAAACAAGGGACAGTAAACAATATTTCAAGAAAAAGAATGCAAAATGCTATTATTGTCCCTTTATAGGACAATGGGTTGGGTCTAAAATGGATTCTGGGTGATGGAAGAACACCACTTCTGAATCAAGAAAACTTACAAGTAAAGACACTTCTGACACAGCACTTGTCTTATGACTACTATAAATTGATGGAGAAGTTTTCACATCACAGTAATTCAGATGAACGGTATACTGACATGGAGCATTGAGACACATTACAATAAATAACAAGAATTTTTTGTTAAATATAAAAAGATTTGAACCTTCATATGGCATTACTGTTGTTAATGAAAAAATTCTTTCAGCTTTTGGAAAAGGAACCAAAGCCAAAACATTTTGATGAATATATTAAGGTAGCTCAGGCTTTTACTGCTGATTTTAAAATATTTGAAGCTTATGTAGAAGTACAGAAAGTGCTCATTGGAAAGATACTATGGATTCAGAAATGGCACATCATTAACTGAGAATAAAACATGAACTTTAGAAAAATTGCCAAAGTGTGCTAAAGCTATTTAAATGTAAATGGGTTTATCAGACAAAGAGAAACACTGATGCCTCGATTGATAAGTACAGGCTTGTTACTAAAGAAAGCTTAGTCAACGATTTAGACTTGACTATGATAAAACCTTTAATCTAGTAGTAAGACTAGCAACCATTCATTCAATTATTAGCATTGCAGCTAATGAGAAAATAGATCTTACTCAATTTGATGTTTGTTCAGTATTTTTGTATAGAATATTAGAAGAATTCATATAAATGCATACAGGAGGTTATAGTGATGGTTCAGATAGAGTTTGCAAGCTTAAGCAAAGCTTCTATGGGTTAAAAAAAAAGCATCACACAGCTGGAATAAGCATTTTAGAGACTTTTTGTCAGGGATTGGTTTCAAGACAAGTGAAGCTGATTCATGCTTATATATTTAACGAAATAAAATAGGAAGAAATTAACTATATGTTTATATGTGGATTGATCGCTAAAGGTGGCATCTGAAATATTCATTGAAAAATTGAAACCAAGATTTAAGATTAAAGTGAAACCAAAATCACATTTCCTAGGAAACATTGAAATCTCTCAGCAACCTTAGTAAAAAGAATACTACAACCAACAGTAAAAAGAATACTTAATAAATTTGGAATGAAAGCGTGTACTAAAGTGTCTACTGTACTTAAAGAGAATATAACCAAAAAAGATGAATATATAATTACAAATTTTCCTTATAGAATATTGCTTTAATGTAACTCATGCTAGGCACAAGACCAGATTTACTCTATCATGTTGGGATGCTTTTCTAAGCAAGAGAATTCCACAAATGAAGATTGAATCAATGTGAAATGTGTATACAAGGTGACCACATAGCTCGGTTTTTAAATAAAGGCATTACTTAAACTTGTAGGCAAAAACCAGGAATATTAGAGTGTTATAGTGACACAGAGTTCAGTGCATGTATACAGACAGGAAGATCTACAAGTGGGGCCGTGATACTGTACAGTGGTGGAACTATATTGTGGTTTAGTTTAAGACAATGACTGCAACATCAATTACTGAAACAGAATTGATTGCTGCTATTGAATACTCAAGAGATATAATTTGGTTAAAGGGATTATTTAGTGAAGTTATCAAACTAATTGAGATTCCAGTGTTCCAAGTTGACAATACTGCAGCAATCAGACTCATAAAATCCTAAATTTCATTGATGTACGAAACATTAACATCAAGAGTTTCTATATCAGAGAAAAGGTGTTGGAAAAGCAGAATGCTATACAGCAGATACCAACAGAAGACCGAATTACAAATTTAATGATAAAATCACTGTTTAAGTCAAGGCTATTGATTTTCTACACCAAGTTATCATAATTATTTTTTTACAAGGGAAAATATTAAAATAGTTAAGGTTTTATGTTAAAAGAAAATAATTTGTGACAACATTAGTCATATTTGAGTTTCTTGTTCTGTGTTTAAGTTTCTGATTCTCTGGTTATATTTTATCATTACAAGGAGTGGAATGTATTTATTTAAATTTTTTTTTAAACTTAGTTACTTATTTAATCTGTCTTATATAACATTTTTTAAGAGTTTACTGATAAATTCAACAAGAACAATGCACAATCACAAGAGAAAAATTATTTACTTTGATATTTTCAAAGTTTGATAAAGAATTTTTTATAACTTTATATTTGTAGAAATGTTCCAGAACCATACAAAAATTCTCAAATAATTAAGGAAAATTATTTTTATCCCTTAAACTGTCATACAGCAATGTTGACACTGATAAGCATTCTTATTCCCTTTTTAGTTATAAAAATACTAATATTAAATATAAATATTAATTTACACAATAATTTCAATGATCAAAAAGTTTTTTCTAATATTTTTTAACATTATGTGTTTTATAATGTTAAGTAATCATATTTGCTGTTAATTTATATTGGAAGCATAAATAATATTAATATTTTTAGTGATTAGAGTGTTTGTTATCCCAGCATGTATTAAACTATGATGATACAAAGGGAAAATATTCAATAATAAAAAAAACTAATTTTAATTATTGAGAAATTTTTTTCTTTCATGTGAAATAAAATTATGAAAATAAGTGTCAAGAGTTTAGGTGACTTTAATGAAAGTTCAAAAAAGTAATCAAGTTAAATCTATCAATAAAAGAAGGATAAGTAACAAAAATATTTTTGGATACAATTGCAAAAATAATAATAATAAAAAAAATTGAAATTTTTAAGCGTTTAAAATTATAACTATTGAATAAAAATTACCTTTTACATTTTATTAACATAATATCTTTTATTTATTTATTTATTATTATTCTTTTTTGGCATTAACAATGATCAATTTTATCATTTTTTCAGTGAAAACATAGATTACCATGTGTCATTTAGGTAAATATTTCAAAGACAATTATTAAAATGAAATAGATTTATTATATGCAAGAAATTCATTACATACCAGACCATTCATGTTAACATCAGCGTTGTTTTTGTATTTCATTCTTTGTACCCCAGGAGCAGTATTTATTTGTTGAGTAAGAGATATATGCTCATAATCTATCTGATCAGTTGTATTTGCTAAAATTATAATTAATTTTTGGAATTAAGAACTTAACTGCTTATAAAATCCTAAAAATAAGTAAAACTTGTATATGATAATATATTTTCAGTGATTTCACATAAGTGAAAAAGAAGTTACAATCATGAAGTATATTAAACATTGTTAACTAAATAATCATTTAAATCAAAATCAAACATGTATCAAATGATTTAAAAAAAGGGAAAATTCTGAGAAAAATCATCTGAATTTTAAAAATACACAATGAATATCATAATTTGAAGGAAAACATAAATTTATCTTTAAATAAATTCTATTAGCTTAACTTTCATTTTCATTTTAAGTTTTATTTCATTTTCATTTTAAGTTTTTTTTTTTCATTGGTTATATATTCTCTTGTACACAAAAACTGTTAAACTTTCCTTCATGAGGTTTGAATAAATTGTGTTTTTGCAGTAAATGCAAATTTAAGCCAAAATTTAATGTGATTTATATAATTTTCATTTTTAAAGTTAAAAAAAAAACAATTAGTTTAAATGTTGCTTTCATAGTTAAAACAGACAAAAACCAATAAAAAATAAGGCGTTTTATGTTAATATAAGTATTTATTTTATATTTACAAGTCAGTTAATAATAAAAGAAATGCTCTTAATAATTAGTCAGTTCAAATTAGAGAGTTTGACACAATAATATTTACTATCTATATAAAGTGATCAGAAAATTTGAAAATTAAGATCAAAACAAGAATAAAGAAAACAGGTAATTATAAAAATCTGATAAACTTTTTCTTAGAAAAAGGAGTAAGACAAAAAAAATGTCCATAAAATCTAACTTTAAATATAACCTAAAACTAACAGTAATTTAATAATATATGTTCTAAACTGCAAAAAATTTAAATTAAATTTAGTGCAGTTGTAAAAGAATGGAATGAATAATTGTCTAACATTTAATAATTAATTAAATTATCTAATATTGAATACCATTT
The DNA here is from genome assembly GCA_037975125.1 of Latrodectus hesperus. NCBI lineage: Eukaryota > Metazoa > Arthropoda > Arachnida > Araneae > Theridiidae > Latrodectus > Latrodectus hesperus. The sequence continues at coordinate 10,623,457 of CM075854.1, read as the reverse complement.
GAAAATGGAATATACATAATTTAACCTAACAAAGCTCTTACATAATGATTAAAAAAAAACATTGTAGGATTATTATCAAGATTATTTAAAAATATCAAGGCAACATTGATATGCAGGAAAACCATTAGTTATATGTCCATTTAATAAAAATTAGTAAAATAACTTTTGAAAAATTAACACAATGCTTCAAATAAAGCATATTTTATTAATTAAAGAAATACAAATAAAAGTTACTTTTAAATTGAATATATTCATATTAATAAATTCCTTAAAATAAATAGCAATCAATGCATAAATTGTGTCGATTATATATAAATATGAGTATAAATGAAATTCTGAATGAATTCTATTTCATTTTTGATTACAGCGATGACAGCTTTATAAGATCTTCAGACAAAGAATATGCTATGAACATATATATGGTGTCCAAATGTTTAGCTAAATATTGAATACTGATTAACGTAGCAAAGAGGGCATATTATATGTTAAGGATTTTTTTTTAGTTTTCTGGTAAATAATGCTGGAATTAAAACTCTCCTGGAAAGAGTATAACTCATTCTATAATGGAATATAACAGAAACAGTAAAAGAACTATGCATATATTTAGGAACTCAAATTATTATGGGTGAAATATAGAGTCTCAAAAGTCTTCTCCTCTTTGAGTATATAAAAGGGTAAGGCTTCTTTGAGAGTATTCAAAAGTTATTTAAGATGAATAAAACTGAAATTGGAACAAAAAAAGCGATAAAATCATTTGAGGGTATTAAGAAGCAATTAACAAGTGCCTCACTCCTTTTTCAACCTACATCCAATGCATAGTTATTTTTACATGTTGACATATCACATATGGGCAGGTACATTTGCCAAAGCTTTTCACAGATTATGAGCAACAAATTTTGGATGATCAGTTGTTTTAACCACTGATCAAGAATTTGAGTCACATTTATTCTGATCTTTAGTAAACATCTTAGGAGCTAAGTACTTGCAAATAATGCCATTACATTAGCAAGTCAATGGTTTCATACAGTATTGGCACAGAATACTTAAATCACCATTAAATGGCTATTTGGTAGGAAAGATGATTAAAATACTTCCTAATATATTAATGGGACTAGAGCTACATTAATAACAGACCTTAAGACTACATCAGCAGAATTAGAGAAACGAGAGCATATGAATAATCTGTCTATTGAAATGCTCAAAAGCTGACAAATGGCATAAATGCAGCAGATTTTATAATAAAAAAAGAACGAAATTTTGACAACACTTATCAGCAGTAAGTGTAAACTGAAAGTCTTCATATGTCAAAAACTGAACAAATGCATCCCTGTTTTCATGAGATTCGATATAGTGGATGCACCACATAGACCAACTTATGACAGATCTTTTCCAATGCTTGAGTTACATGGGAAAAACTTCAAAATTTTGGAAAATGGAAAAGAAACAATTATTATATTAGATTGAGTCGAGACAGCATACAAACTAAGTGAGAATACAAACTGTAACGAAGAAACAAGTAACTCCTGAGAAAAACTATATGAAGCCTCAACATTCAATACAAAGGGAACTAGATGTGATCATAAAGTAAGATGCTCCATAACACCACTTAACATTTGCTAGAAAAGTGGCATTGCAGCCATGAATACCAAGAATCATGCTGAGAAAGAAGTATTGGAATTCACACACACACAAATACACAAAGCACCAAATGATTCATCAAATGCCAGAGGTGGACTCTTCTTTCTCATACTTTGGGTGATGCCAATGCAGGCTATTACAAATGTTTACTTATTACTTTCATTTTTGATTAAAAATATTTACTTCAAGCTTAATTAAAAAAAGAAAGAGCTGCCTTCTCATTGATTCCAAGTAATAATTTTTAAGTCCCCAGAATAAACAGGAGTAAACAGTTTAATTTTACATGAAATACTTCCTCACTTTGAATGTAGCACAGTTGTTAAGAAAAAGCAGTTACAGAATTTATACAGTGAAAAAAATAGCTGTTTAGAACACATATACATACATTTTGCCTTTAAAAGACAAAACTTAAAATTACATTCACAGTTTTATATATAATTAAAAATAAAGTCAACAAAAATAGAGCCTTAAATATTTATATCTAGTTAATAATGGTATAAAAAAATTTCAATCATCAGTTCAGCCTATTAGATTTAATTATCTTTTTCCATCTTCTTGTGAATATTTCTTCTTTTTCATTAGATAGTTCCTTAAATCTAGAAACTGTAGGGGCTTCTGTATCTTCGACCTGATAGACAAGATCATTACAAACTTTAAACTAAGAAAATTACATTACTTCCAACCAAATTTCAAATGGGTATATTCTTTTAACTAGATGTATGAAATATTCGTACGCTAATTTTAGCTTTGCTGCTTTCTTTCTTCTGTCTTTGCTTGCGAGCAATCTTAAGATGTACAGCAATTTTTTTTGGATATTTTTTGATTTCACTAAAATTGTGCTGCTAACTTGCATTTTGTCTTTTGGTCGTTTATTTCCAAGATTCTTGACCCCAATTCTGAAATATACTCCTTCTAAAAAAGCCACCTTAAATTACACTGCACCTATTGTATTAACTTCTTTTTTGAAGAAAATTTCCATTGATTATACAGATCAATCATATCATTGAAATAAAAAGTCAGTGTTTTAAAAAGGAAGTTAATAAGCATTAAAAGCAAATATTCATCTGGATTTTCCAACAAATATATTACTGTCTTTTTGTTGATGGGACTTTCCCAATCTCACAATATTGTCAACAACTCTTCCTAACTTAAGGAAGTCCATCTAAGTTTTCCATGTAATAGAACTTTAATTATACAAACATTTGCTCTCACCATTTCATGGCATACTTGAAAAATAAAATCTTATTTAATTTTCATTGAAATACATTCAGATTCAATGATATCTTAATCTAAACACTGCATAGTTTTAGAAATTCCAATGAAGTTTGACTCATTATCACAAAACAGAATTTCTTTATCTTCATGAAAAAACCTCCAGAGTAATTGCATGAATGGTTCAGTGAACAAAGATGTGATTAATTTTAAACGCACTCACTCTAGCACGTGTGAAGATGATTATCCAAACTATTGCAAGACCAAAAAGATAGAGTGGGCCTGCTAAATTTGTATCAATAACTTGAAATGCAAGAATGGCTCTTGTTTTGTTTGCAGAAAGTGTAGCTGATTCAGAAATGATAGTTTTAACTGAGTGCATTTGCATACTACAGAGCTAGAGATAATTTCTTTGATTATTCGTCATGCACATGGAATTAAGAATCTCTCACATATGATTAAAAAGAGAGTACTTGTACACCAGCATGATGCAACATATTGTGCTGATATATCAAATACCTCACAATGGCATAATGTGGTAACATGACCGAACTCTTCATTGCTTGTGACTTCTCACAATAAAAGATGAATTCGAATGTTAAGCAGGCCATTGTCACAATATTCCTATAATTGCTTTTATTTCCGGAATAACATTATTATTGAACATAATTGATAGCTACTATTTCTGCATTTTCAATTTCTTCAGATAATAATATAGACAGCTTTCTTTTAAACCTTGAATTTGTACATCATAATATCCACCTGTTTATTCATAACAGACTGAAAAAAATATTTGGAGGAAAAAATAATCTATGGCTAAATTTTCATTTTCTAGAATGTTGTACATACTCTCGACAACTTTTCTTTTTTCAATTAGAAAAGAGAGAGAGCTTCCTCTGCGATCATTAATTTAGAAAGGTGTCAATACACTTTCCTATTTTTTAACCCAAAAGATCTCTTTTAACATTCATTTTTGAGAAGTTCCTTTTTTAACAGGTTGAGCAAGAAAGTTAACAGGATTAAAACCAGGGATATCTCCCATTGGAAACATCAATTAATTCTTGATCTTCTTTAATAAAATCACAAACAAAAGTATACAACAATACTTTACAATATAGTAAAGTACATCCATGGAATCAATCTAAAAATAGGATTTTAAAGGTAATATTATTAAAAGTCCAAATAAATTTTGGTAAACATGCTGCTATGAGAGCTCCCAATAGCTTCATTCTTGGAACACTTAGAAAATTCATAGATAAAATTTCAAAATTTGCTGAAACCACATTCACAAAATTTTAGGCTTATTATTCATTGCATAAAAGTACACAACATGTATATAATTGAGCATAAGCATGTGAAAATACATCTATTGTTTCAGTATCAAATAATTTATGTAGCACCTTTCTTAGACTAATGTAATTTTTAAGGAGAGAAGGATATTTTTTCCCAATTATTATACTTGATTTATGAGTCTTTAAAAGTGGTTCATCTCAACACAATTTACTTATTCAAGCCTCCAAAAGGAGTTTCAATAAAAGAAATAGTCCAGACACGTAAATCGATCCGATCAAATACACCATTTATAAAAGACAGTAAAATTTTATTTGTTCCGATTTCTGAAAAGTTCTCATATTTTTCACTAAATACATTTCAGGTCATCTTTTGTCATCTGCACAGAAGCCTTTATACTTATTGATCCTTTTGAAATCTGGTAGATAGCCAGCAATGAATAAATCAAAGTCTATAAAATTCCTTACTTCTTTGGTTCATGTTTTCCAACAAACTAAGAGAATTTCTAGGATTTGTGATGAGATTAGGCATACACAATACATTCCATAATATATCAACAAGAAATCCAAATTTTATTATTATCATGTAAACTCATTACATAGGGATTCAATCATATGCAAATGAAGTAGAGGCTGATCCAAAAACTACTTGACAATCACTGTATTTTCTTATATTTAATCTGTCTTTATATTCAACCTACAATTGTCTAATTACATTAGTCTTCTGATTGTACGCTTAGTTGTAAAAATGTTATCTACCATGACAATATCATTTGAAATGAATCTATTTAAAAGTGAAGACATTTGCTGTGAGAGGCAAAATTCCTGTACTTAAACAATCATTCAATGAAACAACACACTTCTTCTAGGCAGAAGCATTGAAAATGAGAAGAATATTTTTTTTTTGCTTTCAATAAATTAATGACAGATCTATAAGGTAAAAAATAGGTGGCTCTAATGAGGGTATTATTTCCTTTTCCATTGAAGGCATATATCAATGTATTTTTTAAAGATATTTTCTCTCATTAAATGTTTTTGTGTTTGTGTTGTTTTCCAAGAGCAATACCATAATTATTTAGAGGAGAAAGTTCAGCTATTGAAGGCAAACTAATTTCATATCAATGGACTTTATCAATTTATTATCTCTTGAAAATGTAATAAAGTTCCCTTGTCCTAAATTTCTTTTGGCTTATCATGTATAGGGTAATATATGATGATCTACAGCAAATGCCATATTGTGTAACAGGCTTGAAATAAAACAGATTCATATATAAAAAAGGAAATGTTAATTTACAAACCTAATAAAAACAGCAATTTATAAAATGCAAAAAACTAAATCTTAATATCAAATAAAAATAGTTGATAAGGAAAATTAGTTAAGGAAATTACATAGCATAAAAATGTATTTTTTATACAACATAAATATGAATTTGAAACTTGTTAATAACACATAAATGAGAACATAAATGCTAATAAAAATGAAGGTCATGAAATAATCATATATACAACAAAAATAGCTTGAAATGAAAATTTTACTTTTTTTCACACAAATACAGTAATAATATTTAATAATTTAGTAATTATGTATGATGTTGTATTATTGTGTATAACTCTTTTATATGCATAATTTTCAATTTGCAAATTTTTTAAATTTTCCTCCTTTTTTATTATTTATATTTCAACATATTAAACATAACTGAATTACATCGTATGCACATAAAATACAAACACAAACAATTCTGTTGAGAAAATAATAGATGCAAAAAAATGTTGTAATGTATATATATATATATATATATATATATATATATATATATATATATATATATATATATTACTGTTCGATTCAGAAGCAGAGAATCGGATAAAATGTTTCAGAAATGAAATACAATTATATTTTAATATAGTATTATAATATACAGTTAAAATATAATTTAAATATAACCAATAAACATAAAATACAAATTTCAGAAATTTTAAAGTTAAAGTACCAACCTGGAGATGCAGCACTAGATACCCCAGAATCTGCAATAGGTGAAACAGAATATGTCTGTCTGTTTTCTTCATAAGTTTTCCAATTTATTTTATTATTTTGGAGAATCTAAAAGAAATTGAAAATTATATTCAAAAGCTAATTTACTTATAAAAAATTTATCAATGAGCTACTTACAAGTATAAATAATATCAGTGTATAAATAACAGTATGATAAAATAACACATAAATGTAACACATGACATCAATATAAGCAATATGAATGTATATCAAATAATAAAAATTAATTATAAAATTATTTTAATCCTGCTTCTAATTTCATTATACTGAATTATATAGAATTTACAAAATAAAAGCTCTTTTTAAATTGCTCCAATAAAAAATAGTAAGTCAAAAATTTTATGTAATTACCGTGTCAATTAGTAAAATTCTATTTTCTTGCTATTTTGTATGAGAAACATTCATGTTATAATTACTGTTTAAAATATTGAAAAAATTTTAGGGGATGCACATAAATCAAGTTGCAAAACTATTTAAAACAAAACAATTTTTCTAGTAACATTGAACATCATAAAAATATAGTAGACATATGCATCAATTTAACAGTTGCTAGTAGAAAATTCATTATTTAGTAATCTCATTTTAAGCAAATCTACATTTAAGAATAATAATATTTACTAACATTATATTGCATTAAGATTATAAGAAATTACTAACATAAATTGGATTAAGTTGTTGGTAAACTTTAACTGAGTGATAATTACACTGGTGTGCAAAACTTTAGCAAGAAAATTTCAAGTCAGGAATAAAACTTCATAAATGACGTGAGGATAGACAAGAAGCATACGGTAAGAAGCAGAGACACAAAAGGATGTTAACTGCAATTAAGTTTTTTTGTGAAATATAGCTAGAAGAAATCATCTGGATGATATCCCATGTAGAGGAATGATCGGAAAGCTGGAAGAGCATAGTCTGACCACTTTTGCTGAAAAGCTTGGAATCAACAAAAGTGTTATTTTTCACGCATGCTTGGAAATCTTTTTAAATCACAGGTACAGAAATTTGAAAAGTTGAAGGGTGCTGACTCAGGGAAACAACTGCAGCGGATCAGCAATATATCATCTTGTTTCTCAACTGATGATGAATTAGAATGAAAGATAAAGAGAACATTTTCAAATGAATAGAATAGGAAAAAATTTTAATAAGAAATTGAATATAATTGAATGAGTTAATTTATATCATGTTTAGTACTTAACAAATTAACAGAGAAAATTTATAAATGTTTGAGATGAAATGAGAGATTTTCACATAGAAAATAGTTAATGATTTATAATAAAAGCATTTTGAAAGAACTATGTTGAATTCTAAGGGCTGAAACAGACACAGGAAACACAATATAAAGATAAATTCTTCCCATGGAGCATACAAATAAAATCCCTAAATGAGTATAGAAAAAGTAAATTATATAAAAATAATGCATTTATATGGCAATGCAAAGTTTCAAGTTTGATTAAAAAAATAAATTTTATTGTAAGCTAACTTTTTTAAGTTGCATTATATGTGTACTATCACCACATTAATATTTTCCACTTCTTTTAATTTTTTTAATTAAAAAATCGTCATTCATGAATGGCTTAAAAATATTTAGATAATAATTTAATTCAACATTAGTTGTTTTGTATGAATAGAAATCTTGAGAAACAAGAAAACAATCTTCAGATAGCACAAAAAAATTAAAATTCCAAAAAATATATGGTTTTAAATTTTTTTTAAAATTTCCAAATATAATGAAGGTTTAGAATTTCATAAACAATTATTAATTTGTTATGATGAATAAATGCAATATATCATATAAAATTTGTAAGTAAACTACATACATCTTGTGCATTAGATTTTTTCATAATTTCATCATCCTTTTCACTAATTTTATTTTTGGCAGAAAAAAGCTTAAGAGCCCTATTTCTTAAATCTTTAGGATAAGGAGTACCATGGCGAATAAGATCAGCCTGCAATAATATAAACAGTATTGTATCAATGCATGCAAAAAGAAATAAAAAAAAATAGTATTATGGTTAAAAAGCTTAATCTTACATCTTTTTGAGGCTCATCATCACTTTCAATATCAAACCCAACTCTCGGATTATTTGTAAATTGTTTCTCTTCACAATTAGAAGATTGCACTGTGAAATAAAAAAATAAAACAAAATAAAATATGTAAACAAAAAAATAAAAATAAATCTGAAATTTTTTTTAAATAAAAAAATTAAAACATTTGGTTAAAAAAATGTTTCAATACCTATATGATTGATATCATAATCTTGTTGAGGTAACATATAGCATGTTATAATATCTCTCTGGGCTTTCCAATCAAAATCTCTTTGAAATTTCAGAAGAGGTTGATGCTAAATAAATATTATCATTAAAAAAATTAGTATCATATGCCACTAAAATTAAATTTTAAATCTCGCAAATACATGGTGATAATATCTATTATATGATAATATATATATAAAAGAAATTAACATATATCTATGTTAATTTTGTATAGTTTTGAATTTTGAAAAATAGATAGCATTAAAAAATAAAAAAAGAAAGTAGAGATGAAAATTTTTGATGAAATGAATAAATGAATTTATATTATCATTTTAAAGATTAATTTAATTTTGATTAAAACAAATCAATTTAAGGGTAGAATTAATAAAATTTTACATACCTGATTTTCTGACAGCCACAGTGCTTTTAAATTAAGGAACATAATACTTAGTGGTAAATATTGAATCCTAATAAGAAAATTTTTAGAATTGAATTTTCTTGCAAAATAAAACATTTCAATATGATCAATATGTTCTAATGAAAAATTTTTATTTGGTGACATAAAAATGGGGTAAATACATATATTGGATGCCAAATAAATGTACTCAATTGAAAAAAATATATGTATTCTGGAAACATTATGGGAGAATTATGAAACTTAGTAGGCTGGATGATGAGTTATAAAAAATACATTACGAATCAATAATTAATAAGAATTTATGCAATGCACAAATAAAGTGTGGAAGAGGCAGTATTTGAAATAACAAAATAAAGTAATTAAACAAGACTCCTTTTTGATAAATGTGAATTTTAAAGACAACTTTCAGATGCACATGATGCTGCAAAAGTATTTGTTCAGCAATTGTTTGACCTACAACTGTTCATAAAAGGAATCACATCAAAGGCTTAGAAATGTAGAATAATCACTGTTATATGGTCCATCATGTTAGTCAAAGCAATAATGTAGTCACATGATTTAGGTAGCAATATGTCAGAAAAGACACAGTTAAACCCCAAATGATTCAGGGTAATGCAAAACTAGGTGTATAATAGTGTCTACATATGTGATTTCTATATCACTTAATAATCATTTAAAATGCCTGGATATAGCAATAGATCTACATATAGTTTAGCAATTCAGGTTGAAAGGTAGTGGCTGATCTAAGACAGTAACCACTAACCTCTCAACATAGGCAATTCACCTAGATTGGTGGCAATTTGAAGATGATATCAAATAAACACAGAATAAGATCTTCAGCATCAAACCTAATTTTCATTCACTGCTGAAAGCCATCACTAATCTAAATATAGAAAGATAGGTCAATGATACAAATATATACCACATTTTCCTTAAATAATCCTTGGATTATGTGTTAAAAAGCTCTATATTTAATTGTGTGCACTACAAATTGCAGTGAATAACCTAATAAAAAACATTCTCCATCAAGAAAGTTTACAATAAAATTTTGAAAGAAATGCCGTTTATATTTTATGGAACAAATAATAGATGGCATCAGAAGTTGACTTACATATATTTCAGCTATAATCAGTTTTGTCCAATAACATTCAAGAACGAATTCCGTTCTTTGAAAGATATTACAGTTTTAATGGTTAATGTCATTTTACATTTTGTCTTGACATGAGTTATTTCGTCTTGAAAATATTTGTTTGAGTTTCGTTATGTAGAAACAAAAGCATATGAAACACAATACAAATTTTAAACTAAAAAATATAGAGAAAGCAATTAAAAAATGGCAGCAAATGGGCTAACATAAAGAATGTGCAATATGAAACAAAAATGTATCCAATCTGCAATTTGAAAATAATATATCTCTTTCGGAACTAGTAGGGTATCCCGATCTATTGGCAAACATGTGAATTTTTTTCGTCGCCAAGCTAAGCGTGTTTTTTATCATGGGAATTTTCTCAAAGTTTGAAAAATAAGCATTTTAGAAAATTTAACATAGATGGGGATATCATATTTTCACCCCTCTTTTGTCTAAACATTAACAAAAAATATTTGTAAAATATGAACAGCTGTGCTTTAAAGGTTATTAAAAACTAAAAAAAGTTAGACTCTACTCGATATTCTTGTCAATCAATTGGGCATTTTCATGTCAGGTTTACCACTCATGGCAATGAGATGGATCCATATTGTATCAAATCAGATGTTTATCTTAACATTTTTCTAAACAATTTATTATATTTTTAATACTGTGTACTTTCAATTTGATATCACACTATATATCAGCTATAAATATTTAGGAATATTGGCCAAAAATTAGCTGCGTATTATGTAACACTTTCTCCTTACTTAAAAAAGCCCTAACATATAATAGACCATTCCAGATTATATGCAGCAAAATATGGTAATTGTTACTGTATGACATACTGCCATAACACTTAATTTGGGAATAAAGGAAATGCTCTGCAAGAGCAACTACTATCTTCAGGCCTGTTGCAAAGAATGGTTAATGGTTTGCAGATGTATTGACTATATTTTATTGTTAGAAAACTATTTGCCAATGCTATTAAATCCACTATAGGTGCCATTTATCAACTTCAACCACATATTGTTCGATTTACTGAACAATGTTTATAAAAATACAATGTTCTTTGACCTGCCAAGTAACCAGATATTTTCATTTTAAATATGTTCTATTTGAACGACTTCAGTTGTCTTTGAATATAACCAAGCTAGTTGATGAACAGCTATATTTATAACATAATCCATTACAAACATACATCAGTAATTTGACATCCGATCCTACGAAGTATCAAATTTGTATAACTGGCCTCGATGCCTTTACAATCTCCAGAAATTAAGATTCTCTTTGTTAATACCAGTAAATAAACATATTTTGTTTAAAATTTGCAATCATTTGTTTACCTATGTAAATATTACAAACATACCAACTTTTTGCAGTTCTGGGACAATTTTTCTTCTGTACATATATTTTTTTTACAAAAGAGTAAACTTTCGCTCACATTTTATAGTACAAAAGTTATCCACAGATATATATAACAGCATTTTAGAATGAAATAAATGACTTAGTTGATATGAAACAGTCTAACTTCAATAGGTTTAAAAGTACAAGTCAAATTTGAAGATGTAACAAGCTATTGTGTCACAGATATTTTAAAACAAAATAAAAAAGGATTCTTTAATAAAATCCTTACAATAATTACATGCCTTTGCTTTACCTTTTTTTTACAATATGAGTAGTTAATATTTCCTTGATACATATGTAATCTACATTTGATGAAAGTATTAAAAGCAATATTCGTACAGTCTATTTCAGTAAGGTGTAGAAAGTGAATTGAATTAATGAAAAAATTATATTTAGATAAGGAATCAAATTTAGTTTTTGTAACAAAATAATTGTATAATGGTTGTAAACCGTAAAAAACATTTTAAAATTACTATCACATTTTTCAAAATATAAGGTAAGAAAATGCATGCCCCAAACTAAATCTGGTTGTAATTTAACTTTAAGATATTTCTTGTTCATCAAGTAGAAAACAGCCTTCCATAACAGTGAATTTGTATGTCGCCCATAAATTTGCAAACCAGTGATATTACACTGTCTCATATAACACTATAGTCATTTGATAAAACATCTGTTCATATATACATTTACATAAATTGATAAAAAAATCAAAGCATTAAATTTATTTCTAAATTCATATTTATTAGTTAATTTTCAAAAAGAAAGTACCTTAATGATTGTAGAAAAAATGTGTAAATTTTCATTTTTGTAATACTTTTATGCACCACTTTTTGTAATTTGAGCCTTAAGTGTTGATTAGCTGCATAATGTTTAAATTCTTGGAAATGTGATCAAAATTGAATATTAAGATTTTAAAGATTAAAAGATAAAAACTTCCACTACATTCAATACAAATATTAATGTTCATCACATGAATGAAACCATTCTTGTTAGTAAATTTTTTAAGAATAAATGGTCAATCTATTTAATGAATAAAACAAATTAATATTTAATGTAAATGAGAAACAAGACAAAACATTACACATTTTTAAAATTAACATCAAGCTATAACGACCTGGTTGGGAAAGAAACTGTTCTTGTAATTGGAAGATAATAGGTTCTACCCTAGCTCTAAAGTACAGTTGATCTGTCATGTCCAGTAATAGTGACTAGATCACGAAAAATGGGTTGTGTTTGAAGCCTTTCAAATAAATTTATTCCTCTTGGTACGGCAGGTCAAGTTTGCATGGTCTTTGCATCCAAATTATGATGACCTACTTCCTAGATCAAAATCAGTAGTCTAACCGGATATTAAATTCCACATCTTACAAGGAATAAAAGATGTACCACTTTTTCACTTTATTCCAGTCATTAAGGCTAAGGCCTTAATAAAACTGGGTAAGTGCTATAATTAAACAGCAGGAATAAGCTACAATAAAAATTTTTTTCAAAGTATGTTAGAAAAAATGTATGCTAAAAAATGAAATCATTTTAATTCAATGATTTGATTAATTAGCATGGGAACTGAGCTAAAACATTAAATTTAATCAGTATTAGGAATGAATTAAAGCCCATATTAACTTATTAGAAAATAAGATTGAAACTCCTAAACAATAGACATATTTTAATTCAAGCCATTCTTTCAAAATATGAAACATTATGCAATATTGAGTAACAAAATATAGGATAAATTATAACATAAAAGGAAAGATGTTAAAAGAAAACTATAATAAAACAGTTTAAATCTTACCGGTTTCCACATAAATCAAGAACCTGAAGCTCTTTCATGATGCCAATGTCTTCAGGAAGATAGTATAAGCAATTATCTCTAAGTGATAGTAAAGTTAACTGAGATAATAAGCATATTTCAGAAGGAAGACAACTTAATTTGTTGCAATCAGCAATAAGAGTTTTCAAATTTGTTAACTGCCCAATTGAAGAAGGAAAAAAAGCAATTTCATTATCTTTTAAAACTAATTCTTGTAAGCAGCTACATTTTCCTATGCTGACTGGCAAGGAAAGCAGCCTATTGCTGTCAATCTGTAACAAAAACCAAAATGAACCATTTACTATAATAAACATTAAAGACAATGATATTATCAACATATCTTTAAAAAAAGCTACAGATATTTGAATTTTTATTGACATTGTACAGTTAATTTATTATTAATATAAACGAGATTTCTTAAGAAAATATAACAAGATTAAAAGCAATCAAAATGATTTCTTTTATCGTACATATTTTTTTATTCAGAAGTCATTTAAAATGTTCATGCTAAAAAGAATTAAAATATTTAAAGAATGTAAATTAGTGATTCACCAGAGCTTTTACAAAAAAAAAAAAAAAAATAAAATAAAAATAAAAAACAAAGTGGATAGCATATTTACTTTTCTATTCAAATCAAATATTTACTCTTTCATTTCCCAAATGTAAAAAATGTATTTATTCATTAAATAACATTGTAACTCTCATCTTCAATCAAATCACAATCTTTATCAGGTTTGGTTTCTATTAATTCAATTACTTCAAATGGCAGAAAAGTTATCACATAACATTATAACAAATAAATACTATTTGAAGTTAGATATTAATTTATGTAAATTTTAATACCAAAATGTATGCACAGAATAAAACCCACTTTAAATAAGACAATTAATAACGTAAATCGATAAATGAAATTAAATTTCATTTTTCTATGCTTCTTAACAAATGATGGGTAATAAAAAAACATCATTTCTTTTTTATTATTTGTTAATCTACTACATATTATTCCTACTTAAAACTAGAAGAAATGCACTCTGCAATCACTTATTACATTTTACATTTAGTGAGGGATTTTTTTAAACATATTAATACATTTGTTTCATAAATTAAATTGGTAAACAAAAAACTTAAAAATAACAAAAAATCCATTTCCAGATATTTTATTTAAAAAGTTAATAACAGTTTATTGGAAACATTTTAAGCTCCTTATATATATATATATATATATATATATATATATATATATATATATATATATATATATATATATATATATTGCTCTGCAGTTAATTTTGACCTCTTTTTTTAACTTTAACTATCATTTATACGAAATTTTTGGAACTTATATCAAGAAATGTTTTTCCGGCAACAAGTTTTAAAATGTTATGAAAGAAATTCTAAATAAAAAGTATTAACATCAAGCTTATTAGGAAACATTTTCAAGCAATAATACTTAAGATAAAAGAATTGCAATAAAATTTGGCATCCTTAATTAAATAGAATAATAAAAATATGGGTTAAAATGTTTATTTTAAAATATAAAATAACTGGAATAAGTTTTCCTCTTCAAAACTGAATGCTAAAATATTTATGGGAATAAAAAATATTCAACACTATATTACAGAAAGAAAATAAATATTTAATTCTTGTTTAAAGTGCTTTAATTTAATTGAAATATAATCCAGTAACTTTATTTAATATAGAAAAATATATGACAAAAAATTAAATTATAGTTTTAAATAAAATACACTTATTTTCAAAATTTTCTGTAGACATTATAAAGTATATTTGTATTATCAGCCTAAAAATAATATTCAGGAAAATAAAAACTTTTCTTCCCTAATAGAATTTCTAGAAGTATTTTCAAAAATATTATAAAAATCATGCAAAATAAAATTTACAACATATTGATTTTGATTTTATGAATAGAAAGATATGAAGCGTTTATAAGCTACCTTTAAAACAGTCAGAGCATTAAGATTACCAATACCACTTGGTAATAACTGTAAATAATTCTGTGATATATATAAGTCTGTAAGATTTTCCAAGCCTGATATTTCTTCTGGGAGAAATTCCAACATATTTTCTGAGACATCAAAACACTTCAAATGCTTCAATTTTTTAATATCCTAAAACATTAATCATAAGTTATAAAATATACAATCAAGAATACAAAATAGCTAAATATTTTGACACATTCAAAATATTTTAGTAATATAAAATTAATATTCAATATAAACATATAACAGAATATTTTTCCAATATGATTATTTTACTTAAATACAATAATTTGTTCATATCATTTAAAGTATTAGACCAAGCAAATCTGAAGTAATAACAAATGAACATTAAAAATTAAACAAATGTACATTTGAAATAGTTAAAAAACTTATTTCCTCTGTACACCTTGTTTCTATGTTATAAAAGAGTTCATTATTTTCCTATTTCTTGATTTAAGATTTATTTAGCTACATGCATATAAAACACTTTCTAATTTAAATTTTGTTATCATAACAATTTGTCTGCATTCCTTCATTTTCAAAGAAATTTTTCCAAATTAACAATAATTGCTTTATTACATCAATTTCCTTACGTCAATTTTCCTTCATTTGAATAATTTATTGACTATGCATATATTAGCATTTCACATAGAAAATAAATTCAGATAAGATAAACCCATTTGCAGAATTTTGTAAAATGACCAGAAAATGTGTAGAGTAACACAAAATATTTAGTTTCAATTATTTAAAATGTTACAACTGCAAAGTTAAATAAAATGCTTTCTACATGGAATTCTCACAAACTGTTTGGCATATTCAAGTGTTATATGGTGGTATGGTTGTCGCTCAACACTAATCTTTTGCACATGAAAGCCAATAAGACTAGGACCTATAGTTTAAAATGCAAGCCAAACCACTACAAGCATCTACATCCCAGGTAGAAATCAAACCCACAAACTGTTGAACTGAAAGCCAGAGCATTAACATTTGCAGTCAATTTCTCTCTTATCAAGGAGAAAAACTAGAAAATTCTTTCATTCAGATGAGCATAAAGAATTCAGAAATACTAAATCAATCGTCCTTCATTCAGCATTGTCTAGGATTAAACACAGAATCATCCACAATGAATAGCACAATCCTCCCATTAGGCCTTAGTGATCCCTATAAAGTTCTTTTCAGACAAAGATGTAATAACAACTGCTGGGAATCAACTCACTGGTATAGAATGTGATTTCTAGAAAAGTGGATCAAGATCCAATATTCACATAAATGCATAAGTACATTTATTAATTACATGAAAGAGGAATATTGGTCTATAAGCCTCTTCATATTTTTATTTTCTAAATATTATTAATTATATTTTATTACCTTAGTAACATTTTTGGATCTGCTATATGTACTAATAAGCTTGTTCTGAAATATATAAAATGTAACAAAAAGTGGCTAAAATGATAGTAAATTTATAAAACTTTTTTAAGTTAATAAAAACAACAGAAATATTACAAATTTTTAACTAATGATAACATGCTTGCTGATATATATATAAACAGAACGTTTATAGGAATATATTTGTAGGTTTAATATATATAATATATTGAACCCAATACTTTGCTTAGGAAAAATTAATATTAAAATCAATAAAAAATACCTTCATTTTAACAATACTTAACGCAGTAGAGAGAGAAATAGGCTAAATTCTAGACGCCAGTGTGGATGATAAAATGAGATAAACTGGCTTACTATATCAAAATGTTTTCTTGTGTTTGTATGACCTAACTTTCACCTTGTGGCCTAATATGAGTATATTCATGTGCAAAATTTGGTTCTTGTGCTAGTAAACCTTTAAGTATTTGATAAACAATTTGTTTTTATTTGATTAAAATTTAAGCTTTTGAAGTGGATGCTTTAATATTACATTTTGAAATATTTTTGAAAGTTAAATTTTTGAATATTAGTTTGCAGTGAAATTTTACTTTAAGTTTCTTATGTAAAGTTATTAATTCATTTTATATTGTTTTAATTATTTTGAATTATTACTTTAAATTGTTATTTTCTTTGCAGAGTATATATGGCCATATAATTTTTCCAAGAATATTGTTGCAGAATTTTTGGGAGTCATAAAATCCGTCTATTGTCTGACTGGTGTTGATGATGCAAACAATTAGGGAATTATTTTATTATTTAATTAATATTGCAGTTGTACATAATATTTTATGTTATATATTAAGTGTTGTTGATTAATATTTAATATACTTAATTTAGATTTACTTAGAATGGTAACACTGATTAATTAGAAACTCTAATTTATGTAAGAATGAATGTTTATATTATTGCATTAACTTTATTGCCTAGTTTAAATTGGGGCTATTTTTTAAGGCGGGCGCCACTTTCGGGTTAATTAAAATTTGAGCTTCCATAAAAATGCATTTTATTTATGTTATAAATTTAGCTTTATTGCAAGGTTCAATACAGGCTGAGATAGCACTATGATGAAGCTTTTTTTTAGGGCTATTGCCTGGTTAATTAAAATGCAAATTTTTTATAAAAACTGTTTGTTATTCATGTTATTGATTAAGATTTATTGCCCGGCTGTCAACCTTTTTAGATTGCGTGATACTCAGTTTATATTTGTATTTCATTATGTAATCTCTGTGAAATTAGTTTCTATTTACTAGCATTTTAATATTTCTGTAATAAATAATGAAATATTAAAATTTTGATGCTTGAAATTTAAAATAGCATGTGATTGCAAAGTTGAAGCTTGAGAACAATCAGTATTTGGTTATCAGATATTGTGCATAGTGACATAATTTAGGATGATGACATAATTTTACAGAGCTTGGTGTGAAAATTGGAAATAATGTCAAGCCTGCACAAGAACCTAGGATTTTACCAAGAAATATTTTGTTATGAAAATGTCAAATAATATTCGAACAACATTTAATACAATAGAGTATAGAAAAGTGTAAATGCATAGTTTGGAATAATATAAAATTTTCAAAAGGTAAGCGAGTTACTTACAGTGAGAAGTGATGATATTTCATTTGAATCTAACCAAAGCTCCCGTAACTTTACTAACTGGCATAAGCATGATGGCTATAGAATATTACAAGTCAACAAAATTTAATGCAACAAAAATACATAATTCAATCTGCATAATAAATTAACACAAAATTGGCCTTATCAAATACATTAATTAATTTATATAATTGAAAGTCTTAATGATATATAATTAAATTTGTAATCATGGTTACAATTTAGTACAAAAATCAAAAATTAAGAGTAAGTATTTAAATTTTCAATACCTTATACATATATATTTTTGAAAAACATTTATGTTTATAAAAAGTGTTCTAAAATGTAAAAACATATTTAAAATTAAAATATTAGAAGAAAAATAAACAAGAATTTTTACTGTAATTGCTGAAACAATATTACTTTTTTTACAAAATATATTTAAATTAAATGGTAGTGTCTTAAAGGTATGTTGAAAGTAATTGTAATTGAGAGTAAATTAATTTATTGACAGAAACATGGCAAAAGAAATTTTACGAAACATCAATATTCATATACGTTCAAATGCAAAAAAAATGAATGCAAACTGAATTTAGTAGACAAAAAAGTAATATATCTACTAAATGACTATTGCAATACATTATTTTAATAATAAGCTGATACATTGGTATGAGAAAGATTGTATTATTCTAATCAAATGATTTAAAAATTATATTTATAGCAGTAGTATCTACTTAAAAAATTTTTTATTTAACTAAAGAAATTTTTAGTACTTTCAAAATAAAATACAAGAAATAGTTATTTCTGCACATCATTATTTTATTATTTAATAAACCTAATAATAGGACACGTTTTTGATATGATATAATACATTTGAGCTAAGTAAAATTTCTTAATAAAATGTGTGGTAATTTTTACTTTGATATGGATGTTTTAAGATAAAATATCTTGACTAATTAAATTAGATCTTGAATAATTAAGATAAACTATATCGATTATCATGATTTTTTAATCTAAAAGAAATGTGGATCCCTCTTACCATTTCTTCAAACATATTACTTGCAAGATCAATACATTCTAAATTTTTTAATGAAACAAATGATGATGGAAGTTCTTTTAACATATTATCTCGAAGCTCTAGGATTCTTAAATTCACAAGCCTGTTAAAAAATCATTTTTGAAGCATTAAATTCAAAGGAGAAAATAGTGACTATATATAAACACAAATTATGAACTAAACAATCTATTTAAATTCAGCTTTAAACTTATTTGAAAAACAAAATTACTTTCAGATTTATAAATACATTTTGTAATTTTAAGCAAACTATTTCTTTGAGAAATCAACACATTTCAGAATAAATAAAAAAGTATTAAAAGTATTAATGAATTCAATAATAAAATATGATTGGAATTATAATAAATTTTTGATTAATATATATGATAAGTATATTTTTGATTTTGTTAATAAATTGATATACTTCACTAAATATCTAGGATGGCAGGTTTTTAAAATTACTATTGAAATTAAAATTTATTATCAGTTCATTGCAAATTAAAATCAGAATTAGTGTAGCAAATCAAAATACAAATCAAGCATATTCTTTTTCATTTCTTTGCCAATGGATTATATATTAGCTCGTAATGCTGCATTTAATATGAAATTGCAAATACTTTCCAAAAAAGCTATTTACAGTTGTGCATAAACATCTAGTATAAAAAGTATTTCATGCAATACTAAACACATTGTCACAAACATACAGCATAAGCAACGCGCACTCACTCAAAATAGAAATTTTAGGAAGGAAATTAAGGAATTTGATAAAAAAAATCAAAGGATAATTTTAGGAACAATAGAGCAGCAATATATATTCAAATTTAAAAAGGTAATTATTTTCTGAATAATTTAAATGAAATAATATAGCATTTGATTTAAGAAAATGCTTTTCTAAATATATATATATACAAACACACATATAAAGATGGATATTAAACAATGGAAACATTTGTTAATAAAATTGATATTTTTGAACGCTCTGCATATGCATAAAATATAATAATAGCTGCCACTTTTTCATTAATAGAAATACATAGATTTCCTAGCATGTAATAACTTGATTTAAAAGCTGTAAGTCCAGGATTTATTTTGAAAGCATAAAATGTAGGGCCTCTCAGCTTTTACAAGAGATCAAATTTTAGGAGTTTGCCTAGCTGGAACAAGTGTGAACAAAATATTCTAAATTTTAAGCATTTCGAAAGACAGTGTCAAACGTCACAACAGCATGCATCCAGATCAGTAAGGGAAGCTCGTCAAAACAGTGAACAAAAAGAGAGCTCAATTAATGAGACTGATGGATATTGAAGTGAAATGTATGGTATTAAAAGCAATTAATAGCAGCAAAAGTGTGTGTGACAAAAGGGCTCAAACACCATATTGATTTTCTAGTATTAATAACTGCAGTTAGAAGACACCTTAACATAAGTAGAAAACTTGCATTAGAGAAGCAATTCCCAAGCCATCTGTCACAGATGCTAATGCTAAACATCATCTACAGTGATTGATATGTGGTAGAAAGTAATATGGTCTGGCAAATCATTTTTAACATTCTTTCCTACAACAGGATAGGTGCAGGCTTGGATGACACTTGCATGAGTGTATAATCATAATTACCTCTTTCCAACTGTCAACCCTGGAAATAGAATTGTCCTAATATGAACAGCCATGTTGTGTTTTTTTCTTGGACTATTATAACCCTAAAATTAAATACCACTGGGGAGGAGTATAAAGAAATTTAAGCTAATCAGATCCATCTAATGATGAAATATTTGCATCCCACAAGAGATGGAATTTTTCAGGATAATAGTATATCTATATGTGCTGCAGGACTTGTCCAATCAGGGTTTGATGAACACAAGGATGAAGTTAAACACCTACCTTGCCCCAGTCACCTGACTGCCATAAAATTGAGCTAGTATGGCTTACTTTTGAGCATTCAATATAGAATCAATATCTTTCACTGGCATTTGTTGAAAAACTTTCATAATATCTTCAAAATATGATACAATATTGCTCTAAAAACTATTTAGCACTTGTAAGAATCAATCACAAGACAAATCTTAGCTGTATTGGATACCAAAGGCAGTTCTACACCATATTAATAAAGGACTCTTTAAAAAATTTCTGTTTTTTCTATTATTTTAATAACATATGTGTTTACATATAATTGCATTTTTCAAAAAATAAAATATTCTACACTTCTGAGAATTAACTTTTAAGATTTTGTATTTGTAATTTACAATTAACCTAATAATTTTCATTGGATATTTTATATTAATTAGCAACTTTGAAAATCTTTGTTACTGACTTCCTAAGAGTCACATTGTACTTTTTATAAATGTTACTTATCGCAAAAAAAAAAAAAATCATATTTATCAGAAAATTATTAGATATAGAATGCATAACATAAATATATAATTGGAACACTATCCAATTTTTTAGACAGTCATGATAGTTGGAATTTGTTAATCCTTCTTGAATTTCTTTATAAGTTTAAAAACAGATTAGAGGACAAATACTATATTGTATACATCTAATTTTATTATTTTTAAATATTGTGATATTAACATTTTAAGTAATAAATAGAAATCTAGTGATGCATATTGACAATGAATTACCTGTTTTCAGAAAAGTCACTACTATATTGAATAATCCAATCTTTTATCATACTGTAACTGCTAACATTTAAATTTTTGAAAATTTTATAGAATTAGAAATTTCTTAACCTTTAAGCGAAATCACAAGTATTTATAGCAAAACTGTATTTAATGCATAAAAAAATACTGAATTTTGTTAAAAATAAATATAAGCTATAATAATTACAAAACAGAAAAGCTTATCAGTTTTTCATGCCTAATAAAAAACACAAAAATACTCCTTTCAGAAAAAAATAGCTCTTAAATTTTAGTTCATATAACTACATATTTTCCTAATACTTTTAGTTAAAAATTTATTTGTTAAATTTGTGTTACATACAACTTTAATATTATGCTCTATATTTAAGTATATAATTTGACATTACATTTTAAAATGAATTACCAATCAATGCTTAAATATTCATATTGGTTCTGAATTCATCAATTGATTGTCTAAATAAAATTGGATGAATTGCTTAAAATTATCAACTGTTTCTCTAGCAAAAATCCATAAGATTATTTTTAATAAAAGTTTATTGCTTTTATTTGTAAAAAGGTAATTCTAATTAAAAATTAGATGATTATAATAAAATCTTGAATTTACCATTATTTTTATTCCATAGTTTGAAAGTTACTAACATAAATAAATTCCAACTGATTTCATGAGCATTAAATTTTATAAATAAAGTTTAACTTTGATTAAGCAATTTTAATCATGCAAGACTGCCAATAAAACAAAACTTCAGGAATTGAAAAAGCACAGATAACAATGGATTGTGATTCAAATATTCATAGCTATTTTCATACTTTTAGAAGGACACATTTATTTAGAATTATTTTAAGATTTATATAAATTACACTTTACAAATCTTTGTAAAAATAAATCGATTTCCCAAGAATCATTATACTCATAGTGAAATTAAATTGAAAGCAAATGTAATTAGATTTTATAAAACAAAAAAATTGTCAGCATTTTGGTTTTGATTGTAAATTATTACCATGTAAATTGTTTTCTTCTGATCTTTATAGCTTATATTGTATACATGTGTATGAACAGGTGTATATGTATTTATCTATGTACACATCTATATGTGTGTATATAAATCTTACAAACTGTGAAGGGTTGTGGTCATAACTTACATTATACATACAAATCGTACAACTTGGTAGCTTTGTCTATAAAACTTATTAGAATTTTAAGGTCACATAACTATTTGAGGAGAGCATTCTATTAAGCTCATGACTAATATGGCAACATTTGTCATCAACTGCTATGACATGAAAAAAAAAGTAAGGTAACAATAGTTAGGCTACAATAATGTATAACTTTCTTTAAAAAATATCATCACTTGATAAATTCATGTTTAAAGAAAACATGTCAATTCAGTAGGAGTTTTAATGAAATTTAAAGAATACTGCAAAAAAAAAAAAAAAAGAATTGAAGGAAATTTAAGAGGCCTGTGCTGTTAGTGTAAGATGCTTGTGCACCACAGAAAATAATTTTTAGTAATAAATACAACAAGCATTAAAAATGTTTTAAAATATGAAAATACTACTCTTAATTGATAATAAAACAAGATGTTTCATTGTGTTAATAAAAGGAATATATAAACAAGGGTAAAAAGATATGAAATTTTTTTAAAAAATCTTTAACAATTCTCAAAAATGTTAAAATTATCACAATATGCAATAATGATTTTATTCTAGTATTGAATAACATAATCCTCTCTTTACATTGCATTTTAAAACAAAATAATGAAATAAACATGTATCATAGAAAAAATATTATAAAAATAAAATATTCTGATCCTGCCTTCATACATCTTTTTTGCATAATTTATATATATAATTCATATATAAAGTACAAAGAACACATAAAGGTGACTATTAATGTTACAGAGGTAAATGAAAAGAAATTAATTAAAACAATTCAAGTAAAACTTTAAACAGAAAGTTTTTGCTAAAATTACACAATTCTAACAATTATGCCACATGAAAGTACAAAATACCTTCCAAAATCTGAGGGCAATTCTGTGAGGTTAACATCATTCAGCTTAAGATCAGTCAAATTTTGAAGATGAACAATGCAGGAAGGAATTCTAAAAAAATTAATTTTATCAACAAATGAAAATATAAAATAAGCATAATATGAAAGCCCATCACCTCCACAACATTCTTATTATTTGATCAAAAAGTTAAAATATTATACTGACACTCAAAGACTTCATTATTTACTCATAAAATTATAACAGAATACAAATATAACAAAAAAATTGAAGAGACAACGGTTATGAATAATGTAATTCCTATACATTCAACTCACTCTTTCAATGGATTTGAACTGAAATCAACAGTCTGCAGTTGTTTTAAGCTCTTTATATTTTCAGGAATATCATATATATCTAAAAGTACAAATAGAAAAATATCATGTACTATTTCTTGCATATTAGAACTATAATTAAACACAAAAAAACAAGTAAAAAGTTTAAACAAAAATTAAATTTTTTTTACAAAATTAGCGAAAAAAAACTTATTAATTATCTTGCATTTAATTCCAATAACTTTATTTACAAACATATAAGAATCCAACATTAAAAAATTTTATAAAAGTTAAAAAGAAAAAAAAATTTGGAAACATAAGTTGACTCAGTAGTTTTGCCTTTAGGAAAAATGCATCAATAAATTGACTATATTTAGAGCAATATAATTTTGTTTTTAATTTGTTAGTCAGTCTTATTATAAATCAATCATTTAATATAAGAGAGAGACACTGATTAAAAACAAAAAATTGGGCAGGGTTTGGTTTGTTTGTTGCTCAACGGTCATTTTTTGCACACGAGGGCTAATTAGACAGGGATCTATGGTTAAAAGTGGATTACAAACCACTACAAGCATCCATGCCCAAGGTGGGATTCGAACCCACATACTGTTGAACCGAAGGCAAGAGCGATAACCATTCGGCTGCCAGCTTGGCAAAATTGGGCAGGAATAAGGCAAAAAAGTGGAAACTCATAAGAACAGAATCACTTTTACTCCCAGAAGATAAATTTATAACTAATACAAGTTTCAGGTTCATAGTTTATAATGGATATAAACAAACAACTTTTAACATTTAATATTTACATCATTCATTATTAATCAAAACAGAGTTACAGATAATGAAAAAAAACTTTAATTTCATATGTATGGTTAAATTTACAGAACAAACAATTAAGGATATTAATATTTGAACCTATATGGATAGCTACTTATTTACTATAAAAGATTGGCATAAGTATAGATTTAAAATAAAATGAAATATTACCCACTACTGACTATTAAAACTGCAACAGGAAGGAATATTTCAAATGTTAAAATAATATGAAACAAAGTTAAAATATAGAAAGGATTAGCTTTTCAAAGCATTTGAATGGCACAGGAGGTGCAAGCATGTGAACAACTGCATAAATGAAAAACTGTGTAAGGGATTTTTCCCTCAAAATTTGTTTAAGGGTCAGATTCTATTCAGAATATTGAATATTGTACTGTACCTTGAATAAGGCTTACCAAAAAATGTTAGAATTTGATAAGGGCACTATTGTTGCATATAAAGAATGCAGAATATTATTTGTGATATTGATACTCACATTAGTCGAAAACCAATCAGTGTCATATGAATATGAAATGTATGGGGTGCTGAGTCATATTGAATAGAAGGCAGGATCTCAACATCTTCCTATGATTAATGTTAAAAATGACAGACATTTTTGTCATGTTGGCCTTGCAAAACCATACAACAATATTGTCAGCCACTGATCAGGAAATGGGCTTGTTTGTACAACATGTCTAGTATCTGTATATGTGGTATTACAATGCTTGGAGCAACACAGGCAGTCAGAAGGCAATCATTACTTCAGCTTCTTTTGACATTGCATCACAAGGACAGACAGAGAATCTGGAGCACACAACGATAAAGATTAACACAAGAATGTCACCTTCTCATCTTTTCACATGAGTCCTAGTATTAAATCTAGCATTCTGATGCTAAAGTATATGTTTGGAGGCTTTGAGGATAAGGATTATCGCCTGGTACTACTTTAGATTCAGCAATCAACTGTTGGACTGTAATTCTGTCTTGTCTGGCATCTAATGAAAACAACAACTGTATAAAATCAAGTCCAAGACAATCCCAAAATTGCATATCAACCA
Organism: Latrodectus hesperus; assembly: GCA_037975125.1. NCBI lineage: Eukaryota > Metazoa > Arthropoda > Arachnida > Araneae > Theridiidae > Latrodectus > Latrodectus hesperus. Next base: position 10,597,364 of record CM075854.1, on the reverse strand, counting down.
CATTTCTTTGAATTTTAATGTAATGATCACTCGTGCTTCAAAAGTATTTAAGAAAATAATGTTTAGTAAATGATATTTTCCACAACCTGCACACACTGAATGTATTTTTTAACTCCCCGCTTGTTATCCTTGATGTTTTTTTTTTTTATCTTTTGATACTTCATTCAGCAGGGGAGTGATCTAGTGCTTTAATCCTGAAATTCCATCTTTAATTTAAATGAAAGAAATTGTTACAGAGTCTGCAATTATAAGATTTTATGTATTTGGTAATAAAACTTCTAATAGAAATATTTTTATCGTAAAAAACGTTACATGCTTCATAACTATTACAACTTTTACTCAGCAGAACATAATGCATAACTTTAATGACACATAAGTATACCCAATTTTCATGCACTAAATCCATTTTTTAATCACAATATCTTTTTTGTATATAACTATAATTTTGAGACAACAGTCTTCAGTTTCATGGTATACAAAAATGTTTGTTAACAAACAGCAAAAAACTTGCATTTGTAATAATCCTTTCTCATAAAATTAGAAGTTTAATTTTCTTTAAAAATTGACTTTATTTCTTTAAAAAATTTAAAAAAAGCATAGTAACAAATAATCATTGATTATACAAATTTTAAACCTAATATTTCAATAATTTCATTTAAAATGTGGTTTTCAATCATATTTCTTTACTTCTTTTCAGAAAGTTTAATCAATTAAAATTGAGCTTCTTATATGCTTATTAATTTCACTAATGTCAATGTTTCCTTCTCATTTTATGAAATTTTTCTAAATAAATTCAAATTAATTTAACAAATACCACACATTTGCATACTTTAAAATATCAATATGAAAATGTATGCACAAAATTTCAATTTTAGAAAGGCCAACTATAATGAATAAAGATGGTGGTGGTTTAAAATTTACATTTGATTGATTAATAAAACTAAGTTACATTTTTATCCAGAATGTGATAGTTACTTATCTGAAAGATTCAAGAAAATCTGGTAGAAATATATATGAAAAAATATGAGTTGCGTTAAATATCACTGGAAAGTAACTTTTATATTGAGAAACCTAAATTAATCTCTAAAGAAAAGACATAATGTGAGACAATATATAAAATAAAAAATATATACAATTCTAACCATTTTTACTGATGTCAAACTCTATAAGAGTAACTAAATTTCCAATTTCAGGTTGCAAACAAGAAATTTCATTTTCACTTAAAGTAAGTCTTTTAAGTTTCGATAAACGAAACAGGCCCTGTAAAAGTAATCAGATTTTAATTAAAATATAAAACAAAAAATTTCTACAACACAAAAATGTTTTATAAAATATAAAATAAATTATTAAATAAAATGTCTCCTATAAAAATTTAAGTAATATCCAGAAAGTACTTAAAATATAATTATATGTTTTGAATTACATATAGGAATTAAGCGAATTTAAGTAATGTACAATAAATTGGATTAGGTTAAATTCCAAACTATATATTTCATGAATGTTAGTCACAAGTATATTGTTCTAGTTAAGAAAATGCTTTAAATTACGTGATTATATTTATCTGGAATTAACTTCAAATCAGAAAAATGCATTTTTATACCAAATCTTATGCCATGAAACTGATACAATTTAGTTTAGTAATACTGAGTTCATTTATTTATTATACTAAAAAATTGAAAAAATTAAGATAAATAATCATTGTTAAAAATTTTATTTTCATTAGAAGTTGCAAAGTTAGTTCAAATTTAAAGTAAATTTCCTGACTTAGAACATTATTTTAAAATATTCCATTAATGGAGAAATCTTAGATTAAAATCATTATTTGATTATATTTTTATTGATTCAAAATTAACCGAGGAGTTACTGAAAAAAAATTCATCAATCTACCAATGGCATGCAATGAAGAAAAGTTATTTGTTTAATTATAAAAAATATTTATTAGAAAAGAAAATTATATTACCTATATGAAACTTCCTTCATTTCTTAACTGAAACACTTTTTATATTAAGCAATAAGCATTTGTCATATCAGTTCATGAGCTTAAAAATTCCCACATTATTGAGTACAACCAGTTTATTAAGGTAAGTTGTCTTTACATTCTACATTTCATCACTTCTAAATGTTGACTCACCAGAATATTTTTCTGTTCAAGTAAAAGCAGAGAATTGAGAGAAGAGTATCAAAAATTCTTTGCAGGAAAGTTTAAACTTGTTTATAAAAATATTTAGACTGTCAAATATTTAGACTGAAATGATTTAGCAATTTTTGAGTGGCAGCAACAATGTGAGGGTGAGGGCAAGATGAGAAAAAATCCAATTGTTTTAGAAAACAATTCTCACCTCCTGTTTTGAATAGTTCCCTTTGATATTTTTAGAGTCTCACAATAAAAAATAATCTTGATTGTAGGGATTTTTCCCACAAGATGCATGGACTATTTGGCTTAATGAACTAGCAGAAGAGCGTAACATTAGAATTCTGAAACTCATGACCAAATATGCAAATGTTTTATTGCAGGAAGTGATTATAAAAGAAGTTAAAAAGCATCATACATGAAACAGATTTTTTTGTAATATGAATTGTATTTTTCATTTTGGTTATTATCTTTTGGATAACTCACAAGCATGGGTGAAATAAATTGATAAAAGTCTCAAAGATGAGCTGCTTTTATCAAGGATTCAAATTTTATCCCCTGTAATGTTTAACAAAGGAATTACCTTGAGAAAACCTCTTTTAGACTGGTTGAAAATCTTATTACTTTTGTTATAGATTTGAAATTTTTGGAATAACTTGAGAAAGAATATATTACAAACCTAAATAATCTTTAAAACTGCTTGACTAAAGGCAAATGTAAGAAATTCTTCAATTATGTCTCTGAAAGTTGAATAGTCACTAAAATATTATTTTTTGACCAAATTAATACCTTGATTATCAGTATGAATCAGCTACAATAAGGACTTTAAACCTTTTAGAGACTTTCTGTGCTATTTACAGTTGAGACACACATACAAACACATTTATAGTTCTGGTAAAATCCTACAAGCCAGTACAGGTTTGGTACAATTTCCAATTTTTGTGTCAAGCACAATTCAGTTATTTGGCCAACCTAAATTACATCACTTTATGTAATATTTAGCTTTCAAAATCTTCATCATTTTTAAACTCTAACTTTGAATTCCACAATCTTGCACTATTTTTGATTTCAAATATCTAGTTGTAAATATTACAAAAATATAACAAAACTAATAACTAGAAACTAATTCACAAATTTTACAAAGATAATATATTAGAAAAATAATATAAAATAACTCTAAGAAATCAATACTACTATTTGTACTCAGTCAATAAAATATACATAACCATTTTTTAACTAATAAAAAGAATATAAGCAATTCAAAAATACACTGTATATAGCAACATACATAAATAGCGGTGCAGGCATGCCCCAGACTGTAATATTAGGTTAACGGGTTTGGAATACTCGCCCATCACTAAGTGCCTCATAATTTTGAATCACGGTCAGGTAACGAGGTCACACTTGAGCTGGCACCCTCCTCTCCACATCTACGCCACACCAACGGAAGGACTTTGGACGTCACATATTAACGTAGACACGTCCACAGAGCTCCAGCAACCCAGTGAAGGAGAGTTTGGCATGGACACCCTCCTAACCACTGCTTGCGGCAAATGATGCTTCACTTAGCTGAACTTACGGAAAGCGGCGTGAAGCTACTGAGCCGCTAGAGCTTTGTATACATCAACACCAAGTTGGTATTAACAATTGCACAATAAATTTAAATTAATAATGTAAATAGCTATGCATTTTTAGGAAACTTGGATTTTAGTTAACCTTGCAACAGCCCTCACCTTAAAAAAACATCTACATAAACACAATCTTGCATGAGAGACAATCGGGCAAAAAAGCAAAATAATAACATAAATAAAATACATTTTTAAGAGAACTCCAATTTTAATTAACCAGACAGGGGCCTGCTAATTAAAATAAAGCTGAATTAATAACATAAATAAGATATATTTTTATGAAAACTGGGTTTTAATTAACTAGGCAGAGACACCCACCTTAAAAAAAAAACCTTTCTTATAAATGCAATCTAGCACAGAAGAATTGGAAAATAAACCTAAGTCGATAATGCAAATAGCATACATTTTCATGGAAACTCAGTTGCTAATTAACAAGAATTGCAATAAACCTAAATATACAATACAAATATTTCCACAATATGATTAATAAATTACATAAGTTGTTACATAAAACAGCAATTTTAATCAAGTAAAGAAACACATAAAGTAAAAGTACTCACCTGATCATAACTAAATTAGAAGTATTATAAAAAACTATAATTAAAAAAATGCTAACTTAATTTATTACCAACCCTACTTTATATTAGCAACACACAAAAACAAATTTTTAAATTCTATAAACTTCAAAAATAAAACTTTATTTTCACTATATCAACTTCAAATACAAACATTTGAATCATAAATAAAGTAAAAAAAAAACTGAAATGCATAACAAAATATGCTAAAACCAGAATACTAGATGAATCCATATTAAATTGCAAGTTATGAGTTTCTGATTTTTGTATACATAAGGAAGTTGCATAAGTTTTCTAAGTTTTTTCATGTGGAATATTGTTTGGCAATGAACAAATCAAATAATATATCTCCATGAATAAAAATTATAATATTTAATTAAAAAATATTTACGAAACATAGTGACAATAAGCCAAATACAATAAGAAGCATTGAGCCTCTTACTATATTGACTATTAGTTTCAGTGCAGTGCTGTTTTATACTCTTCTTGGCACTACCCTAACACAACGTAGCAGTAATGTCATTACACTATTTGAGTACGTGTAGCCAACGCCATAATTATAGCCCAGCATTTATAAAATATCCTCTTGGAAAGAAATGCACAAAAGAAGCAAATATAAAAAGGGCTTACAACACTTTTATCAGTCAGAAAATCAGCTTCACAAGGTCATAATCTTAGTTAAAACAGTGATTTGAAATTACATTCACAATATTTTTATTGATTTTATTTTTACACATAAATAAAACTATCAGTTTTATCAGATTTTTTATTAACATCAAACTTTTTCTTAAATGATAATACTTGTTTACAATCATATAGTCCACAAGTTGAAACCTTAAATTATCTTGGAATTCTAAGTATTGGTTTTTGCTTTTTTATTTCAAAAATTTACTAACATAGACATTTTTTTATTTATATGATATAAATTGTTTTAGAAAAATACTTACAGATGGACATACATATTTGTTCTTTGATAGATTCCAAACAATATAAAATTTTATTATACCATTTTGCAAATTGCACATAACTTTTAAAAAATATTAGTTTATTACATTTTATTGGTGTTCATCAGAGAAATTAAAAGAAATTTGAAATGGTATATACAAGTATAACTCCCTAAAATAATCAAGAGAAGAATTAAGATTTATTATTATGTATGCATTGATTTACATCAGAATTTTTTAAAAGTATTCTGAAACTTACAACTAAAACTTGTCTAAGCGATTTTAAAACTCCTAGCTGAACAGAGCATCATAATGAATATCCATGAACAAGATGTCTCTTTTTACACTTTAAATTACCAAGTTAGAAAGCAATGTTCTATACATAATATAACTGCATAATCCGACATTTTTCCTGTGAGCGAAACTAGTAGTATTAACAAAAAGGGAAATTTTTAATATTTTAGAACTTAATTATTAGCTTATCAATAAAAATCTGTAATTTTTACCTTAGGTAATATTCTAATGTGGTTGGAATCTAGAAGTAATTCTTCCAAATTTTTTGAAGCCAAAATATCATCTGGAATATCCTTAAGATTATTGTTTCTTCTGTCAATATATTGCAAATTTTGATTTAAGCCACGAAGCAGAGTAAACATGTTTTTAAGAAAAACGTCTTATCCCGTAGTAAACATCGTTAAAAATTCGGCATAACAAAAATATCAACGTTGTTATTTGTTTATGGCAAGACTGGGAGGGGAAGGGGATCGAATTTTTTATTTGTTTTGTTTTCTTATTTACCAGTCCGAATTCCGAAAAAAATAATGCCATACTTTGCCAGCTTCTTCTGTAGCTTTTATTCGGAGATTGATAAAACTTTATTTGTGTGTGAATAATAACCATATTTTTCAATTTTCTTTCTTAATTTTTAATTGCTTCTGAAAATTCTGTACCTGCATGCTTCGTTCAGAAGGATGATTCGCTTATTTTTTTTAACTAAGAAATTAGCTCTATTTCATTTATTTTCACTTTTCTTTTAACCTAAAATATTCTAATTTCTTTATCAAATGCTTTTTTCTTCTAACTTAATATCACATGTCTGTTGAAAATTGGTATACTTAATTTTTCAAAACAATTATTTTCCTTTTATATTATTACTGTTTCTTGAATCACTTGATTACAACATCATATTTTTTTTATTTCATTTTGTTTAAATTTACCAAAATTTCGACTATTAATTGTTGAAGTAATATCCAATAGATGAGAATTTTTCCTAGGGAATGCCCCTACACAGTACTGGTTAATTACACTTCAAATGTTATTTTTCCTCTTTTAAAAGAAGATCGATTCTGGACGTGGAAGAAGAAAGACGTTTGATCGAGCTTCAAAGCCAACTTTTTAAACCAGTGTTTATTGAATGATCCCCGCAACAACTTCCACCGAAGTCATCAGCGAAAGCCTTTCCACCATCTCCAAGTAGCAAAATAGCTTGGCCCAATACCCACACAGCCAAGCACATCTAATGGACGTCCACGATAAGTTCACCATATCCAGTGGATGTCATGGATGGTAAATAGACGTCCGTGAAAGACTGTTGAGGGGATGTTTGCTGGTTGACTAGTATGCGCGTCCAATAGACGTGCATTAAACGTCAGCTTATCGATATTAAAATTCATGGATCCTAGTGGCTCCAAAATAGACGTCTATTAATGGTTTAGTCTTTAGTCCTCTGATGGAAATTACATGTAGAGGAACAACAGATAGTTAGTGTGGATGTCATCTGGATATTTCACATCTTCAAAAGTGACTTTGAAGGTATTTCTATCATTGATTTTTTCCCTTCCTTGGCCAGTTGATATGCCTCTTCCATTCCAGGGATACCAACGTGAGAGGGCATTCATTTCAGAATACATGTCTCGTTTAATTTTTAAATATCTTTTACTTGATGTTGAATATCATGGGTTTAGTCTTGATTGACCATTGTTTAATGTTTTTAAGGCAGTTTTGGAGTCACAAAAGATGACTAGCCCATTGGCTTTGTCAGTGTTGTTGAGTAAGATGTATTCGTTCAATGCATGATTTATTGCTGGTGTTCACTGATGAAATTTGAGACAATAGATCCAGTGCAGTGGAACTCCTATGCAATGCCTGCATTCTGCGTTTTCTAGATCCGACGGGCATAATTTTCATACCCCTCATGTGCCCAGTCCGCATTATGGTGATGGTAGAGGAGATACTACGGTCAAGATTAAGCTCCAGTAAGTACCATTTTTCCGTAGTCCGCCACAGAGCTGATGCCTTGCAATGGCGTTTGCATATAAGCAAGTGGTAGTCGTGAGAGGGGAATTGATATTTCTAGCCTGCTTTTCGAGGGAGTCCGCCTGTTCATTTCCCTCGATGTTAACATGTGCAGGTACCCATTGGATGGTGCAGGTTTTCTCCCTTGCGACTATGATGGACAGAAGCGCGTTGATGTCTTGGGCAAGTCTCGTTTTACCTCCTTTAATGAGCTCCAGAGCATATTTACAGGCAGTATATGTTAATGCCATTCGATGGGACTGACTTTGTGAGGTAAAGGGCTGTCTTTATGGCAATCAGTTCACTGGTGAAGTTGGAGGCAATTTTTCCAGCTGCAACCCGATGTTTGAGGGATGATTGATCTGGAAGGATAAGGAAAATGCCAGAACCTCCCCTGTCACATTCTGAGTTGGAAGAATCGTAAGTGTAAGCGGTGAAAATGTCTGGTTTAGAAAGCTTGGTAATAGTTTCCATACCTTTTCTCCGAATGGTTTCTTCTGCAAGTGGTGTGAGACCGCATTCAGTCTCCGCACGCAGGTTATTTGTTGAGGAAACTGCACCTATGATGAGTTTGGCTGCTCTGTATTGAACGGTGTCAAGTTTTTCTTTTGATGAGGAGGATGCTGGAGCCCATATTGGTTTTGCAAATTCTAGAACTGGTCTAATAAGTGCAGTGTAAGTGTTTAGGAGGGTCTTCGGTCAGGAATCCCATGTTGAACCACATAATTTTCTGAGAATATTTAGCTTTTTTAATGCTATGAGCGAGGTTCCTTCAATATGTTTGATGAATCTCAGCTCGGTGTCCAAAGTGAGACGAAGATATTTGGGAATGGAAATTTGGTTGATGGACGAGTTGAAGATCTTGGATGCTAGGGCAAAAATATTTCCTGTTTTTCCTGTCAGTGGTGAAGACACAGAGACTAGATTTTTCTGGGTTAATTAGGAGTTTAAGATTTGAGGCCCAGGTTTCAACATTCGTCAGGTTGGTGTTGAGGATAATTCCCAATACAGACACGTCAGAGTTCGTATTCCAGATATCAATGTCATCTGCATAGTAGGCTATTTTGGCTTGTCAACTATTGTATTCATTGATGGTGTTCATGTAGAGGAGGAACAGCAAGGGATTGAGGACCGAGCCCTGGAGGACTCCTGCTAGAGCGGCGTGTCTTCGAGTAGATTCCATTGACCTCCACGACAAATTTTCTATCCCTGAGGAAGTCATTTATCCAGAGCAGAGCGTTATCAGTTATGCCAGCATGGTGAATGATCTCAATGAGTTTCTGTCACCAAAAACGGTCGAAGGCTGTTGAGAGATCCAGAAAAACAGCAGTTGTCTTTTTATGTGGCTTTTCCTGGAGACCGTCAATGATAGGCTGTACGAGGTAGAAGAGCTGGTCGATCATACTATGCTGAGCTTGGAAGCGATAATATTCTACTAACACCAAAACACATTTTTGACTGCCCTTCCATTTCAAGATATCTGGTTTAGCTCAAGGAAACTCCCCCTCGACATCGAAAAGAGTCTATACTCCGAAAACATCAAGAAGATAGCCAGCTGTGTTCTGCATATCTGGCCATCTATAGTTCTCCCCAAGGATACGATACCATCGAACCAACCATCTGGATATTTATTTAAATTCGGATATTCGTGGCTGTTTCGCTAAAAACTACATTTCGTCACTTTCTTCACCAAATTTAAGTGGTTAGAGTCACAGCATGGTGGCTTAGCTAACGAGACATTGTCATCACTGTGCTGAGTGACGACGAGTTGTAGGCGGAGCCATTGATGTCAGGAGGGAATGTGACTGGAATTAGTATGGGCGGAGTCATGAACGCCTAAGCTACGTTTTTCCATGTTTTGCTATTTTTCGTTCTTAGATGGAGTTTTTTTTTTTTGAGATAATTCTTAGGTCGACTTTCTTGTATCAGAAATGCATGCAGTAATGACCAATTTGCCATTTGTGCCTTATAGACAAACTTTATGATAATTATTCCTCACAAACACATGAATACTCTATTTTTATAATTCGTTGAGTTTTATCAGAAGAATGAAATATAAATAAACTTCAATAGATTTATACAATAGATATTTAATGTTACTTGTTAATTGGAATCAGTTTCGTACTTAATGATATTTTATAATTTTTGAAGCCAAGATTGATCCTATCATGGGGGTCAAGATTTCCTCAATGTAGAAATTGCCATGATAAGGCAATATTGGACTGATAGCATGCGCCAAATATTCCACAATAGGCTATTTTTGGTCTTATAGTGGCAGCCAAATTATTCCTGATCTTGGAAGCAGCAAGATAGGACCAATGTAAGGAGCCAAGTTTCTGCCAAAATATAGCATAGCAAATTGAATCCAATATAGCTATCTATAATTCTACGCTGTTTAGTTGCTTTTTTTTATTAAAAATTTACTAATTTATAACAATGATTATACTTTAATTCCAAAATATATTTTATAATTCCTGAAGCACATATGTAACTGTTCGATTGTTGTTTATAACCATTGAGCTTGTTGCTTATTAATTGTTGCTTGTGATTTCAGAAAGCTTCTTCATTTGTAAGTTTGTTTCTCTAATATTTCCAATAATATTTTGTTACTGTTAAAATAATTTATCTATTTGAAATAAAAATTACACTCTAAATCAAAATATTTTTTGTTTTCATGTTTGTAGAAACATTAAAGTTAAGAATATTCTCTTCCTCCACATTAACTATGAAATTGCTCCAAAATCCAATGGTATTTTTGTTACATATAAACTAATAATAATAAAATAGGTAAATAAATATTTATTTAAATTTATTTATCCGCATTGAAATTTCATTATAAATGTATTGATGCTTTTAAAAAGTATTCAACAAGATCTTATTGCCTTATGATTTATTTGGCCTCACACCACTTTAGGAAATGCCCCTAGAATTTAGTTTGTTTTTTACTTAATATGTTGCAATTATGTGTTCTATATTTCTATAATGTGTTTTATGATATCTTGACACTAATAGTTTCTATTCGATTTACTGATATAATTCAGTAATATTTTTTATTTGAAAGTTTGATGAGGAAAATGTTTAATTGCTCAGCTAATTATTGGTAAATTACTTGCTATATATTTTTGTAGAAAAGATAAAATTTTAATCTAGAAAACAATTGCTCTTAGACAACAGTTGTGTTGCCAGGATATTAAAAGCAAGTTTAAAATTCCAACTTAAGTTTCATTATTCAGGGAACTATATTTAAGACAAACGTTAGTATCGAAGAATGTAATAATATCTAATAATGGTTAGTTTACTAAATTTTATCTATAATATTCTATTCTATATCGGGGAAGGCGATTCAAAACAAGAAGCGGTCTCGTAAATGGTTTCATTTTCCGCCAGGGAACTTAATGTAAACAAAACTTCGCATAACTCTGTTTTGCTACAAACTTTTTCTGCTTTAGTGAAATTGAAAAGCAAAGATGTATGGTAGATGGAGGAGCAAATAAATCATTTATTTTAAAAGAAGTAGCCAACGTGTTACATTTGAATTTTATCTAGAAGGAACCTTTAACAATTCATACATTTGGATCTAAAACTGATGAAAAGTGAATGTATAATTTGGTCGAATTAACTTTACATAGTATGATATATGCTAAGTATGATTTATGCTATGTGTAAAAATACAAAGCATAGTGATTGAATCGATTACTTTTGTAAAAATAAGAATTCCGTCAAAATTCACGAGAAACATTGCTTTTGAAAAGGGAATTGAATTAGCTGATGTTAGTATTACTGAAAATATTCCCTTTTTATAAAAGTTGATTCTATAAAAGTTGCGCTTACACGTAGCGCTCGGTTCGTATTTCTGAGGTCCGCAGGGATAGTGCTCAAGACCGCCCCGCTGCTAAATTTATTGCTCGTGTCGCTTCTCTTTGAGTTCGAAAAATGAGGCTTATTCGGGTAACTTTGATCTGTTACTTTGTTTCGAAAGGGATATTCCTTTGCGTTAAAATTTCTCGGATTAGCAAAGATTAATGACGCTTCGCTACATTTAACTTCTTTTCATATAAATTCTACTAATTTTACGATATCAAATTCATCTGTTTTACGCTGACGATTATAATTTTATTAAGGACCCTTTAATAATTCATACATTTAAATCTAAAACTGCTGAAAAGCGAATGTATAATTTGGTGGAATTAACATTACATAGTATGATATATGCTAATTTAATTCTTCAGGCAATTTTTGCAAAATTACAGGACGCAATAAATTACTGAATGTGTCAGCGGCTATTTCCAAGGATTGCAAGGACCTTATTTGTACTTAAATGGCGTCATACATTTTTCTTAAGCCAATAATATTAGAACAAGACTTGACTGGTTCTATTATTAGAAGTTTGTGCATATGTGCTGACATAATTATATCTGTTCGACCGAGTCTATCCTTTATTAATTGTATTGACGAATCGCAATTTTGATCTGTGAGGGAAAATCCCTTAACTGCACTTAGCGCAACTCCTCCAAGATAAGACTTTAAATATGTAAATTTTTCAGTTTTTGTAAGGGAAGGATTGTGTATCGCGACTTCATAGGAATTCCAAAAATCTAAAAATTGACTACAATCTTCATAAAATGATTGTATGTTCAGTTTTGGAAGTTTTACATTTTTTGTTTCAGTTCTAAAGGGATAATTATACATTTGCGTGAATTGCATCGAATCATTATTATCACCTGTAATTTGATTGCTTGTTCTGCTTGCATTTATTTCACTTGGCGGCTTATAGCATTTAGTTTCTAACTGGCTTTCAGTTTTTGATTTCGCTGCTATACCTTTATCCTTATATTTTTCGCTCACAGTTATCTCATTCGACATATCTTTTATTTCAATTTTTAATTGTATTTCCTCATTGGCCTTAGTTAAATCATTCAATTTTTCTGCGAATCGAGATTTTAAAGTGCAAAGCTCCTCAATTTTTGTTTTATTAGAATATTCATTTGAAATTTCCTTAACCAATGTAGTTTCTATTTTATTTAAATGTTTCGTAAATGAAGTTGTTAAAATTTTACGTTTTTCTTTTAAGCGTTCTAAATCCATTATTTTAAAATATTAGATTTTAATAAGGAAAAAATGGGCCTACCTCAAATCTCAGTTCTCTAGCGCCTTGAACGCTCCGTTAAAATAATTCAAACCATCATGTCCGAGGGTCGCCAGGATATTGCGTTATATTTTGGTTGCGTGATTTTATTCATTATTAAGTCCTATAGTCTTTAATATTCTATTTTAACAATCTAACAATAACAATTTAATAAATAACAATTTTAATAATTAATTTCCTTAAAATGAGTTCCAGACCATAATAGACTGGTGCCAATACGGTCTTCATACGACCGTATCCAAATAGCAACTGAGCTAGATTCCCCATCGGATAGGGAAGATGCGCTTCTCATTCCTTTTTTAGGGATTTACTGAGTCTGAGTTGCCACCGTAATATTGGTGACACAGTAAAATTAAGATTACTAGATGTAGACAGAGCAAGGAATGATCCATGAAATTAATTAGCTTTCATATTAGACATTTAAAACGGGGTCATTTATCTTTTAGGAAGAAAACCAGTGCAATTTTCATAGTGGTATACCTGAAATCAGTTCATAACTTGTGAAGAAAAATTAATTTTGCTTTGAGATTTTCCTGATCAAGCAATATCACTTCGAGATTGTGAAAATTATCTTTCTAAAAGTCAATGATATTAACGATGTATTTGCAAGACAGAGTAAATCTGAAAAATGCAAATGTAAAAAATCTGGAAAACTATAATTTTAAATGTCATAATAGTCTAATATATCTAAATAAGTAAACTTACAAGGAAATAAAAACAGGTATTTTTTTAGAATATTTGTTTAGTTTATTTTGCAATGGAAGTCTTTTTTATATAATTTCTAATAATCTAAATTGTTTTATCTTTCCAATTCATTTAACTAACAAAGCATAAATGTTGTCAATGAGTACATATAGTCAATGAAAAATAGTATTTCAGTTAATAATTAAGAATTTTTCTTATAAGCAAATACACGATTATATTTTTTGAGGAATAGTGGATTGGATCAATTCTATTCAGAAATTTTTGTTTCTATAAATGTTAATTTCTATTATTGAAATTAATTTATTAATATCTTGATGGAAGTTTATAATTTATTTAGCTTTTAGTGCAAAAGATTTTGTCTCGATTAGTTCTTGTACTGTACGCTATATTTAAATATTTAATATATAAATGTAGATAAAATATTTGTATCATAATAAATACACACACAGAGAAACCATATTTGTAAAACTTTATTGGATTTTGCTTCAAAACCTCAATCCTTCAAAATAGATAGGTATATATGTGCTTGAAATAAGCTGTATTGTTCACATTGCTTTTTTTGAACAGTTTGGAAGAAAGTGAAACTATATATTTACAGCATTACAAAGGCAATTTATTAATGGACAATGTACAGAATATTCAGCATCAATTTAATCCATGTATTTTTACATATTTTTGCAATACTGTTTCATTCTCTCAGTTTAGTGCAAGACTCACTACTAGCAAATATGGCATACATACATGAAAAACATAATATTGTTTTCAAACTAAATCAAATGTACACAAAAACAATAAACAATATAGTTTAAATTGTAAACATTATGCAATAGTAAATTCATAAAATATTGGTAGGAAAGAATAAAACGTAAAATGAAGAAATTATATCTCAACGTTAATAAAATGGGTTTTTCACTTCACTTTTAGTTAAAAATAGAATTTTATCTCTTTACGCATTGATAAAATACTTACATCTCGGAAAATGTTAAGATATTGAAGTCGCACATGTTTTATAAGGAAGATATAACGTATTAAGTAATTGTAAACCATTACTAAGAATTTTAGAACTTTTTTGAGAGCTCACGAATCTTGTAGAATAAAATTATAGCATTTACTATATTATTCGAAATAATATTGTGTTAAAGCGTATGAAATGTTGGATTTTCTTTGCATGCAAGGATCTGTCTCCCTGTTTTTGTTATGCTTTTATTTCTATCATAATCTCGTTTATAGTCATATTGGCCATTGCAAGAGTCGCATTTCAGTAAAGACGATTTTCTCAAATATGATCCACATTTGTTTGTTATTTGAATTTTTAAGAATCACAGAAAATTACACGAATATTATTTAATAAAATTTCAAATAATATTAGTGTAATTTTTTATAGCATGGTAAACTTGGGAATGATACAGCCAAATCTGCATGCAATATAAGCCAAACATTTGGGAAGAATACTTTCAACAATCAAAAAGGGAAGCGTTGGTTTTAAAAAAAAATTGGTCTGGTGATTTTTCTTGACATAATGAGTCGCGTGTGCTAATTAAAATGCCTGTGGAAAATAGTGCTCTGAAAGCATCAGTGGAAACGAATCCCACTGTATAGTTAACTCGGTCTGCAGAATGAAAGTTCACCATACAAAAGCAATATAGCGACAAATTTCCTTAATTGAAGAGCTAAAGAATATAGGTAAGTAAGAACTGTAGTTTGGTGCAATTAAGTCATTCCTATTTTGTCGAATGGGAAGACACTTATAAGCGAAAAGTACTGCCAGTACATTGATGGAATGTATGAAAAATTTAAAATTATACACTCATTAATCAACATGGGCAATACTTCTCCACGATTTCTTTGGCTTAACACGCCCTACAAAACAAATGCGGAATGATATAAATTAAAATATGGGAGTAATGTCAGCTCATTCACTGGATCTTCCGTCCAACTGGCTTCCGTTTTTTAAGCTCTTAGAAAAGTTACGATAAATGCTGTGAAAATGAAGACAGTTAAAAAAAAATCCAAATCAATTTATTAATTCTAATCATCAAAATTTAATTAAGATAGGCAAATATGCATTAAAATATCGTTGAAAAAGTGTACTTAAGAAAATGGAGCATATTTTGATAAGATAAACAGCATTAAAAAATATGAAGTTTTATATAATAATTTAAAAATCCGGCATTTCATATTCATCAATCTTATGAATATCTGTATATAATATTACATTACTTAATTTTTATGATATAATACCAACTATATCGTACATAATATTAATTGATATCTAGATTATATATTTTTAACAGAATTATCTCTTTAAACTCTTAAAAAGGAAAATAGTTTACTGATAACAATTAAATTTTTGCTTAAAGCTTTTACTAATTCAAAAAATCTTGGCCATGTAGTAACATGGCTAAGAGTTTTTGAATTTAGACTTTTCAATTATTATACTATCCAAGTATTGTTCATTAATTTATGTCATGAGAAACCTTTTAACTACTTTTTCAAACAAAAGAAAAATGAAAGCAACATTTCAAACGTTTGAAATGTTGTTAATTGTATAAATGTACAGCACAGCCCTTTGCTTGATAATCTTTTGATTTTCCTCATTTTAATTTTATATTAACTTTTGATTTTATTGTTAAATTATATGGCTGTAAGCAAAGTTTTAGCAGAAAAGTAGTCTTCCCCATTTATATAGATTTTAATTCTACTATTAAATTTCGATCTACCCTAAGTATCTCCAGTCTACCTTAGCTTAGATAATCGGAGTTAAATTTAATAATAATTCAACAGGTGGGAATAATGGTAGGGAACATATGGAAGTTTTTAAAACTATGAATACAAAATAATAAGGTCAGTAATTTACATATTAGTAATAATAATATTAAAAGCACTGAAACGAATTGAAAAATATGAAAATTTTGCAAACGTGATTCCTTATAGCTTTCTGAATTTACAAATTATTAAATGCTTTAAAAATGAAATAATATGTATGAAGTAGACAAACTATTAAGGGCTTTTTTACAACTAAAGAACTAAACATCAATTTAAAAAAAATTAGATTTCAATTTTAATATGCAATGTTATATAAAACAAAACCAATAGAAATGTTTAGTTAATTTAAAATATAATTAATTTTATGAACACCTTACAATACACTTAATAATGAAGAATGTATGTCATATTTTTAGCTATCCATTAAAGTCATTTACTGAAAGCTCAAGCTCAACAATTGATAAAGATATATATATGCATACACATATTTTCATAATTATATTTCAAACTAGCACTGAGATAATCGAGTTAAGAAATGTGAAGTCTGTTAACTTTAAATAAACTTATTATTTCCATAATTATCTAGATAGGTGTAAGTAACAGAGTAATTACTACACAATAACAAAATATAATTTAGTTCATTCAACGAGGACACAATTAATAAATGAAAAAACAATGAACAATTTAAATTTCATAAAAATATTTTAAGTTGATAGCAAATAAACTATTAAGAAATTAATCGATCATTATACAAATCCATAAAAATGACGGTTTTATAAGAGCAAATGTTATATATAATGTATTAGCATTCACATCACAATGAATTGACCTGGTCAAACAACACATGCCGTTTCAAAGAAAATAATGAATGCAAAATAATTTACTGCCAAATGTAAAACATTGAATAATTTTGATGAATACGAATTGAAATATTATTTAATAAAAAGAATGTTAAATGTTATTTTCTAACACTGTTTCCCTTTTGTTTTCATGAGGAAAAGCTAGATTTTTATCATAGATTTCAACGTTACAAATTTTGCCACAAAAAATCATATGTACAAAAAAAGTTAGTTTTTTTTTATATACAATTAAAACAAAACTTCAATTTTCGCTTAAAACAGGTGTGTCAAGATTGAAATATTTTACACACATGTACTTGCGCACATGCACGAATGGACACATACATTACCCTTACTCACATTTATGCATGTTCTTACACACATACATACACAGAGGAAATTTGCTTATACAAATTCGTAAGGAACAGTAAAATAATTCTTAAAATCAAAAACTCCTAAAATAGAAAAATATAAGTTTTCAAAGTTAATTTGTCTTTTAACAAATTGCTCTTATTTTAAAAATATAAAGTACTGTTTGAAAACATTAATTAGGATGCACAGTATATGAGAAATATAAGCAAAATAAATTAAATAATTGAAAACAAATTTTATTTTCGTTGATGGAAAAATCAGGGAAATAATCGATTTTTTATCTATTTTAACACTATATTTTAAAAATATATTTTTCTATTTCTTCGATGTAGGAAAGGATTTTGTTGTAGTTTACTTCGAAAAAACTACCTTAATTATGAATCGTTCAGTTATTTCTCTTACTGATAAGCATTGCCCTACTTCATTTTCTTTTGTTTGAAATCTGAAATTTTTTTCGCTCTCTTTCATTGTGTCCTCAGTAATTCAATATTCCCCCTCATCTTTAAAATAGTTCACATTCAAAAATTTTTGAAATGAAATTCCTGATGGCTTTATTTTTTCGCCAAAGTTCATGTGTGAGTTTCATTTTCACTTAAGTTATCAGGTAAATAATCTTAGCCTTTTTTTAGTTACAATGGTATCTTTATTAAGCCCTGCTCGTCAAACTGCTCTAGATAACGGCTTATCTTAACATTATTACAAGTATACTCTACCAAGTGACCTGCACTTAGAATGTTCTAGAGCTACAGCGACTCAATCCCCATAAGAAATATGTGCAAAAGTCCAACATGATATTTACTTAAGAAGCTTTTGATTATGCTCTGAGCTTGACGCTATAAAATGTAAGTTAGATCAAGCGAGAGGAACTCCATAATAATTACTTCAAAATATCTATTCATGACTTCAATATGAGTAATGACATTCACAATAATAAAGACTCAACAATAAACGTCTATCGGAGTTTTTAAGCCATATAATAGAAAGAAAAATAAAATAAAATAAAAAAATCAGATGAGATAAAAAAGGAGAATGGAACACATAATAATGAGTTCGCAAAAAAGAGATTTTTAAAATTTTAGTACGGAAATGCGAATTTAATGATCTTTGGTTTCGATGGAACCATATTAGGGACCAGTCAGTAGTTCGTAAAATCATTAGTGTTCATATAGATTTTCATTTAAAAGATTGCTAGGGATGAAACATATGAATTTTTTTTATCATAGGTTACACGTCGTTAAAATATAAGGTATAAGAGTGCATTTCACAATAAATGAAGGAAAATGGTAGAAATAAAAGATTTTACATCGTTTGAAAAGAGCTTGTTACAGTTACTCGTTTAGCAGGGTTCTCGATTTCGAAGACAGCAAACCTCCCTGAATTCTTTAGAGTAACCACATAAAGATTTTCAGAAGTTGGTGTTAGAACCCACAGTCCTTGTCTAGAAGACGTAACTAAAGTTCGAGCACTTTTTTCCAAGAATGTGATCGGAGTAGTATCCGAGAAATTGTAAGGCAGAACAGGGACTCTTTTGTGCTTCAAATGACAAAAATCATCAACCAAAGCTCTTCCCTACAGATTTCAGCTCGAACCATGCGCAGAGAATTAGAGGAAAATATTGTATAGATGGGTGTTTATAAGAAAACCATTCATATCTACCAGAAATACGAAAATTCATTTGCAATCAGGAAGGAAGACACTGGGCACCTAAGGCTTGGAAATGATAATATGGTCGCTTGAATTACGCTACCTCTTATTTTGCACTGGTGGAAGACGACAAATTTGGCAAGAACCAAATGAAGCCATAAATCTTTCTTGTCTTACTTGTACTGTGAAAGAGTCTAGTGGAAGTATCATGATACGTGGAATATTCCGCTCGCATGGAAGTGGTGGCCTGTTGTTCCTTGAAGCTAAATAAACAGGCATGTTCTGGCAGATCAATTTCCCCTTCCAATGTTGCATTTTTAATTTTATAGCGAAGACGGATACTTCATGGACGATAATACAAAGGTTTATTGTGCCAGACGGGTTTAAAAATGGAGCACTCTGTTGGTTTAAAAACACTCTGAGCCTCAGTCTGATTTCCAACGCCTTACCTAGCCACAGTAGAGCCTGGGTCTTAACAACATAGAAAATGTTTGAGTTATGGTGGAAAGACGCACCCGAGAGTATTCTTCTCTTCCTTATAATTTACAAGAACTTTACGAATAAAGAATCTGTAAAGCAAGAGATGGTCTAGCAAAATATTAATTTTGGGTCTCTTATTCATTGGTTTTATATATATATATATAAACTTTTTCAAAAAGTACCGGATAAAAGTGATATCACATAAATTACTGTATTCATGAAGAAGTAGATTAATTTCAATAAATTATTTTACTATAATCATTCAGAATTAATTAATTTAGAGTAATAATATATGAAATCTTGTTTATTTTAAATAAAATGATATCTAACTTATGTGTTTATTCACTTGTTATTATTATTATACTTCTTTCTCTGTCTCTCTATCACTCGTGTGTTATTATTTTTCTATATGTAGAGCTGACAGGCTCAAAATGATCAATAGGTTGTAACAAGGCATAGTATGTTACAATTTAATGAAATGATAATGTAACCACAGAGTATATTGTGATTACTTTCTTAGTTCATAAATTTTTAAAAGGGTAGCATTAATGGTATTTCATAGAATGGCTTGAAAAAAGTATGTTGCATTTTGAGAGTAAGTTAAATTTTTTTTCAGATGTGTACAAAATTATTAATTTGATAAATTCAAAATTAAAGTAAATTAGGTCACAATAGAAATTAATGTATGCAGAGTATATTTCTTAATCAAACAAAATTAAATATTCTCAAAAGAATATAGTGTTCATTTTATATATAATAAAATACAAACTATCATTCACACTGATAATGAAATTTCCTTGTATGTGTGGTTTTGATAATCCATTACAGGGATTATCAAAATAATGAAAATACATGTAAATAAAGGGAAATTTAAGAGAAAGCGCTTATTAAGGTTAAAATAAGACTATAACTAAAAATTTTGTTTAATGTAAAAATTATACATCCGGTTAGTATAAAGATGTTTTAGTTAATTTATATATATCTTGGATTTTTAAAGAGTAAAATATTAGAGCTCACAGATTTACAAATTGGCTTAACTGTAAGAAACCAACTAATAGAAGCAACTGTGACCAAAATATCCCAGATTTAAGGTATTTATAGAAATAAGATGTCTATAATCATGACAGCGTATATGCAAAGTTATGAAGCAAACTTGAAAAGTAAAATGATAAAAGTTGAATGAAATAGAGATTGAAAAGAATTATAATGTCTAAAAACACAATTGGAGATAAAGTGACTGCAAAAGTTGATCTGAATTCTGGGTTCTTCAGTATTAGCAAATTTATAAGCAGAACATTTACAGCATAGCAGGAATTCCCGAAGTTTTTCAGATATTAATGTGAAATATCATCTCAGGGGTGTCCCAACCATAAAACCATGTCGATTAATAAATAAAGGTAGTTGGGTTCATCGTAACCTAGTGGTTAGAGAGACTCAGGTTATTTTAATTCATACATTGAAATTAGTAATTGTACTTTAAAACAGAATTGTGGTTTTAAAGGAAGCTTATAACTCAATAGTTACTGGGACATACTTGTTAAACTTATAAGAAAATAACTTTAATGAAGAGTAAAGAACTGACAAAAAGCTTTTCATGTCAAGAAATATTAAAGATAATCATATAAAAAGCTATAATTGTGCAGTGACACAAGATTTGCATGTAAGTGCTCAAGACTTTGCACTTTTGCTATAGACTTGTTTTTGATAGATTCTAGAAGATAAATGAAAGATTCTGAGCGCTTTGAACAGGATAATCAGTTACAAATGCTGCGCGATTCATCACCATTCATCATTTCTTGGTTATAGAACCAATATGAGGGTAACAAACCCAGTGAAAGTTCGATGTATATGTACGATACTATTCGTAGAAGGATACGTAGTAACGAACTGCACGTTCGAATAAAATTAGTTCTTCTATTTTTTAAAGTGAGGTCGCAAATGAATTAGACTGTGTCTGATTGGAGATGAATGAGTTGACATTTACCCTAAAACCCAATGCGTAAGAATTTGAGGGCATGCGATGATCATCAAGGAACATTCCGATGTGGGAGCATTATGGTCTTGATAAAGATATCATACCAACATGTACTTTTAAAGACAAGGTTCTTTGACGGTTATATGGTATCGAAGCAAAATATTAGGCTATGTTTTATAAAATATAGGCTGCAGTAATTGATCTTGCTTTCTCTTAAATAGGTGCTAAAAGAACTGGTATCAAAAAGTCAGTGTTGACCACTAATTGCAGATGAAGAGATTTAGCGTATGGAGTTGTTGTTGTTGCACCAGCATGCTTCCCTATACTTAACCCTGAGTTTGGCTCTACCAGTTAAACAGAAGTAGTCGGGGGAAGTCTTCGTAATTTTGAACCAGAGACCAAGCAGAAGACCCCCAATACTTGGACTGCTTCCCCTAGAAGTATCATTTCCCTTGGAGGACATTGCTACTACGTCCAGATTTAACGTGCCCCAGCCACCTTTAGCAAACACGACGAATATTCGGTAGGCTGGGATTCGAATTCACTACCATCCGATAATGAGAACGACGAAATAACCAACCAGGCCACCGTATCCCAAGCGTATGGAATAGATAACATACTTAACTAATCTGAATCAATGCAAAAATCTTCAGAATACTTCTGGTCGCGCTCTGCGGACACATTTCTCATGCCTAGAAACACTTACACACAAACTTAGAAATTCCATTACTGTACAAATGTTAATTTTTTGAATCTGCGATTATTGGTCACAAACAGGTTTTTTAGAAAGTATAGTGAAATGTTAAAACCCTTATATGCAAATGAAGAATGTTCCATTATTGTATCAACTGTGTTTTTCTGTTTTGAAACATGCTTTTCATTAATGACCCAATTGCATCATCCTTATGATATGAAAAATCAATGTTTATTCTTAGTAATTTTTGTTTTGACTTATGAATAAATATATTTTTTATTCCCAGATTCGAAGGATAGTTAAAAATCAAATTTGAGAATGTTTGCACGATACAGTAGTTAGAGACAATGGAGTCATTCGTATATTCTTCTTCTTTGCATTATTAAACAGGCATAATATCTAAATTAAAATTTGTATTTATTAATTTAATTAAATTTAAATTCACTATGAAAATATTAGTACATCTACTACAAAAATTTTAAATATCAAATATATTTGCTATAATTTTTTATAAAATATTAAGATGGAATTAAATTACTATTTTTAGATGATGTGCATAGTTGAGACAGTTGCTTAGGAGATATAATGTTTGGTTTTCCTTGTCAAAATGTCTTTCACTGCCTTTTCTCTGTCCTTCTAAATGGGTTTTAATTCGACCAGGACTTATAGTTTAGAGTGGAATCACGTTAAATTTTCTTGCTTGCCATGGGATTATAACCTACAAACTGGAAGACATGAGAGCTGATCCTTCAGCAATCAGTTCTGAGATGACAGAAATTGACGCTTAACTAAAGAACAGGTCATTTTATGCTGATGGAGATAGTTGTTAGAATATCTTTTTTATCTCATTTGATGTCATTTGCTTGGAATCAATTTTTAAGACATCGAGAGTATTTTAAAGTAATACTAAAAAATGAAATTGTGTTATGAAAAAATTTAGCTTAATTTAAATTTACTTTAATTACTGAAACAGATTTTAAATACATTATAAGGAATTATATTTAACACTGTTTTTTGCATTTTGATTAAATTGTAAGGTTCTACAGAATCTTTATAGTTGTAACTCAATGAAGTAGAGAGAATATTTCCTTAGCTATAAAGTATAATTGAAGATGAGGCAAATTTTGCTTGTAATTTTAAGGAAATATACAGACTATTGCAACTTAAATTATGATATAATTTGTATTTTCATTTGGAAAACTTTCCAAAAATATTTTCAGAATTGGCATATGCTGTTTGACGGGACTTTATGCGTAATATATATATAGTTATCTATATATTTGTAACATACATATCATATATATACATACACACATATATATATAAATGTATATATATGTATATTATTCATATATATAAAAGTATACATGCATGTACGTATATAATATCAACAACTTATACAAACTATGCATATTACTTATTGTCATACCCATCCATTTCCTGTCATAAGCAAAGGTCTATGTTTCTGAGTAAAGGATGAAACACTAGTCCTAACAAAGTTACTTGTCGATTTTTGATGATTTGAGGCATGAGCCAAGGCTATACTTGAACTTGCTGCCAAGGCTTGAGTTCGAGCTTTAATTAAAGGTTGATTACTGCAAGGACGTAAAAGATTTATAGATTTGTTCACTTGGCCATTGTCAGGCAGTGATTTTTCTATTTCACTTTGCTTTCCGAACAGACGAACAATAATGACCTGTAATGGAAAGTAATTAAACAATACATTTATGAAGGAAAACATAAATTTTAACATACATGAATACTTATAAGCATTTATATTTAGGAATTTGATTCTGTTGAAGTAATATTTGGTTTTCCTTTTTATATTTCAAATCAAGAGTGTATCCATTATATCTTAAATCTATATGAACAATATTTTAAACATAAAAGAAAATGATATAATTACAACTAATGCATTTAAAAATATTGATAAAATTTTTTCTTAGTCCAAGAATTGAAAATTAATTTCATTCAAGATGAAGGAATGGTGCGAATAACCAATATCACTTTAAGAAGTGTAACGGAACTGACATCAATTCAAAAAATTCAGCTCATTTTCATAATGAGCAATAAAAATTAAATTTGTTCCAAAAATGCTAGTTTCAAAATTTTACTTGTGATCTAAGAAATAAAATCAATTTGTATATTTCCTTACTGTTGGAAATACAAAATATCTATTCAATACAAAGTAATATACAATAAATGACATTATACTGTTGCATAGGTCTAAAAATAATTGGTTTGTATTTAAAATGCCTATAAAGTCTGTCTATTTTACAAATAATAATGAAAGAATAAGATTGCTTACCATAAATATTATAACACTAAAAATTAGTATTAATACGATCCACCAATGAAGTAAAATCCATCTTTTCACAGAGGCCATACTTTCATTTGAGAGGAAGAGCTTTCGAAGCGTTGCAAGGGGACCTGATGGATCAACCTGTGTTAACAGTTTAAGAAATAAGTTAAAAAGTAATAAGCATAATCAAATTAATGTTACTTATGAAATCGGTTGGAAGAATAAAGAATGTGTTAATGTATTACAAAAATTAATTTTTAATAATCAAAGTATGAAAAACTTTCTTTTTAATTAAATTCTTACATTACTGTTTAATATTTTTCTTTTCAACCTAAATTGAAAAGCTGTTGTTTACATTGTTAAGCAAAAAGATAATTCATTGTACGAGAATATATATAAATATATTTACCACTTTAATTTTAGAAATTGTGAATGTGTTATCTAATGTAATTCATGAAATGATATATATGTAAAAGTAGGAATTTTTCAAGAAATTCTGAATACGTGCGTGAGATTCCATTTTCAAAGAAAACAACTCCTATCATAGCTTGTAGTTAAGTATAAAGAGAGAATAATAATACATATCTTAATGTGGTATTTTATGGAAATGAATGTATAGTAAAATTTGTGTATCATAAAAAATAAAATATAAGTCTATTTGTAAGACAGAATGACAAATGCGAAATTAACAGATAATTTTAAATATTATGGTAATTAAATTTGTAAAATAATGCCTTAAGCAATGAGGTAAGTATGAAAATGTATTTCAATGATGAAAATTAAATAAATAAATCTGATAATATTTCTCTCAAGTGTAGAAACTTATCATTGTCGTATAAAAAAGTTTTCTACTCTTCATATAGACAGTATGATTTAAACAAATAAAGGCTAAAATTTGCTAACAGAAAAAAACAAAAACTGTTATTAGTAGATACAAAAGAAGTTGCTCCTAAAGTTCGCTAGATATTTTATTACAAAACTGATACGAGCGAAGGGAGTATGTTTGGATGAAAACAAATTGAGATTTCCAAATAAATGTACTTTAAATATTAATGGATATATTTTTTATGTAAGTAAATTGTAATTTTCTTAAACATATAAACCATAATTATTCTCTGAAATAAGAAAAACCTGCGTGTTTTATAGATTATCCTCCAGAAACTGATTGTTATTAATAATTATGAAAAGAAATTTTTACATTATTAGAAATAGCTATGTAAATGTAATATATAAGCAGTATTTTGCGTCATGGAACATGTAGTATGCAATATATATAAACATTCTTCGCATTTCCAGTACGTTTTTTACTTACTTCTCTGCATTTCTGAAAGACATCACAGTATCCATTATAATTATCACATGGAGTTCCAGGTTTGGCAAAAAGATCAGGAACATCATAAGGAGCAAAATTCCAATCAAATGAAGATCTGAAAAGATAAAATGAATTTGAGGTATTGTAATGAATTAGCTTTTCTGATATTAAAGTCTACAGATAAAATTCCTGTAATAGATAAAGTTTTTTCATTTTATTATTTTAAATAAACAAGCGTTATTAAAAGCAAATAAATTTTTTTAAATTATATTAAATATGTATTATGAGACAGATAAATTCCCCCTAAATTTATCTTTTGACTTTTTATTTATCAAAATAATAATAAATAGATTGGGAAACAATCTGTGTTCTATACGAACGAATTGTTTTCCAATTTGAATAACAGCATAAAACCAAGCACAAATATTAATTTTAAAAATGCTTTTTTAAAACAAAAGTATTTAACAGGAAGAATATGGAAATATTTTCCCCTCTTTTTGCAAAAGTAGCTTTTTTATATCTGTTATAGGTAAAGAAGATAAGAATAGAAGATCAACTTCTTCATTTTGAATCGAGGACTTAAAACCCTATGTAAAATCATTTTTGGTCTCAAAATTTTTAATTTTTTCAATAAATCAAATAATTTAGAAAACTTAAGACAGATACAGTATTATCAGCTGATGGGAGAATAAAAGAGAAGGAATTGTATGAAAAATATATAGATTATATATACATCCCGTTAAATTGTTTTGATAAAAGTGAAAAATTAATTTCAGTTTCCAAGAATAATAAGGGCTTATAAACGTAACATAGCGTTAAGCGCAATTATTGTGATTGAAATTTTTATATGCAATTTGAAGTGAAAATAATAAAGCAAGAGAAGTTGAAGTTTGAAAGTAAACCCTTTTATGCTTAAGCTACTAATTAAAGGCAGTGCTGCGAAGAAGAGCATTTTAGTTATACTTATTATTGCACCAGAAATAATTATCACAAAATGAGCATTCAGCTAACATTTAAGATAAAAAGAGCCCATGCAATCAAGCTACAGGCAAATGCAACTTTAGAGATGAAAATGATATCTGAGCTATCCACAATTTTTCACTCAAGGGAATGAAGTTCTGCAAGATGAAATAAAACTTTTGTTGAATTCAAACTACAATTATACTGCATACACACATTTCTAGAACCATTTACAATCAAAGACAAAAAAATTTATAGTCTCCTTCTGATGAAACTTTAACTCCTCTATACAGTATGTGCAGACAATGGATATTTTAAATATCGGGTACCTTCAGCATCAACGACTGATTATAAAAAAATCATTAATGCATTTTAAAAAGGATATTTTAGGTACAGTTAAATACTATTTACAGATTAACTGTGTAACACATTGTATAATTTATAATCTGAGTTAAGTACCTCACCCAAACAATCATTGTCTTTTTTGTGACTAATTCTGCTCTTTATAGTCAAAATTATCCATTTCCTATTTAAAGAATAGCTTGGGGATGATAAAAGTTTAGCAAATGAAATAAATATGTAATAAATCTGCTTTTTGTAATTAAATTAATCTGCTTTTTGTAAATATTTTGTATTCCCTATTGAAAGAAAAACTTGAAAATAATTAGAGTTTATGAAATGAAATAGATATGCATAACATATATATGTGACAGATTTTGTACGAGAACTGAGCATGGTTTTACAGTTTATGGAAATTCAAAGTTTTATTGGTTGTGCTGGTAGACAAAGTGAATTTCCATTCATTGTGAAAAATGTACAGCAGAATTTTTCTATATTTTTTATATTCTTTTATTTATATTATATGACTGTTTAATCTTGCCTATGGCAAATGTTACCAACTTGGTGTCTTTTGGCTTAACGAGAATATGTATAAGAATTGTTCTTCACTTACTTGCAGCTGTAATCATCTCCTGGTAATTTACAGCACAACTCACAAGCTTTCGTGACTGGGTCATGTGGTCCACGACGACACTGGCAAGATTCTAATCCGTAAGCAACACATATAGATCCAGTACATTCCTACAAATATTAGAATAAGATTACATAGAATAAATGAAAATAATGAGGTATAAACTATAATAAGTGATATCCGTTATACTTACTCCCATATAACAAACAAATTCTTCATTGCAAACAGTTTTATTTGGCTTATTGGTTGAAGGAGGACATTGAGGACCTTTTCCAGTAAAAGCAGTCAAGAAAAATGTATTTTAATATCAATGAAAAATTATTTCAGTGTCATAAATATAAAAAGAATTCTTATATATAAAAATTAACAATGAAAAAATAAAAGTATTTGTATAAACAGGGTAATAAGCTAAGCAAAATACTTCACAGCTTTTGTCTTCCCTTTCACACAAATTACGAAACGATATAGAAAAAATTAGTTTTTTCCTTTCCAATTAATTGCGTGTTCTGGTAAGAAAGATAGACTTAGTATTTTTTCATAGTACTAAGAAAAAACTTAGCAAGGATTATATATATATATATATATATATATGCCTGGTAAATGTTGTTCCAACCGAATCTCTAGCGACAAACTTGCTTGAAAATAACTTTTTTAAGATAAATGATGGGCAATTGATGCCTGGTAGCTTAGTGGTAGTATTTCACGCTCCCAAAGCACAGTTCCGAGGTTCGATCATCGGGTTGGGCAAGGTCAACTCAGCCTTTGATCCCTTCAGTGGGCCGATAAACTGAGTACCAAGCATGCTTGGAAACTAAACATTGGGGGTTTCGCGTTAAGCTGACCACCTATCGGGACATATTCTTCGCACCTAAGGGCCTCTCGGTCAGGAAAACAGAAATAGGCACTGTAGGCCTTGGCCCACATAGGCTGTCGTGCCACAGAGTTTAGTTCTTAAATGGGCAATTGAAAACGTAGTTTGTGTCTAGATGTTTATAAAGTCGTAATATTGTTAAAATATTAAAATCATATTTTATTAGTATTATAATTATAGTTAAGTTGCTTAATGTAATTTAGTTAAAATATTAGTCCCCTATGTATTATTCATTAACAAATAACTAATTTGGTCGCTTGGTCTCACATTTTCATTTTATTGAGGTTTCCTTTCCAAAACTATTTTGGTTATTCTGTAGGAATTCTTCAAGCCGTTCCAATATGCCAAATGTCTGATGAGAATGCAAGTATAGCTTTTTCCATAGATGGCAATATTAAAATTGTGAACTAAACCAAGCGAAGGTAAGTGGCAGTTCCGTAACGCGAATGGATTGTTTTACTTTGATGTAAGATGAAACATTTTAAAGATACTTTTAAGTGATATTGCTGAATTTGCACTTGAAATGCAGAATGAAAAACAAGAAAAATTATGTTACTTTGTAGGTTGATTTTTAATTAAGAGAAAGGTAGATAAAATTACTTTCACATGAGAAACTTTCATAACTTTGAATAAAAAAATAATGACGTAAATTTTAAGGCTAGATTAGCTGACATAACTGCAACTTTTTCTTTAATAAATCTTTTTTCGATGTAAAGAATATTTTAAAAATAGATATTAATGGTACACTGTTTGAAAGAATTTTACTTTTCTCAATGATCTGGAGTCACTTCAAGAAAATTTATTTGCTAATCGGTCAAACTGAGTTGGCTGAGCTGACCAATTTGCAATTAACACTAAATGAATTTGGTAACTCTAAAATACAGCTTCCAGCCTCATTTCAGGTTGATACAAACATCTACAATGATGCTTTTTCGACAACAATTTATGAGTATTTTTTCTTAAAATAATATAAGTTGCCCTTAATTATCAGCACAGATATAATTATTCAAGGAATTTTAACAGGTAATATAAATGGAATTTCTTTATATATGAAGCAGATACTAATAATTTCATATAGCTGTTGACGATACGCCAGACATTGATTTAAGTCATATACTTTATAAAAAATACAAACAAGAAGTATGCAATTTAATCAACAACTACAAACTCAATAAGAAGTGAAGAACAGACATAAAAATTTCTATTATTTTAAAAGATCATATTTCAGTTTGGTAACGAGCATGTCGAATGTTCATACCAGAAAAAAATGTAATCAAAGGAATCCATAATTAGTTAAAAGAAGACCAAAAATTTAACCATCTTGCAGAAAATATGTTAATCGAATCGTTCTGATAAAACAGCTAATTCCACGAGTTTATGCATTAATTCTCGCAAATGAAATAAAAAAAAATCACCATCCATTACCCATGACGTTATTACATCCATTACCATTCCATTCTCAACGATTTATATTAAATGAGTAAATTTATAAGGTGGACAAATATTTTTACTTCTACATGTTTAAAAATGACTTCTTTCATGCCGCTATTGACTCTAAATAGTACAAAATATCCAAATTTTATTACTTATAATAGACAATATGATCAACCAAGCCACTTTAAATAGATATTTGTAATTGTTGTCGTGTGTCAGCTTGTCTGGTATTATGGGGTGCGCTTCTCCACTTATCCAAATGAACCATATTTTGGTGTGGAGTCCGATTTCCTCAGTACACATATGTACCCGTTTATAGGGAAGATAAAAATTCACAACCCATTCATACAAGTAAAGGACAAAGACAGGATAGATAGAGATAGAACATCCATGTCCGACCCAGGATTCGAACCCAGGACCTCCCAATCCACAGTCAGCACGCTGACCAATAAACAAGTTGGGCGGATGGATACTTATCTGGTGTATTTACGGAAATGATAACAAATAGCATTTTAGTTATCTACATGAATGATTTTATCATATAGTCTAAAACTGAAGAAGAGAATCCAATTAAAATGTGCCTCTTAAACTGCTTCAAGTTAAGGACTAAATATTAATAAGAAATGTCAATTTTTACAAAGTAAAGTTGAATTTTTAGAATATGATATAGAAAAATAAAACTATTTCCATTTCCATATCATAAATAAACGCAGTACTTAACTTTCCCGAGAGAGAGCCTTTCCTTTCTACTGTTCTATATCACAGGTCAAGAAAATAAACGCAGTATATTGATGCTTTAAGTAACTATTCAGCTATAATTATTGTTTTTGATGATATTGCTAAGAAAAGTATCAATCTGTTGATGAATTCCTCAACATAAAAAAGCTATTTAAGAATTACCGAAAATCAATTTTAAAATAAAAAAGGACAATTCATATAAATTAATTGTAGAAGAAGAACTTCGTCCTACAAATCATGTACCATCAACTGATTCAACATGCACATCCCAAAGGCCATTTACAAAAAACAAAAGATATTATTTTAAATAGATTAATCTATTTAAAACTAAGGCCAGGGGCAAACGAGGAAGAATTTGCCAGAAAATTGACGCCGGCGAAACTTCGGAAAGCTTCGGAAAAACGTCACAAAATAGGTGTTCCGAGAAAGATTTTAAATCTTTCAGAAAGTTAGAAATATTTGGCAGGGCACCGGCGACAAAACAAATTATTTACCTTTTTCTTTTGTTTTTTTTCTTTTTTTCTCCTTTTGAAATAATGTTTGCGATTAACTTTTATCATTATTTTTATGATGAAGATAATTCATGAAAAATCTTCGCAAAGGTCATTAAATTAATTTAATAAATATTAAATATTACTCTTTTATTAAATTATTTATTAAAAATTAAATTATTTAATAATGATGATATAATAAATGAAATTTTTTAATGATGATAAAATAAAGAAAATTAATTTTATAAAAATTAACATTTTTATAAAATTTTTGAAAGTTTATTAATTTTATAAAATTATATAGATAGAAGACATCTGTAGGATTCAAAAGATAGAACTTATTTTGACAAATATAAAAATGTTCTATTCTAGGAAATAAGTATGTTTTGCAAAACATTTGAAAAATCTGAGATGGGTTATAATTTGTATTAATACTAAAGATGTACTTTTTTATGAGGAAATAAACTGAAATTTAAAATCTAATTTTTTTACATTTAAATATATCTTTAAATTAATTTAGATAAAATACAGAGAAAAACATTTTTTACATTAAAATATATTGTATTTAATATTATTCAAAACGTTGATTCTTGTGTTTAATATATACAATTGAAACAGTAATTTTGCTACAAACTTAATGTTGCTGAGGCTGCTTAGGTGTAATAGATTTTTAATAAAATAAATTCAATATTAAATTTTAAAAAAAATTTGGAATTAAGGTAATATTTGTTAACAATTCATGTTAAATAAATAAATTATATATATATATATATATATATATATATATATATATATATATATATATATATATATAAAGAAATGTAGTAAAAATTAATCAGCATATTGCAGAATTAGTTTAGATTTTTAAAGATTCGGGAATGCATTATTATATTTTTGGTTTTTCATAAAGTAATTTAAATGAAAAATATTTTAATACAATTTGAATCGTGTTGATAATTTGCTTGCTATTTATTTAATGGCTTATAGGTATTTTTATTTAAGGATTTATAGTTATAAAAAACTGCCTCAAATATTTATTTTAAATATATAATTATATTATATTCAAAGCAATGATGTAATTAAATGAGTGATTAAATTTAGATTATGAAATATACACTAGTTTTGTTGAATAATGATAATTTTCAATATTTTCAATAAAATTATCAAAATATTAAAAAATGTCAAGAAATTACACATTTTAATTTCAATATAAAAAAATAAATATATATATCAGATGTCTCGATATAAGTAAACATTAGTAATTTCCCAAAACTGACATTGCTCATAAGTCAAAATGTAACAATGGTTCAACAAAAAAATGACTTCTTATAGTCACATGACTTGACGTCATTATTTCTTCTCCGCAAATTCACGAAGCATTCTCCGAGCAAGGTTTTCACCGGAGAATTCCCCAACAGTTTGCATTAGGCCTAAGATAAATTTGCACAAATCTCATTGCCAATTACATAACGTGCATTTTGTCTTTTTGGAATTTGGAAAACACCTGATGGACTCTTCTATCCAATCCTGAAAAGTGATGCTCCTCTCGCTACATAATTACTTGATAATTTTGAGTTTTAGGGCACTTTCCATATACAAATAAAAATTACATTTATTTTTTATAGTGGACGAATTTACAGAATTTTTTTGATATCTTCCACTAAACATATCTCTACACAAGATGCTTTAGATATGCTAAAATTACAGCAAATGTTTTTGGTAACTCATTACAAATGATCTCAAAGAGAGGACCGGTATTTACGTCCCATTAATTCCAATCTCACTGTATTGAAGAAAATAGTGAGTATATATGATCATGACTAGGATACCAAGCGAAAATGATTAAATGAAATGCATGCAGCAGATTATACTTGCAATATTAACAAACCTATCTTTAGAAGAACCCACAAAATGGTAAAAGCATGTATCGAAGTCCAACGCACTGTGAAAAGTACATCATACACAACAAAATTCTCACCATTCGAATTAATGATTGGTATTGCAATGTGAAATAATGATAACATTTACATTCAGCAACTACTAAAAAAGAACACTCTCAGGGGATAGTACATGGTCGGAAACACTTGTGTGATATTGTTAAAAATTTTAGATAAAAAATATTAAGGCATCGTTCAGTTATTTAAGTTGTGCATAATATGACTAAAGGTGAGTTATAATCATTCGAGATAGGAATACACACAATCTCAACACGGAGACTAGCTATTTGCATTAGTAAATAAAAAGATCCGCAGATATCAAATGCAAATCAGACATTATTTGCCTCCAACCTAAAGCAAGATCTAATAAATTTATGTAATACCAATCTACTTTCAGCCTTGATGAATGCCAATATACCAGTATAGTGTAATGCGATGATGTTATGGATAAGTGAGATGTAATCAAAAACCTTAGGATCTTAACATCATCATAGTCAAACACTATAAAATGGTGAAAGGAAACACTAAAAGAAATAAAATGGCTATATCTCATTGGATAATGGGTTATAATTCAGAGCAAAAATTCATTCATCATAGAAAAGGTTTATTTTATATAATCACTAGAAAATCCAATATATTTTACATACAGTGTGTGTGTATACAGTGGTGTTATAAGATGATTAAGTTCACAAAATTTAATCACTCATTACTTGATTATTTTTATGGTCACACAAAATAAAAATGCTTTTAACAATACAAGTTTAAATATTAAAGAAAATGTATTAAGTATCCAATAAAAAAGATATTATAAAAATTTAACACACACATGTACGTGCACACATAAGTAAATATAATCCTGGCACTGTACATTTTTCTGTAAAAATAATATTTAAAAGGATATTCGCAATAGCTTGGACTTCTGCAACCATTGTCACCTCTACATTCTTCTCCAATCTTTAAACTGCAATCATGGGAACAGCAAGGTCCTTGACTTGGGCTAAAATATAAATGAGGAATTGTTATTTTAAATAAAATGAAACATGTTACCGATTTATCTATTTCCTGAAAATAAAGATAAGAAGGAAACATTTTTCATTAAAGGTATATCTTAAAATATATCAGCTACCGTTAAATTACAGAAAGATGATGTCATTTTATCCTTAAAAGAAACTCTTTACACTATGTACTAACATAATTTCGTTACATCTGCTTGGCTAGATCTTAGGAAACTTTGACATGTCATTAGCAATTTACTTTATGATAACATGTATTTCTTAATAGACCAGTTGGTCAGTAAAATTTTTTTCTTGTACAGTGTTTGCAAAATGTGATTGTGTAAAATGAGTACATAATCCATGAAATTTATTCAAACGTATGCTCTCTTCTATTGTTATCATTTAAAGAGAATCCATTTGAACCATTTAAGAGATTTGAATCAATTCTCCTTAAGTTATATAATTTTGGATGTAGTTTAAAATATATATCACTCCTAGTTTTATCATAATGTATTAATGTGGGACCATAAAATAAACGTAAGCCGAAATGAGACTGATGATACGATAAGTCATCAATTACCAATATTCAATGTTGATAAGTTCATACTTTTTAATTCATTGGAGTCACGTATACTTATGGATTGCTCTGTTCTGAAAATGCTATCAGCTTATGTGACCGAATAATTATATGTTCTTCGATTCTAACAACAAGTTGTAAGTTAAAATAAGTGGTATTAAATCAGCTTTGATTGGACACATCATGTACTCATTGAAGTCTCATCTGTTTATCTGATGTTTTTATTCAGTGTTCGAATCTAAGCAGTGGAAAGGTTAAACACATCACTGGTATGTTTAACAATACCACTCACTCCAGTAAGAATGATATGCATTAATATAATAATGCATTTCCAGCAAGCATTGCATTTTGAAACATTTTTGTTTTGGACGAGTTTTATACAATGCTTACAGTACACAATAAATCTAATAATATGTGATTATCCATTTATAATCTCAGTCAAGAACAATGGGCATTTTCATTAATCATTTTAATCTCTCTTCAGGTTTAGTTTTCTCGTAAAGTATGAATGAAACATTTTGATGTTAAAATGTTGAAGTTTGTATGTTTTGGATTTCCATGTGCATTTTATTTGAGTGCTTTCTCTAATTTTTTTATTTATATATGTGATAAAGAGTTGTAGATAAAATTCGTTTAAAATGTAAGCTATAAAAAGTTTCGTGACATATTATTAGATAAGTATTTAACAGAAAATACAGTACTTGTCAGATGAATGGAGTCAAAGTTAAACAACAAGGAGGACATTTTAATTAATGTTTCAAAGTACTTAAATATAATATTTAAAAAATTATCCTAATTAAGTAATGACATTTAATTTGAGTTATTTGCCCCAATCTTTTGAAAAGGTATGCTTTTTAAAATTTATAACCAATTTATTAAATAAAGGTTTACTCAAAATATGTGGTAGGGGATTCCTTTCAATCACACTACACAAGGGCCCACCTAGACGAGGAACAATATTCATTTATGCAGAAAATCATAAAGAAGATGATGATCCAAATCTAAGATATTTTCATACTTATCCTGAAAGTTCATTTTCTTTTTATCTATATGTATTTTCTTTAGTAGTATATTTAATAAATTAATGTAAGCCTAAATAATACGCACGGAGTTTCACCACTCAGCTAATTTTTACATTAGTAATGGTTGTATTACACATTAGGTTGCTGAAGATGTTACTGCTGTTTCTTTTGGAAAAAGTTTTTTCTCCTAAATACCTGTTTAATAACTACATGATAAATATTACAAGAATGTTGATTACTATCATATCACCCAATTCATAAATAACTGAAAAGTTACGAAGCTTATTAGAAAATAATATATTTTATCACTTACAAAGGAAAAATTTAACACAGAAAAATTGTCAAGGGAAAATTTAACACAAAAGAATTAGATTAAACAGAAATTTGTGTACCTGCAAATGACATTAGGTCTGAGCATACAGGGGGGTTCATCTCGAGGAGGGTTTGAACGCATAGGAAAACAACAACTTTCTTCGCAATCTTCTTCCCAACCACAATCACATTGTTCGCTTTTCTCCACGACTCCATTTCCGCAAATGGACTCCTGAATTTCTGTAGAAAAAACAAATTTACATATCCCGAATTGAACCCAATCAATGGTACTTTTAAAGTTTTTAATGTATTTTCAAAATTTTTGCTCAGAATTTTTGCAAAAGAATAAAAATAGCAGATATTTTCGTATAACACAAACATTTTTAAAACTAAAACATATTTATAACATTTAAATTTGTAACATAGTTTAAAAATTAAAAGGTACAATTCAGAATTTTTAAACGTGCTATCTAAATTAAACATTATTGATTATGTATTCAAATACATTGTGTTCAATATTTAAAATTCTAAAGCTAATTTAAATTGTTAACAAGAAAACCTACATTATAATTTTTTTTTATTAGATATTATATTTTTTGCGGAAGTGTTCTTTGTAAGAAAGAAAAATTCCAACAATTTTATATTAAAAACTAGCTTAAACATATTTGCAAAACTCATGTGTCTACTGTTAAACATTGATGATTAAAATCTTTGAGAAAGAAAATTAGATAGTAGCTCCATTTTCATTTTGTTATAATATCTCAATAAAATTTTCTGTTTATAAGTTGTCTTACAAAAAAAATAGGCGTTATATAATCTCATAATAGCTTTTACAATTAAGTTTTACATTTGGGTGAAGATAAATAAATTTTATTATTGATAAATGACGTTTCAAGTGATACATTGTGTGATCTAAAAATTATTTTTTTTTTTATTGGGGAAAAATCTATAACATATACTTTCTTACACCATTATGAAAATTACTTAAAATTTTAAAGTCATTACTAAAAAATCAATTAAAATTGATAAAAAAATGAATTACTTGCCTTATTATAATTACTACAAAAAATCCTGTATAACGAATAAAAAAAATTATAACATATAATTAAAAATATCGGTTTGATGTGTATTTTCTTTTTAAAATAAATTTTTTATTTCAGAGCTATGTGATTTACACTTAAGATGTAAATTAATTTATAGAGATCTGATTACACAGAGTTGAGGCAAAATTAGCGTAGTACCGTTAAAATAAATACCATTGAAATACGGACAACAAAACCTTATTTAAACAATACATCCGAAGATTTATAATTAACGCTTCAATTTTAGAGATATTTATATATTTTCTGTTTGCTATGAACACTTTTTATTATTTTAGAAAAAAATTTAAAATATCTAATGGCTATAGTAGAACTTTTAAAAATAAGAACAGCTATAGTAGAACTTTTCACTATTAACTAAAATAAACTTTTTGATAAAATATATTACATTTTATTTCATTTCATTTACGGAAAATGTTTACTAAGTTCTAAATATAGTAAAAAATAAAACATAATTTTGGAGAGAATTTTAAGACTGGTCATTTGCATTTATTATACAGTATTATTAAATAAAATCAAATTTCTTGTCTGTAATGATGGAAACAGTTTTGAAATTTATATTTTGGGTATAAATTTAAGTAAAATTACTCACACAGAAGGAGCGATAACACTGTATAATATAACAACTAATTTAAAAGTTATTGTAAATTGAACATTTTTTAAAATCTAAAAGAAAAGTTGAGTACTGTGTATTTTCTAAACCTTCAAGAGATCTTCTCAAAAATAGTGGACCATATTTATTGAGTTTAAGCGAGAAAACTATCAAGCATTCGACTCGACGCGGATATATTGAAAAAAAAGCGTCATACATTTCCCGTTGTTTAATAGCGGGTCGAATCGAAATTTACCATTTTGAATAGCGTAATCTTCCTAGTAAACAAGGGGGCTGAAAAATTCGATAAATATTTCCCCAACTAACAAAGCACCGGTGCTTAGCCGCACGAGACAGAGCAAAAACTAACAAAGCAAAATTTAAAAAATGTTATAATTCCCGTGTATTTTTTATTGCAAACTCATTGTTTTACTCTACGTTATTTAATACAAAAATAGCAATGTACACACGTAAATATTCTCATGAACATTAAAAGATTAAAGCAATTTTCTCCTGCATACATAGGCCATTGAGAGAAATAGATGTAAAATATGAGTACAATGACAATAGCCTTGACTTTTCTCTGCCTCGACGAAGGGAAAATATCTTTTCCATTGGGATCGATTCACACAGTCATAATATTTCAAATAATCATGCTTTCTTGTAGCACAGTAATAATTTTCTATATCATGTCATGAACGAAAAATGAGTATAAATGATATACTATCATTTATCTGTAATCAGTGAACTGCATAGTATTTAATTAACTGCCTTTAATTATAACTGACAACTCAAAAAACTCAATTACTAGTTATAAAATCATTTAATTGATATTAATTAATAAAAATATTTTATAATTGTTACTTTGAATTTATGTTCGATTATATTAATAACTGTTTATATAATTAATGATAATTTTATAAATGACTTCAAAAAACATATCAAGCTGTGTAAAATATTCTGTCGGAATAGTTATATTTATGAATTGATTGCTCTTAGTCATTGTTATAATACAGAATACTTAAGCTGAAAAGTTGTGGTTTTAAAATTTCAGTAATCAAAGAGTATCCCTTGGAAGTCCAGCATTCTAGACAGGCTTTCAGTTGCTTTCTCTAAGTGATCACAATCACCGTAGAACATAATATTTCATTCCAAAACTTTAATGAAATCGATTATAATTTTAAACAGGGTTAATAATATGCAATGATTAGTTTTATTCAGGTATTACTAGAGAGGGTGTGGCTTATTTTTGAATTGTAGTTAAACAGTATTCTAGCGAAAGTTGATAAACTAGCCATGATTTGTTCTTTGTTTTATCTAACGTGCCATCTTCAAAATGGATTATCAAGAAAAATCATTAAAAAATCATACCATATTTTCATTATAAAGAACAAATTGAATGAAATCTGCAAAATTGTATGTTCCCCATTGTGCATCCCATATCACACTATAATTTGTCAGGAAATATTCTAAGTTGTTGAGAGGAAAACATTTTATATTCAAAAACATTATCATCTGTATAGCTAGCTATGAATATTAAATATGACTAACAATAACTTCAAAATTTGTTTGGTAGAAAAGGTGAAGGAAATTTAAAATAAGCAACTTTTTAAATCAATGAACAAAATTAAACAAATAAAATAATATAAATAACAGTAAGTCACCTGTGAAACATCCTTTCAAGCTCCTTGCTTTTGTGTTTAGCACAGCATTAATACTACGAACACTGCATGGGGAAAACTTATTATTGTTCTTTTTGTCACCTGATGTTGCTCGGGCAAACATAATATAATTTCCATTGTCCCCACCAGGAGTGCACACAATGTCATCTTCAGGATCATGCTTAAAATTATGAATATTTCTAATATAAGATATCTCTTAAATAATAAAAAAACATCCATAATATCAACTAGATTAAAAATTTCCGACAATTACAATCTTCTCATAACTGTTTGTCGTAGTAAGCAGGAAAAACTCAACTGTCTTTGAAATCTATACTTTAATTGTTACACAGCTTTTAATAACACATGAAAACACAAAAATTTGTATGAATTTCAATAAAAAAAATTTTTCATTGGGACTACTCAGATAATCATATATGATTTATTCCATTAAAATATTATTAAAGCATTTTAAAAACAGCATTTGTTTTTAAACGAAATCTATTTCTTTAATAAATGATTTCTAATCATTATCTCATTTTGAGAGATAATAGTCATGAAAATGTTCTTATAAATAATTCATCATGTTGGAATTATAAAGAACTCTAGCATACACTGTGTCTTTAGTCATAAGCTGTATAAGACCGAAAGAGACATTTTTATTAAAGATTTCAAATTACAAAAAATATAGTTAGTTTATTTCGACAATTACACAAGTTATACATCATCTCCTATTTATTTGTGAGTTGCTTAGTTATGTTCGTTTCTAATACATCGAATTCATACGACTTTTGTAACAAGCCATTTTGTAAATTAAATTTTATAATTTAATTGCCTGTACATTGTCTTATGACATTTTAAACCTTACATTTAAGAAATTCTGTCGAACATTTAGAGAAATACTTGAAACAATTTTATGTAGCGATGGAAACGTAAAGAGCACGTTGGATTCATATTTGTAGTAAAGTCATGATTGTAATTATTTAATGATATAAATGTAATTAAAATACCAAAATTTCGCGTTCATACTTAATTTTGAAAAACTTAAGGAGATTAATATAACTAGCTACAAATAATTATATCTAAACGCAATGGCATTTGTACAGGAACAGCACATATTGTCATTGAGCTGCAAGTGTATTATAAAAATTGCTTTTTTTTCATAGCATTCAGAGATTTCAATCAAATTTGAAATTACTTTCAGAATAATTGACAACACATAAATTTTTAAGTTTTCATATAGAAAAAATTTCAACATTGTATAAATTTTTTCATTTTTAAATAAATCTAAAGTTATGTAAAAAGGGAGAAAACTGAGCATTAGTCTAAAATATTTTTCCCTGTGTATGCACAAGCAATAGAATACTTTTCTTATTTCCTATACAATAACATAGCACAATATGCATAAAAATATATTCTAATATCATGAATATTCCGAAAGATATTGGCAACATTGTAAGCCACATTTTCGTCAGTTTCTTAAACTAACTGGATGATAAGATTTTAGATCTGAATTTTGAGTTCTAAATTATGGGACATATATGTAAAATTTCCTATTATATTATACATTTTTAATATTATAATAAATATATATTACCCGAATTATTCTAACTTATGAAATACCAATCTAATTAATGAAAATTTCAAGTCTGGTTCGGTGTAAAATGTTATTGAAAATTTTAAGCTCAACCTATTTATTTAACAGTTCATGCCCATTCAGTTCTTTATGCAGTGCACATATTTATCAAATATTAATTACACTTCTTTCATTTTAATTGCTGTACAATATATCTATTATGATTTCTAAAAAATCACGTTAAATTTATTGAATAAAAATGTAAGCTATATGTCATAAAATATTTTGAATATGTATAAGAAATGTACTATAACTTAAAAATCGAACGTCCAGATTGATTGTATGCGGTCTATGTGATCAATCAGTGCAGCAACTGAAATACTCATGATACTGAGGATGTTTGCAAATATTATTTTACTTCCTTTATTGCTGTCAACTTAATTACTCTCTTGGAATATTATAAAGTCACTGAAGCTCTATTTTGAAGTTTCAGAAGATATCGTCAAATATATATCTAAATAATTAATGTGTAAATATAAAAAGAAGAATTATAAAAGGAAAAATTTCTGCTATTTGTTCATACAATTTTAAGTAACATAGCATTTCTATTAATTAGCATATACATATATCTATGTGTGTGTTTAATGGTTGTCATTAACTATATAATATAAAAGAAAAATTTATAAAAAAATGCATACCGGCGATCCAAAATTGTGTCCAATTTCATGTGCTAAAGTAACATGAGAAACAATAGGTGGTACATATTTGCCATAATTAAGGAGAGTCACAATACCAGTATTTAAACTTTTCAAACTACCTCTGTAATGCTATAAAAACAAATACATTAAGTGAGGAGCCATACAGTTTAATCTCATTAAAATTAAAAATAAATGATGATATAATATTATTATGCGCTTTTCTGTGATTCTGATAATTTATTGTGAATCTGTATTCACAATAAATTATCAGAATCACAGGTAAGCTGATTAAAATTTCAAATAAGTTGAACAACTGGGAACAATAATTTTTTTAATATATATATTATAAAAGTATTGCTCCCAGTTGTTAAATTAATAATGTTAATATTCATTTAACAATTGTGTGGCAAATAAAATGACGTGATTCCAATGGTCTGAAAAATCTCTGGTGAAATTTCCTCTTCAACATGCTATTTGGGCTCCACTTGTATTAGTGAATAATATTCATAAATCAAAAAGCATTTTTGTCAATAAATTTTTAACTGTAAAAAATGGTATTGAGGATAATCAAAGAATTTCTTTTTGTAATAAGTAGTTAACTGTAAAAGGACATTTGATGTAGAAAATCATTTAAAGTTTTCTGCTGTCTAACTCATCAAATATTTTTAGTCAAGGCTTTGGATTTTCATATTGAGCATATGCTTCTTATGTGTGTGTGACTGAAATTTTACAAAAAAATATTTTATTCCAGGAAAAAAAATCGCTCTTTTACATAGTTTCTGTAGTTTATTAATTTTTTTTAAATAAATATTAGCGACATTTATTAATGTCATCATCATGTCGTATTTTTCAATTTCATTAATTTTTTAAAGTGTCAAAATACACTGCTGTGCAATTGCTAAGGACGGATCATAAATTGCAATGTAGCATAACATTAAGCGAGACATGAGGCCTAGTAGGATAAAATATAGTTGCCACACTGTTCAGACATTAGAATAAAGAATATTTATTGTTATGAAAAGTACAAAAGCTGTGAAACATCTGAAAGAAAAAAAAATGTTCATTAAATGCTGCATACGGAAAAATGGAACAATGGATCTAAAAGTCAGCAGGCACCTTGAAGAAAGGTATCAGTACGGGATATGTTCACCGTGGAGTGTGATGCAACATTCCACACGTCGTATCATACTTTGCACAACATTATCCATCAGCTGTTGAGGCAATTTATCCCATTCCCCTGGGAGTCCATGGATGAGAGTGTTCTTGTTTGTCGGAGGATAGTTTCGACCAGCAACTTGCCTCCCCAAAGCATCCCACACATTTTCAATGGGGTTTAGATCTGGAGAACGTGATGGACATACGAGGCGTTGAATATCCTCAATGTCTAGACAATCCTGAAAAGCAAGTGTTCGATGACATGTTGCGTTGTCGTCCATAAAAATATATTTATCACCGACACCATCATGGAAAAGTCGAACATGAGGAAGTAGAACTTCATTAATGTATTGTTGGCCCGTCATAGTCTCATTCGCAACCACATGCAGGGGCGTACGGCCATTGATTATGATGCCGGCTCACACCATGACACTGCAT
Source organism: Latrodectus hesperus (assembly GCA_037975125.1). Lineage (NCBI taxonomy): Eukaryota > Metazoa > Arthropoda > Arachnida > Araneae > Theridiidae > Latrodectus > Latrodectus hesperus. Next base: position 10,554,029 of record CM075854.1, on the reverse strand, counting down.
GTCGGATATCGGTCTCTTTCCTGCATATATTCTGGACGATAAGCAGCACCACTCTCACGCCAGATCAGTTTGCGTTTACAATCCGATGACAGACTGAACCTACTCTCATCTGAGAATAGTACGCATGGCCAGGCCTGTTCAGTCCAATTGCGATGCTCACGACACCATTGCAAAGGGGCAGTACGGTGCTGTCTGGTCAATGGGACACACACAACAGGTCTGCGGGCGTAAAGTCCTTCTCCCCTCAAACGTCTGGCAACAGTTTTTCGGGAGATCTGCTTTTCTGAGACAGCAAAAAACTGATTTGCCACCAGCTGAGCTGTCATGCGCCTGTTCCTTTTTGCTGATAGGACGATATATCTGTCTTCTGCAGGCGTCGTACTTCTAACACGACCTCCCCCGTGCCACCTACTACACATTCCAGTAGTTTTAAATGATTTCCACAGCCGTGAAACAACGCTGAGAGCGATGTCGAACTCCCTGGCAACATCTGTTATTTTCGCCCTTCTTCGATCTTTCCAATAATTCAGCCACGCATAAAATCATCTAAGTGATGTCGGGAAGACATGCCAAAAATTTCAAGTTCGTCTATTAAATCTTTCCTGTAAAACTTTGACTTGAAACAACAACTGTCCACACGCGTCAAAATCTTTAAAGCTCTTATGAACGCTATCACGTGATGAACAGACGTGGAAAAAAATTTGCATACGCATACTTCTTCTTACTATATCCCGCACTTATTCTAATTTTAAACATTTTGCTTCCTTTCATTCTATGGTTGCTATGGATGATAGTGTTATCCGTCCTTAGCAATTGTCCAGCAGTGTATATTATACACAATTAGTTATCAGTATTGAAAACATGAACAATATTGCGCAAATAATACATTGTAATGTTAAAGCACATTTTAAAAGTGAGCAAATAGAAATGATTTACAGAGTCTGTAATTGTATGCCAGTTTCAAGCAAAATCCATTTGTATTATTCTAGAAATCAAAGGCCACAGAATTAAAAATGGATGATTTAAAATTGTACAATTCCTGAATCAAGACAACATAATATGGAAGCTATTACAATAGGTCTCATTATTCATAAACACAAAATCGAATCTATAAAATGAATATTCTGAAGCTAATTTATTACCCCATTTTTTTCACAAACACCACCAGCATTTTTCAGATCTCCTGTCCAAGCTAATCCCAAAGTTCCTCCTTCAAAATCACGATAAGTGAACATATAAGCTAAGCAAAATGCATCGTAATCTTCTTCAGAAAATAATTCTAAAAATTTTTCAACACCGTAATTTCCGGGAAATCTGTATGAAGGATCTCTTAAAGCTTCCAATGTATGAACTTTAATTCTTTTTATAAGAAAAGAAATGTTATCTGGACGTCCATCTTGATCAAAGTCTGAAATAAAATGTAGATGTTATTACTAAATGTTAAAAAATATTAACATAGATTAAATCTTGAAAATACAAATGTATATCCGATAAAATAATTTTCTTTATAATCAATTTCAATCAAAATATCAAGAGACAAATATTTTAAATAAAATTCTTAAAACAAAATCCAAATTTTTTGCAAAAATTAATTTTAATTCACTTATTTCATAAAATAGCAAAATCATTCTTTTTATACAACTAAACAATTAAGTTAATATCATTTAAATATTTTGATATTTTACATTTATTTAATTTATACGATCAATGCATTTCATATATTAGGAATAATCATAATGTTTCACATAATGTCAGATAAAAAAAATTCAATTGAGAATCCCATTTTTAAAAGTGAAGCAAAATAGACATTGACATAACAAACGAACAGTGAATTCCGGAGACTATTATTAATGAGAAAATAACATTATAAACTATACATAAATATAGTTAAATGCCAAAAACCATAATTTTATATGTACAATTGTAATTTATGTAATCCCAATCCACTGATTTATCCGTATTTGAAAATAATCTCAAGCATTATACACACATATAGTATAAATACTATTAGTCACTAAAATCGCTACACCATCAGAAATGCAAATAAAGAAAATATATTTATTGGAAAAACATATAATACTAGAAGTAACCCGTAAGTAGAGCTCGAAAGAAATTAATTCAAGAAATTAAATAAGATATAGAAGCAAATTTTCTGAAAAATTACAGCAAATTCTAGAAACAATTACACTTATATTCCTTGGCATATGACCCAACCAATCGTGGGTAACAGCAATGGGCATATACATATACAGCTGTCCAGGCAACTTCAACACGATGTCACAGTTCATCGACTATATTAATTGGAGGATTGTGTCGAAACAGTCACTTAGCAACGAAGCTTGAAACCAATCGCTAAGCAGTTATTGGTGAAATAACTGAAGAAGGTGCTGCTGAACATTTTCTTTATGAAAAAGATCTGTATAATGCTGGTAATATGCAGTCACACATTATCCTGTTGAACGACATCATTTTGAGGAGATTGAATAAATAGTAAAGCCACATGTCTTGATAAAAATGTTACAACCACTGTTCCAATTATGTTAAAGCGAAATAGAGGTGATTGAGAAGTGTATCTAATGGCAACAAATACCATATGGATCAGTATGACAACATCGAATACAAACTGCAAAAGTTCGAACCACTATGTCGTCAAATATGACCATCATGATGCTGCACCCAGAACAGGTTTCGCCTGAAAACATGACTTAAGGTATTCCTGTATCAAAGTTTGTAATTGATCACACAATTAAAAACGATCTTGTCTGTGATGTAGCGTCCAGGGTAACCGAAATCATTTTCATCGAGCAGACGATTCATGTCTCAACAAATATTTTCAGTTTATGCAGATACTTTTTTGTTTTGTAAGCAATAATAGTTGACTGAGGGCTCGAGATGAAGTGATATGGTCTATGAAGGCTTTGCGGGTCAATTCTCTTGGTTACTAGTGAGAGTGAGCCACTGAGAACTAATATAATATTTCGTATAAATGTTTGCAACCTATTGATTCCATATTTCGATAACTGTCATGGGTTCTTTGTCTACGTGAGCAGTGATATGATAAACCACCACCTCAATGGGTTACGATTTTACCAGAATAAAATTCAGAAACATGCTGGCTAGCATTTCTCCTTCTTATGCGTGAGTTACCACCATAACTTTGCACCAGACAACGAAGTTCAAATGCAGTTTGTGTTTGAAAAACTCATTATTCTATTTCCTCATTTACAGACATCGTAGACGTCGCTATTCCAGGCTACATAAAGTTTTTTATTTACATATTACAATGTCTTTCTTTCACATAAGTTTCGCATGTGCCTGTCTTCTTCGTGTAGCAGTTTTAATGGTCAACAGTGTAGATTTATATCTTCAAAAAAGCTATTATTTACTTGACATTTGTACTTGAATCCAGTTAGATTAAGTATAATCTCAAATTATAGTTCCTTAAATGCGAAAGAAATTATACACGAATGGATCAATTGAAAACAGGGAATTTGTAATAGACTTTATAAGATGAAGTATTAGTAAAATATTAATTCTGATAGTTGTTCCCACAATAAGCAGTTATTTTATAACCGTATTTGGATTTTAAAAATAACTGGTGCAAGCAACAACATTCATATGATTTTTAACCAGTCTTTTTTGTAGATAGCACCTCTACCAAATAATTGCCCTTAAAATTTTTATCACAATTTTTCAAATATGATGAGTATTCTGTTGCTTATAAGCTCCACTTTTTATTAAATAGCTTAGCAAAGTTAAATTAATCAAATTTAGTTTCACCAGGCTTAACTCGTTTAAACACTTACTATTTGCTGAGCTTTCTCATACATCTCTCTCTTTAAATATAATTCTTTGTTACATAATATATATATATATATATATATATATATATATATATATATATATATATATATATATATATATATATATATATATATATATATATGTATGTATGTATGTATGTATACATATATATATATACATACACACACACACACACACACATATATATATATATATATATATATATATATATTGATATATTGATTGCCCTTAAGTTCAAATCATGGTTTAGCTTGATTTTTGGTAAAACATGAAAAACATTCAATTTTCAACATTAATAAATTATAAATTATTTAATAAATTATATAGAGGTGAAAAATTCCTTTAGAGTCTTAATGCTTGTTGTAGTGTAAGTTCTATAATATTTTTTCATGTTCAGTAAAAAGAAATTTTAAAATTGGGAAAAATTCTTGTAACTAAAAAATAATTTAAATCAGTCGATATTGCCCTCTATTTTCTTGCACAATATCAAATATTTTATGCGTTCTAAATTAGTTCAAAGTTTAGACTTCTAGTTATATAAATTAACAAATACATTTTCAACCAATTATTTATATCAATTTTATGTTCTTGAGTTCAAGTAATGAGCTTGAGTACGCGAAAGAAGTTTCACGATACTTTAAGATTCTAGAGAGAAATTTGATATTGAAAGAATACACAGATATTATATTAATTGAAATAATTTTAATAAATATCTCTCTAAAATATAACACATTAAATTATCATAAGCAAAACAATATTTTTGACAATAAATATCTACCTTGTCAGAAATAACTTATTATTTACGAAGCAGCATTATAACTCAAAAATAGAAAGCCACTAATATCAGTCGGAGTTCAATGAACACAGTTCTTTTCTGTGCACTATCTCACTTCTATTTTCTACAACAAAGAAAAATTAAAACATAAAGAAAACAAATATAACACATGCAAACCAATTAAAAAAATTCTGTAAATAAAATTAATTACACTTAATGGAAATGAAAATTAATTTATTTTGTATAAAGAATGTATTTCTTGCCAAGGACGCTTTATTAGTGCGAATGCTGAATTACTGCGGCTATTTTTAGAAAAGTAAAAAATTAACTATAAAAGATTTTAGAAAATGTAATTTAACACAAAATTATTTATTTTTGTTCTTACTAAATTATACTAAATGTAATTAGAGGCATAACTTTAGTGATTTCTCGTCAATGTATTGAAGAGAAAGGCATGCGTGAGTGCGGGACTGACCTATTTTTCTTCAACAATTGGTCCTAAAACACTCTGCTGAAATTAAGTAAAATGAATTTTGAGAATCACAAGCTCTTTGAACGTTTTTGAACTAATGTATGTCATTCATAAACAAATTGCTTTAAAATTAATGAACAGCTCGGAAAAATAATTGAAACTTCCCAAGATATTTTGAGATCAACTGATTGCAAGAAATACGCACTTTATACAACAAAATTAAGGAAACAAACCATCATCGAAATAAAAAAATTAATAAATCTCATGCAAAATTATGCAAATAAATAGCATGCAAAATTATACAAATAAATAACATGCAAAATTATACAAATAAATAACATGCAAAATTATTTAAATAATAAATTAAACGCAGTAAAAAATTAAATAATTTTCACTAAAGTGTCTATCTATTTCCCAAAAAGATATTGCGAGAAAAATATTTAGTTTCTTGAAATAATAGGCACTATTTAGTTAAAAAATAAATAAGTGCGGGAGCACATATTATAATAATATATAAAAAAGATATATTATTCATAAGTATTCTATTATATACATATAAATTTATTTTCTGTTTCCTAGAGGGGGTGCAAACATTTAATACGAATTTAATTATTCAAAATGACTTTAAGAAAACAAAGAGAACAAAATACTTACATCTAAATCCTATCGAGATCCGTTTTGACGAATAAATTAAGTTAAATCGCTTAAATTAGTATTTTCAGCACAAATTTTAATTCCAAAGAACCGTACAATTCTTATGACAGTTTTTTTAAGATACGTTTCGCAATTAAAGCAACTCTTAAGTTTTTTTTTCTTGGAAAACATTTGGAAATTTTTTATTTGGATTTGGAATAACTTTTGAAACATAAAAAATAATGCTAAAAGGGAAGAGAAACACGAAATCAATAATGCAATCTAGAGAGAAGAAATGAAATAGAGTGAAAAGAAAACTTTTTTTGGTGCTAATATTCAGAGTCCAAGAAAATTGAGAATCTCTTGTCAATAGAGACTTTCCCCATGTTCCCTGCACATTTACGAAAGCAATGACTCCTGTTCTGAAGTAATTAATAAAAGATCCGCACACTCACATATCATTCTTTATTATATCTATTTTTGAAATTCTAATATTCCATAAATTCTTTCGATTTCTTATGGAATTCTCAAACATATCTTAAATAAAAAGTAATGAAATTCATGCTGTAACTATTGAATTCTATTATTAAGGGAGAAAACAAGAGAAATATATATAAAACCTCCAATATTATTCCAATTTAAAACTTCTAATAGCTTTCCCAACAAATTGATGGATTACGAAATAGAATTTCATTGTAAAATTGGGCGTGTTTTGAAAGAGTTTACTTACAGGAAAAAAATTTGTTTTACCCAATCTAGGAAACATAATGCAGAAAAATGATGTAAGAAGTATAAATAATCTATCAAAATATAAATATTTCTTATTCCTCTGATATTCCTTTGAAGAATAACAGGATATTATCTCTCCCCTGATGAAATCCTGTAATTTTTCTTTTACGCAGAAGAAAATCCTTGTTACCTCAGAATTATTTTGAAATTTGTTAAAATTACAAAGTGCATTTTGCAACCTCAAACAACAGCTATATAACAGATGCTAAAAGCGACTAACTCATGCAAAATGGACAAAGAATATTTTATGATCAATAAAATGTATTTAACTTTTGCATTTCTTTGCCTTCTAGACTTAATAATTGTCTAGATACAAAATCATTGCCGTAAGTGTTTCATCAACAATTAATTTAGCAAAAGGAATAAATTTTCTCCATTTCCATGATCATTTTAATCATGGTTCAGCAAGTTATATAATTTTATACATATAATTAACATAAAAACTCACAAACACATTAGAAAAATAAAAATCTCAAAGAATTCCCTCTATGAGTACACATATTATCAGATTTTCTTATTATCTGTTGCTTGATCCTACTTAATACAAATTTTGAGTAGTCTGAATACCTAATTTTCGAACAAAAATAAAGAAACAAAGCTTTAGTAAAGACAGTAGAGAAATTGTGAAGCTGAGATTATAATGGGAGTTTAATCAAATTTCAAGAAAAATTATTTGAGAAAGGGAAAGAAATTGCAAAAATTTATTTGAGAATTTGGTACTAGAAGAAATGTATGACTTGCAGTTCAATGACAAATACAAGGAAATATATTTGATTGATTTCCCCAGAACATAGAAACTAAGAAACAAAAAAAAAAAAAAAAAAAAAAAAAAAAAAAAAAACGTAAAATGCCGTTTATTTTTCCCTGACGGAAAAAACAACATAAAGATACCGTTTGTTATAGATTACTTTTTGTCCTCTCTTGAATATAAAGATAGAATGTGGTAAGATTTTAGTAATTTAGTTGCAGTACTATTCAGGGTAATTTTAATCAGAACATCTCTTGTTTTAAGTGTTATGATACATATATTGCATGGATCATTATACTGTATACGTGAATAACATTTATATTTCATGATAGATTTCATAACAAACATTATGAATTAGAGATTAAATTCTTTATATTATAAATTTTAACACTCGAAAATGAACACTTTAAAACTTCTAACAAATTAAATAAGTAATAAGTGATCTCAGTTCAAAAATCTACCTGTATTTTTATAAATAGCATTCACTTTTTGAACATGTCTTGTCATCGTTTCTATACACGCTTCTTCGCTGCCCATCTTTTGATAAAAAAGATGATCAGCCTGTAAATACAGCATACAAGTACTTTTTTGAGGATCGATTGCTACATGTCGATCGGTCCTGTCTTCAGACCAGTGAGTCCTTTGGTTTGATCGGACTCCATAACGCTCCGAGTCTCCGTAGCGTTCAAAATTCCGATAATGTAAGGAATCTCCATCCCTCCAGTACAGAGCTTGCTCGGAATCCTTGGCTGACAATAGAGATCTGGATCGACGGATATGAAAAGGTACATATTTTTTATGATTTTTATGGTGAAAATAAGACTTTATGGAACGTTTCAAAAATAATTGTTTCTCCAAGGAACTATAGCCTTTGGAATATTCCTTTACATGCTGTGATGACGATTCAGATGAAACAGCTGACTGGTGAGATAAGTATGGATATTTATGTACAAATGAAGGTGACATGTGGGTAATATTTCCAAGAGGAAAATGGACGTCTGATAATCGATAAATGACAGAATGAAAAGGTTGATCTGAGGCTGAAAAGTATCTTGATGATGGTTCAATAAAATACTGCTCCAATTTGGTGCTCACGACTGCATCTAGTAAGCCATCGGATGTTATTAGTCCTTCTACAGAGGCTTCTTCATCATCTAAGGGAAAAATAATAAAAACATTGTTTCAATTTTGAATGATACCAAAACTTAATGAGAGCAAATTTTCAAAACATTGATCACAAGATAAAACAATTTAAGAAATTGCAAAGTAATAAATATATATGTGTATTATACCTCTATTTTTTACCTATGTAAAACCATCCTTTTAAAAAAACTAAGCAATTTCTGTCATAAAAATACTTAGCGAATGTTTTGAATGTAATTTATTGTAAAATGGTGCAGTTTATTTTAGTTAAAAACTGGGAAGAATTTAGTGATATTATTTAACTATAAAAGATTAATGAAAACATTTTTAAACAAGCAGAATGCAAATAAAATTAAGCATAAAACAGATAAAATAATAGAATTATGAATTTAATATTAGGATTCAAATATTAAATGTATCTCAGATATTACCTTGAGATTTAGAAATTTTTTGAAATTGTTATTGATATTTAAGGTATTTTAAAATGAAATCTTGAAAACATCCTAAGTATCAATAGCAATTTGTAGAAATCATCGAGATATTTGATTTTGTTAAACGATAATACTATTTGATCCTAAAACATTTTAAGATTCTTTATTTTGTTAACAATTGAACAGATTACGAATTAAATGCAACAACGCTTTCCAAAAATTTATTACAAAAACTTAAAAATGAAATCGTATAAAATGTGCAAATGTAAAAGTTTCATTTCCTGTTAAAACACACCGCTTAAAACAATAAAAGAATATTGAGATTGATTTTGCACAAAGAGAATCGTTTGGTAGAGTGACGTATTATTGGCAAAAGTAGTAGGTTGTATAAAATAAAAAGATATTCGCGTGGCAGAAAAAATGCGTTTAACTGAACACTTAGGTACAAAAAGAAAAAGAAAGCAATTTGTGCATGTGTCAAAAACAAATGTAAAGTTGTTTCCTCAAAAATATCGTTTTTAGTAGGGAGTATGGTTTCCCGAGATGGCCAGCACTATTGAACACCTTTGAGACATTGAGTTAAAGAGGATATTAATGAGGGGATCATTATATTGACGACCAGTCAGAAATTCATTTCGAATAATATGGAGATCGGTGCATCCATCAATAGAGATACCAGCATAGATCCTCATTCCACCATAGTCTAATCTGACATTTTTGCACACGAATGCAGGATTGTTTCTAATGCCACGTCGCCTCCAGATAAAATCACTCTTATTATCAGGATGGAAAAAAAAAAAAAGAAAAAAAAAGAAAAAGAAAAAAACGGGATTTGTGAGATAAAAGAATATTGCGACATTCATTTCTTCTACTGTTTATATGCTCTATTGTCCATTTCCTGCGATCGTGACGGAGTCTTGCTATTAACGTGACACACATCATTGGGGGACAAGCATGCAGTCTTACCCTGATCATCAAACTGCATTTCTTGACTTAAAAAAAGAAACCGGAAATCGCAAAGTGTAAAACTCCAATAGCTTCTACTACTCCCAGTTGTGTTTGACCCCTCTAACCGGCCAACAACTCTCCAAACTCTGGATTCGATTAAATTACTTCTGCACTCATCGAAACACAGCGCTTATTGAATGTTTATCATTCTTTTCCGCTTTGCCTTACAGTAGATTGAAAGCAAAATCTCCTTCACTGCCGCTAAAGCGTCATCTTAGACTTCAAATTCAAAATTTGCATACTGCTAAGTTTGAAAATGGGCAAAAAAATTGGGCATTTTAAGCAAAAAATTGCTTATGTCATTATTTTATAAGTTTTACTATAGCCTTTAACTATTTTGAGCTTTGTAGTATATTTATAACGAATGCACACGTAGACAATAGTAATTGAAACTTATTATTTAGGGATTCCCATTTACTTAATTAATTGATCTTTAATATACAATCCATCTTATAAAAATACATATTTATTTACATCTACTTCAATTACTTTAAGGTTCCATATCCCTCGTGATAAGTCATATCATGGACGCAATTGGTTTCAAATTTCTGTAAAATTTTGTCACAAATAACAAGGCAAAAATAACTTACTAAAATCTTAAAATTTTATTTTTTGTTTTTTAAATGAAAAAATTCATGAGGTATCTTTCATTTATATATCCACGTGACTTATATACTCCCTCCTTGTCAGAAAACAACTGTTGCCAACAATAATACAACTAAAACTCCAAATAAAAATTGCCCGAAGACGATTATTTATAGAAATATGCTCTTCATTTTGTTATTTAAATTTAAGTCTTTTCTATTATAATTGCTTTCCATGTATAAATAACAGTATTTCTCTTGTCAAAAAATTTTCTAGTATTGTTTAAAAAGTCGCACTAAATTTGTTGAAAAAAACATCTTATTTACAGATTTCAATAAAAAAAAGTAGAAATGAATAAGCTTTTCTATTAATTCGATTTAGTTTCGAAAATAAGGTTTACTCAAATTCTTTCCTTCCTTACTACAGCCATGTCTAAATATACAGATTAAATCTGAAGAGCAAAAGTAATCTGAGAAATAGACAATAAATGAACAGAAGTGAAGAAAACCGAAGTTCAATTCTTCCAAAAATAGCTATCATGGAAGAAATTTAAGAAAAAATTTTGAAAACATTGTTTCCTTTTAACCTAAGTTACAAAATTATTCATGGAGAAATGATAAAATAAAAAAGAAAAGCAAGAAAAATGACATTAAACTTGAACTTACCTATTTGATTAAGATACTTAAGATTAGTTAGTTTGTTCAACACTATTTCCTTTAGAAATTTGTTGTGGTTAAGAATTCATTGACTTTATAACAGATATGTCATTAAAGTTGGGGTGGCCATAATGGCGTTTGGCTGTACTTAAAAAACAATTTGTCACAGTGCAGCCATTTTGTGTAAAATGTAAAACTTTTAATGATATTTTTATATTCAGTATACTATTTTAATTAAAATAGTTATAGAAAGTTGTTAAATCACACAAACATTGCAATTAATAAGAAATAAATTTAAAACATGTGAGTTAATTATATAATATAGAATTAAAAAGATTTCACACTTTTTATTAAAAATAAATATAAATATGTAGACTCATGAATTGAAATGAAATGTTTTAAAACCGCTTACACAATAAAATGCAAAAGTTTATGGCACCATTGTCGACTTACCTTCTAATTGCCCTTTCAGTATTCTGCTGATATCATAATCGAACTTTCCCCTACCTGATGATTCAAAGACTACATCTGGAGAAAAGAGGGAAGTTTCAGATTTCATTCTGAGTTTGAACAACCTACAGTAAACGAAATTCTAATAAGAAAAACAGATTTAACTAGACATACTTAAGTACAGAAATGCAGTGAACAGGAAATTACAAAGAGAAGCATATAATTTTTTAAAAGATATTTTTTTGTAGAAAATAAGAAATTAAACTTGTTCTATTTAAAGTTTTCTGGGGTTGATATTTGTAATTAAATAGAGTAAATTAAGCATTAAATGCACTAAAAAAATCACTTGAATGCATTTTACACTTGTTCAAATATTTCCTTAACATACACTTTACAGAAAAATGCATTAATTCGATTAAAAGTGTAGCATTTTTGGTTAAAGGTTACTTAACATTGTCATCGAATCGTTTCAAACAAAGCATTACTACATTGCTGCTACAACTACGGTTGAATTATTATAACCAGATCGTTAAGAAAGTAACACATGGCACAGCGGATAACCCTGTGTAAATCAAATGTAATGAAAAATGGTCACTGTGTTTATATACAAGTTAGTATATAATTTATCCAAAAACAAGTCGCAATTAGTTGGCACATGTACCGTTATAGATTCCGCTAAGGTGGAAAAGAATTTGGTGCCTTTCAGATAGTCCAATGCATTGTTAATACGAAGTACAGAATAAATACAGCTTTTCGTGACATTATAGAACTTGTGATCATTTACACAAAAACTAGGCTTCCGTTTTTTTCTTACAGATACGATGTGGTTCAACCACGGACTTCCTGACAAAATAAATGAATACTAAGGAAGCAAGTTATTTACTAAAAAGTTATCGAGTTAAATTCCACCAGTATCAATAGAAAATTGAGCTCCAGTGACTCAGTAGCTTCACGCCGCCTCCCGTTAAGATCAGCAATATGAAGCAGTGCTTGATGCGGGCAGTATAATTGAGAAGGTGACTACATTCTCTCCCTGACTGGGTTGCTGGAGCTCCATGGGTTAGGGACGTATCCACGTTAATATGTGAAGTCCAAAATTACTACCGCTAGTGTGGTGTGGATGTGGAGAAGAGGATGCCATCTCAGGTGTGACCTTGTCACCTGACCATGGTTCAAAATTACGAGGCATTAGTGATTCACGACAGCATTGATATTTTCTGGCACAAGAACGGATTTTGAAAGACCTTCATCGAATTCATTCTGGAGTGAACGTAGGTAAACACTGAATTCGTTATACTAATTTTTACAGCAACGTAGAATGGTGCTTTATTATTATATAAAGAAAGGAGTTTATCGCGCGTAGCTTTCTTCTCTGATAATCCACATCGAAAGTTATAAAAAATAATACAGTAAAATGTTCACGAGTCAATTTTCATTTTTGCCCGAAGTGAATTTTTCAATTTACTTTAAGCAACACAAATCATACTAAAATGACAAACGCTCTACAGATATTGTGGTTAAAAATATCAAACTATCACTTGAAAACGTCAACAGTTGTCTAACATTTGCTGCTGCCAAGAACAGAAATATGAATAGCAATCTCTCTCTCTATATATAAATATGAACCTCAGTGACCTGATTAAAGAACAAAAGTCAACTGCGGATTAATATAAAAAATTTTATTAAGTAAATTAAAACTAAAATCTTAATGCTTAACTCAAGTATAACTGCTATTATTACAAAGAAAGTGAATAACTTCCTTTCTTCTCATGCTAAAAACTAAACATACATAAAAAAAACGAATTTAATATATTCTTCAAAAGCCTCACTTAAATTCTTTTAAGTTAGACTCCCAGTGAAATCTCTCTCACCTTATTAGATCAATCATCTAAGTGCAAGACAGACGCAAAACATGCCACCCTTGTAATATTTTAATCGCTTAAAATATGAAGAACAAAGTGGAAATAGTTGATATATTCAACATTCACCATTTGTACAGGGTTAATCTCTACATTTTCAGGTGTAAATAAGAAATATGGATATTTAGTAAATATTTCAGACATACACCCCAAGCGACTATGCAAATTTTCCCTTTACCATTAAATGTTGACACATTTACATTGCTGTAGATGATACTGTAGTGAAATATTGTACAATTTTTTTCTGTGCAAGTTATCTTATAAGCAACATGCAGAATAATTATATGCAAGTAAATATGGGCTAGGAAATTATTATTACGTTATCTAGTAGAATCACTGTTATCTACGGCATTGATTGGAATCACGGAAAAATCTATTTCACAAGTAACATATAAAATTATGGAACTAAAGAAATTTATCAATAGAAATGCGCATTTGAGCAATCAAAGAGAGAGGGAGAGAGAGAGAGAGAGAGAGAGAGAGTACACGCAAAAGAGAGCATAAGGGTATTAATACTTGATGAATAATTAAATTACTCACTATTTACAAATTTTTAAATTTACTTCTTTAGAAAATCTTTTAGAAGTTTTTGTTTTGTTACATCGAAACACACTTCCTCTTCATTTGGGATTGAAATTTTCTTAGAATTAAAACATTACATGTATGTATACAGTGAAATTGTTTTAAGTTATTATCTTTAAGAAAAGGATTATAATTATAAAATATTCTTCTATTTTCTTAAACTAGTAAGCATACTTCTGCAAAATTTATTCCGACAAAACAACGCTTTAAATCATCAAAATATACTGAATTTTCATTACTGACATTCTATTTGTTTTCAGAACAGTAATTATGATGGGCTAATACGTTTCTATTACACAATTCACTTCTACATTTATAACATACTGTCTTTATATTTTAGATTAAAAGAGGAAATTTTTATATAAATATTTTTCAATTTATTTTTAATTAAATTATACATTAAGTTTTCCTTAACTTGGTGTATAAACATATGTATTTAACAGAAAATTAATATATTCTATAAGCACACAAAGTTAAGGACATAAAAATTTCTAAAAGTTTCTACAATTTTAGCCATTACTGTATATAAATATATGTTCCTTTCAGCAGCACTTGTGTTTTACTTTATAAGAATTTAAGTATTGTTGTTTAAATTTTTAAAACATATTCTGACACTTAAAATGCATTTGGAAGGCAGTTATTATTTATGAATTTGATCAATGAATTGAAAAGTACTTCGAACCTTCAAAAAGTTTCAGATCTAATTCAATAGGAGATTAGGATTGCGAACTGCAAATAAGTAGGTCCGAAGTGGGAGTCGAATCCATGAAACGTGAATGAGAGATCTAATTTTTTATGAGAGATTTGTAAAGACAGCAAGAATCAAATGTTTAACTTTGTTTCCAACTCCTTTTAAATCGATTTCAATGAAATGTGGAGGAAATTTCAATGCTAAATTAGCAGATAATGAGTCGCATTGTCTATGTTGAAATTTATGATAAGAGGTGGATTTCATACTGATTGATATATTTGGCTAATCGAGACTAAGAAGATGATCAAAAAATATATTTTTTGTGGGCTATAGTTATGTGAAGGTTATAATAAAAAAATCATTATATTTATCTAAATATTTACTAATATATTATACTTACAACTACAAAGAACAAATTATAGCCACATTTGAAGTTAATATTATGTAAAAGAATTATTGAGCATAAAACTTGAAGCTAACTATTGAAAAAAGTTTCTACAAATACGAGGGTTACTCTGAAATTTTGAGATACGCGCAGAGGAGAATTTACAAAATAAAAATAACGGTTTAATTTTAAAGTACAAAGTATTTTAACACAGAAGATGATTTTTTACTGACTTACTCCAACTTGTTTAGCGTGGAATAAATTTTAAACAGAAGAGAAAATGGACTTGACGCGAGAACATTTTCGCGCTATGATTTTTTACGATTTCAAAGCAGATTAAATCAAGAAGAATGCGTTCAATGGTTGCAATTAGCATTTGGTGATGAGTCTCCAGCTCCTGCTACTGTAATCAAATGGTTTAGAGAATTTAGAAGAGGTCGCAATTTTCTTCAGGATGAAGAACACACAGGAAGGCCGCCGTCGGCAGTAATCCGGGATAATATGTCTGCCATACGAAAAATGTTAATGGATGATAATCGCTGTACCTATCAAATGATACAGAAGGAACTTAACATTGGATCCGCAGCCATACACAAAATCATTTATGAAGAATTACAAATGAAAAAAGTAGTTTGCCGTTGGGTTCCCCATAATCTAACTGAGCATCAAAAAGAGGAGTGTGTCAGAATCAGCAAAGAAACTCTTAATATGCTGAATGATGGTGGCCACCGCATCATTTCTAAAATTGTAACAGGTGATGAAACGTACATACCGTTTTTTGACGTTCCAACACGTTAAGAAAGTAAAGTATGGGTCTTTGAAGATGATCCCATGTCGACAATGGTGAAAAAACAACGCACACTGAAAAAAGTGATGTATGCCGTTTTCTTCAGAAGTACGGGATTGGTCTAAGCCATCAAGTTGGAAGGACAGAAGACAGTAACAGCAAACTGGTATACCACTAAATGTCTTCCAGAAATTCTACAAGAACTGAATGTTAGGGGACTAATGCTTCACTATGACAATGCATCTTCACATACAGCCGGATTAACAGTTGAGTTTCTTAAACAAAAACAAATTAAAGTGATCGAACATCCGCCGTATTCACCTGATCTAGCTATGTGCGACTTTTGGTTATTCTTTAATCTAAAAAAGAACTTACGTGGACGTCGTTTTCATGCAGAAGAAGAGATTGATGTGGCTATAAATGCATTTTTTTCATCTATTCGAAGAAATGAATGGCTTGAGGCATTTAATCTGTGGAAAATTCGACTACAAAAGTGCATTGATGCTGGAGGAGACTACTTTGAACACACCTAAAATTTTGTAAGTATAGCTTTAAAGACTTAGTTGTATCTCAAAAATTTCAGAGTGACCCTCGTATTAAAACAGAAATAACAAATCTGTCATTTTATTCCCAAAATAATGAAATTTTGAGCTAAAAGAAAGAGAAAAATGCTTCATTTAAATTATTAAATGTCTTAAAGAAAAATTTTGAAGAAAAGTATTTATAATAACTATCATGTGTGTGAATAAGGAATTATATATTGTCATTAAAAATATTTTAAACATTCTTTAAATACTGAGGATTCTCGTCATCGAAATTAACACTTCTGTAGGAATAAATAGGTGCAACTCATGCAAATAACCAAATTCAGTGATTTCATATTTTTGTTGAAACTATCTTTCATAAATACTAACAATTTTCATTATATCTCTATTTTTCATTAATTAAAATATCTTTCATTTATATAAACAATTTTCTATTCTGAACAAATAATAATATAATCAATGAAAAAAAATTAATATTTATGTTCGTTTAACACTTCTGATTAATTATATTCACCATTTATTGCAATTTTGTACAGAAATAATTACAAGCAGACCCTCATATTAATAATTCATTGAATATACAAAAATTAACCAATTTCATCTCTTTATTCTGCACAGCTTCCTTCTAAATATTTTTCTTTGAGTAGAGCGTTCAAACAACAGTAAGTTAATTTTAATAAAACGGCTTGATAGTAAAAACGACAAAATGTTTTCCTTTAATTAAAAAATTTTAAATTAAATGAATTCCATATAATCACAGAGAAATATAGATTACACAAAAATGTGAATAATTTATGCTTCTTAAATTAAGTTCTAATTAAATAATATACAAATGAAAAAATAGTTAAGAATATACTACCTACTTTCGAAGTTACTATTTTCAGATTTAAATTAGATTAAGCCTATAAATGTACAATTCTTATAAATAATTTATTTTTTAAAACTTAAATATATAAATTTGTTTATTAAACACACAAAATTTAACAATGATTTTAATGCTCAATAATTTTTAAATACAAATAAAATTTTAACAAAAGAGTTTATTGAAACTCATTGGAAACAGTTACTTTTGTATGTTCATTATAATATAAATTTAAAATTGTATTTTAATTGCACAGAAAAATTTTATTTAAGATAAAATAACATGGGAAAAATACAATGTAATATTAAATACATATCAGAATTAATACTATAAGATTAAATTGAAATTGCAACCAAACTGAAATATTAGGAAGAAAAATACAGAGGAGAATAAGTTTCAATTGAAAATGGTTTAATTTAAATAAAAAATTTATAAGCAAATTTTGTGTAGCGAAATAATAAATCCACTTAAAAAAAGTATATAAAATAGTATGTAAAACATTATTTTGCAGTAAAAAATTAAAAAAAGTTTAAATATCATAGGTAACTATAAGCAATATATTTGTTTCTTCTAATTAATTAGAAGGCAAAAAATACAAACAGAATATATACATTTCTTTATAGAAGATTATGCTCTTGAAATATATCACCCAGATAGCTGGAAAATAAAACCGTGGAGCTAGTTTAGTATTCAGAATATTTTGTAAGTGGATTTCAGAATGAATTAAATCTCTTTCTTAAATTGCAGAACTCATTAACTAATGGTTTACCTAATACTAGAAACCATGAATGGAATGTTTTATAATCAATATGAAACAGCTTTCAGTAAAAATGTAGGGCAAATTATAAGCATTATTTCAATTGCAAGTCAGAAGGGAAAAAAACATTAAATTGGATAGCAGTGCTCAACGAAACAATATTAAATGCATTAGATTTGATAATAGTGTCTGGTATATGAATACTTTATGCAGTAAAGTAGAAAAGGTGATAAAAAGCTTTGCACAAAAGTTTAGTAGAGGCTGAGATCCAAATAATAGCATCGTTTGTCAGAATAAGATGGGTAAAATGTGTCATTTTTATTGTTTTATGTTATTACTTTGTCTATTAAGAGGTGTCGCTACTTATACGTTTATACAAGCGTGGCGACTAATGCTGTCAATGAGGCTATTAATGAACCATAGAGACAGTAACTCTCATTCTTCTTAAAGCATTGATGTTAACGCCTTGACGGTTTGGGGAGAAAATTATTGTTATACAGTTGTTCTCAGTAGAGCGTTTCACAAGCGTTCTATGGGACATAGAACTGCGGATCTCGCTGGTCACACCACACGGTGTGTGTTCATAAAAACGAATTGGTTACACACAACTCTTCGAAAATGCCCCTGCCACAATCTGGAGACAACAGCAGCCAATGAGTGACTTCCACTAATGTCTGCCCAGCTTCTAGCAGCTCTGAATTTAGCATTCCGCGGAGTCATTCTATCTGCAACCTGAAGGGATGGTGTAGTTTTCTTTAAAAATAAATCGACTTTTATACACATCTTTATAATTTATTATTATTTTTTTTATAAAAATTTATATTTTTTAAGCATGAATTTAAGCATCCAGCATTTCTACTTAAAAAAAAAAAAAACTTTATATTTTTTAAGCAGAAATGCTGGATTATATTCTTAATACTTTCTACAGACTTATAACATACTTTTGTTCATAGTATTTAAAAAAATTGTAATTTACTCCTACTCCCCTCCTCCTGCAGGAGTTGCGCAGGTTGTCCAATTTGTGGACATTGCGGCATAAAACGGTAAATGGGCACAAGATGCATAAGCAGAAATCATTTTCTAAATTATACTATATATTTATAAATTTTTAAATAACAGTGGTAGATATTTCTATTTAAGGAAAAAAAATATGCTTGTGTGTAATTTGGTACATTAATGAACATAAAATATCATAAACACACATTTGACTCATTTTAAAAACTATTTCTTAATCCGATCATTTATTGCGGTCTTTTCCGTCATTACTTTCCTTCAAATATTCCTATGGAAATGAAGCATTATTTTGCAATGTCTATCAGCATTTTGATGAAATAATAAATGAAGTTTCATCTTTAATTAAATATGGAGCAAAAAAAAAAAAAAAAAACGTCTCCATAGCAATTGATGCTTTTAATTTGTCACAGAGCCGATCTGGGACAATGCGAGTAACGTTCTCCATTTTCTAGAAGAAAGCATATTTACTCACTCACCTCTTCTACAGTGCAAAGAATGTAAGTGTGTACGTTACATTCAATTTTCGTCATTGAAACCACAGTGGCGCACTTCAGTCTATACCTTTTTCCTCATAAAAGACTTGTAAAAGTTGTAATTTCCTTGAAGTTGAGAATAATAAGATTAAGGTAAGAACAAGCGAAAATGATTGAAGTTTATAGGTTTTTTTTTAAAGTAAAATAGAATATATTATGAAAAATAGTACATTCAATTTTTTATTTTGCCTTTTAAAATATTGCTAGTTATCATTAGATGTAACATAAAACATTTACCACGGCTATTGTATTAACTGTTTGCTTAAAATCATCTGCTGTAAAAAATATCTATTTCTATGTATTTAATATTTAAGGACTGGAAAATATAAGAAAATAAGAGACAAATGAACAATTCCATACAAATAAAAGCCGAAGTGGAATATAAAATTTTATCTACTTGAAAACTTAAAAGATATGAAACAAAGTTCCTTTATTTCTTTAACAATCAAGAAATATCCAAGAATAAAAAAATAGGTTTAATCTTCTAATTCTTAATCAAGTAATTAATTTAGAGTTTAATCTGAAAGGAAAAGATAATTAAATGAAATAGAATTTATCTGAAAATAATACATATCATGAAAACAATTTAGCTTGCATACGGTGGGTGAATCCCAATCAGAAATCGTTTAACAATTAACTTTTATTACAAACTTCAAGTGATTAAATACTTCATTCGCGCGCGCACGTAGCAGTTTAAAATATATTTAAAGGCTTTAAATTTTTTATAAAATAATAAGCATTTTAATAATTTAATTAATTTTCCATTTTTAATTTAAATAAAAATTTGGTTTATATTAGAATTCTTGATTACATTTCGTTTTCTCTCTTATCCGGACACTATAGAATCCGGTATCTAATGTCTTGATGTGTGTGTGGGAGAAATTTCTCTTAGTTTATTATATTATTTTAGTTCGCTTATCCGGATACCATAGTATCCGGTATTTTATGTCTTGATGCGCAATTCCTTTTGATTTTTATCATTACGAATTATTGATGTAAATTTAACGAGGAATCATTAAATTCAAAACTGGTAAGAATGTGGCACATCTTAGTGTACATTATCACAAATTAACGCAACGCTATTTAAACTCCCAAAAGTTTGGAAAAATAAACATAGTTAATGTACATTTGATGAAAGCTATGATCAGTAGTAGATTTCAGCAATCATGAGAGCCGAAAGGATGCTTCTTAACACTCTATAGTTCTCTTGTGCTATATAACACAGATTTTTGAATTCGAAATTAAAAAAAAGCACGACTTTTGAAAATCCCTTACTTTCAGAAAGCACTAAAAAATAGTGAAAGTCATGATTAATATTAAATGTCGGTTATCATAACGCAAAAATATATGGTTGCAGGTGTTTAAATTTCCCACTGTTGTGCTCTCTGATCATCCTGTGTTCTTTAAGGATAAAGAATTTTTATTTGAAAATTCCGATTTTTCCGCGAAAACCAAACCTCAGTAAAACTAGAAAAAGAACAGCAAAACAGAAAATTACGAAAAATAGTATCAATATTAAATGCCGATATACAGATGAGAATTTACTAAGATAGAAGGAAATTGTTGCAAGCAATTTGTATCTCATCATCACAGTCCATCACTCTCTGGTCCGCTTCAGCTCATTCACACAGCTTTTTTTAAGGGCAAATCAAGAACACGGCTTTTAAAAGTTGACATTTACCAATGAACACTGAAAACTGTAGTAATTGAGAAAAACAAATTAATTGATGATATTATATTAAGTGAGAAGACATGGGGGCAGATGAGAATTGGGTAAGATAAAGCAAAATAAGATAACAAATATCACACACACACACACATATATATATATACGTCTACATAAGATGTCAAATACCTCAATAAAAAGTTTGACAATGTTTTACTAAATAAGTTTTTTTGTGTAATTTTTTAACATTACAATGTTTATCTCAGAATTGTAGCAATATTAAGGTGGAGCGGGTTATTTTTTAGCCATTCTGTATAAATATTTTAAGAAATGTTTGAGTGCTTTTTTTAATGTTGACAAATTATTTGTAAATTGATGTCAAAATGAGGTATTCAAAATCATTTTCTTATAACTGTAACAACATTCCACAAAATTATTGATCGAATTCAAATTTCCTTTTTAAATTATTTACACCAGATTTATTTTCAACAGGTGCACTTATATCAATTGGACGCAAATGAAATTTCTTTTTATGAATAGTGGTCAGAGAAGTTACAGCTAAATTTTACTGTCTCAGTGAATCGTATCTGCTTTTAAAAAATATAAAAAAATATGATGAATTTTTTCCGTAAGAAATTCCGAAAAAGGAGATATCAGGTAACCAGAAAAATTCTGTCGCTTTTAGAAAAGGCAAATTGTAAATGTCGCTATGTGTGCGCATTAGTTAGCATAAAGCTACCTTCGGTATTTTCGGACCGGGGATTTATAAGACTTGCTCATGAGGAAGTTGTATAGAATTCGACTTAGTTTGTGAATCCGAAAAGAGGTTTAGTAATGGCCATAAAGAAGGACCTTATTAAATCACGTTTGCTATAAAAGTACAAACTGGTTACATACTTTGCTGAAGCATGCCGAATAATATGTATGGCAATTGGAGATGATGCAATAGTTACACGCAATTCCGCTCCGGTGATGAATCGCTCGAAGAATCACCATGATCGGGTACGTCATTAGTCTTAAATGGAGGTGAAAAGTGCTATGGATGAGATACTTCTTAAACGTGTCAGAAATATGCATTAAATTCTTCGTATATTAGGAAACCACTCATTCTCACCTACGCAAACTAGAAAAGGTTTGAAAGCTAAGCAAATAGTTTCCTCACAAACTTAAGGAATACAATAAACTTCAAAAGTTATCCATCTATTCATCACTTCTTTCCCGCTAGAAAAACGATCTGTTTCTGGATTATCTGCTGACGTGTGATGAAAAATGAAACCAGTACACTAGCCGCATGCATTCACATCATTTGTTGTTACGGAGAGACCCGACTAAAGGGACTGCAAACGCTCCACCTCATTCGCAGAAACTGCTACTGTGTGTATGTTAAGAGCTTCAATGCTCAGTAACTTTTCACCACTTCCCGTTAAGATCAGCAAAGGGAAGCATCATTTGGTGCGAGTAGAGATTGGAAGGATGAACACACATTGACCCTCAATGGGTTGCTGGAGCTCCGTGGGTTAGGTACGTGTCAACGCTAATCTAAACGTCCAAAATCTTTCCGGTGACGGGGCGTGGATGAGGAAAAGAGGGTGACAGCTCAAGTGTGACCTCATCTCCTGACCATGGTTCAAAATTGCGAGGTGCTTGGTGATGAACGAGCACAACACGTTAACCTTAAGGTACAGTCTGGGGCTCACCCGCACTGCTATGTATGTATGGTGGACATGAACTGGCATTGTTCACCAAGAGTTCTTCCCACGTTTCCAGACCATTAATTCTTCTGTCTATATGGAACAACTGGAAAGTGTGCATGAGTCTTTTGGTTCTTGCAAGATAGATCAAGACCGCCCACCACAAATGTGGCTCTAAATGTGGTAGCTGCCTTTAGAATAGGAACTTCTTCACCATTCTCCTTCCAGACATGTTCTTTGAGCTGGACAATGACATCCGAACTGCATTCTCAGAAGATGAATTCATTCCAGAAGATTCCAAGTGTTTCAGAGATGCTGAAGAGATTGAAACTGAAGTGGCCCGTTCTTTTGCTTCTAAAGATGTGCATTTTATCGCAAAGATATATATGAGCTTGCACCACACTGGGAAAAGGTAGTCGCACGGAATGGTGCTTACTTTGATGAATAAAGTCTATTTTGTCATACCAGTACTGCGTCTAAAATCTTTATGCCACACAGCGCAACAAAACTTTTATCAAATTTTTATACTCAAATAAGTTTACAATAACAAATAATTGTAAAGAAGATTACGCAAAAAAAGACTGGTTGATTTATATCCAATTTAATACATTGTAAATATTAATATATTGTTTGAAACTTTAAAGAAGGAGTTTACATAAATTCATCAATAAGAAACTCTATTCATATAAATTTAAAAATTTTAATCTGAAAAGCACTTTAGCTTTTGAATAAACGACGTGGATTGAAATGTTGGTGTCGCGGAAGTAATTTATAGAAATGCGCACTACAATAAGAAATAGTGGGGAGTAAATATTTTATTTGGTATTGAAATAATGTCTGCATTTTATATTTTAAGGCATTACACAATAATCTCATAAATCAATTACAGAACTACTTCCTTTCAAAATCGGTTTTTTTAATGCAGTTATTTAAAAAGTAAAAGAGGAACGTACTGATCACACATTAAAATTGTTCTCTAATTCAAGATTCAATGAAAAATAGAAAAACATATTTTCCTCGTACCGGAAATTATGAGTTCGATTCGTAACTCTATCAATGACAATTATTATAATAAAATATATTCGCGTAAGACTTTCCACACCCTACTGCTAGAGTGATTTAGCATTTAAGGAGGCTGAGTATCGATCTCAACTCTGTCAAGTGAACATGGTTCCAAAACACTAAGCGGCTGACTTCGAGGCCCAACACATTACACACAAACCAAACCTTACTCAGACTTCTCTACTTACTAGAGTAAAAAGAATTTTATAAAACATTTGGAAATCGGTTTTATCAGAAGACATAATTAAAATAGTTTTGAAATATGACTTACCGTATGATAAATGAACTATATCAATCTCTACTGTACTCACCTATTATGCGCAGTGAACTGTAACCTAACTTCGGATTTCGGAGAACGCTTTGTGCGGTAATTTTGATCCTTCAATAACTTTTGGCTGTAAAACAGGGGTTCAAAGTGCAGGATGAAGGGATTTAATCCAAGTCCTAAAGGAAAATTTGTGACTTTAATGATATATTTAAATTAAAATCAAAACATCAATGTAAGTAAAAGCCTAATTAAATAAAAATTGCTTTATTTAATTATGATCTCAAATAAAATAAAATTTTAGAACTGATAATTAATTTTTAATATCCAACGCATTCTCAAAAATACATGAATGAAGTTTTGAATTTTTATACATACATACATATATATATATATATATATATATATATATATATATATATATATATACAAAATCTTCACAATTGAAGTATTCAAAAAGGGAAACATCAATAAACTACAAATAAAATTGAAAATTAATTTTAATAAAGAAAACAAATGTGAAAATAAAATGGAATAAAGTGCCAAACACGGTCAGTTTCATCAGTGGATACTGACCACTCGGGTAAAAAAGTATGGTTTTTCTGAAATGTTTAAAGACAATCGTCTAAATTGCGCCCCAACACCCAACCATCTTAACATTTTTGCACTTGTCTGTGAGTAAGTTTGGATTAATGATGAGGTCGGATTTATATATAGAGAGAGAGTTTAAAATAATGGAAGCGGATGAAATGTATTCTAAAAGAAAAACATGCTGTGCCTAAATAGCTAAGCAAGTTATGGAGAAAACTTTCAGATTTAAAATAGGAATGTCAATAATAAATTATATTCAATATCCTGTGCCATAAAAATTAAGAGATAAAAACAGATTGTACTTTTTAAAATCAATGTTAAAGAAATTGTATGCATTAAAATAATTGGAGGAAGGTGGGAAAATGTTTTTCAATGAAAAAATTATTTCATTGAAAAACAACATCTGACTGAAAATTTCAAGAATAAAAAAATCTTCGAATCATGACTTGTTATTTTATAAAACAAATACGTTAAAACAATTTAGTTGAGAACAATGTGTCCACGAAACTTGCATAATAAAAAATAAATCATCTAAAGAGAGAGAGAAATACTTTATTATGAATTAAATTTTACGCCTCTCTCTTCTCCACAACGTAAATTCATAAATATCGCTAGGAACCGACTTTTCAGTTTGCAAAACATTTATTTTCAATGTTTAAATGTTATGGATGATTTAGAAAAGAAAAAAAAAACAATCCTTACGAGTTTTCTTCTGTTTAATATATTTGGAAAAATAAAAATAATTAATAATTTATATTTATGCGAAAAAAATTGCTTTTCTGTAAATATAAATGTAAAAAAGAGGAATTATCCATGAAATTTTTTATCCATTTTTCAGTGTTTAGACGAAAAGCAGAATAAACTCTCTTTCTCTCTCTCTGACATTCTTATAGTAATTACTTATAGTAGTCTTATAATTAATTTTTATAGGAATTATACCCTTTTGCCAAACAAATCAAAACCCCCGGAATGAAGTGGTTGTTTTTAAAATAAAATATGTGCACAGCTCATACATAGATAATGAAATAATAAAAAATTAAGGCCATTGGGTTCATTCACAGCTCACCGATTACAGCTTCAATGTTAAAATCAGTAGTTCGTGGAATCAACCGTGACGACGGGGCATGCTTGTATACGTTTCAGTAAAGAGGGATAGAGGTGCCTAATGTCATCCTACGATGCATTTTGCTAAGCATTTACCAGTTATTCCACCAGGTCTGCAATACTTTGGGTTGCCCGAATTTGGCTCCCTACCATGTCCTAGACACGCTTGTTTGATGAAAGATCTGGTAACATTACTGGCAAATGGAAAGTATTAATGGCTTGAAAGCAGGCCAGAAATAGACAAACGGTATGGGGATCGGCATTATCTTATTGAAAACTGTCTGCCAAATGACGTGCCATAATACAGTCAGCCACAGGATAGTATCAACATATCATTAAGTTGTTAAAGATGTACCTATAAAGGATGACTAGAGATAACCTGCAGTCGTATGAGATAACACCCCACACCGTCATCCCAAGGGTTTTAACTGCATATCTTAGTAAAACAAAAGCTGCTTGGACCGCTGGCCCCGTTCTCTCCAGACACGAACACGATGCTCTTCTGTTTCAAGAGTAAAACGGAGTTTATCACTGAACACAATGCTATGCCAGTCTGATGGCAGCCATGAGAATCGACTGCGACACTACTCCAAACGATCCTGCCGATATTGTGCGATCAAAGGCAGACATCTTAACGGCCGCAATGTTTGTTAACATACCTCAGCCAAGCGTCGTGATATGGTGGAAGGTAAAACGTGGGTATGGAAGAAACTGTAGTACGTTGAATAATAGACAATGATATCTTTAAAGTAATTTGGGCCTATCGAATAATCATTTGATCTTGCCTCACATTAGTACACCACCTTTCTTTGGTAGATAAGCTCCTGACAGTAACCATTGCTGCTAGCACCTTTGCACGGCTGTGTAAACAACCAATTACTCGGTATGACCATTCAGCTTCATGCATCCACATTCGATGTGACCACACACAATATGATCATATTCGAAGTCATTTAGCGGCTTATAAGTTCTTCGAAAACGTCATGATTTCATTCGTTATTTCTCTATGGTTATTAATGAGGAAAAAATATAAAACTTTCGCCCCTATTACCAGCTTTATACTTCACGAGTAACTCAGCAGAAATGAGCGATAGACAGCAATTCTCGTGTTCATTGACCTTGAAAATTTTATCATTTCAATGTTTGATCAAGTTTTGCCTACGAACTTTCATCACAATTATACAAATCCTTCTTGGTGTTTCGAATTCTTTGCAAAAGAGTGTACATATTTTTATCACCATTTGTCAAGTTATCAAATATGAAATGTGTAAATAAGGCAAAATCAGTTAATAGCTTACAAATTTTATTCCTTAAATTATGTACAATATTATCTGTATATATTTGTAATCTAAGCAGCAATTTGTTAATGCCGGTGGCAGGGAACCTTGACATGCCACAGTCAAAGTATTTCTGGAATGTCAATTCTGTAGTATTGTCAGACTTGAATTGTTTTCAGGTTAAAAAATTCCAAATTGTGAAAGAGAAATAGTTAGCAGGATATTCTATATCTAGTGAGTATAAATATCTTGAAGAAAATTTAATACCCATTTGTAATTTTTTCAGTCATTTGTGCACTTGTGGTCCAGCGTTACCATGCAATAAGACAGCAACAAACATGTTGATCATTCCATTGTTTTCTTTAATATTTTTCATTATTTCATACAGTCAGTTCCAATATATTTTTAGTGCGATTTATGAGTCCGGTTTCATGAAATCATAGTTGGTCCAGACCTTTGCTAAACTGTCAAACACTCAATACCAGTTTCCTTTGATGAATGCACTGCTTTGGAATTTGTTTTGATGTGATTCCTTTTTGTCCAACCATTGTGTTAAATTTTTGTAGCATTCATACTTGTCCAATTTTTCATTACAAGAGATGGTTAAAAAATGGATCAGATTAGTAACACTTTTGTTTCTGCCTTTCATTCAATTCCTATTCAACATTTTAACTTTACCTATTTGAACTAAATGAAATGTTAACAGATTTTTAATCACACCAATGTTTGACATTATTATTTCATGGGCATATTGAGATGGTTGCAATTCGATGTTGAGCGTCATTAATAATTTTTGCAATTTATTGACCAAGTGACTCATTTGCTATATCAAAGTTGTCAGTGCGAAATTTGGGTAACCATTTCTATATTGTTTACTGCCCAGTAACACTAGAGGCAAGAAATACATTATTAATGTTTTGCGTTGATTGTGATGCCGTAATTACGCCATAGAACTTATACATTACAATAGTGTGAATTTTCAAACATGACATGTGTGTTAAAATCATTAATCTTTAAAAAATTTAATATTTTTTAAGAATATACAATAATTCCTTTGACGAATAGTTCTTAGTCATGTTTAAAGATATTACACAATAGGCGCGTTACATATCTACACATAAAATATGTGATTTAAAAAGTAAAAATAAATTTAAAATATGTATTTAGCAAATAGGAAATACTGAGTTGCAAAATTTGGTAATATTATTCACTTCAACCTTCAGCATTCCCAACCTAATGTATTCTATATGTAAATGATGCATCTCACTGAGAAAAAAAGATGAAATTTCTACTAAGTATATTAAAATTTGAAATTATGATAAACCATGTGGTTATAATTAAACTTCCCCAATAAACAGCATCCTACACAACAAACGGGTGAATGAAATCAATGAATTTTGGCATAAGGACTATACACCAAATGTGCTCACAAAATTTCAAAAAAAAAAAAAAAAAAAAAAAAAAAAACAAAATAAATAAATAAAATAAAATAAAAAATTGTGCCAAAATTTTCACAAAAGGGCGTTTTATCAGGAAAACATGAAATTTAACACAATAAACAACCAAAATTCAATGCAGAAACAATATTGACATTTATTGACTAGCTCATAATCACCTTGTTATCAAATCCTATTAAGTACAGGCAAGGGAGAACCAAAAACAATGCAGTTAGTGGAAACAAAAACAGATTAGGACAAAACTGCACTACAGGAGCAGTTCTTAATCATGTCCAGGACGATTAGGGAAATTTACTACGCGTGACCACTTTCATGCATCTGCGAAATTTTAAGTCGATGGACAGTGTGTTCAACAGCTGAGGTTTCGATATAAAGCTTTATGGAATTCATTAATTCATTCAATGTAGCGACAACTTCATGATTCACCAGACTTTTTTATTAGCCTCATAACCAGAATCCCATGTAATTAGATGCGGCGAACTTGGTGGCCCTAGATCATGAAGGAAGCGACTAATAACACACTACTCTGAAATATTGGAGCAAAAGCACCTTCACGGACCCATGGATATGTGTGAGCGCACCATCCAGAATGAAAATGGTTAATATAAGGCCACGCTTTTGTTGAAATTGCGGCAGTACAAAGTATGAGCATGGCATTATACCGAATGTCAGTAACGGAGCATGTGTCAGGCCCAGTCATGGAATCAGGAAATCCAGGAATGAGATTCACTGATTTTCTTAAAGAAGAATGAACCAAGGATGAATGTCACAGTGAATCTACACCAGACAGTGACCTCTGGAGACTGTAGGGAAATTTCAGTATGGAATTGTGGATTTTTCTTGGCACAAATGCTACAATTATGTGTTGATTATCTCATTGAGGTAGAAATGAGCCTCGTCGCTCCACAGAATATTTCAAGGTCATGAAGATCGACAATAATTTTGTTGGGGAAAATGACTGCGAATAAGAGACGCTGGGACTTGTCCCTATCAAGCAGCTCTTGTATAGAGCGGGTCTAAGGAAGTTTGGGTATGGAGGATCTGAATGCTTTTCTCATAGGACTGTAAGAACATCTTGTCTGCCGAAAAAATGCAAGCACGCTTAATTCCCCAAGCTCTGATGTCTGTGAAAGTGCGTCAACTGCTGTCTTAACGGCTTCAACAAGTACAGGTGTGATATGTTTGCAGCCTCTTTTAGGATTAACTCCTAATTTCCCCATCTCCTTAAATCTTTTAATAATGGTCCGGAAGGCTTTAGTAGATACAGTTCAGGTACACAGTTCTTGTTTCTGCGTGTGTGAGCAATATATATATATATATATATATATATATATATATATATATATATATATATATATATATATATATAAATTTTTCGCATAACTTATTCAATTTTAAATCTTGAGCAATTTTTGTATGATCTAGGATAAGCATTTATATTAATTATAGACTATGAATACAAGACCAATTAACTTTACATAAAATGAGCTAATTTTGTATCGCTTTATATTATATGCACACATATTACTTTACAAATTATTGTAAAATTTTAACTTATTCAATAATTATCAGGACATCATGGTGTATTCTAAAATTCGAAGTCACTGAGTATAAACTTAGAATATTTATTTGGAAAAAGGTGAATATTAAATTAAGGTGACCAAAATAGTAACAGACAAAAATCTTCAATTTCTAAAGTGATTTCCTCATGATTGGAACTTAAAGAAAAAAGAATTTTAATAAAATAAGAATAAAATTCATTGAAAAGGTTTAATGAATTTGGATTCAAGAGGTTTTTGAATTAATAGTTGTAGCAAAAGGAAAATAATTGGTTCAGAAATAGATAAATTGTATGTTTCGAAAGAAAAGTGTCGGCATTGGGAGCAAAACAAAAGCACATACATCCAAAAATATCGAAAAATATAAAGCAGGAGCAACGAAACTACAAAACAAATATAAAGAAATATGTAAAAAGCCTAAAAATATCTAATAAAAATGTACTTTTTTACAGTACTCACACACACATATTGATTAAATAAGAATCATGCTTAGTAGGATTAATTAAATCTTATAATTCTTAGACTCAAAGTCACTTATAATAGTTAGACTCTGACAAAAATCTTCACTTTAAATTTCATAGATAATGAAATCGTTTCAATGCGAAGTTGAATAGAAGTTCAGTATACATGAGATTAGCTGTATTTAATATAAAGAGAGCACGAGCGCGCAGTAGAGAAATAGGAACAGATGTGTTTAGGAAGTCATCTTTCTTCTATAGAAGAAAATAGTTAAAGGAAGTATAGGTTTGAGATTTACTAATGAATGATTTGCTTGTTTTGGCTTACCACTTTTTAACACACAAGGTTACTGAGTCTTAGAGCTTAAGTCAGTTGAGCTAAGAAGCTTAGAAAATTGTTCTAGTGAATCCTATTTCAGAAGCTACATTGCATAGGTTTGGTAGGGGCCAACTTAGGGCTAAGTACAAGGTAGCATGCTGGTGCAACAACAATTACAACATTGCAGCGGGTAGTCTCTATGTTGATGCTCTATGTTTCCGAGAAATAAAGAATCTTAAATCAAAGGAGGCAAGCAATTGATGACTTAGGTTCTGTTTCTTCGGCTCATCATTAAGTAATTTGGTTACTTAAGCATCTAACTCGAGCTTTAATCTAATTTTCAGATGGTTTTTACTGAATATACCGTAAAGAAATCTCAAATCAAGAATTCGATGATTTGTGGAATGGATTATTTAAATCCAGAATCATTGCCAGCAAATCTGCCCATATTTTACAATTGTTTTTTGTATATACATCTTATTTCTTTTAACATTATCACTAAAAGTAACAGGAAAACAAACTCTTAAATAACATTTAAAAAGTTTTGAATTTAACTGTTGATTATTTTCAAAGAAGTTATTTTTTATTATCAATTTTTTTTAATTATTCAATTAGTCAGGTTATTTTATTGTATTAACGGCCCTATTTAATACGTTTTTCCATGTCTTAAGTACAACGTTTTGCCATATCTTAAGTACAGCAAAACTAATTTATCGATGACAGCAGTTAATAAATTGGAGTTTGAAAAAATAACATTTATTCGATTCAACCATGAAAATAACAAGAATTTTAAAGAATTTTTAGTTACCAAATTCAATTACTGAATTCGTTTTTTTAAAGTTGAATAACTGAAATTTAGCTTTTTCATTAAATGAAATTGAATAATATTCCAATGAATAAGATGAAAATTGTAGGAAAATCAAGAAAATATTTTTAATTTTTATATGATGAAATGAATATGAACGAAGCAATTGTGGTTTTATACTCGTATACATATTAAATATTTGAAAACCCAAATCGATGGCTACAAATATTATTTTCTCTGGCATCAAAAATTAGTAGAATAAAAAGAAAGACACTATAAGATATAATCGAAATTTAGAAGTTAATATTGAAAACAAACATTACTGAAGAACAAAATATCTTAACAAACTTGGAAACAGAGAACTTATTATTTTTTTCCTTCCCATATTCTGATGCGAATGTCAAAGGCTTTCAGTAGATACATCGAATGAAACCTGAAATGTTCTTCATAGTTAAAAGCATAATATAAGTTCTAAAACTCTCTTAGCTAAGGCTTATTAATGTATTTTTATTGATATGTTACCATTTGGCTCTGAAATTTAAGGCAATCTTTTTAGTATCAAATTTCCAAACATCCAGAAAGAAGAATTCCGGTAAGGAGCAAGGAAAATAGAGATTAAAAAGAAACTCCGCATTTGACACGTTGCTCCTTGTCTTTCCCCACAATCAATACACCGTTTTCAAGGGAAAAAATATTTTCGTAAATGTTTCTCCATTTAGTAAAAGCTATCATTATTCGGAATATGCTTTTTCTTTCAGGTACACAGTACTTCTTCTTTCTGCGTGTGTGAGCAATATATATATATATGAAATGTACCTGAAAAAAATAGATGGAATTTCATAGAGGAGTTACTTTTAATGAGGTACTTAAATCTCAAATGTGTAATAACTCTTATCACATAATAACTAAACTTTTAAAAACGCTTTTTGTAATGAAATGCTTTAAAATAAATATTACAAATAGAAAATGTTCGAAAATAAGTGTGTGTGAGTGAATATTAAACTTCATATGTGCATCAAAAAATCAAATCGCTCAAGTTTTTGTAGTAGCTTCACGGAATTTAAAAAAAGACAATTGGAAAGTAGCACAAAATAAAGAATTCCTTTATATATATATATATATATATATATATATATATATATATATATATATATATATATATATATATATATATATATATATATATATATATATATATATATATATATATATATATATATATATATATATATATATATATATATATATATATATATATATATATATATATATATATATATATAGGTAAATTTGAAATTTATTTTTCTTTTAATTCAATAGATTACACTATTTTTACTACAGAAAAATTCCTATTTACGATTCTGGTACTTCGTGTAGGAAAATACATATGAAAATTTATCTATGAAACAATTTTTTTCAATATGCAGAAATATTTGTATTTAAGTAACAGAATTTATTATATATATATATATATATATATATATATATATATATATATATATATATATATATATATATATAATTAAATTTGCAGGTAAATAAAAAATTATACATTCACACACATGTTGGCTGCTTCAAATAATGACATCAATATTGTCAGAATTTAATGTTATAAAATCATTATACATAATTAAAAGAATTTAGCCCATTTCAAATAGGAAATTTAAATATTGAATATTCAGTGATCACATATATTGGGTTTTTAGTTTGTGTTTTTAAGATTTTATATATTATAGAGTATATGTTATACATCAATACAAAAAAGAAAAAATATAATTTGAAGAAATTGTATATAATATATTTTGGACAAGGTAAATTTTTTATATTCATATTTATGAACTATCTTAGTTTTGTTTTCTGAATATATGAATGAGTCTTCAATCTAAATCATTTTCTTGGTGATATTCAATTGAATTTAGCCATCGGATTCTATGTAAATTTAATTTTAATGTTTTATTTTGAAATCAAACATTCTTTTGACCTATTGAAGTTACTTAAAGATGGAACGGCTAAAAGAATTTCAATGCACGCACATTTTTGCCTCACCAGCATAACGCTTCAGCATTTTCTTTTTGGAAAATTTAAAATATTTCAAATTATATTTAATATGTAGCAAAGCAAGGAAGTTTTTATATTATTATTCATTGCAATCAAATATTCAATTTCACGTGAAAAGCTAAAATATCAAGATAAATACAAAAAATGTAAACAATACAAAGAATGCGTTTGCAGTGACTTTGGATGTAAATCTTATATCAGTAAATGATAAGGAATATTTTTAAATATAACAATATACTCTTTGATAAAAGCAGTGAAATTATGAGATTATGAATCATATAATTAAACTTAAATTGTAAATTTAATTCTTAATTACAAACTTTTATTTTGATATAAAGCATTTCGCAAAATACCTAATAAAGTAATTTAAAAAAGTAAGGGGGCTTTTTTATTGAATTGTAAGAAACTTATACCCTATGCATACATATACACACACACACACACATTATATATATATATATATATATATATATATATATATATATATATATATATATATATATATATATATATATATATATATATATATATATATATATATATGTATATATATATATATATATATATATATATATATATATATATATATATTATTTACAATTATTAAATTTATCAATTATTAATAACTACACAAAGTTTGTGGGTAAATGTAATTAATTTTAACTGAGAATAAAATTAAAATTTGTTTTTTTGCTTTCTTAAGAAAAGTAACCGAAAGAACTTACGTTTAATTATACAAAAGAAGATTAATTTTGCAGTAGGAGCTATATAAGTATATAAATGAAATTATCAAAAGTTTTTATTGTAAATACAAAATGTTTTTCATTAAATCGAAAAGCAAATGCTAAATATCAGCTGAAATAGTTTCAAAACATTCTGTATAAGCAATCTATTACGTAAAGACTAGCTTTCATTTACCGAATTTTTTTTCCAAATATTTTGATAAAAACTCTATGTTTTTGAAAGAATTAACAAAAAAAATTGATTTTAAAAGCTGTCAAATTCTCAAAAGATATTCGCAAGCATTTATCAATTTCTGTTTTGAAGAAAATTCTTTGAATAACATCTAAATCATAAAAATTAACTTTATTAGAGTCCTTTTCAGAGATATTTATGATATGTAGATCAAGCATTTAAAATATATTATATACAGCCGTAACAAGATGAAAACACTAAGCATTTTAACCTTTAAATTTCAGAGTGCTATTATTTAAATTTTAATAGGTCTAGGGAAATTATGAATATTTTTATTTTTCAAAATGTATTTTAAATTTTTTATATTCTACATTAAAATTTTTATATTAAAATTTTTATTCTAAAACATTTACTTTCTTAAATTCTTTATAAAAATCGTTCTAAAAATTTCAAATAAAAGTATATAAATAAAATTATAAAGTTATTATTGTAAATACAAAATGTTTTTAATTAAATCGAAAAACAAATGCTAAATATCAGCTGAAATCCTGCATATATGTGTATACAGAGGGTATTAACACATTTTTAGATCGATTTTTATAAAGAATTTAAAAAAGTAAATGTTTTTGGAATAAAAATTTGTATATATATACATACATACATACATACATATATATATATATATATACATATATATATATATATATATATATATATATATATATATATATATATATATATATATATATATATATATATATATATATACATATATATATATATATATATATATATATATATATATATATATATATATATATATATATATATATATATATATATATATATATATATATATATATATATATATATATATATATATATATATATATATATATATATATATATATATATATATATATATATATATATATCACTGTTTATAGGTGAATTTCAGTAAGATAAATCTGAAGAAATTGTGTATGACCAAGATATTGATCATAATTCCTATATGCCAATTTCACAATTAATATTTTCTAACTATAATTTTTTTACATTTTTTTGTTGTCTGTTGTAATGTATAAAAGTTTCTCAACAAGCAATGGAAGTTATTGACATTGGGGATATGATCACATTTTACTATTTGTGTGAAGCCTTTAAAAACAGCGGAATCGTTACAGCCACAACTAAAGAGGAGCAGAGGATGCCGGCAGTGGGCCTTCCCGTCGATTGCAGCACTCGATGTACGTTAAGAAGTTTTCAAATTTCTTCTGGAGGCACAAATTCCTCACAGTAGCAGGAGAAGGAAGAGGAAAGAGAGCCGCAGCATCGATGCCCGCCACTGTTAAACTACGTTCCCCTCAGAAATCAATACTTGACAGTGTTTACATTGGCTTTCATACCAGTACGAGAGTGTGAGTTCTCTTTTCGGCAATAACCTTAAAAATGGAAAGACAAATAGTCCCGATATTGCACATCTTATACATACATTCCTTTCAAGTTAACGTTTTCTGTGAAGATGGTGTCATGTATGAATGGTTCCTTTGTCAAGTCAATTAATTTATATGAAACAAGAAATTGAGAAAAATGATTAAAAGAATAGGATACTTTTTTATGATTAATGTTTTTTATATTATTTACCTATGTTTTTTTAGGTGTTAACTCTTATAAGTGAAATTTGTGTTGAATATATACAGTTATATATTATATTCAGCTTTGGAATTAAAATTTAATAAAATTCAGAAAGTGGAGTTAATAGATTTGGCAAGTGAAATATCCCTGTACTTATCAATCATTTCATGTTTTTTTTTTATAATTTACTACATTTGTTTGGACAACATGCAAATATGAAACTTTGTTTTGAATTAACATTAAAATAATAATAATAATAATAATAATAATAATAATAATATATATATATATATATATATATATATATATATATATATATATATATATATACATACATAACAAAATATATTTTATTTTTAAACTCAATTAATTAAGGATTATATAAAATGTAAAACCTAAAATCTGAATTTTTATATTGAATTTATTTCTCGCTATTTTATACTTAAAACTGAGTTATAAAAACATCGAAAATAAAATTTCTGAAATGCACACAGATCTACATGGTGAGATTTTCTAAAATAAGCAATTTTGTGTTAGAAATTAAAATAAAACAATAGTTTACTTTAATATTAAAATGTAATTTAAAATGTCAGAATCTCTCAAAAGTAAATAATCAGAAAAATATGCTAAAATTACAAAAGCTTCTTAAATTTCCTTTATGGAATACATATTAAGATTCTCTAAAAGTAAAAATAACATAGACATATTAATATACTATCCATGTACTTTACAAAGTGTTAAATGTGCAGCAAAAATATAGAAGTAAACTCGCTTCTTTTATGTAAATAAGTTGATTTTTTTATCTAGAAAAAGAGTTAGTTATATAAATTTTTATTTAAGGGAACTGATCTTTTTGAAAATAAAGTTTTTTTTTAACTGAATAAAAGCACTAAGGGCTTAGAAGTATTATGTAATTAAAATTTCGTTAACGAAATTATTTAATGAAGTAAATTCTTTGATTGTATGAAAGATTAAACTTATAGCTTGCAACTTTTAGTTACATTATATCATGAAAACAAAATATTTTTGATTCAATGCATATATTGTTTTAAAATTCACTCAAAAAGGGAGGAATGCGAGCAGAGAGGAGTTCGGAGAGATGGACCACCCAACAAAAATAGGATGAGATCTATGGAAGATGGGGAGTTGTCATGGTAACGTCAAGGATTGTAATGCTTCCAGAATTGCCAAATGAAAGGCGCAATCAATAGCGACACTTTAGAAATATTTACTAAATTGCATCGGTGTCGTGATATGCTGGGTATTTTATTCAATCATTGGCAATCAATTGCACTGGAACGCTAAGTCCTATTGCAATTTTTGTCTCTACACAACGTAAATCCACACTGAAAAGAATGTTTTATTTAAGATGTGAACATTTAATCACAAAACATATAAAAAATGTGGAAAGCAAGAAGAAAATGTAGTAAGATATCCAGAAAATAAGAGTAAATGAGCTCGATGTGGAACAGAAACATATCATTAGGCGCATTAAAATTGATTTTATTGACTTTGAAGTTTGATTGAAATTTAAAAATTTTTATGGCATAGTGTTTTCAGATCATTAAATAATTTAATTTAGAGACTTGCTTTAACAACACATTACACCTCACTACATACAAGAAAAACATTATTAAGTAAAAATGTACAACAAGAATAATACGTCACAATAAGAATTATTTTCATAATTATATAGTAGACAACCTAACACAGTTGAATTTTTGAAAGGCATTTGATCTTTTTGTTGATAATAGTTACGTGTAAGGAACTAAGGAGAGATAAGCACCTATTTCAACAGATCACAAAAATGTTAATCTCCTGTACCTCAACAATAGAAAAAAACATGCTTAAGGTTTTTCCACTCAGTAAAACTCAATGAAGGCACTTACTTTTCTCACTCAAGGATAAATATATAAAATTGAAAAAAATCCTTCCAATAATTTGTTACACATCGTGCAATGATACTTAGGACCCAACAGGCAGAGGAATAGTTATTTGGCCTTCGGTTTAACCGTTTTTGAGTTCGTTTCCAACTTCGAGAGAAGATGATTTTAGTGGATTTTAATGCAGTTTAAACTGTAGCTACCAGTCTAATTAGCCCTCTTGTGTAAAAAATAATCGTAAAATGTCATGCAATCAGTAATGCTTTGGAACTGATTTTTCACCTGGTCCATCATATATGACGTTCCAACTTATTTTGAAAACTTTATTATATATATTTTAGTGCCATTTATTAATCTTAAGAACTTTACATTATTGCTTTAAAACAAAAGTTTTGGATTAAAACATTTAAAATTCCCAAACAAGGGAAATTCAACCACAGGACGGGAAAACTCTACACAAGAGTGGTGTTAGGAGATTTGTTTGATACCAGCCCATTTCGGGTGCCTTATAATACTTTCTACAGGGAGCCCAAATTAGATGAAGTTTTCCCATATTTAATGTGCAAGATGAGGGAGTTTTGAATGGAAAGGTAAGCGGATAGTATAAACAGGAAGAAACAGTTTTCCTTACTCAGCTGGCAGATCTGATGCATTTCAAGATATTCATCTAGATTCATTGGTGAAGAATCTTCTCTCACTTTTCGGTAAAGGCAAAAAAATAATAATAAATAAATAAAAAATAAATAAATAAATAAAAAAATAAAAAATAAAAAATTTATAAATTTTATCATCAAATTTTCAATAGCTAATATCAACGAAACTTTTGTTCGTTTTCCATTTAGTCACCAAAAGATATCAAAATTGAGCAAACTTATTTAAATGAAATGACTTTTAATATGATTGTTTATTTAAGGAAAATAGTTGATCTTCACGATTACGTGTCACTAAATATAAGAAATGTAAGTTACATAATCGCGAGGCTAGTGGTATAACAAGTCGGGTGCGGGGTGTGTGGCCAGCAACGGATACCAGTTCTGAAGATTGACTAAAACGTGAGGTTTAGTTTCAGTAAAATAATTTGTCAAATAATTAACTTTTCATTCGCTAACTGAAGCAAATCACGGGTGATGTTGTAATAATTATTATAAAGTTCCGAAGAATCGGAAGAAATTTCTCGTTTGCTTAGAGTTCGCTATTGTTTTAATAAAGGAAAAACTAACCCTTCTCTATCACAAACATAAATATCATTTGTTTTAAGTTCTAGATTACAACATAATATTTATAACCTAAATAGGAAATATTATAAAAAATGAAATGGATAAGTTTTTGCAAGTCAAAGAAACCTCTTCATCAAGTATCATCATCAAGTAAGTATCAATCGACTTACAATAAAAGCATTTTTATAAATGAAATATTCTATGAAAGAAAAATTCTAACTTTGGTATAAGTAAGAGGTTACTAATAAAGCAGAAAATAATTAACTATAGCTTTTTAAAAAATCTCTCATAGCAACCAAAAAATTCATTGCAATTCACACACACACACAAAAATATATAAATAGTATTAATTTGTAGTGTGTGTATAACAATAGTTGTATAGTATGTTTAACATAATCTCATCGAACATATTTTATTTAATGATTTCTCAGGAAATTACTTCGGATCCCACTTACTATTCGCTGTGTGATTTTACACCAATAAAATAGTTTTATTTCAGAAAGTTGTATAAATTATTTTATTGAATATTTAATTGAATAAAATTGTCCCATTTAATGCGTTCTCTTCTTTTATGCAAGAATATTTGGTATATTTTAACCGCAAATCTGTTTCTATGTTTTAAATATAGTAATACATGCAGCATATGTAGGAACATAAAGAAACAGTTGTTTATAAGGATAGTCTGTTTCACGATGTATCACATTGTTCAAAAGGAAATGAATATAATAATGTGAGTTAACATTGAAAAAATTTTGTAGCATAACTAACAAAAACGATTATCACCAGAATACTTTGTTGCGAATTTCGTAGAAAAAAGCTGTTGTAAGCACAAATGACCTATATAAATATCTCTGAAAAATTTTAGCATATAACTTGTTCAGAATTAAACGAGGGTTCTTTAAAAACAATTATCAGAAGCAATTATTTTATGATTTCATTGGTAACAAAGAAATGGTAGAATGTTCACTTGTTCGAAGTAAGAAAAGTCTTAAAGATAAATATTTCAAACATAAATTTCCAATAATTTTTAGAGATGGTTTATTTAACTGCTATAGCACACAAAATATGTGTACAATTTTTAAATTCATACATTATATAAAATTGGGGGAAATAATTTAAATTTTCGTGTAAATTTCAATATTTTGAATTTAATTTAAATAATAAACTGATAGTTTATAACAAATTACAGTTTTGTAGCTTCTTTGTTAGTTATATAAATGTGTGTGCTCTCATTTCATTCGAAAAGAATAACATATTAAGCCAAATTCGTTCTTTATATCCTTCATGTTTCAAGAAATAATTGAACAGAAGAAAATTAAATTACCCAAAAATTTCTTTCATGTTCTGTAAGAAAATTTTATAGCTGAAATCCAGAGCTATGTTGACATAAAATACTAGTTATATAGTACTAAAGGAAAAAGTATTTAGAGTGAGAAAGAAAATTATTCCAGAAAATTTCAGTTAAGACGTATTTAACAAAGTAAATTCCTTCTAATATAAAATTTTATCGAATGTATGCAGGTGAAAGACATTTTATTCTAAGATCATGAGCTTTTGTGGGGTTTAATAAAATCTGATATTTCAAAAAAAAAAGTGGCAACAATTTGCTCTTTTTGGAGCATTCAATTTCTTCAACAGCTTAGATTTCATTCTTTAAATAAACATGTGCAACATTATAACATTCATGGTGTTTTCAATTATTTGTTGTTGTTAGATTACAGAATTTCAAGAAATGCGAAAAGGATGTACTCCGTACCACTGTTTTCGCCCATCATTTTCGTTATTCTGCTTTTCATAGGGACATTACAGTTAATGGTTCATTTATTTCGGTTAAAATTTTTTCGTCTATGTTTCGTTTTATAAACATTCCTTATAATTTTTCCATACAGCAAGACAAAGCTGCCTTATATTTTATTTTATTACAGCATAATTTTCTTTATGAACTAAATAACTATAAAATAACAAACAAGTAAACACTTGGAATTCAGTTTCATTCCAATATATAAAAGTTGAAAGAAGAATTATTAAATTAGATTTTAAAATAAATTAATACTTAATTATTGCATTTATATTTCAGATTCAAAGTTAATATATGGGATAACAGTAGTTAAATTTTATATCTTTGTTTCCATTTATCACAGATATTAAACAAGAATACAAAATAAATAAAAATAGTTATGAAGTATTAAAAAAAGTGCAAATATTAATTCAACTCGACAATTAATAGGAGAGAAGGGGTATGCAGCACGAAATGTAGTCCCAGTCATCGTGATCACGAATCCTGAACGAATCGCCTTTGTACGAGAATTGAATTTAGAGAACTGTTATGCCCAAAGAATTACTAAAAATATATATAATTTTGTAATAATGAGCAAATTAAGCGTTGTTTATTCGAAGTGTATCATATGATATCTATAATTTGAATGAATGTTTAAAATAATACAATTTATACAGAAATACATAACTATAAATGCAATGAATTTATTAAGCATTTTAAAACGATAATAATATCTATGAATGTTATTAATTTCTCTAATATTATGTACTCAGAAAATAAAAAAAATATTTTATAAAAAGTTATATTTAGAAGATAATTTTACAGAAATTTTTAGAAGATTAAAGAACATAAGTTTTGTTTTCCTAAATTATGATTAAGTCTAAAAAAATAAAATTAATAGATTTATATAAAATTAATAATTTTTAGTGTAATGTAGATACTCACATTTTAGAAAAATTTCTACAAACATAGATGCCTAAACATTTTATTAAAAAAATGAATACAGTATATTTACGTTTCTGTCCAATTCCTCCGTAAATGCCTTCGAAATTAGTTTTTAAAAAGGGAAATGCTTTGAAACTATATATTAAAAACTTTAAATTCCATTATTGTTAATTTGGCTTAAATTGATTTAAGTAATCCTTTATTACACTTATTATATATATATATCGAAGCACGGATATATATATATATATATATATATATATATATATATATATATATATATATATATATATATATATATATATATATAATAATAATAAGTGTAATATATATATATCCGTGCTTATATATTATATATATATATATATATATATATATATATATATATATATATATATATATATATATATATATATATATATATATATATATATATATATATATAATATAAGCACGGTTGCTCTGTAAGAATACCTGTTCTGATTTAAGATTGATTTGCATAATTATTTAGCTCTGCAGGGTAAATTGAAATAAAAATAACTGTAATGGACGTTGAATGTTAATTGAAGGCAAATGGATTTTGTTTCAAGAAAAAGCAGAAATTGAATTAAGAAATTAATGCCTTTTGATATACAAGTATCCATTAATTCAAAGTAATTTATAAGTATATTATAGGTTAATATATAGGAAATAAGTATAAAATAACTATTGTATTTATATTATTTTGGTTCTGAGAAAGCGTCAATTAATATTAGTCACACCAATTAATACCGCCATTGACTTAATTATGCATGAAACACAATTTAAGAAAAATAATCATTACAGATATCAAAAAAGATTCGAGTGATAAATTGAGCCTAACCATTAAGGAGTCTGATAAGAAAGAATGTCTTCAAAGAACATTGTGTAAAGAATTTCTTTCTCAACATTTTACATTCTTTTCCAAAGTTTATAAAAAAATAAGGTAGCATTTTTATTGTAATAAAGTGGCTTAGAATTTTTAAGTCAAAAAGAGGAAGGAAAAGTTTTAAGAAAATATAAATGAACTAGATAAAGAAAAGTTCGTTTAATACGAAATATTCATCAACTTAGACGAATTGAAAATGATTATAAAAAGAATTAAAAAATGTTACATTTTTAAAGTGGAAAAAGAGAGACAATAAAAACTACTTAATGATATTAAAAGAGTAATAAAAAATGTTGTTTAATTGCTAAGGTAAACATTAAAAAATTAAACCAATGAGTTTAAAGCTCATTTTTTACAAGAATTTCATGCTTTAAAAAAAATTCGGTGGAAAACGAAACACACTATCTTCGAATATTAATAATTGCTTACAGATTAGTTTTATGGAATTTGAAAAGCTATTTTAATAGCTAGATTGTAAACAAAAACAAATGAAGTTTAGCCACAAATCAAAATTGCCAATTTAAATACATTTCAATTAATTTTTAGTATCACCTGTATGTCTAAACTAAGAATTTTTATCTTAAAGAAATTCGCTGATAAATTTTAATTAGTTGTTTTGCCAAAGAAATCAAAGCTAAATCTGAAAAAGTTTTAATACATTTTTTAAA
This sequence comes from Latrodectus hesperus, assembly GCA_037975125.1. Lineage (NCBI taxonomy): Eukaryota > Metazoa > Arthropoda > Arachnida > Araneae > Theridiidae > Latrodectus > Latrodectus hesperus. Next base: position 10,510,183 of record CM075854.1, on the reverse strand, counting down.
TAAAGGAAGGAAAAATGTTATAAAGATACTTCGTTAGATAGGAAAAATAACTATTTGCGTATCTAGAAATAATAACTAAAAAAATATAATATAACTACAAATATTGAAAAACAAGCAAGTTTCAATTGAAAATAGAAAATTAAGCATTTTTATTTTAATGAGTTTATTAAAAAATAGATTTAATAATTTAAGGCTAATATTACGCAAGACTGCTGGAATAAATTATTTGAAGTAATAACTCAATTTTATAGTAAGAATGAACCAAGAACAAAATATGACAATTGTTAGAAAATAAAATCGAAATTTCGTAACCTAATATTTAAAAACTTATAATTGAAATACTTATATTATTTAATCAATTAAAGAAATAAAATATTTATTTTATATAAAATCTTTTAAAAAATATCTGGTAACAAGAAAATATCACATGAAATAATCAGCAACACGTTTTATTTTTTAAAAGATGTCTATTTTATCAGTCTCTATATACTTTATATAATATTGCCTGGGTTTAATCATATTTATAGTATTATTTTTACAAGTTATATTGTAAAAATAATACTATAAATACAAGATATTGTAAAAATAATATTATAAATATGATTATGCATAGATAATATGCATCATTTTTAGATGGCATATAATATATCTTATAATCATGTTATATATATCAAATATAAAGTATATAAGTATATAATAGACATCTATTAAAATTATTCATTCATTGTCGTGAGCCAACTAGGCTGGCAACAAGGCTCCACTTTTTCCAACTGAACCATATTTGGTGTGGAGTCCGACTTCCTCAGTACACACATGCCATAGGGACCCGTTTATAGGGTAGGCAACCATTCACACCTCATTCATACAAGGAAAGGATAAAGACAGGATAGATAGAGAGAGAAAGTACATCCATGCCCAAACCGGGATTCTCCGTAGTCAGGCACGCTGACCACTAGACAAGTTGGTCGGCATTACAAAGATATAAATTTGCAAAATATTGTACACAATGAATTTTATAGAGATTTTGTCAAGCATATGTGAAAATTTCAATACTCTTAAGAATAAAGTTTAAACATTAGTACAGATTTTTTATGAAAAAAACTAAATAGTGCTAAATTTGCTGGACATATTGAAATATTTGGTAACATGTAAATTGATTAATCATCCATTCTTTTATATGGTTCTTCTGAATGTAGAAAAATTTTCGTGGTCTTTATGAGTTGTCTAAGTTATTGCCTAGAAAGCAGAAAAATAATTGATGTATTACCAAAGAATTGAATCTGAAAATGTTAGTGACATTTGCATTTCCAACTCAGTTTATTTTGCACCATATGAAATTTATTTTGATTTCCTGAGAAACATTTAGTTCTATCAGCAAATTGGTCAACAGAAACAAAACTTTGATTTATTATTCAATAATATTATTAAAAGGCAATTTTTATTTTCTGTAAGAAAAGGTAATGAAAACCAAGCAATGTTTTACTGTAAATAAATATGTGCAAACCGTGTAATACGAGTTAGGACACGAAATAAGCAAGAAATTTCAATGCTAACTGGAATACTAAAGCAATTATGCCCTTAAATATTTCTAACGAAAGAAATTTCAGAAAAGATTATAGGAAAAATACTCTATAAGTTTATGAAAATTATCATGCTATGGGAGGAGTTATGCTTTAGAGTTTATAATTTGTAAAAAAACAATTTAATTTACCATGTTAAATGAAATATACTAAAAAAAATTGAAAAAAATTCAAGTTAGTTATTATTTTTGATGCACAGGTATGATAAACTTGTCAACAAATTTGTTTTGAAAACAACGAAATCCACAATAAATGAACTTTTTTTTAGAAATAAGGTAAGAAATTAATAATGCTTAATTTTGTTAATTTTTTAGGAAAAAATGCATTTGAAGATTAATTGCTACTTCCTTAGTTTTAGCATTTACATACAAACGATGGTTTATGGGGAAATAATACTTTTTTGTTGTTGTTGTTGTTTACTAATGACACTTGGACAAGCCAAGCTCGCTATGCTATGCGAATTAAGTCGATTGGGAGTGTCTTTCGTTTTAATCAGAGCACCATGAAGGTGAAAGTACGACTTTGCTCTACACACATGCCATAGGTACCCGTTTAAAGGGTAGGCAACCATTCACACCTCATTCATACAAGGTAAGGACAAAGACAGGATAGATAGAGAGAGAGAGTACATCCATGCCCGAACCGGGATTCGAACCCAGGACCTCCTTATCCTTATCAGGCACGCTGACCACTAGACAAGTTGGTCGGCCTACTTTTTTGTGAATAAAAGATACAGTCGAGAATTTTTATGGAGGAAATAATTTCCGGATGCAGACAGTTAAGGTTCTTTCAAAATTACTTATTAACAAAGTATTTATGAAATATTTTATTTTAATTAATTATACTCAATTAAATACTTTAGCAATAAATTGCCTTTTAAAAAAGTACTTTGTAAGGCTATAGGAAGGTACGGTGGCCTGGTTAGTTAGAGTATTCGCTCTCATTGTTGGAATGGAGCGAGTTTGAATGTCGACTCAACTGCAGGGCTATCGTGTTCACTTATGGCCGTAAGGGCACGCTGTCGCAAAGTATTCCATGTGAGACATTATTTCTGTGAGTGGCAGCCTAAATCAGAGAGTCTTCTGTTTGATCTCTACTTCTAAAATACGAAGACCCACCCATCCACCCACTTTCGGTTCCATGATGGCACACCCACTTGGTGGCCCACTATATAAGAAGCTATCACTTCACCCTCTCGTAGTGCTGAAAGGTAAAAATCCTAGTAACTAGATATTATGTGAAACAGATTTTAAAAGAAAAAAAAAAGGTTTTCACAAAATGTAAAATATATAAATATTTAAAAAAATAATAATAGCAAATTATATACACATACCTATACGTAAATAAAAAAACATGTATATGTATAAACATAATATATATATATATATATATATCACGTGACTGCTATAAAAATATAATATTATATTGAATATTATCAGTTGACAAAAAAACAAATTTCTTTTTATGATATTTATAAAAATTAGAAAAGTACAACCCTATGTTAGCAATCCTGATGGTAATATTATGAACAGTCTTGAAAAATGAAAGGGAATTTAAGGAGAGAACCATACATTTTTTCATTTTGTGCTGTTGTATTTTCATCAATTCGTCTTAAAAGATTAATTTGACATTTGTAGAAAAAGAGCATTTAGTCCTGAAATAATAGAAAAAAATTTTTGAATCAGTCAAATACTTTTATTTTATTTGATTATTTAGAATTGACAATTTGAGGTTCACTGAGACGGTGGGGTTTGGAGAAGCCGATCGAATATAAGAGTGATTCCTAAATGTAACTGTACATTGCTGTTGAAATAAATATCAAGCCAAGAATTTTAAATCACTTGATGTTGATATATTTGCGTCATCTTTTGAATTTTATTAACGCATAAGTAGTGTTTCTTTTCCTCCCCAAGAATAAACAAATCATAAATTCTGAGTCCCCTAAAGAAGCTCACGTAACAGTTGAATGATTCCATTTCATGTCTAATTAATTCCTCGGGTTCAAGACTCCACAAATCTGCCAAACATAGAAATTCTACTATCAGTTCTTACTAAGTGCAATCATCTGACTCAGAATTTTCTTTCTAATCACCAAGGATCCAAACAAAATGCTTTCATGTGTAAAAAAAGTTCTGCAACCAATAGTATACTATTAATTAAGCTATTCGAACCCGTTTCTGTTCCCATATATCATCAACTTCAAACTCCCACAAAAGACGAACATGCGTTCCACATTGATTGGGTTGTTATCACTGTTTGACGAAATGTTGCATGTCTGTTAATAATTATTGATCACACTCTGCTCAGACGTTCTTTGCATGTCACATCATTGTCCATGATAGGATTCAATGCATAAAATTGAATACTCTCGATGGTCCTATTAATCGAGCAATATTAACCTTCTAAAATTTTTCCGAGAACCTCTCAACATTTGACTGGTATTCAAAGCGTTCTCTCGTGATAACATAATCACATAGAACACTTACACGATCAAAATTAATACTATAATGTTTAAGGAATCTCTTAATTACACATGACAGTTGATTTATAAATTTATTGTAGCGAAAAAATATTGCTGACTTCATATTTACATATTACTACCCCATAGCTTTTTTGTCGCTTCAAAATATCATTTTTTGTTTATATTAAAAAAAAACAATAACAATTAAAATGAGAAGAATAATGATGAAAGGAAACACAAGATTGATCAGTGACAATAATTTACGGGCGTGTAGTTTGGATCTGAACTGCGAGATAATTTATTTTGGTCTAGCTAGTCGAGGTATATGATGACAATAATTTGATTCCATGTTATACTAGTTACATTAAAATTTTCTGAAACGTTATTAGTAAAATAACATTTATTTTATATCGATAATCAAAAAATATTTACATTATATTGTGTTAAAATTCATTTCGATTTTTAACAGTTGAATGTTAATAATTCAAGCAACTTTGATTCAAAATCCATTGATATCTCAAGAAAAGCTATTTTAGTTACAATTATCTAATAGCTTTCAATAAAGAAAACTAACATGATTTTTGTTGTTCCTTAGAGAAATAAAGTCCTCTCTTTCAATTAAAATAATTCATAATTTAAATAACACTTTGAATTTATTAACATTAATAATTGCTTCATTTCGTTATTTGAAGATTTTTCATGACAGTTTCGTATTTTTACAGCACGCAGAAAATCTACTTAAAAGCAAACTGAATATATATATATATATATATATATATATATATATATATATATATATATATATATATATATATAGTGTGTGTGTGTGTGTGTGTGTGTGTGTGTGTGTGTGTGTGTGTGTGTGTGGGTGGGTGTGTGTGTGTGGGTGTGGGTGTGTGTGCGTGTGTGTGCGTGTGTGTGTGCGTGTGTGTGTGTTTAAAAATTATTTTTCAAACATAACCGAAATGAACCAACATATTAATGAATAAGCTTTTGATTCTATTTCTTGATATTATGAATGCCATATATTTTTAACATTAACAAAGTGAAGACGAGATGAAGAAAATGGAAAATCTGTCTCCTAATGGTAATGATTTCGATTCGGTCCGTCAAGTTAGATATCTGTGGTTTTAAGCAGAAATCTTCAGATCAATATTTACATCAAAAAGCTGTAAGAAACCTAATTTATTAAAACAATTGTGTTTCAGTTATTTTGTCGAATCAATTATAGGAGTGGAAAACATTATTGCATTCAATGTAATAATAAGAAGATTTTTTAAGGAGCGAATTTTTATGGTTCCTTAAAAATTCAAACCATTTATTTATTGTATTTGAAAATCTCTCCAATAAATTCAAAAATTCTTTTCCAGAGAGAACGTTCAAGCGTATTTTTCTTTTCATGAGATAATTCTTCTAAGTATTATTTCAATCAAAAGAGCTCTTTACAAACATGGAAACTCGGAAGTTATTTACTGACACAAAAAGGATAGAAAGAAACGGTAATCTCATGATCGTCAATGAAAATATAAACAACTTAATTAATCCTTTCTTTTCATTCAGAACGCATTATTTCCATGTTTCTGCCAAAATTTTCAATCTTTTGCGAAAGCACAAAAACTTAAGAGGTCATCATATAACTGTGCATAAAATCTTTAAGTTCTCCCTTCAGACACATTTCCCTCAGCGGACACTTTCGCATTAAAAGAGTGTTTCTTGTGAATTGTTCCATTATCCTATGCCCAAACACTTCCTTCGTTGAATCCCGACAGCATGCATCGATCCACAACTCCATTCATACGATGGGATGCAGAGTCCGGAAATATTCTCCCCCGTTTCCCCGGAGCCATTCACGAAGCAAATTAATTAAAGTAAATATCGAAGTCATAAAATTTTTTTCAACTCTTTCCCCTTCAATAAAATGACAGTTTAGAAAAGAAACATACTGCGAGATAATTCGCAAACAACGTCTTATTGGAGGTTGAATTTGATGAAGCGTTTCCTATGTAAGCTAGCTGCATATAATGATTTCTTTCCTAAATTTGATTGGAGTATTTTTCATATTGAGAAAAGAAAATATGTACTGAATGCCCTAATAGCGAAATAAAGTAACTTCTCCTTCATTCAGAATATAATAAAGTTCTTGTGAAGAGATACGAAACGAGATGTCTCGTTTCGGAAGAGAATTATTCAGTTATACCTATATTTCAGAAGAGAGATTTTTAAAAAAGTTGGAATAACCTTTTTTTAGCTGTTTCATAATAAAAGTGATTATTGTTCCAAAATAATTTCCTAAATTTCCATGAATTGCAATGTCTTGTGGACATCTCATCACAAATTAAATATTTACTTCTAAATTAGAAAAAATTATAAAAAAAAACGTTTGTTTAATATATGTTCAATTCATGTGTTACAATTATTATCATATACCCTATTTAAATAATTATGTATATATATAATATGGTTAGCACTCTGGCCTTGATTCCCTTTATTCCAGGGTTCGACTGCTCTTTTCGGGGTTTGAAGTCGATGTAATTCACACCCGGTAATTCACACCCCAATGAAGTCGATGTAATTTCGATGTAATTATTTCGCTTGAAAGAAAAAAGACTATCAACCAATAACCAAATAAAACCCTAAACAAACGTCAAATCTTTATGCTCCTGAATCCATTGTGGAAGTTAACTGTTTCAAAACTGCTAGATAATTTCCTTCTTGAACTTTTTGTTTGAAATATTGTATTATAAAATGCAGATGAATAATGACGAAATAATGAAAGGAAATACATATTCTTTCTTCATATAATGTTTCTAGCAAATTTTGCAGAGTTAATTGAATGGAACGAAAAAGTGTGAAATTTAATTTTTTTTTTCAAAATTTTTAAGTGACTTATTTTTTTGTTTTTTTTTTCTTTACTTCGCTTTTCGGTTAATACTTAATTGTAATATTTATCCTTGATTTTAACGATAAAACTTGAAAGTGTAAGATTCAGCATTTATTGCTATATGTGTCAAGTTTATACCATGGCTGCTTGAAAAATATAACTCTTTTTTTATCCTCTACTTTCAATTTCATAATAGTTGCTTCTCCGTATCAAGTTTAAAAGCTTTACAATGGCGACAAATCATATATTTCCCTAATCATTTATAATTAATTATATTTATCAGATCATTTTACAGATAATGAGATCTGATGATTTTTTCAGGAAATTTTCTAAATGCGATTGATTATTTTACGGAGATTTATAGGAAAATATTTTTAGAAAGTAAAAGTAACTTGAGAAAAACAGCATTCCTTTCTGTGAAAAAGGAATAATGACAGCTTTGAAATAGTACACCATGAATTACTTTTTTAAAACAATCCTTGGCTCTGTATATTATCCTTTCTTAAAGTTTATTAAATTTTACATATGAAAGGTTTAAATTCATCATTATCCTAATGTTATCCTAATGTTATTTTACTCATATATTTTATGAGAAAGGTTGAAGAGAGATATTTCTAATATGAATAGATCTCGTTCTAATCAACATACTCTTCTAATTTTTAAATTGTATCTTCATACATATTTTAATAACTAGATATTGAAGGTACACTTAATTTATTAACGTTACCATTTATAATCCCAAAATTTTTGATATTTTAACACAGAAGATCAATTATATTTTTCATATAAAATTTGATTAATGCAGACATAAATTTAGTATACTTTCTTTTTTAAATTCCAATAAAAACATTTAAATAATTTTTGATATTTAAATATTAAACTCCAGTCAACTAAATTTTAAAAGTTTCTTAAAAGAAACACAACTTATGTTTTACAGAAAAATTAAATATTACGTTTAGAAATCGCATACGTTTTATGTTTTGAAAAAATCAATCAAAATTGTTTATATGAAAAAGCGATATTTTTAATATATCTAATGAAACTAAATATGATTAAAATTATGAGTATATTTTGAATAATTTTGTTAATGAAATTATGAATTAATGAAAAATGAATAATGACACCGATAATTATTTTAAATATAAGGAACACTAAAGTATAGCTTTTAGTATACCATAAAAGTTTGATTTTTCTTTGTAAAATCATAAAGTTTGTATTTCAAACTGAAATGTGAAAGCATTTTATGAAACGGTGTTAAATATTTTACTAAAACACATCATCTAAGACATAAGGTCCAACTGCCACATCAAAGGAAAGGCCTGTATTCTTAACATTTATCCTCTATAAATGCACGCGATCCAATGACTCGGAAAGATATAGGTATTATATAGAGCAGAAATTCAAAATATATATAGGGTTTTATATATAAGATTAATATATTGATTAAAAAGGAATCAAATGATTATATAGCCAATGGTTATGGTTAGACGCTTTCAAATGTCAAATACTTAGAACTGTTGTTGTTTACTAATGACACTTGGACAAGCCAAGCTCGCTATGCTATGCGAATTAAGTCGATTGGGAGCGTCTTTCGTTTTAATCAGAGCACCACATGTAGGTGAAAGTACGACTTTGCTCTACACACATGCCATAGGTACCCGTTTATAGGGTAGGTAACCATTCACACCTCAATCATACAAGGAAAGGACAAAGACAGGATAGATAGAGACAGAAAGTACATCCATGCCCGAACCGGGATTCGAATCCAGGGCCTCCTTATCCGTAGTCAGGCACGCTGACCACTAGTCAAGTTGGTCGGCATACTTAGAACTAAAAAGTAATAAATATGATTATCTTCTTCGTTGATTTTCCTAAAAAGTTAAACTAAGGGGGAAAAACGATAAATTTAATAGTAGTTATGAGAGTTTTAAAACTCTATTTTTGCTACTATTTTCCTTGCAGTAAAATATTCACAAAGAGAGATTTTACTCTCTTTGTGAATATACAAATAGGAAAAAGAGTGCGATTTTTAAATTATTGAGAAGGATAATATTTTAAAGTTGGAAAAATTAAATAATACACATCTATTAATGGTGGTGAATATAAAAAATTAATGCATCTATTAAAAATAAGTGGAAACAATTAGAAAAATATTTATTTTATATGAAAGAAAAGGAAACGCTAATCATGTTTAAATTAAAAATATCAATAGATTCCTATGTTAGCAAATAATATGAATACATGAAGCGATAATTTATTTCTATGAAATTGGTGCTTAAGATATTTTCGATCAAAAGAAAACTTGGAAACCCACATGAAACTTACTGTTGCAATAAAAATTCTGTCTTAATAAAATCATTTCTTAGATACTTATATGAACACCATAATGGATTCACAAGAAGGCCTTTTATAATTTATGCGTATCACTAATTGTAATCCATCAGTCACTTCTGAAAAAAAATCGATAATCATCCAACAGATCCATCAGAATCCTATAACGTGTAATATCGAAATATGAGACAAATTATTTCAGTTATTGATATAAAATTTTATAAACCACCTGAGAAACTCATGGAGGAAAGGATGCAGTAAGTAAATTTATATCGATGTAACGAGTAAAAAAAATAAAAAAAATCAGAGATAATAAAAAAATGTATAAATAAAGAAAACTAAAAATATAAAAAATAGCAAAAATATGATAAATTTTGATGAAATTCACATTAATAATGTTAATATTCATCGTATATGTAAAAAGATAATTGAATCCGATAGTTGAACTATGAAATAAAAGTTACAGATCAGATCATTTGAACGAAAAATATAAAAAAGCAGTGCTTAGTAAATGCAAATTAAAATGTCAAATTGTTAAATTCCTTCCGAGACTATAATTCATGCCTTGGCAAGTTATGATGCTCAACTCTTCATCAAAACACTTTGGAAAAATATTGAAGTTAGCCCACATACTGAACAAAAATATATTTCGCTGAGTGAAATAAAATTGAGATTCACCGATTCCTTCAAATGCATTAGAAAACAATGCGAGCTTGGATTCTCTGTAAAAACAATTTAGAGATTTACTAAAAACCAATCTCAGAAAATAGCTAGTATAATCATTTAGCGAAACTGCTAAACGAAACAACAAAGTTTTATTCGAAAAAAAAATTAAACTTTATTATCGAAATAGGAACTTATTGTTAGTATTTACGTAAATTCTGGAGGAAAAGTAAAGAAATGGAATTACCATCTCACCAAAAATTTGATAATGTATTGAACAAAAAAACAAAATATATGTATATATGCCACCCAACTTGTCTAGTGGTCAGCGTGTCCACTGCGGATAGCCGGTCCTGGGTTCGAATCCCGGTTCGGGCTTGGATGTACTTTCTCTCTCTATCTATCCTGTCTTTGTCCTTTCTTTGTATGAATGAGGTGTGAATGGTTGCCTACCCTTTAAACGGGTACCTATGGCATGTGTGTACTGAGGAAGTCGGACTCTACACCAAAATATGGTTCAGTTGGAAAAGTGGGGCAGCGCACCCCATATTGCCCGCCTGGCTGGCACACGACAACAACATCAAAAAATATATGTCCCTATAAAGATTACAAACGAGTACAAAGCACATGGAACGTGTTTACTATTAAATATGCAAGAAAATCCATAGAATTATATGTGAAAGTAGCGGTGCTAATTAATATTAGCAGATAATTTTGAAGATTTCAGAGGAGGAATCAAAGAAGAATTTATTAGCTTAAGATATATATATATATATATATATATATATATATATATATATATATATATATATATATATATATATATATATATATATATATATATATATATATATATATATATATATATAAATGTACATTTGGAAAACTGAAATGAATACCTTTAAAATATCGAAAGGATTTTAAAAAAACTTTAAAAATAGGTGGTTAAAATTAGATCCTTCGGAGATATAATAAAAAAAAACTGCTTAATATAAATATGAACACTTTCAAACAATGTATTTATTTAAAAGTGTAAAACATAAACTGCATTCAGTTAACATTAATATAAAATAGCATTATCACATATAAAAAGGATAAAAAATTTATTCTAGAGGATACAATTTATTCACGATCGTTAGGTCATTAAAAATAATTCACGAGATAGTTTTCAAAAAATTGTCCATATTTATAAACTCAGAAAGAAATGTGATGATTTTTTTTAATTCATTTTTTCTTTCCAAAAATGTTTCCCTATGGACAGGCAAGGCACCAGCACACTCAGAACCGTTTCTGAAATTCTGAAATCGTCAGATCTCTAGATAGCGGTGTATAATTTGATATTTTAGAGAAAAATCCTAACTATATAAGAAGAATCAACTATTGCAAAAAAAAAAAAAAAAAAAATTAAAACTAGATGGTAAAAAAACATTACCTTATGAAAAAGGTTATGGTAAACTTACAGATAGGACACTAAATACTCTAAATGCGGAGATTTAAAATGTGTGTTCTACAATATTTTTTAATCTCACAATTTTTAAGTCAAATAATTACGTTTTTCAATAAATTATTTATATTAAATAATTTTGGTACATTATAGATTACCATGAATTTTAATGGCAAAATATAAGTGAAATTATTCATCAGACACAATATTATAAAAATGTAAGTTGTTATATTAACACGTTTGGTGGTAAATTTTGCATCTAATTAACATTTTTAATGCACAAAGAACTGTTGGGAATACAAATAACTTATATTTTTTATTTTCAAATTAACAAATTAAAATAAATAACTATTATTAAATTCCAAAATATATATATCTTCAATTAAACAAAATAAAGTTTTAAAAAATTCGATGATTTTGTTTTCACTTTGAATAATTTACCCTTAATATATTTTATTTTGGCTAATTAGCGATATTATACTATCTGAGAAAAGGCTGTTCTCTAATTAAACCTAAATTAAAAACATGACTTTATAAGAAGAAATATTTGAATTTAAATCAACTGCTTAACCAAGGACAGTTTAGAACAGAGCAAAAATAGCATTCAGGAAACTGAAAAACACCAACGAATACAAATGTCAATTAAATGAGGACAAAATCATCAAATTTCATCAAAATTAAATATTTTATTTCCTATGCTCGATTCTATGCGAGTCTGGTTCCATTTCAATACAAAATGATTGAATTTTGAAATAAAATTAAAAATAACATGCATATTAAGATGTCACTTCATGAGCTTGTTCATTTTTTTATTACAGTTTGTTTGAAGTTTACCCACTTTTTGTTTTCATTGAAATAAAGAGCTATTTGTGTTTAAACGTTTTATGCACTCACTATTCTAGTCTTTTTTGGAACTTCATGCTTGAATGAGCACCTATTATTTTAAAAATATATAAATCAAATTCCCTTAATTACAAAATCTAGAGGATTTATATTTAATGAATAATGTACTGTTACACATATTCTATCCGATAAGGTTATAGCCTTTCATGATTTTTGGGTAAAACTGAAACTTTTTAACCTGGATAAAGAGAAAATCTATTTCTGCTGAATTGTTCAATCTAAAAACAGGACTCACATGACCCAAGAAATAAGTGTTTTTGCTTAAAGCACACATTGAAAAAAATTCTACAAACAATCCTTGTTTCGAATTCTACGACCCGACACCCACCTGAAAGACCCTTTAGTAGACGGAAAGCGACAGAACAAAAAAAAAAAAAAGATTAATTCGTTTGAAATCCTGGATTTCAAGACCTTTTAAATGAATTTAAAATGTGTGGCTGAACACTGCAGATAACGTCTACCCAATCTGTGACGATATTAAGAAAAAAATGATGCGAGATTAAAATTCGTTTCTCTTTTTAAAATAAACCTATGTGTAATTTTTGGATCTCAATCATGTCTGAAAATATTTTTAACAATTCAGTAATAACATGTTAACTATAGAGTACAAGAGAGTTAGTTTTCAACAATAATGTACCGTATATTCCACTTTAAAACTGAAACTAGAGAACCTTGCCGTTAAAAACAACAGAATTTAAAAATCCCTTCTGTTACCCTTCTCATATTTTAGCATCTTAAATATACATTCCTGAAAGTTCATTTTCAATAAATTTTAAATGTAGAAATTATTTGAATAATTCTTCTGAAATCGTAAGTTTTTGGAAAAAGGAAATAAATTATATATATATATATATATATATATATATATATATATATATATATATATATATATATATATATATATATATATATATATATATATATATATATATATATATATATATATATATATATATATATATATATATATAATATTTCCGCTTACTCTAAATGGATGGGTTTCGTTTACTCTAAATGTATGACAAGTGCAAACAGTAAATCGCCGTAAAATATTATAAGAAGGGCAAATTTTGTTGCAAAAATTATTATGATTGTATCAATCAACAATTTAGAAAAAAAAATAATAAGAAATGACTAATTATATTTTTTATTTTTCAATGTAAAATATTTTTTACTTCAGTTTACTGTGTTTGTTTAGGTGCAGCACCGTTGGGCACTAATAATGATGAATATTTTCTATAAAATCAGGTAGCTGTCTTCCTATTACCGCCACAGTCATGCAAAAAATATAAGTCTATATCAATTAATATATCTTTTATTAAATTGTCAAGTGAGGTTATAGTTGTAATCTGATTACATTTGTATAAAAATTGTTTATTTTTGTTTCGTATATTTTTGGTCAAAATATGGACACATGAAAATTTACATTTTACGTTTTATACTTTCTTTAAGGATTAAAAGAAATAGTTACACTAATTGAGGTAAAAATATATTCTTAATTGAGAAGTATTGTGTCCTCTTGGGAACGAGCCTAGTGTGTGCATTTAGGGTGAATTCCAAACATATTTGAAAGAAATAAAACTAGGTTTAATAAATCTTAAGGCATTGATTTTTTTTCATATATAACTAAAAATTTTGATATTGTATACAACAATATTGAGAAAGATTTCAAGGTATATAGTGAAGGCAAAATTTAATCAAATGAGAATTAAGAAAGACTTCGTAAGCAAATTTTCGCTATTTTATGCATGTTGATTACAATATTATTTACATTCGAATATATAATAGACAATCTTAAAGTTCATATGATGTCATTAATTTAAAGTATTCAAATATTTAGAAAATAAATGCCCATATGAAATGGATAGAATATATTCTTCCAATAAATCATTTTTAAGAAAGCATACTAAAACTGCAGATAAAATTTAATTTGTGCAAAGAATCTATATTTCAAATGATATTTTAGAAATATATTGATCTGAGAACCTAGTAAATATTTTGACTTCAGTGTATTTTATTTAATTGCATGATAAAATAGAAAAGAAAAGATATCAATAAAAATGAATGTTTTATAAATCAATGAAAATCATTACTAATAATCAAAAGATTATTGAAAAAATGTTCAAATAAACATAAATAGTAATATAAGTTTCAAAGCAAAATAAAGAGAAAGAAAACAAGATAGAAGAAAAATAAAGGGAACAGATTTGTTAATAGACGTTGCATTAAACATTTAACTCTATTTTTTGTACAAAAATTCTAACTCTTTACAAGATAGTATAATATTCCAAATAAATGAAAAAATCTTTTCACGTATATAAATTTTAATTACACTTACATAGTTAAAATTTTATGCCATAATATGGTACAATATGTATCATAATCAGAATATATACAACTCATAAAATTAAATAATGAAAGTTTAGAAAATAATATGCTACGAAATTAAATGCTTATGAGTTATTAAAAGTCAGGTAAATTATGTAATTCATTTATCGGATAGAAATTACTATGATTAACAGCTAAGTTTCATTCGGGGAAAAATTGCTTAAAATTTATATAATAGTATTAAAACAGCACAAAGAATTAAAAATTATATCGTTAGAATGAACATTATTTTGTTATAATTTTTGTGAATATGGTTTAAAAATAATGATTACCTTCTTTTACAGTTTGACAGACAGTCGTAACGAAAGTTGCGAAGAGAACAGGAATGCAGAAGAAAGGCCCAGCGATCCACATTTTCCCCAGCTGATAGAGAGTCAACACAACAGCTGAAGGATTTTGGCAGCTGCAAGCCAGGGAGTCAGAGCAGTCACCATTCTTCTCGATAAACTCTTTATTTCGAATGCTCCGAACGCAGGAACCAGTCCCAATTCAGAATTCTTCTTGACGAAGCCATGATCGAAAATGTACACAAACAGTCAGCTGAGGAAGGGGTGTGTTACATAATCATGCGGATTTCTTACCCTGATGTAAGTAAACCAATCAGATTTCGCGAATCGTTGCTTACAAATCCGTCAGTGTCTGATCGTAAATTTGGTAAGTAATTACACGTTCGAAAACGGAGAAATTTCTAGTTAACGTCAACACAATTCACAAATCAATTTGTAGAATCGAAGGAGAAGGTGACTATCCCTAAGCAACGGATTAAGATGAATCTGTCTTTCTGAGAGAAAAACGAAACCAAAACAAACATTAGAATACCTGGAATGGGAACCATACGTCTTTCTGCCATTCTGAAAATCTTCCTTGCGATTCAGTTTTTATTCCAGGAAACCCAAACACTTTTCTTTTCTGAAAAATCGAATCATATATATTCCTAATTTCAGGAGTATTTCTTCCTTCCCCATTGGAAACTGTCACAAAACCGATACTCGGTAACGTAGATACATTTTTACATTGATCACATCGATAAATTAATGTAACCTTGAATTTAGTCTATTTTCCGGGTAAATGAGATTTCTAAGAAAACGTAAATTCTCTCACTTTCCTATAAAACACGTAATGCGGATGAATATGTTCGATTTTCTCCTTTTCGTGGAATGGAAACGTCAGAGAACAGCTGACAACAAGGGGGTGAAGAACAACTACATCAACAGCCACATTCCCTAGCCAATTGGGTTGCTAGAACAGCAACCATAAGTTCATGGTCGTTAGTGGTGTTTACTTTTTGTGATTTGCTCTTCGTAAATTTATAACACTTATCAGCAATAAATTAATATATGAATGATATCCATTTAAAATATTACATTCAATTATTTGTTCTTGGCAGAAAAGATGGTTTAAATTAAAAACAATAATTTTATAGCTCTTAATATTATACAAATTTTAGGATTTACTGAAAATGCTCCAATGTTTATTACATTGAGGTCTATTGAAATTAATCACAAAAATATTCCAAACATTTGACTCAATTACAATTTTCTAATTTATTGACTACAAATTTTGAAATTTATTATTACAAATCGAAAGTTTTATAATAAAGTAGTTTTTACTAACAGTATTAAGAATTTCCAATAACACACACAAAATATGCACAATAATGCCTTAACAGCGCCATCTATTGGCATTAGTAAAATATAAAAGAAATATTTTGGCTGTGAGGAGAAATTCACATTTCTTTAGTAAGATACGTAACACCTGTTGTTAAGATTAGGAAAAATCGATTTCAAATGCTTTTCTGAAAGAGTCGAGAAGAAAAGCATAGCAAACAATGACAAAGCAACATATTTTAAATTTAAAAAGCAGATTATGATCTGTAAGCATATCGTAATCATCTACTGAAAAGTTGTTATTTTCGTTAAAATTTATGTATGCGAAATGTATTTGCTAATTCGCAATAAATACAGTTCCATTATTAAAAAAAAGACAGAAAAAAAATTGTTTTTTTGTTTTAAAAAATTGAGTATAAAAAAACCCGCCTCATTTTTATAAAAATCAATTAGGTAAATTTATTTGAGAATACAATCTTTTTTTAATGAATCAGCAGCTTATACAATTTAATTTTCACATGAGAGAAATAAAAAGGCCAACTTTGTTTACAAAAATAAAAACATTTTCTGTAAAAATTACATTTAAACAACATTTACGTAAAAATATTTTCAGTTTTTTCGAATTAAACTGTCAAACCCTTTTCATAATTCAGACAAAATGGAAGAATAAGAAATTTTGTATTTACATCGCAACCAAAAAAATACAGACTTTCAATTTCTTTAAAAAAGTATTCTTTTAAATGCATAAAATTTTTTCAGCACGCTGTAAATGAATGTATTAAGATTTTAGTAAAAGTAAACACAAATAACCACAAGACGTACACCTTCAAATATAATTTGCATTTTTGTGAAATAATTAAACTTATTAGGAGAATTTTTAATATAAAAATACTAATTATTCTTTAGATAAATTATATAAAAATATCTGTAATGAATCATTAAAAGTATATGGGAATATTTTAAATAAATATAAAAAAAACTAATTAATATTATTAAAAATAATATTAAAATATTCTCTTGAATACATTCAAATCAAAAATAGACCTTAACAACTAACTTTTTAAATTTTGATACGGTAAATTGAAATAATTATTTCTTAAACATACGTGGACACTGAGGAAACGTCTATATATAAATACGCTTAACTACATCACGGATTCTCAGTATTAGATTCATCTCTTTGATTTAGTATTCATTAAAAAATACTCGAAATATTTTTTATAAAAACATAACTTTTCACGACTGAAAATGATAATAAACTGACCCTATAGATAGGGTAATAAAGTAAGTTAAATTATATAAAAATAGAAAGGAATTAAAACCATAAATTATATTTTTAAAATAGTTCGAAAACTCAAAGAAATGCATTTCTCGTCATCTCAATGAAGTTTTATTAATCTTTTATAATCTTCTTGCACATAAAAATTGGTTTTTTATCTTTTAAAATCATGAAAAGAATAAACTGCAATTTTGCATTCAAAAGTCTGCTCAATAAAATTCCCTTTTTTCTAATTTTTTGCCTTTACTTAAAACATTACTTATATGTATTTTGAAAATAATTGTGACAGAAATTTTCCTCAAATATTGCAATTTTAACTCAAGTTAACAGAAATCTGATAATGCGTTTTTATTTACTAATACCTGTCTAGAAAGCGCACCATTTCTATCCATAATTGCTTTGTTTTTAATCAGTCATTCCTTAAAAATAAATATGGATTTAATTTGCAGAAAAATAATATGTTTAAGACATCGTTTATCTGAAGCTTTTAATAACGAAGATTTTTTTAACATTAAATAGCTTGAAGCTCGTGTGTATGATTAGTATTCTCAAATATAAAATTAAACAGTTATATTTTCCTGAAATGTAAAAACAATAATGAATTATTAAATATCTTTATTCAAAATAAATAAATGTAATTTCTGTTGTTTTCTCCAAATTATTTTCTAAAGAGTTTAATTGGTCGGCCTAGTTGGTAGAATTCGGCCGCAATTGGACACAAACTAGATTCCCAAAGGCGATTTATACCGCCAATCGATGAGTGTTTAGCGTTCCTCAGTCCTAGGCAGCGAGTTCAAATCTGGCATGGATGTTATTTTCTTTCTGCGTTTCTCAGTCATTATTATAGAGATGATGTATAAGTGTGGCCCACCCTATAAACGGGTATGTGGCATGGAGGAAGGAACATGGTTTGTGGTGGCCATTCGCCTACGTGACTTGGTTCCCAGGTTATCACTGGCTAACGACAACTCAATAGCATTTTCTGGGCTTGTTGTGATGAAGAGTCGGTTACCCAGGGTGCACCGTTAACTAAGAAAAATATTTTAATACAATTGAGATGCTCTTCATTTTAGTTTAAAATTATTTACTAATTTATGTGTGTTAATGTTATATCTCTTGATTTATGGATCCATAATTCAAGGATATATTACAAAAAGGTAAGTTTATCATGTATAAAATTTATTTAGCTCAGTGAATGCAGCAAGATTCCCAATGTTCTTCATGAATCCTAATTTTTTTCACTGGTAGTCTAGGTTAAAAAATAGGACTATGAAAAACTTTAATATTGAATACATAAATTTTTTTTACTGAAAGCATAAAATGTTATATAGAATTAATAAATATTACTTCGGCTGACAAATAGATCATTAACAACTTATTGAATGTAAATATTTCTTAAATAAAAATAGAAATTCAAAATGAAATTTTTGTAGTAATTGTAATGTTCTGAAATAATATTTGAGGTAATATTAATTTTCCTATAGAGATAATCCTTTTGTTTAACAATATTTTGTTAACATATTTTGTGTTAACATTAACATAATAATGTTATGTTAACAAGTTTGTTAACATAACATTTTATGTTTTATTTTATGAATAAAAAATGATAAAATTTAATTTCCTTTTGATTGAAATAAAATAATAAAATACGGACCCTCCCAAAAACTTCAATAAGCTGAAATATCGATGAAGCCTTTTCAGAATGTAATTAAAACATAAATAAAACAAAAAATTTCTTTAGAGGTTCTTAAAATTTGCATCTTTAATAATCAATAGGAAACTTATACAACGTACAAAAATGAATAAAATGAAAGAATGTGTGTATGAAGTATTTCATATTCTATTTCTTAATATTTTACTATTGTAATTAAAATTAATAATATAAATATATAAATATAATATAGATATATTTTAAATATATAATCACAGATGTGAGAATGGAAGTATCATGAATTTTCTTAAATAAATAAGATTTACCTTTTTGCGGAACATCTAGGTTATTACCTTCTTAAATAACCATATATTACATGCTCAGTGCAATACTAGAAAAAAATGAATAAAAATTACTGGGTATTTAATTACATAATTACATTTGATATAGCTTAGTTCTTCAGTGAATCTAAATCTGGATGATAGTGAATTAAAATTTTGGAAACCCTCATTTTAAAGGAAAAAAATTATTATTTAGACTTTAAATTTTCACTTGCTGATTAAATTAATTGCACTTGGACCCCCCACTCCCTCACCAAGCAAAGAAGGAACCCGACACGAATAAGGAAAGGAAAAGTGTAAAAACTTTTTAAATTTCTTAAAAATATCAATTTTTTGTCAATATCACTTCCTGAAAATTGTTTAAATATGTTGATATAGTGCCAGGAAAATCATAGATTAACATTTAATATAAAGAAGCGTAACTGAGACAGATTAGTTGTAATTGAGACTCAAAATTTTATATCTCAAAAATACGCCGAATGATGGTTGAGTGGTTAGCGTTCCTGACTCTATAGCTGTGATTCCCGGGTTGGAATCCCGGTTCGGGCTTGGATGTTACTTTCTTTCTCTGTTCTCTCTGTGTTTCTCTGTCTTTTCTTCTGTGGTGATATATGAATGTGGCCCACCCTATAAACGGATTTGTGGTGGAATGGCGCGGGCAACGCTACTCGTCTCCGTGACTTGGTTCTCAGGTGCCCGCTGAGTAACGACAAATGAGTAGCAGTTTCTTGCCTTGTTGTGGCATAGGGTTCAGTCACCCTTGTGTGCCCGCCGTTGGAAAAAAATATTTTACAAAAATACTTTTCTAGTCTTTCTTAAATAGTGAAAGATTTTAATTCCCGGACTGTACATCTAATGGTACGATTTCGGAAAGGTAGACCAAACATTTACTTATATATTTATTATTAAAAACTCCAACGACTTTTAATTTCGTTTTGTAAAGGAGCCAAAATATTTATAACCTTAAAGCTAAAAGCACATTGTCAACGAATTCTTTTGTAGTTGTTTCAAATGTCCAACCATTAGTTTATTGGTTTGTTAAGTAAGGGTTAAGTTTATTGGTTTGTGTGTCGCTCAACGGTCCTTCTTTGCTCATAAGGGCCTATGGTTTAAAGTGGATTCAGAGCCATTACAAACACCTATGCCCAAAATGGGATTCGAAACCACGAACTCTTGAAGTGAAGACAAGAGCTCTAACCATTCGGCGGACAGTTCGGTTTCATATGGGTTAGTAGCTGAGTTAGAGAAAATTTAAAATTTGTGAACGAGGGATATAAATTTGATTTATTATGAATGTTTTGTTATAATGAATTATTGAAAACAATGATTTTTTAATGAGAAAGCAGCCCTGTAAGTTAGAAAAGGATTTTTTCTGAAAATGAATGAGTTACTAATTTGAATAATAAAATAATAAATGATGAGAGATGAAATAAAAATTTTAAAGAATGTGAATCAGAATTAGCATGAATATTTCGTGTTACATAAAGCAATTGTCAAAGAAGATAAACAAACAACTAAAATTTGGATAATTCTCATACATTGTTTAGAACTAATTGTGTGTCTTCTCTCCTGAATGTGAGCTATAGGCAACTTTAGCAAAGAGCTCCAAAACTGCCGGCCACAACTCAACTCTACATTGCTTAGTCTAAAACCAAATTTGAATTCATATATTCTTGATACGATTCTTAAGTTTCGCAATTAAAAAAAAGGCATTTAATGATGAGACAGAGAAAACTTTTTGAATGGAAATAATTTCTGGAAGAGGTCCAAAGCTCTTGAAATTTCTTTGGTCTTTTGGCAATCCTAATGAAAAACATAAATTTATGAGAAGGATGGAATTAGAGATTTGTGTAATTGTGAAAGTTATTTCATTTTGAATGTCACAATAAAACATTACATTGAAGTATATGAGTGAAGTAAACCTGAATAATTTGAAATATTGAATTTAGCTCTTTACGTAGATAATTCATATGTTGTTGCTAATAGTACGAGTGAATCATTTGAGTTGTCGTCAAATGTTGCTTGGTTGGTTGGGTTTTCTGGTGCAAGGTCCAAAAAAGGACAAGCTGCGTCAAATGTTGCATCCATGATAGAATGTGATGAGATTAATTTGAGGAAATTGTGGTCTAAAAATAAAAAAAAATTGGAAAAAACCATGGATAGAAAAAGGATTTTTCTATGAGTAGAGGGTCAGCAGTTAAAATTCCTATCATTTAATTAGAATTCATATAAATTGTCGTTGAAGTTTTTTATTATTTCAGTTCTAGGGAATTCTTGAAAAACATTACGAAAAAATAAAATGTATGTTTTACACAAAACAGAAAAAATATTTGATTATGTTGGGTTTTTTTTTTTTTTTTTTTGCACCATTTGTCATATGAATAAATATATTATAACAGGAAATTTGGGAGGGAGAGGGTATGCATGAAATAAAAAATTGCCAGTGTAGTTGCAATCAAAAGGGGATTATTGGTGTGGTGAAACTGGAATATTAATTGACGTTACAACTCCGTATTTACTTTCTGAATCGTAAGAATGAACAAGCGAATATACATTTGAAATACTTCGTCAAAAGCTTACAGAGCAGTTGTTTATTTTAGATACTGTAAGAATAATGGGAATTATTTACAGTATCTTTTTTTTTTACGATCTCAAAGATTAGAGAAATGCCACTGAAAGAACTGACGTTACTACAATAGGAACCAATGGTTTTGTCAATAGCTGTTAGAACTGGAAATTGCCTTAAGAGTATTTTTATGAATAAATTGGAAAAAAAAATATTTATTTGGAATGATTCTAGTACTGGTTTGCAATGAGTGAAAAGGAGGGTACAGAAATTGAAATCGTTTGTTACCACTCGAATTGTCGGAATTTAGGGTAGTTAGAGATCAAATAATTAGTACTATTGTACCTCTGAAGATTACCTTTTTGATTTGCTTACAAGAAGAATCTCGGCTGTGACTGATGAAACCTAGTGATGAAAGTCATTTGGCTTTGGAAAATTTATAAAAATCAGTCTAAGCAACTGATTTGATGACAGCCAAATGTTGAGAGTGTGGAAATTCTAAAAAATGGATTAAGTTAAAAGCTGAAATAATTTGGGTAGTTTTCGAATAATTTACAGAAAGTTGTCTAGTAGTGTTTAAGATTTATCAGAAATAAGAAAAGTTTTAGGATTTGTGACAAGATAATTTGATGAATATGATATTTCTAAAGTCGTTACAACTAATATGGACTGTAATATTCTACTTATCAATAGTCAATGTCAGTTTTAGCAACTAATTTAAAATGTTATCAATATTATCATTATTTTAAATTGTTATAAAAAGTAATTAACGATAGGAACAGTCGGAATAAAAAGATGTGAATTGGTGTTCAGATAATGAGTGGTATCAAAAGTTCTGAGTTTGAAATTTTTTTTTAAGTTCAGTAGTACCAAATACGGGGTAGCGACACAAAAGAATATTTTCAATGGAATAATGTGTAACTTCTTATTTTTAAAATAAAAGTGCTTTTGAGCTGTCCATAAAAAAACTTCATGTTCCAATGGACAATAGTTCAGTTTTAACTTAAAATGATTGTGGTTGAATTATTTAGGTTATAAAATATTAAATACGACAAAGAAAAGATTTGAAGATAAATTGTTCATACTTTGAACTAAAATTACTCTTTTCAACTTGATGTCTTTTTTCTCTTAAATTAATGTCTTGGTAATTATAGTAAATTGATAGTCTTGTATTTATATAAGACATCGTTATATCTAACTTTTCCATAAATTGTCTGTAATTCAAAACAGAAGAGAAATGTAAAAAGCAATTTAATCACTTTGCTTTCTACATTTCATTACATTTTCTTTTTGGTGATCAAATCTCAATTTTTTTTACCCTGTGGCACCTGATGGAAAATACAATATGTAGTCCTCTATTTGCCTTTTTAATAAATCGTTCTGAGTTTGATACTGACTAGTTTGTTGACATCAGAATTATGCATGGAATATAACATCGAGATAGTGTATAAAATATCGGTTCTTGTTATTTTACCCTTCCTCTAACTCCTTACAACAAGATCTTTGTATATCTCTAAAACAGACAAAAACAAGTTATGTCATTTGACATATCAACCGATAAAAAATTCTTAATTTTATTGAAGTATTTATAGCTGCAGATGTTTTTACTAGTAGAGCTAACTTATTAATGGTAAGTGTGAAGGATTCAAATATCTTCGCATAAAGCTTTCAGATCTATCATTAACTTTTCCATTTGTCGAGAAACCAAATAATAACTAGCTTCTCTCTATTATGTAGTCATGAAATTTTAGAGCCATTCCAGATACACTCCAAGTGACAACGAACAGGATTCATGATGTGACTTGTGGAGCACTTTCCCAATCATCTACACATAACTTCAATACAAAAAAATGAAAACTATGTCAAGAAATATATTTAGAAGGAATAAAAATTTTCATTTGAATAAGAATGTAATTTGCATGTTACGATGTAATAAAATAACTTCTTAAATTTTCATTATTAATAAGTCAAAAGACTGGAACATGAAAAAAATATGAATCAAATCATGAAAACACTCAGTTACTGTGCTCGTTATTTTTAGTGTGGTGCAATCAATTCACAAAGGTCTATAACTAAAGTATGTGAAATTGTTGGGAAAAAAAACTGTTTGAAAACAGTGCAGTGGAAATCAACAAATGTTCGATGATTCGATAAAAGAAACATTCCGATAAAATTAAATCAACATAATATTAAAAATATCAATTTAATTTCTTGCTGATAAAAATGTTACATCTATAATGTAAATAATTGACATTGTTCGCAGAGAAGGGAAATGGATATAATCCTTTTCAAAGGTCAGGCGTATGCCTACAAATTTGTTAGTAGCCAACGCAACTGTCAAACAGACACGCAAAACGGTACAAATCCTGTTTTGTGTACTTCGTGGCAATTAAAATAAACAAGAGAATGTTACAAATATTAGGTATATGCGGATTTCCCGTGGAATGAAAGGAGATTACCCAAGGCTGAACTTTAGTTGGCAATTAATATAGGTTCGTAATTAAAAAAATGTTTTTTTTTTTGAGAAGCTGCTCAACTCTAAGTGCAAGATTCTTCCTGCGGGATGAAGAGGATGGTGGCCATCCGATTACAATGCGTATTTATCGCTGAGCTGAGCACGATATCCCAACGAATATTGACCTATTTGTTTCCATTGTGTTTTTTTCTACCTCAACTTTGCTTCAAAAACGAACATCCATAACGGTCGAATGATTTATTGTGAAATGAAGTTTGTGAGAACTGTTTCATAATCTATTACATATGAATGCACCATATCACTTTATTTTATTTTTCCTAGAGATATTTTTTAGTGATTCAGATTTTCGGTGTTTTGGAAAATATGAATAGCACTTTTAAAATACTTCTGGATGAAATACGTGAACGCTGAAATTGGTTGAGAAAAACACAATTGATCCAAGTAAGTGAAATTATGAATTTTTTTTCTTTTCTTAATAAAACGTTTAGTAGGAAAAAAATTAAAATTAGCAATAATTTTTTTTGAAATTTCAAGTTCCTTTAATCAATATTTGTACCTTTTATACAAGTTAACTTACCACAATAATAGTCAAATATATGGAAAAAATTATTATATAATAAATAAGAAATTTATAAAGAGAAGAAATTTAAACAAAGATCAAGAAAATTCCCCTTTTCTTTAAAATTTTATATAAATTTAAAGAATACAATCGAAGCAAAATATAAATTTTAAAATTACTGAATGAAATTAAATTTTTTTCATACATTCCTCTTTATATTCATCATAGCTTTTTGTGTTTGATTGTAAAACATTTTGTAGTTTCATTTAAACATTAATAATAACAGTAGTTAAGTACCAAATGATATAATAATATAATTGTAAAGCAAAAGTAAAATAAATATAATTAAATAAAAACTGTGCATTTAAAAGTATTTCAGATTTATTAAAACTTATGATAGTTAAAAAAGCTTTTATTCTGTGTTTTACTCAGCATTTTATTAAATTTGTTCTAAAAAATTTGTATTCAAACAGAGGTAAGTCATGTAGCCATGTAGTAAACATACGTTAAGCCATGTAGTAAACAGCTATAATAATTTATGGAAGATCAAAATTTAACATATAAAAATTATTTGAAGTAAATCACATTAAGCAATTGAAAAATATGTTATTTTATAAATATATATTTGGTTTTCACTTGGTATATAAAAACAGAATGTTGCCTTATTGAGTGCATTTACATTTATGCGCTTTTTCACTTGAAAATCATGAGAAATACAATCAGCTGAGATGTGGAGACACTGTAAGAATCTTTTCAAGGAAACTATGAATACAAAGGAGCGTAATCTCTAACATCATGACGACACGTGAGAAATGTTGGATGAAATTTTTGCTCCACCAAATCTTGTCCAGAAGAAAGCCTCGACTCCACATTCTCATCACGTATTGCATGACACTACGCATTGATTTCTCAAGATCTGTTCTCCCATGCATTGCTTGCTCAAAATTTTTCCGAGCCACGGAAAGAAATATGTGTCTTGAAAGAAACGATGCATTTTAGATCTTACAGAAACATTACTTTTGTAACATAATTATAAAATTTAGCTCTCAAATTATAAAAAGTTTCTCAGAAATCATGCTGCTGTATTGAAAATGAATAATATTTAAGTATGAATTAAAGACCAAAAAGAAAAATTTAAATAAAAATTATTAAAAGATGATAATATAAATGGGTAAATATAAATGACATTAACTTAATCTTTGAATCAAATTTTATACAACAAAAATTTGTAGTCACTTTAGAATGTATTCAACAATTCAACTGTCTTTGAAAAATAATAATAAATTATGAACAAATGATATATCTTCATAACCGTTCACATAAACATAAATTTTAACACTCAAGCATTTTTGTGAAGAATAAATATACATCCGAAAATGAGCTTCCTTCCATCTATAGAAATAAAATTCTGATTTCGTTTGGGGCTTATATGAGAACGGCTGAGCTGAATGGAGTGGATTATGTTTGTGCTTCTTTTAACGCTGATTTGAAATCCCTCTTCTAACTTCAAAAAGATGCCTGTGATTATTTCCCTCTTTCTCATTTATGCTTTACAGCTGGGAGTAGAGCTGTCTACATTCCCACATTTTAATTGCATATTTTAAAAGAGTCTATTAAAATAATTAGGATATTTGCTAATTTTTTGATTTTTTCAAAATTCATTATTTTTATACTCCTTAACGAAAACGCTAACACTATCTGTTACCGATAGGAAATTCTTTGGAAAATGCGGATGAAGAGTATCACGATTTCCTTATTGAATATCTTAGATATCTCTAAAAGTTAAGGATTCCTTCTCTCAGCATGTGTTTAGCTATCTTATATTTGAGACTTCAATTTCTTCACAAAAAGTAACATTTTCAACAGAGCCAAGTAAATAAGGTTTTTTTTACCATATTGCAATTTTTCCGCTCCGCTGAAAGCGGGAACCTGCTTGTTGAAGGAATTCAGCATGGAAGAAATGTAGTAACACCGGTAAATATATATATATATATATATATATATATATATATATATATATATATATATATATATATATATATATATATATACACATACACTACTGGCCATTAAAATTGCTACACCAGGTAGGCGGCACACCACACACGTGAAATTTGCATGACTGGTAGAGCTTGCTGTGATATGCAAACGATTAGATTTTCAGCACATTCATACAAAGCAGGCGACAGTTGCGACATCTACAATGTGTATAAAACCAGAGATTTGACAGCAGTTTTCCCATACTCAATTTCCGTTTCAACGTTGTTTTTGGCAAAGAAAGTTGTAATGCCTCGTGTAAGAAGAAGAAATGCCAATCAGCACGTGTCTGACTTTGATCGAGGAAGGATTATAGCCTACCGGGATTGCGGTTTATCGTACCGCAATATTGCTGCTCGCGTCGGTCGAGACACCATGACTGTTAGCAGAATATGGAATCGATGGGTTCAGGACAATCATACGGAACGTCATGCAGGATCTCAGCGACCCCCCATCACTAACAGCAGAAAAGATAGACATCTTATCCGCATGGTCACAAGGGATCGTACAGCCACGTCACGAACCCTGAGTCGAGAAATGGGGTCATTTGCAAGGCAACAAATTTCTGCTTGAACAGTTCGACGACGTTTGCAGCAGCATGGATTGTCTGCTTCGACTACCATTGACGCTGCGTCACAGACAGGAGCACCTTCAATGGTGTGATCAGCGACGAACCTGGACGCGGGAATGGCATCAAGTCATCTTTACAGATGAATCTCGGTTCTGTATTTGGGACCATGATGGCCGCATCCGTGTTTGGAGGCATCGTGGAGAACGCGCATTGCCAGCTTGCATTGGACATCGCCATACTGGCCCATCTGCTGGAGTCCATTGGTATGGGGTGCCATTGGATACACGTCTCGATCACCTCTTGTTAGCATTACCGACACTTTGAACAGCAATCGTTACATTTCCAATGTGTTAAGGCCCGTGGCTCTGCCCTATCTTCGAGGCCTCCCTAATGCTTTGTTTCAACAGGATAATGCACGATCGCATGTCGGCCGTACTGTT
Organism: Latrodectus hesperus; assembly: GCA_037975125.1. NCBI lineage: Eukaryota > Metazoa > Arthropoda > Arachnida > Araneae > Theridiidae > Latrodectus > Latrodectus hesperus. The sequence continues at coordinate 10,482,005 of CM075854.1, read as the reverse complement.
CTGAACTTCCTTGATACAGAACGGGTTCGACTGTTACCCTGGCCAGCAAGTTCTCCCGATCTGTCACCAATTGAGAACGTGTGGTCAATGATTGCCGAGCGATTGGCACGCCATCACTCACCATCCACTACTGTCGATGAACTGTGACATAGTATTGAAGCTGTATGGATTGAGATCCCCGTATATGCCATACAATTTCTGTTTGACTTCATGCCTAGGCGGATAAATGCTGTTATTGCAGCCAGAGGTGGCTGCTCTGGGTACTGATTTCTCAAGTATATATATATATATATATATATATATATATATATATATATATATATATATATATATATATATATATATATTCTATAAGTGAAGCTAAAATAAATTAAAAACTCCGTTCAATTTAACGTCAATTCTTTTAGAAAAGATGGCCAATAGCTAAATTAGAATTCAATGTATAGATAAGCTTTGTTAGTGCTACTCAACCTCAATTTACACTTTTATTTTTAAACGTTCCATATTTATCGGTACTTCTGTTTTACTTAATAGAAATCTAAATTTTTCACACATTCCTGATTTTTTTGATTAAAAATTGTATTTTCCAAAATTTTGTTCAGTTGTTAGAGTCTTCAAAATTGCTACTTCTTATATTAATACCTATTCCTCAAATATTGATATCAATAATGCCTATTTTTCAAATATTAATATCTATATAATACTTATTTCTCAAACATTAACAAATGATATTAATAAGTATTTTCCAATATTTTAAGGAACGTGTAGATACTTAATAATCGCTACCGCTGTATCCGTTATTGGACTCATCTGTCGAATAAGTAACATATTTTTCTGAATTCTTTCAATATGTAAATATGAAATGGAATAAACTAAAAAAATTCTTACTAATTGTATGCTCTCTCTCTCAATCCTAATGCAGCTCTGGTTTGAGGCGTAAGTTTAATCATCCAATAAATATTTTTCTGTAACGGTTTCAATTCTTAAGAAGCCAATTTTTGACTAGATGAACAACGGATAAAATAATATTGCTAGCTTTATTTATGATACAATAATTTCTAAAATATCGAAATTTGAATATCGATTAGATTAAGGAAGAAAATCACACAATGTAACAATTTATGCAACAGTGTACTTAATATTGCTTACTTAAAAAATATGTTGGTTTACTTTCAAAATAGTATACTTAACACTTTTGAATGTCTCCTTAGAAATTAATTGAATAAAATGAATCCCTATCAAAATGAATTTTAAAAACAGTTGATTTTTCTTATGAAGTCATAAAAAGGCTATGCAAAATATATAAATAAAATTTATTACTTTTTTAGAACAAGGTTTAGACGTTATATTTTACCTCGAATTCTCATGCATTACCAAATATAATAAGTAATAATTATTTCCTGTTTTTGCTAGAATTGAAAACATAGAATTATTATATCTGTTTAAAATGTTCTCATTGTACAAATATATTCTTTATTGCGTTCCTTTCATAAATCGTGTCTTTTTCTCCTGGTATTTTATTTTGAAGTTTAGACTTTTTTCTGCCACTTTTAGAGAAATTCATTTCAATTCTTATTTTCCTAACAGTTATTTAAAATATTATTAAAATACTTTATGATATTTTATTTTATATTTTATGTAATCATATTTCATAATAATACACATAAGCTTATTTTCTACCACACCAAAATCCATGCTAGTATTTGCCATATTATCATATATAATAAAATAACAGACATCAAATTCAAATTTTTTCCTGTTCTTTTTATTAGATCTAATTATATATATATATATATATATATATATATATATATATATATATATATATATATATATATATATATATATATATATATATATATATTTGTAAATTAAATTTTTATTAAAAATTCAGATATGTATCAAATAAAGGTAGTTAAATTGTTTTTAATCTAAAATAACTCCAACTAAGAAAGTTTTCTTGTAATTAAATTGTGATTTATGAACTTGAAATATAATTTTTAAAAATATTGTGAAAAATTCCCAGGATTATCTTTATTAAATTTAATGCTAATTAAGCCAATTAAATATTTTACAACTGATATTTTTTATTAAATTAATTTCCATTGAAGAATATATTTAGAAAAATTTACCAAATATTTATATTCGATATAAAAACAAAAAAAAAAATTCTATAATATATTGAATTACTAAAATGAACTTCATTCTAAAATAATGAATTTAGCTGTCACAAAAAAAAATTAATATGTCTCTCTTTTGTGGATCAAAACTTCTTCTGTGGATCAAAACAGACCAAATATTTGACTTGGTGTTTGCCTTGATGTCCTATCACACAATATTGGTGGATAAGTCCTAGTCTTTCACCGTGTCCGATTAACGGTGGATTCGTTTGCGACGGGCTTACAGTTTACATCACTCTGCCGATTCCTTGAAGTACGTGGCTAAGAATTTCTTAGCTTTATTAACCAGATCATTCAATGGAAAGACAGTTGATTCTTTAGAATAAAGTAAGAATATCCATTTAATAAAACACGTAATCCAATACATCATTAAAATAAACACCAAAACAATGTAGATATTCTTTAAGAAATTTATTAAAAAATTGAGTTTACTTGAAGTATAACAGATAATGGGAAAATATTGCACGCAAGTAGAAAAATTTAATTCAATAAATTATGAGTTTAAATAAAATTTTTATAATCAGTAAAAAAATATATTAATAATACATATTAATTAGCTTAACTACAGATATTTTCTATAGCTCTCAAAATATCTTAATTTTCTTACTTTTCTACTTAAAAATATATAATGCTGTTAATATAAACATTCTTCAATGTCGAACCTTGATAAACATTGTTTTTTAAAGAATCTTATGTTTAATGTCGATGAAAGTATTAAATATCTGGATATCCCATATTACAAATGAATATTTTAATAGGAGAGTGTATTAAACTCCCATTTCATTTAAGATTTAAAAATAATTCGCTCCACACTAATTTTCTCGTGTTGAATCGTTCACGAAACGTACAATCAGAATTCCTAATTTACTTTCACTAAAGCTACATTGCTGAAATGATATATTAAGGAATTACATCAGTAGCATGATTGTATTAAACTAGAAGAATGATTTAAAAAATCTCAGGTAATTGTTTAGTATATTATAATACATTGTTTCTGGTCTTTATTCTCTTAAATAACAGTTAAATTAGCGAGAATTAAAAATAATTTAAAAATTCTAATGCTGAAAACTGATAAAAAAATTAATAAAGTAAAATAAAGTACATAAGTGGATGTGGATTTCTAAGACATCCGTACAATTATCGCAGTAAATAATTATGAATTGAACAAAAACGGTTGTTTATTAAAATACACAGTACAAATTAATAATTTTTTCATTCATTATTTAAATGCTTAAATATATTTCTGGTATTTTACTCTGATTAAAAAAAACATTTTATTAATCATTTACTACAACTTTATTGCTAAAATTAATAGACAAAACATCCTCTTGTTTTTAGTTTAATTTTACATAGTATCCTCATATGTTGAAGCAAACTTCACATAACTTTTTGAGTTTTAGGAATTTTTTGACATTGTTTGAATTACAATTGTAACATCGTTTATCAATAAATTTATGTTTTGTGATTTGGGAGAAACTTGAGTTTCTTTATTCAATTACTGGTTCTATTCATTTTGTATAGAGGGAAATATTTCATAATTAATAACAAGCAAGGAGAATCTCCCTCTAACAATAATATTAATACATAATTTAAGGGAAATATGTATCAAAAGGTTTACACTAAATTCAATAAATGATGCTTTACTTGAAGTGTATTAATTGATGTATCTTAAAGGAAATATATAAAAAGAAACTTTAACTGCAAAAACTTTAAATTTTATATGTAATTTAGACTTATTCCGAGTGTAGTGAATTCATTAATGAGAATATTTAAATATTTTATATAAAAATATGCTATAAAATGCCTTTAAATACTTAAAAATTAAGTCAGCAAGTCTTCTTAATTGTTAAAAGCAGTTTCAAAACACTAAACATTAATAAAAATCTCAATGGTATAACAAATTTTAATACTTTTGAATTTGCAAAATTTGCTAATCCCCTTGTTCCTTAATGGTATTATTAATGAAACTACTGATCTATATATAACATATTTAATTTCAGTTGATTAAAAAATGAATTGATTAAAAATTGATTTGATTAAAAATCATAAATTGATTAAAAAATGAACATTTTTAGTTATATTTAATTTATTAAATAACTAGATTAAATTTAGCAATCAAATTTATGTGCAGATTAATGGAATGGGTATTGATTTTTACATAAATATTTATAATTTATATTCATCTCGAAAGAATCAATGTTAATTAAATTTTTACTAAATATGTTACAGTTTTATTTTTCAATCTCATTAATATTAACATTTCAACAAACAGTTCTCAATCGTTGAAATATACCAAAATTTATAAAAATGAACAAAACTAGTTCAGATATAATTCCATTATAAATTACTTAGATGTCAAAAATATTACTATAAATAAACACATTAATGTTTATTTATAGTAATTAAACAAATGAAAAGATATAATTTTTTAAATTTTTTTATATCATCACATGCAGCTAACCATATAGTGTAGGATTTCTATCTTAAAATTTTCGTTGCGTTAATTTTTTAATTTTTTTGTTCCTTTTTTCATTAGTTAGAAGGAAACATTTATTTTTAGTTCATTGCTTATCCTTTTGAATCTGCATAAATAAATTCGATTCTCCTTTGTCCACTCTTGATCAAAAGAAACCTTTAGTTCTTCTGTTGTTGAAATCAAATTTAATTTATTTTTAACCTTCTCAGTTTTGTTTGGTTTCCTTGGTCTAAATATCGTTCTTTGTATTTCAAATTATTAATTTTATTGATATTAAAATATTTTTCTTAATTCAAGAAGTCTTTTCTGGTTTTGTGCTGTTTTAATTGTTTTATATTTATTTCATTAAAAACATTTTTAAATAATTTACATTATTAAATTGCATTATACACCTTTTGTTTACTCAAAATGAAGAAATAAATGATATATATGCATAAAAATCAAACTCAGTGGCACGAACCTAAAACCTTCTAGGCCAAGGCCCACAATGCCCATACTGTTGTCATGACTCAAGGGCCTTGGGGTGCGAAGCATATGTCTCAGCCTAACACGAAGCCCCCAGTGTTTTGTTCATAAGCATCCTTGGTGCTCAGTTTTATCGACCCACTGAAGGGATGAATATCTACCTTGTCCAGCGATAGAACTTCGGACTCTTGCCTTGAAAGCGCTGCCATTCAGGCAGCAATACTCACAAGTAGAAGAATTATTTATTTATTTATATCTTCACAAAAATACATTCAATAATATTATGTACTTTTCATAATTAAAACTTACCGACAAAAACTAAAGACAAAATTTTTTGTACATTCATAAAAGTGTGTCATATTTTATTGAGCTGAGACACGATATATTCCGTGCGTGCATCTGTGACACACAGAATATGAGATTCATTTGATACGAAAAGTAGATTGCGTTATTTTTGTGGAAAAAGCTGCGAAATCATAATTTCGTGCTGACCTCGGCGTGAAGTATTGCCTGTCTCAAAACAAAATAACACCTGAATTGAAAATAGAAGTTTCAAATTTTCATGTCGCTAAAATAAGAATTAGGACATAGTTTTAATGGAAGCCTAGTTTAACAATAGTTTTTATTGTAATTAGATCTATTAATTGCACATAGAAGAAGAGATTAAACTGTGGTAAATCCTACAATATCATCACATTTTTTTTTATCTTTACTTTAATTCTAAAATTTGGCTTTCTAAAATTGGAACCTTTTGAAATGGATCATTTTTAAAGCGCAGGCAAGATTTGAATTGTGTTTAAATATTCTCACTAGGCTTAGTATTTAAATAATAACGACACTTGTAAAGACTGTTTTCAAATATTGGATATAACCCATAGAAACTTTGCAATATAATATATTCAATCTTAATCATTATATATCAATCAGTTTTAATAAATGTTCAAGTAATCAGTCCACATAAATTACTTTATTTTATTACATTGAATAACACATACTTTGAAATATTATTAACAAATATAAATTAATAAAGTATGCATAATGTTTCTGAAGAAATTATAACTATAAAGATTAAAAAAATAAGTTTTCCATCAAAATCTCTGACATGAGACCATTAAAATAGCTATTCTATAATAAAAAGTAGAAAGTATTTGAAAAAATATCTTTAATATTTTTATTCAAAACTTTTTAATTATAAGTTATCATAGTAACATTTTTAAAAATTTACTACAAATTTAGAAGTATCGTGTAGATTTGACCATATTCTTTTAATATATTAGAAAACATTCCAAATTATCACTGTCTTAATCCAAAAAAACATCAATGTGTAATGAAATAAATTGAAAATCGTGAATTTAAAAGTTGTTGAAAGTTAACTTTTAAAGGACTAATAAAAGAAAGCAAGATTAAGTTCCCTTTTATGAAAATTAAGTAAATGAAAACATCAATTTTAAGATAAGTATTTTTGTGAAAATTCTACATGTACATATAGATGTGATTTCTAAAACATTGAAGCATTTTGAAATAATATTGTCTTTAATCACTTTTTAGTTAGTTTATTTTCAGTTGCTCCTAATTTTCTCTAGTCATGCATTCAGTCATCATATGGCTACTCATATGGGTCAGATTTTGCTTAATTACAGCAAAAGATTTACGGGGAACGAACATCTGCACAAAAGAAGAAAAGTAAGTTTCAACTAATAAAAAGAATTTGACAAATGAATTTCTTTTACTCTAACTCCTTAATAAATGAATTCTCAGCATTGTTTATTGGAATAAATGATTATTTTTAAAATTGAAATAAAATAAATACAATAATAAGTAAAAAAAAGTTTGAATTATCGTTTCAAAGTGGATTTACTTAATAGTGTGCATCCCTTATGTAACACAAGTAAATTCAATTATAAAATGAAATTTACGTTATGATATAAAAATTAAAAACAAATTACGTACAATATGGAATACATTTTTAGGCGCAACAGAACATTGTGGATAACATATTCTCGGCCATACCAAATAAGAACAACAACATGGTGTTTCAATATACCTCCAAGGTGTTCTACTTACAGGTAAGGACAGGTACACTAAAAAGGTTTTGGACGTTCCTTTTTTAAAATATTTTGCTTTTAGACCCCTATTTGATCTTGCAACTGTAGAACAGATAACATAATATGGAAGCTTTCATTTACCGCTAAATAGATTGAAATTTCAAGCTTAAGTATAGAACATTTCATGCTAGCTGTTAAAGATATAATCAATGTCTTTTTCATAAATCTTATTTTATTTTATTTATTTATTTTTTATCATAGATAATGAACTTTTTGGTGAATCTTTTAGGCATTCTATTATCAGAATTGTAATGCTTAAAGTAATTAGCATGAGGAAAATGTGAGCAATTCTCCCCGTTTACCCGTGCGGTACGCATTTCGCTGGCAACTAAAATTATGCAACTCTTACTGGCCCAATAATGAGGACAATTTTCATCAATAATTTAATGAAAATTGAACATTTTATTGGAGCTCCTAATATAACAATTCAAACATGACGTAAAATATAACACTTGAAATAATTCCATTGTTGGAATTTTGTTATGCTATATTTTATAATTATTAGGCTGGTAAAATTTTAAAAATGTAGGCATTTCCTTTTGTTTGCCATTGTGAACATATAAAGAGTGCATTTTAATTTCATTGTATGGAGTGTGAGCTCAATACATTTTGCCAATTACTTTACAAAATAAAATTTTCCCAATTTAGGTAATATATTTTATTCGTCATTCAAAACACATTTAACACCGATACAATTATTTTAAGAAATCCCATAGTTTTCTTGATTTCCAATATTTTCTGTATTTGTAAATAAGGAACTAAACAAAGCTATGTGTGAACTGCGTTACAGAACCATGTATGGAGTATCTAACAAACAAGTAATTAAAGAAGAGCTGGAAATTGTCAAGGAGTGCTGCGCAGGATACGAAGAAAAAAATGGATTATGTGTTTGTGAGTATAATTTTCTTGTTTTCTGTCTTAGAAAAATCACTTTATTAAAAAAACAATTTTCTGTTCAGAATTATTTTTGCTTTTTAAAATTAGTGTACATTTTTTACTTTTTTTTATTTGAAAATCCGAGTCTCTCTTGTTTTTCAATGACAGATCATTACTTTTACTTCATTTCAAGAGGTGCAGACACAAATTCTGTTTAATTTTACCACACTCTCGGTTTCATAAAATAATCTGATATTCACATCGCTTTTATTCTGTATTAGAAATGTGCTGCACTTTAAGGGGATTTTATAGCAACAATATGTGTTTATGTAAATAATTTGTGTTCAAATTTCTGTTTAATTAAAATTTTCTTTTCTGTTTGTTGCTTTTAAAGTAGAATATTAAATAAATGGTAATTAAATGAGTAATAATAAGTAATTAATATGCAGCTGGTTATCAGAATATTTGAAACACCTCTGAATAAAAGTGACATTTTTAATGCGTTTACTAAATTTTAAAATACTCTGCTCAAAACACTTTAAAAATATTTTAAGTCTTTTATAAAATAATGGTATCAGCAAATCTTTTTTCATAATAGAGAATAAGAGAGTCATAAATGCAAATTTTTCTCGTTTTCAAACTTCACATTATGCAAATTATGAATTTCTAAGATGACACTTTTGTGGCAGCGAATGAGATTTGACTTTCAACTTAACGTAAGACATGATGTAGAAAAAAATGATCGACATTCAGTAAGAACATTGTTTCAGTTAGAGCAATGTCTCTGCGAAATAGTTTAACCGAATCAAGAGCTTGGAGAGTTGTTGGCTGATTAGACGGGACCAAACACAATCTAAAGTAGCAGAAGCTATTGGAGCTTTTACAGTTTGCGATTTCCAGGTACTGGAGGAGTTTTTGGGTGACTGGAAATTCAGTCTGAAGACCTGGATTAGATCATAGATGTGTAGTAACATCTAATGAATACCATTATTTAACGCTAACGGCTTTGAGATACCGAAATAAGAATGCCACTCTTCTTCAACAACACTTTCACTCGACTGCTAGTATCACATCTGTGATACAAACTATCCGAAACCGCCTTCACGTTGTAGAACTCACAGACCAATGGCGTGTCTCACGATAACATCAAAGCTCCTTCACACCTGCAGGAATGCGCAATAAAACCTGTGAACAAGAGGAGAAATTACTGACACAATATTCTTTTCTCTGACAAGTCCCGTTTTTCTCTTCATCCTGGGAAATAAGCATGTTTTCACGTGCAGGGAACGTAACATAAGAAACAATCCTACTTCATTCGTGAAAGTGTCAGATTTTGTGGTGAGAGAGGGATGATTTTTGCTAGCATCTCCATTAATGAGTGCATACATCTCCATATCATGTGAAATAGTTCACTGACCGGTCACCGATAAAGGGACGAGATCCTGAAACCTACTTTAGTCCCTTACTCTCCTGCTATTAGAAATGACTTCATGTTAATATACGATTGCAGGCCATATCATAGTAATTTGGTGAGTTATTTCTTTTTGGTAGAATAAATCATGTGAATAGAATACCCCAGCCCCTCATTAATAGATTCACTGACTCGATGCCTCGTTGCTGGCCTGCCTGGGAAATCATACTCCTAGCTAAAAACGATTTTCTTTCAATAAAACACATTTTTATACATTTTTTCTGATATTCCCAAATTCTGATTTTTCTTTTTGTCCCAAATACTAAATAGAAAGCTTATTTTCTGTCATGCAAACATCATTTTTATCTCATACAGTCACCAACATTTGTCATGTTTACATCAATCAACGAAACAATTCTCTAGGTGGCAGATCAACCTACAATTTTAATAACATCAATACCATTTAATTGTTTTCAGCAGTACATAATAATGACTACAAGTTACTTTTATAAGTAGAAATATACATATTTTGGTAGTGTGTGGCAACGTAAATAAAATTCTGCAAGGCTTGGATTCTTCCAAAATTATAAAAGCCGGATCATTACATACATAATTACAACAAATCGTAAATAAATTTCAGAAACAGTGTTCAATTATTTGTATGCATACAATTAAAATCCAACTATTGTATTTTATAAAATATTTTTTTTTGCTCTTCATTTATAATAAATGCCATTTCTATTTTTTATTTGCATCAACACACATATTTTGAGAAGTCGTTTCTCGACACTAGTCTCCAGATTTATACAGGTGCTATTCTCACATCAAATATATCTTCATAAACTATAATTTATGATATTTGTTTCACTCTCATATACCCGATGCTAACATTTTAGTAATTTAAATAAACTTTAATTACATAGCTCAATGCAGTTTTATTAAGATTGTGAGTTTACTTAAAGTAAACAATTCTTTAACTTATGTTTTAGCTGCCTTAAAGTGTGAAAATAATGGAAGCCTCTCACCGAGTGGCTCCTGTTTGTGTCCACCAGGTATGTTTTCTCATTCAGTTTTAAAGCAATAGTTTATCTTTAAGATAATTTATTTCACGTATCATTAAAATTTGAACTCCTTAAATCCCAACATTCTAAGATAAAAGTATATTTTCCCTAATAAATATTCTTAAATCAAATATTTTTCAGTATAAAGGTATGAAATTAAATTCTTTTCTATTGTTTAATTACAGATTCAACTAATTTTAAAACTGTTATTTTAGGTTATACTGGTAAAACATGTGAACAACAATGTTCCTCCGGTTTCTATGGTTTGAATTGTGAAAAGAAATGTGAGTGCCCCACTTGTAAGAATGCTATTCGACGATGTGAATGTTTTAAGGAGACGGCTGATATAACGCTAAGTTCATCCTATTTTAATCCCAAACCTCTAAAAGTCATCAACTGCCACGATGATCCAATATGTAGTCCTGTGGATGGAACTTGTTGCCCAGAGTAAGCCTTTAAATTACCTATAATTTATTAAACTATCTAATGAAATACTTTTAAAAATTTAATATGTTTCAATTTTTGGGAGTAAAAATAGAAGTATTTTTATATTTGAAACACTTATATTTAAAACACTGCTTATTAAACTTAATATTTTCGAACCACCTATAGAACAAATTAAATATATATTGAAATTTTAAATTTATTACTGCACCTCTTAACTTTACGTAAAGTTTAGTCACGGTTTTGAACTATTTCTTTTGGCTTAAGACAAGTATGATCCATTAATTCTAATTGACGGATTCATTATTTCTAATGCCTGTAAAGACAGTATAGATAATATTATAATTTCGATGCTATGGTTCTATCATGCAGCACTTATCAAAGCGATGTGGTTTGATGACAATCAAGTCTTACCGCGCATCTTAAGGCTCTGACTTGAACCGGATAGAAATTTCTTGGACGAGTTTCATTTTCACGCCAGACCATAACAAGAAGACTTAGCATGAACTATTCACCATGTTGTACTAAAAATAAGATACAACTTTGCATATAGTTTCGAGATAACTTACTCCGAAACGCTATTAATAAAACAAGAAGAATCCTTTTAGCTTTATATCTGATGTCTTTCAAATTAACTGTATCAGGTATCTAGAACTTTTGGCTACATAGTGTGTACTTATGCATTAAAATTTCACAAAATTTTGCATTTATATAAGAAGATTAGAGAATTTTATTTATCTTGTGCCAAAATATCCATGATAGTATAGTAAGCATATCCATGATATTCCTTACCATTTACCGCTGTCAACATCGAAACATCAATCTTGCAATCCCAGTTGATTTAAGACAGCATGATAACTTACATACTAAACATTTAAAGTTTTTTATGCTTAGCATAAGAAACACTTCAAAGATATAACATTTATTACATACGTATACATTAATACGTAAACATTTGTTTAAGGTCTGTATAACATTTAGGAGAAAATTAATTAGGATTCCTGAATAACACAATTGTATTAAGTTAAGAAACATACATTATGAAACTCCAACGCATTCCCACTGGGTTCCTGATTTAAGCTAAAAATCACTGCCCTGTGAGCGTTTCGTGAATGCAATTAGTTCACCTGACTGGCAATTGTATCTTCAAGTTAAACATTTTTTTAATGTTTTCTTTCAAATCTATAACGACTTAGTTTTTTCTGTTGTTACAACGTGGCTTTCGTAAATATAACAAAGTATAAGCTAATTAATTGATCGTTTGATTGTGTATATAAATACTATATACTATTAGAACAGTAATTTATTTTCCATTGAGAGATACACCAAATTATACTTAAAATATTACATTTATAATTTATCTGACAATTAATTAACTTTATATTGTTTTGTTTATAACGAATATTATTTATTTTTCCAATGTAGAAAAATGTTATTAAATAACATTTGATCATTAGGTTTCAGAGTAATCAATTTTAAATTATTGATTGATGGGAATATTCGTAATTTACTAACATTCATCGATAACTTAATTCACTATTTAATTAAAAGAGATTCTATATATCTAATCCAGCATAAAGCTTCTTTTGACGTAATTAATTACAATATAGAAAGTAGCTGCGAAAACTTCGGAAAGAACTTCATACCGAGAAACATTATTTATCAGATATCGATTTATATAAGGGAGATAAAATTATAATAAAGAATATTTTTGGAATCATTAAATTTTGTAGTACATATAGTTTTGGTTAGTTCAGGATTATTAGATATTAGGCATCTCTGTTTTGCTTTATATTGTAGATTTAAAATAATAAAGTACTAAATATAAAAAGAGTAAAATATGTATTGGATGACGACAAAATTCTTTCTGTTACATATTAAATATTTTTAATCTAATAGTCGATAGATTCGAATCATAAAAGAAAGTTATTCTAAGAGTTGTTTGTTTTTGAATTCACTGGAACGCGTTATTTCTAGTTAAGAAGATATATTTGATATTCCTATTATTCTTGATACTTCATTATAAAATATTTTTTCCGAGGTGTGAGGCTACATGTCCAAGAGGAACCTATAAAAGATGTATTTACAAGTGTCGATGTGAAAATGGGGGTACTTGCAGGTCATCAAATGGAACGTGTATATGTGCATTTGGTGAGTTCTTTTAATCATACATATGTTTCTTTCGAAGTAGAGTTATAATCCTTTATTCAACGATGTGACATTACAAATTAATGAAATAGAAAAGATATTTATTTTAAAATATTAAGGTTATAAAAAGTAAATAACCTACAATAATTCCTTTTAGCCTAAAGTAAAACTTATTTTCGATGTAATACACGATTCAGAGATATCCATGCTATTAAAGGAATTTAAATTATGATAAGTTTAAATGCAAGCTTGAAATACAAATTTAAATTCTTATTTAAACATTTATTTTTTTCCAAAAGTATACCCTTCAATTTGCTAATCCTTCTGTGAAATGAGAGAATGTTACTCCTTACGAGTTCCAGAACATTAGGATCCGAAATATGGTAATTTTGACATGAACTTAGCAACATTAGAGAAGCACCATGGAATGAAATTCTTAAGAAATGTCAATTTTTTATGGTTTCTTAACGGAATCCAAACTCAAATGAAATGGATGAGGGAGGAAAATCTTTAAGTATGACAATTCAGAAATGCGCATTTCTAAAACACAAATTATTAATCACAAACCTACTTCTAACAGCGATTTATTGCTAATGATGAAAGCTTATTAAGCTCCCACTGAACTATTCTTTCCATTTTAGTTGAGTAGAATTGTGGTGATGCTCCAATCAGCCCTTCAAATAATTAAACCAACGAGATAAATATAAAATTTGTTAGGAACAAGACAAAATACTTTTTCGTTTTTCACTATGAATTTCAATTGGCACTTTATGTACTTTTAAGCAATTCTATGACATTTCTTCACAGAAGGTTAGTTGACACTGATAAAAAAAAGAATCATAATTAATGTCAGAGGAAAAACGTGAACTAGTTTTTCAACTGATATTTCACCAATACATTTTGCTTCAATCTTTGGTCAACATACCTGTAACTTGCCTTTTAGTCTGTCCTTTTCTTAGTACTAATACTCTTGACGATTAAGTCTATTCTAGTAAGTTAATCTTCAATTTTGTTTGCTTTCCCAATCTTTTTTAAATATACTTTATTCTTATATTTACACTTACTTTATGTATTAATTTCTATCCATTAATTACCTTATTGTATACATACTTTCATTTAAGATATATATATATATATATATATATATATATATATATATATATATATATATTTGTACCGAGCTTCACAGGTTCGTGTCGATTGAGAGTTGAATAAAGCAACCACTTAATGAACACAAGACTTTTATTCGTAAGAACTTCACTAAATAAACGAAATTCCCGCTGTAACAGTCACAATTATACAGCTACAATTCGTCAGATATAATAAGAAACAGCTTCCAATCACAGGTCTCAAATACCTCAGACAGAGAACAACTAGCAGTCACAACTAATCGTCTTCACTCACTGACTGTCTTCACAAAAACTACTACTCCTCCATGTCGGGCTGCGGTATTTATACCTGACTTGGCGGAGAAATCTACCAATTTCGCCAAGGCTCTGGAAGCTTCTAGGCTATCTCGGAAAATATTGGTCCGAGAGCTTAGGTGATGGATGTTTCCAGAAGTATCGATTTCTCGCCAAGTCGCCAAAAATCTCGCCAACCGTCGCCAAGTCGCCAAGAATCTCGCCAACTGTCGCCAAGTCGCCAAATCATTAGGAAATCCGCTTTTAAACTACAACACGTCTAAATACCGCAATTTTTGCCCAAAATGTGAGAATTTCTGATGTGTCTGAGATATTTTAAGACAAATATAATCATTATTTATAAATTTGTAACATTGCTCCCCTCTCAAGGACTGCACGTCCCGGGCAGTACAATCCCCTGATAGGAGGCCAAATTTAATATAAAAGAATTTACATTTCAAGAGGATACAGAGCACATTACATACACAAGCAACTAAAAATACAAGAAAATAGAAAAGATTAAAATTATCTAAACTATTTACAAACAGACCATGGTCTACTGATTTTTACTCTACATTACGATAAGGAGCTAATCTATCATAATGTACTACCTTTGGTTTTGAAGAAGATGATTTTCTTATACGAACCACGACGTCGTTCAGTCTTTTTAGGACTGTGTAGGGACCTTCCCAGTTGGCTTGCAACTTTGGAGAAAGTCCTTTACGTCGAATCGGGTTCCACAACCAAACTTTGTCACCTTCTTGGAATTCATGTCCTGTCGCTCTTGTGTCATACCTTGTCTTCATTCTTTCGGTCGTCAGGTTGATTCGGTCTCGAGCGAAGTTATGGACATCTTCAAGACGTGCCTGAAGGTCTCGAAGGTATTCCTCTGGCGATGAAGATGTATCCGGTGGACGACCAAACTGAAGATCACAAGGGAGACGAAGTTCGCGACCAAAGAGCATCTGTGAAGGAGTATATCCGGTAGTCTCATGGACAGCACTGCGATATGCAAGCAGAAACAGCGGTAACTTCAAATCCCAATCTTGCTGATTTCTAGAAACCATAAGTGAGAGATTATTCAAGATGGTTCTGTTAAACCTCTCTACCATGCCGTCCGATTGTGGGTGTAGTGGCGTGGTCTGCGTCTTGTCTATTCCGAGAATTTGACACATCCCTTTAAACACAACAGAGGTGAAATTTGTCCCTTGATCAGAATGGATTTGTAAGGGTGTGCCGAATCTGGAAACCCATTGTTGCACTAGAACCTCGGCTACTGTAGTCGCCTCTTGATCGGGGATTGCAAACGCTTCAGGCCACTTAGTAAAGTAGTCCATGACAACTAGTATGTATTTGTTGCCATTTGAGGATCGTGGTAAAGGACCCAAAATGTCCAATGCTATCCTCTCAAAAGGTGCTCCTACGTTGTACCGCTGCAACCTTCCTCGGCTACGTTTCTTCGGTCCTTTACGTGCCGCACAGTCATCACAAGATTGGCACCATTTCTCTACATCTTGTCTCGTTTTGCTCCAATAGAAGCGTTCTCGAACTTTCTGTAGAGTTTTCATTACTCCGAAGTGGCCTCCAGTTGAGCTACTGTGCAATTCTTTCAAAACATCTGAAATTCTTGATTTTGGAAGAACAAGCTGCCATTTGAAATTACGTCCATCATCGGACTCCCATTTCCTGTATAAGACACCATTTCTTATATGGAGTGAGTCCCAAAGAGCCCAATATCTGTTTAGTAGCAGGACTGTAGGTGGAGATATCCTGCCAACTTGGTTTCATACTGGAAGATTCTTTTAATTCTAAAATTGGATTTATATCTGGGTCTTCTTTTTGGGCTTCTCTAAGTTCTTTATCACTCCATGGGTCTGGTTTCGATGGAGGTGAAACAGTAACTTGGCGTACCGAAGGATTTACTAACTGATAGTTCTTCTCTACTCTAGAACAATATCGGCAGCTTTCATTACACGGTTTCCTTGATAATGCATCAGTATTTCCTTGAAGAGTTTCTTTGCGTTGACGTATTTCCATTTTAGAAATTCCACCATCTTTTGTTTTCGGACAGTATCTACGGACGTGTCCGACTCCACCGCAAGTCCAACACTGAATTTTGTGTTTCTGCCACCTTTACTCAATTCTAAGCTACGCAATTTTCGCCGCAGATCTTCAATTTGCTTTCTTAGATCATAGTTCGTATCAGTAGCAGAGACGGCTCTGATGTAGTGCTGGTCTTTACGCGTGGCCTGCTGGGCAGCCTCTATCTTATGTGCGTAGACTAGGGCAGATCCGATATCTTTGACATCGGCGAGTCTAAGTGTTTTCTGTATCTCCGGATCCCGCACACTATCGATGAAGTGATGGAGGGCCAAATCTTGACGTATCTCAGCTGGGCAGTCCGAAAATGCTAGATGGGAAAGTCGCTGAATATCGGCAGCCAATTCTTGCAGACCTTCACCCGCCTTTTGATAGCGGGACTTTAACTGTAGTCTGCTATATTCTTTAGTGCACTTATCTCCAAACCGTAGCTCAAGCGCACTCGATAGGGCTTGGAAATTGTGCCTCTGCTCCTCCGGAAGCGTCTCGAGGATGTCAGCCGCGTCTCCTCTTAACGAAGCCGCCAGGTGAAAAGCTTGGGCTCGGGGATTCCATCCATTAGCTTCCGCTACCATCATAAACTGGGTCTTGTATACTTGCCAGGATGATTTCCCATCAAATGTTGAGAGTTTAATATTGGCTAGGGAAGGCACAAATGCCACGTTGGGTTCCTCATGTTTGTTTGACATTTGCTTCTCCAAGCTTTCAATCTTCTTATTCATATTGTCTAATGCTTCTTTAACTTTCTTCTCTGTCTTCAAAACTTTAGTTTCAACTGAAGTTACCTTATCATCCATTGCATTCATCTTCTCCTGAATGATGTTGTAGAATTCTTCTTTAACACTTACAATGTCCTTCTTAAGTTCCTTTTTAAGTTCCTCCTGTCCAGATTTTATCTCTTTCATCATCTCGGTTTTAATCTCTTCTTGTCCAGCTTTCATCTCTTCTTGTCTAGCTTTCATCTCTTCTTGTCCAGCTTTCATCTCTTCTTGTCCAGCTTTCATCTCTTCTTGTCCAGCTTTCATCTCTTCTTGTCCAGCTTTCATCTCAGCTATCTGCTCCGCTAATTTTTCGAGAAGACTTTTCATTAAATCCATATCCATTTTTCTTGTGACACGCTGCATCAACTCTTCAACCCCGATTCTGACACCAGTTGTACCGAGCTTCACGGGTTCGTGTTGATTGAGAGTTGAATAAAGCAACCACTTAATGAACACAAGACTTTTATTCGTAAGAACTTCACTAAATAAACGAAATTCCCGCTGTAACAGTCACAATTATACAGCTACAATTCGTCAGATATAATAAGAAACAGCTTCCAATCACAGGTCTCAAATACCTCAGACAGAGAACAACTAGCAGTCACAACTAATCGTCTTCACTCACTGACTGTCTTCACAAAAACTCTACTCTCTTCCATGTCGGGCTGCGGTATTTATACCTGACTTGGCGGAGAAATCTACCAATTTCGCCAAGGCTCTGGAAGCTTCTAGGCTATCTCGGAAAATATTGGTCCTAGAGCTTAGGTGATGGATGTTTCCAGAAGTATCGATTTCTCGCCAAGTCGCCAAAAATCTCGCCAACCGTCGCCAAGTCGCCAAGAATCTCGCCAACTGTCGCCAAGTCGCCAAATCATTAGGAAATCCGCTTTTAAACTACAACACGTCTAAATACCGCAATTTTTGCCCAAAATGTGAGAATTTCTGATCTGTCTGAGATATTTTAAGACAAATATAATCATTATTTATAAATTTGTAACATTATATATATATATATATATATATATATATATATATATATATATATATATATATATATATATATATATATATATATCACAATGAAAGGCAGTCAACATTATGAGAATGTCAATTTTCTCTTGTATTTGAACGCTTCGAGAAGAATTTATTTGTGTATTGCGCTATTTTTTAGAATATGTACACAAATGAATTCGAAACACTTTATCCTTTGCTTTTAGAATCCAACTCATTAAGCGATGATATTTAAAACGAATGTATCACTGAATTCTTCTGCTACAGCAGTTTCAGAGAATAGGTTTTCACGCGCAATAGCTCATTACACTTTCTCCTAAATACAATAGTTGGCGCCGAAATCATTACAAAATATGTTCCAGAATTTTAAGTCTGTAGATAGTTAGTTCTTTAATTTCTGTCGTTTCTCAGATTAAAATACACAAAATTCTTAAGCATCTACGCCTTTTTTCCAGGCATTTTAAAAGCGTTTCTCTAAATTAGAACGGAACAAATTACGATATTTATAAAAAAAAAAAAAAAAAACATCCATATATCATGCTTGTTTCTCAAGACTGCACTCTGCATTAAAGTGATTTCCTACAACAGGTTGCCAGGTTGAATAATATTATAGAAATTATTGGTGTAACTCACATTGCTTCTTCATAAACTCCCCAGAAATGTTCAGAGATTTTTCTACATTACTTATAAACATCAAATAAAGCTGCCTTGCATCTATAATGCCCTTTAACACACAAAACTTCCTATGACTCGACAACAGTCTCTGATAAAACTTATAAGCAAATGTAGCACTCTCTATATTAGTTTGAGTAGATATTATAGCGAATGTATCTGAAGAGAGAGAATTAAGAGAAGTAAACTAAAATCAGGCTCCAA
Organism: Latrodectus hesperus; assembly: GCA_037975125.1. Classification (NCBI taxonomy): domain Eukaryota; kingdom Metazoa; phylum Arthropoda; class Arachnida; order Araneae; family Theridiidae; genus Latrodectus; species Latrodectus hesperus. The sequence continues at coordinate 10,462,688 of CM075854.1, read as the reverse complement.
TATGAGCGTTATAAATTCTATTCATTCAACTTATCCTCACTAAATTTCATGCCATTTGTAGCTGAAAAATCAAATAAATAATATCTTGCTAGTGTGAGAGACATCGAATAACAACCAGCTTTAATGAAAACAAAATATGTGAATCTCGCATATTAATTTATCTTATTTTCCACAACTTAATCGGCCAAATCAAAATTACCTAATAGAAGTTCGAACCACGACCTAACAATTAACAAGACTCTAATAATAGTATTAAACCTAAATTAGTAACATTTGCAAACATTTACAGCAAATAAATTTTCTTCTTTTGAATGATTTCAATGCAAAATAATTGTTTTCCTTTTACTAGATTCAACAAAATCCTTCGAAGAAATTTTACTTTTCAGAGAAATATCAAATTAAATGAATCTCATATTCGAATTAGGACTTCTTTCAAGCATAAGGTATGATAAGAAGTTTCAGTTTTTCAATATAGACAGAAATAAATTGAAACATTTGAATTTGGAAAAGTTCCGTTGGAAAAGGAAGAAATAAAATTCATTGAAGGCATCTATAAATGATGTATTAAACTGATCTCACTATTGAATAGCTCTACTTTTTAAAATTCTCTCTTTATAATGGAGAGTTCAAATTTTCCTATTTCTCTTTAAGATTGAAATGCAGTAAAAGAAAATATTAGAACTAGTAATAAGCACATACACACATTGAAACAAAGCAATTATACATATATTTAATTTCTTTAGGAAATATTTCACGGTTTCTAGTATCTTGAGAAATATTTACTTGTTGTTTATTCGTGTATGTTTAAAGTCCTTATACTTTGTTTCATACACATAAAAAAAATCTTTGAAAATTAAATTTTTGATTCAGTTATAGATTTGTTTTCGGAGAATTTAATGATTAAAATGATTTGCAGTACCAATTTTTACATTCGTTTTCATTAGATAAAATAAACGAAAGGTAGTTAAAAGAAATAATTCTTTCTTTCGATTAAATATGTTGAGCAATATGTTTTTAAACAGAATAACCATGTAATTAAACTTAAATTATAATTGCAAGTGTTATTGCAAGAGTGAGCATTTTCTTATTAAATAATGATGTAAATATTCTAGAACATACTTTATATTAATAAAAATAAGTAAAACAAAAATACCTACCAAAAAATTATTAAAGACAAAAACATACATATAAACATGGTATAAAAATAACAAAAAACAAAGGCAATACTTGTTGAACTTTTGAATATTTATGAAAAGATTTTTTTATGCGAAGTTTTAAAAACAATTTTTTTCGCTATAAGTGAATAGTACTTCTAGTCATTTATAATACAGTAAACTCTCATTAATCTGGATCCTATTAAACCGTACTTCACTTAATTCGGATAGCCATTCAGGTTTTCATACATATATATGTATACACACTACTGGCCATTAAAATTGCTACACCAGGAAAGCGGCACACCACACACGTGAAATTTGCATGACAGGTAGACCTTGCTGTGATATGCAATTAATGCAAATGATTAGATTTTCAGCGCATTCATATAAAGCAGGCGACAATAGTGACATCTACAATGTGTATAAAACCAGATATTTGACAGCAGTTTGCTCATACTCAATTTCCGTTTCAACGTTGTTTTCGGCAAAGAAAGTTGTTGTAATGCCTCATATAAGAAGAAGCCTATCAGCGCGTGTCTGACTTTGATCGAGGAAGGATTATAGCTTACCGGGATTGCGGTTTATCGTACCGCAATATTGCTGCTCGCGTCGTTCGAGACCCCATGACTGTTAGCAGAATATGGAATCAATGCGTTCAGGACAATCATACGGAACGTCATGCGGTATCTCAGCGACCCCCCATCATTAACATCAGAGAAGACAGACATCTTATCCGCATGGTCACAAGGGATCGTACAGCCACGTCACGAAACCTGAGTCGAGAAATGGAATCATTTGCAAGGAAAAAGGTTTTTGCTCGAACAGTTCGACGACGTTTGCAGCAGCATGCATTGTCTGCACGGCGACCATGGCTTCGGCTACCATTGACGCTGCGTCACAAACAGGAGCGCCTTCAATGGTGTGATCAGAGACGAACCTGGACGCGGGAATGGCATCACGTCATCTTTACAGATGAATCTTGGTTCTGTTTACAGGACCATGATGGCCGCATCCGTGTTTGGAGGCATCGTGGAGAACGCGCATTGCCAGCTTGCATTGGACATCGCCATACTGGCCCATCTGCTGGAGTGATTATGTGGGGTGCCATTGGATACACGTCTCGATCACCTCTTGTTCGCATTACCGGCACTTTGAACAGCAACCGTTACATTTCCGATGTGTTAAGGCGTGTGGCTCTGCCCTATCTTCGAAGCCTTCCTAATGCTTTGTTTCCACAGGATAATGCACGACCGCATGTTGCCCATACTTTTCTGAGCTTCCTTGATACAGAACAGGTTCGACTGTTAGCCTGGCCAGCACGTTCTCCTGATCTGTCACCAATTGAGAACGTGTGGTCTATGGTTGCCGAGCGATTTGCACGCCATCGCTCACCATCCACTACTGTCGATGAACTGGGGCATAGTGTTGAAGCTGCATGGACTGAGATCCCCGTACATGCCATACAATCTCTGTTTGACTCCATGCCTAGGCGGATAAATGCTGTTACTGCAGCCAGAGGTGGCTGCTCTGGGTACTGATTTCTCAAGATCTATACATCCTAATTTCCTGTAAATCTGATCACTTTTTCTTTCCACTATAATGTATGTGTCCAATAAATATCGTTCAGTTATTTGCATTCCTTCTTGGTGTAGCAATTTTAATGGTCAGTAGTGTACATAATGTATAATTAAAAGGCGAGTTAGCGCAATAATGTATTTTTGTTGAAGCTGGAGTTTAAGAGAGAGAGAGCGAGAGTAAAATATAATGTATGTATATACTATACTCAATTATCTCTCTTCTGCAGATTTATATTTCATTTCCTTGTATACAAAATAGAATTTTTACCACGTAGGATACTTTGTTTATATACCTTAGCTCGATTTATGCGTTATTTTGTTTAATCTGTACCTTTATTAATTCGGTCGACTTGGATCTCCTATTAGTACGAATTAATGAGGTTCTACTGTATGTCTAATCGAGTACTTCTATTTATTATTTTTATTATATTCGAAATAAATAAAATATTTAGTTTAGAAATGAATTCGTAATTTTCAATCAAAATTTTCTTATAGATAAGTTTGTATATGCTAAATGGTTATTAGTTAAACAATTTAATGAATAAAGTTTACGGCAAGGGTATTAACAACTAAATAGAACTAGAATGATAAAGAAATCTCATCACATAAAATGCTATTAAAATTTTATTTATTTGCATCCTTAACGCATGGAAATATATAAGTATACATGAAACAATCTTTAAAACTTCATTCACAAAAATTTGTTTTATTTTTTTACTATTCCGTGATTATTTTAACCTTTTTAAGATGAGTAGGTACTAGCTGCTAATCTTAGTCATTAGTCAGTGAATTTAGGTCCCCAGCAAATTTATATAAGTAGGATTGAAAAGAAAATTCGACTGGTATAAGTATGTTCTAAAAGTAACTTTTCTGGTTCCGTTAATTGCTGTCAAATGAAATGCTGCAGTCAAAAATAAAAAATGGGTTCAAATCACACTATGGAAAGTTTTGAGGAAGAAGAAATTTGTTTCTGCATGAACCATAGAAGGAATGTCTTCGAAAAGAATTTGTCTCTTTAGAATATACCTGAGCTGGTAAGGGCTCATATTCTGTCTGCAGAAACTTGGCGATGACCTTCTGTTGACAATTTGTACAAATCCCTTCCTAACAACACATTCAGAATAAAAAACTGTGAATAAAATAAGCCAATTTCTCTTATGAAAGTTTCATTACTGGTTATGTGCTGATTAACTGATACAGGATTTTTAATGACCATTTAGGAACAGACGTTGCGTTTTCTGGATTGCTTGATGACGGTCGATGATTCGAATCATATGTTTTTATTTCTATTTTTATTAATTATTATTACTATTTTTATTACTATTTCTTATTTACTTATTTTTTAGAAAAGAAATTCAAAAAGAAAAATTACTCAAATGCCAACAGATAATTGTGGAATTAAGGAGGGATAAATGTCTACAATTATTTTTCTGCTGTAAAAAGTATTTTGAAAAATTATTTAAGCTTTCATTCCACCTTTTACAAGCAATTTGAAGAATCCTCTTTTTTATGAGGGCAGAATATGTAGAGATTGTTATATTTCGCATTTTAATACCATACAGTCTTAACATGACACAACATTTTATTTAGAAAATGGTAACGAAAATATTAATAACTATTAAACATTTGAATTCTGGCTAACTTTTATCGAATTAGAAAAATTAGTGAAAGTAAGACATTTTTCTGACATGATTATTAGTATGATGTAACATGATTATATGTGTGTGTGAATATTTAGATACTCGTATATTAAAAAAAACATTTCTGTATTATTTGCAATGTCTGTTCTGATTTGCTTGTAACAAATGTGCAAATCACTTACACATACTTCATTTTATTACATACAGTTAAGAGAAGTAAGATATATCCATTTCATAAAAAAAGAGGGTGAATTCTGAAATTCTTCAAATTCAATTTCCTAGAAGTTCTCGAATCATGCAACACTTCAGAATTCTTTGAAAGAATTCTAATAGATTAATAGAATGATACATATTTGCTAAGTTTAATAGTTCTCAATGAAATTAGTGCACTAATAGAATGAATGCCAGGCGAAACAAATAATGAATGAGCAACAACTCACATGCTACGAAAAAATATCATTAAAGCAAGAATCTTTTTTCACTACATTAAGAGTATTAAAGAGAGCATGTTATGGTTAATATTAATATTTCGTATAAACAGATTTACAATTGAGCATTAAGAAAACTCAAATATTTTGATTAATACCTTACAATAATTTAGAAATACATTTTTCTTAAAAAATCGAAAAAGTAAAATTGAATATCAAATTAAAACAAATCAATGAAAATTTATAATAAGCCATTAAATTTAAATAAAGCAAATAGTAAGTTTTTCTTAATGGAAATATTCAGATTAAAAATTCTCAATTACATATTTGAAAAATTAATTGAAATTCTGTTACTAATCATCGATGTAAAATTCATAAATTATATAAAAAGTAGAAAAAAACTATATTTATATAAAGCTGTTTTTTACCCCAAATATATTTTTCTTTTCTTCATCTCTCGGACAAAAACATAGGTATTTTTCCCTTGAGTACATCTAGTAAAATATTAGTTAAATCAGATAAAATAAGGTCTTAAATATATTTATGGAAAAAATAAAAGCATTGATTAGAATATCAAAGCAAATGAAAAATCCTGTTTCATATTTTGAATCTGATTATGGTGTGACAATAATATTTATCATAAATTTTTGTCGAGCATTAAAACGTAAATAATTAATAACATAATTTATTTGAGCTGAATAATTTCTTTATTAATTCTTTAAAGTGCAATCTCATGCTTTGGTTCAGGATAATCATTTTCTTAAAAAGTTGACTTATAGTAATTACCGTATTTGCCGGCGTAAGACGTACTCCTTGCTTTATCTACCCAAAATTTTATTACTGATAATTATAATAAATTTACAATATTTTAAATATAAAGTGATACAAATACCCAATGTATCTGGGATATAGCCTCTTTTTAAATTATCTTTATACAATCCCATCCGCAGAGCTAAAAAAATTAGCATCTGAGTATTTATACAACAAATCATTCTCCATGCCACAACTAATGCCACGATTCTTAAGCCATTTAACCACTGAGACACTGTTTTATACTGATCCCCGGACGTCATGCTTACTCTCTGTGAGTTGTTTTCCTTAAGTCCCTCTTCTGGATTCAGGCCAATTCTTACCATTTTCTCAATTTGAAGTGTCCCGAAATACCTCGTTTTAGCCCTGTTGCCATGTTCATTAACATACACGACATCTCGTAACTTGTATGCTATTTTATTGCAATGCAGACATTGCTTTAGAACCATAACTTGGCAACAAATTTAAGAAAATTCAACTGAAAAAATTTCACACTCTTGAAAATCGTTCACAAAAATTGAAAAGTTTAAATGAATTCAGTTGCGATCATCGATGACAGCCTATGCATATTCATTGAATTGTTCGTAACTGTAAAATTCCTATTTTCTGAAAAGAAGCAAGAATATTGCATAACCTTAAATGAATTATTGAATTGAATTGAATTTCGAAATATGAATGTAATCAAAAACACAGTATCTTCGTATAAAACTCACTCCGTTTCTGATACCTTTTTAAGTCCATCTTATAAGCCGGCAAATGCGGTAGATAGTAATATCATACTATTTGCATTTTAGGATAGTTTGGAGATAGATTCATCAATTGTGGACTGAATTATTAAAAACAATAACGATTTATTAGTAAAAACACATAATTAGAAGTTGTCGACAAGGGCTCGTATTTTAGAAGCGATACATTTAAATTACCGACAAGAGCACGTAATATTTTAGTAGAGGTATATAATATAATTTACCGAAGTGGGCTCGTAATATACCTCTTTCTTCCAGGGTAAGAGAATTCTGAACTTACAGGTCATAACGACTGCATCGCCCTTTTTACCGAAACATTTTTAAGTAATATATATATCAATACAATTGACCTAAATAGATCATATTACTTGGTTCATTAATATTGATCAAATGAATTAAAATTGCAATATTTATACTGAGTCTTTGAGGTCCATTTGATGCTGCTAACACTTTTTTTGAAACAGAAAAAAAGTAAAAGAAATCTCAACCTCCCTGATTAAGTTCGAAAAACGGAAAAAAAATTAAAAATACAAATACAAAAAAGTATTATCTTTGGATCCCACTAGTTATTTCCTCATAAACATATTTTACTTTATTCTAAATATAAGGTAAATGTTTGAAAGTGCAATCATATTCAATATCCTTAGCAATTATTACCAGCCCTAATAAGTGGCCATTTAGGAGACGGCTTTAAGAAGTTGTAAAATTATCTCGTTTTCTCATAAACTACTTTAAATTTTGTTTCAGAAAAATACTAATTAAACAAATCGATAGAAAATTAGAAAAGCAGCCTTTCATTTTGAAGAAAAAGAAATCAGTTTTAATGGATAAATTTTTATTACTTAATTTTTTTTATTTAGATTGCTGCTATTTAGAATTTTATATTAGGGTTTTATTCTATCATAGTATTTCTTTCTATTATATGAATTCAGGAACTAATAATGTTTTGAAACAAAATTATCAGTAAATTATTTTTTCAAGAAGGAAGTGCTATAACTATTTGTAACATAATGTATGTAGATGCAACACTGATGCAGTTATTTTTTTAAACTATAGATAAATTAAATAAGAGTTAAAAAAAAGTATTATAACTTTTTGACGAAATACACGATAGTGTTAAAATATTTAAAAGAAAAGGTTTCTAAATTTAACCTCGCGATGTTTTCTATTTTCTTCTATTATTTTCTACTTGATTAATCTTTTTACTGTCTCAGGCTTCACAGGTGAATACTGTGAAGTGTCTTGCAAGGAAGGAACTTATGGTCGTGACTGTAGCTCGAAATGCAACTGCAGCAATGGCGCAACATGTGATCCTGTGAATGGTACCTGCATTTGTAATCCTGGATATTTTGGAGAAAAGTAATTTTTTGCTCTTCATTTTCAAAAATTAAAAGTGAATGTTTGTCATTTTTTTCATGTCAGTCGATTAAGTAAGACTAACCATTGCTTAAAGTTCTCATAAGAAACCTGCTAAAATCAGAAGTTGGTGAAACTGGTTAACCAGTTTCATAAAATTATTATGTATTACTTTATTATGTACTTTTAGAACAAATTATATAGTTCTGAAGAATTATTATATAGTTCTGAATTGCTGAAGAACAAACATTAAATTGAACTTGACCAAAAGAAATATATACAACAAAAGCACTTTGAATTTTAGCGTTTAAAAATATTCTATATATCCTTTGCTTAAAACCAAATAAAGGTTATACTGAAAAAATGCCTAATACAATAATAATACTGGAAAAATATCTGAATACATACTTACTATTTTGAGTGGATATTTTTGTAAAAAGTTTACAACAGAAGTAAATAATCAAAAATTAAGGTTTTTTTCTTTGTATAAACTGCTCTTCACAAGGTGCTGTCTAAAAGGCAAAACATTGCTTTTTGGTTTTCAGTTCAACAATTTATATATTTGACTCCCGTTTCTGGTATAGACAATCGGATTTTGAACCCTGACTCTGCGTTTGTGTCTTTATTTATATTAATCTCTAAGGAGTTTATAAATGTCTGATCCGATCCATACTTATATTTTCATCAGGAGCTTGGGCAATGACACAAAAAGATGAAAGTACTTTAGGAATATTTGAGGGACGGATGCTAAGAACCATGTTTAATGGTGTACAAATTGATAGCTTATGGTGGGGAACAGACTCTCAAATTCGGAACACTGTCGTGGCTTCATAGAATCTGATATCATCATCAGTATATCAATCACTTAATCCAAAGAAATAAATGGGCTGTTCTTGTTATTAGAATGAAGAAAGAAAGTTTAGGACGAAAAATATTTTTCGCCAGGTTCTCTGTAACAAGAGCTAAGGGTCGACGCAATCTTAGATGGACTGATTGCTGAGATAGTGATCTCGCCATTTTAGGAATGATCAATTGGAAGACCATGCCCCAAAATAGAGAGGCCTGGAGGAAAATCTTGAGAAAGCCAAGGCCCACGCAGAGATGTCGTGCTACTGAGAAAGGAAGGATAATTAGTTACAGCACAAATTGAAAATTTCTAGAAATCAAGTTTTTTAATTCAATATATCAAGTTAAATAAGGTGTATAATTTTTTTATTTTAACATTACAGTAGTAAATATTACTGCTTATTTTACATCTTCAAAGAAAAATGAAAATGCTTAAACAATTACAGAATTTTTAGATTTATTTTTGAAAGTAGAATTTTAATAACGTATTAATTTATAAATCAATATGTTTTCGATAATCAATTTAAATTGATCATCAATAACATATTAGTTTAATTAAACATCTTAATCATGAAATTATTTCAAATACCTCGAAATAAAATTTTTAATCAATTATCATCTCTCACACAAAATTTTTTACTTTAACATTTGGTTTGTTGGACACTTCTTAAATTACGAAATTAGAATAATTTCTATGTTTAAAAGCTGGGCACACCTTAAAAACATTTCCCTATTACTTTTATCTATTCATTTGACTAGTATTAAACTAAAGAACTTTCATTCGAAGACTTCAAACGCAATAATATAAATTGAGAAACTTTAATATATTCTCATTTTTTTGACTAAATGTTTTTATAAGTCACTCTTACAGTCATTCACACACCAAAATGAATTCATTCACAGCAAGTTACAATAATCAACACATTTCTTATCTCACAACAATCATTATTCTTTTTTTATTAATCAGCCAAAAAAGAATAAATTATTATTTTTCCCATAAATGAGAAAGCATATATGCGTTGATTGTTCATCTAATTCCCTAAGTTAACTAATCTTCAAGTAAGAGGGAGAAAAATGCAGATCATCCAAAAAGATTTCGGTTTTCATGATATTGCTAATATTTGCGTTGAGGTTTTGGGTATATTTCGTTCAATAGCTCATGGGCCTTTAGCGCGGATGTTTCTTGTAATTCTAATTTCCAGTTAAATCATAGATTTTGGTTAAAGGAACCTTCAGATGCTTAAAAATAACTACCAAAAGCCCAGTGATAAGACAGCGGGCTTTGGAGCAAATGGTTCGATTTCAGCCACTGTGGGACAACGTCTGTCGGCTTATCCAATCTGCTTAAGATTTTTCCGAGTGCGATACGTAAATCACATGGCATACTATCTACTAGTCTTCTTGGAAATTAATTTACGTGGTAAATAATAAAATGCCATACAAAGGACTTCTATTAAGTGTGTCAATTGCACCAAGCCAAATTGCAATATTTGTATTATTGGATTGATATAAATCAGATCAAAATTCCAAATATTTTTACGCTTCAAGTTCTTAAGATGCCTTAAGCACATGTTTTATAAAGATAATATGGTTTCTATTCTGATTCAAATTAGAATAAGTAGCTGAGATCACGACAACCCATATGTAGACCAAGGCCTAAAGTATCTGTTTCCTGACCAAAGAGCCCTGGGGTGTGAAGCATATGTCCCGGTAAGGTGATCAGAACAACGCGAAGCTTAAGTGTTCAATAAATTCCAAAATAATGAGTAAAGAAAGAAAAATCAGTTCGAATGCTTGAAATGACGGAAGAAATCTAAAAAAATATTTCAAAACTACTTACTGGTAGCATGCTTGGTACTCAGTTTATCAACCCAATGAAGGGATGAAAGACTGAGTCGATATTACTAACCCGAGGATATTGAACCTCGGACCTGTGAAGTAAATTTTGAAAAACAGACTCGAAGGAAGAAATATCCTTTGGGCCTCAAAATTATTGCTTAATTCAGTTGCTTAGAAAGAGTATAGATAAAACCATCTGTTAATTCAAGTCAAATTCATTACAAAATTAAAGTGTCGATTTACGAAATTTTATTATTCGCAAATTTCTTACAAAAATTTAACTTATTTGAAAGTTGCTTGAAGCTTATACAGAATGTAGTTTGAAATCATATGCATTAAGTTCTATTAAAATACAGTGTTCCGAATAATCTTGATAACCGACTCGAATGAAGAAATCTTTTTGGAGGCTAAAAATCTCTTGTATCTAAAGCTCTTTTTGAAGGTTTATTTCCCTTCATGAGGTATCGATATGCACAGAGTGACTTTTTGACGCCTCATTATTTGTACTCTAATTTCTTCTGCGACTTTTTAGAACATCTACTGCTCAGTGGAAGATTTGTTTCATTCACGTGTCAAAGTCAACCAATGTTCCGCATTTTTGGTGGGAAAATGATGCAATCTGGAAAACTTTTAAATGCCCATTGTATGCAGAAATAGAATATGCATCTCTCCTTTTTTAACAGCTTTCGAAATTACACCCAGGACATTTCTCTCAGAAGAGAAAAATTTTGGATTTTACAAAGAAAGAAAAGATTGCAAATAATCAATTTTATAAAAATAGAAAGGAAACATTCAAAACGCAATTAAATAAAAAATAAATAGAATTATAAAGATGAATCTGAACTGAAATGTAACTGATTTCTTTTGATACATGTTTCTGCATTTAAACAGCATTTTATGATTAAAAAATACCAAAAGGCATCGACTAATGGTGTCTATAACTACATTTAGGAAATACTACTCTGGGGTGAATGAGATTTATAATGTGTGAAAACAGAACTTGCGATAAAAATAACCATTAGAATATGATTATTTCTACCTTAAGATAAATGTGTTGATTAAAGTACAGAATCATCTTAAAGATAAGAAGAAAATCAGTAACCATCTCAGTTTAGTGCTTATATCCCAGAAAACAGATTACTAGAAAATTCCATAAATATTACACTCTAATAACAGTTATATTTACTATGTTCAATGCTTTTGTTTTAGATCTTAGTACAGCAATTTAACTATTACCTTGTACAATTCTGCGCATCTATTTTACTGCTTATGTATGAAGTAATCAATTAGATAATAAATTGTCCTCTTCATCATTAAATTGTAATTTTTCATTTAAAATAATTTGTTTAAAAACGACTTAAATATATTTTATTGCAGTTGTGATAAAATTTGCCCACCTGGAACTTTCGGAGTCAATTGTTCAGAAAAATGCTTATGTCAAAACGAAGGAGATTGCTTACATACCAATGGAATGTGTATTTGCATGTCAGGTCAGTGAATTTTTATCTCATGTTATACATTTAAGTGCTAGAATTTGTAAACCCATAGAGTAGGACCCCCAAAAGCAAACAAGTGCATGAATGTGAAGTGACATGTACTCAACTCATGCCTGAAGGTATCCTTGAGACATTTCATATCATGAATCCAGCAGAACTATTCACAAATCTATATGAGAGTGAGAGGTGACGGAATCATTTTTGAACATTGCTTCATCTCCTCGTCTAGATATTCTCCTCACAAAACAGATATCCTCTCATAATGCTCATATATGAAAAATTAGTTTGCAAGAGGAATTTTCTAGATTCAGTTGATTGATTCGGAGACCACTTGAATGCAATGCTTAAAACGAGGAATGTCTAGTTGTCTTGCTAAAATTGTCCTAGAGCTTCTGAATGCATGATAGATATAAATAAGTATAAGTGGTCTCACAGATAGATGCTTATAAATTTCTTATCTCTCAGATTTATTTCTAAACGTATTAAGGTCTCCTTTCGCGCCAACGGTATATGCATCTTACCATCACATAGGTTGCAACAGTTCAAACTCTTTGCTGACATGTAATAGCTATAGATTTACGAGATCTTCTCGATACCCTCACACGTTCATACACCCGATACATATGGAAACAACCACCGCCAGAGCATCACTGTACTTCCAGTATAATGGCTGTGGATTCAGGCAAGACCTGATGCTTTGTTGCGTGTAGTTAACAATGGTTCTTCGACTCTAAAATATTAACTATGGTCTACTGAACAGTGACACTCCTTGACATTATATTAAAATCTGTAGCAATATTTTATATATACCTTAAGAATTTTTGTCAATCATTGATGATTTCTTTCTTTCAATTTTTTTCCAGTCTTACCACTGTCTAAAATTGGGCCTTTTAACGGATAGTTTATATTCACGATACACTCATGAAATGGTCGTATGCCAAAATAAATTTTCAGCTATTTCCTATCTTTCATGTTCCAGGGTCATAGTAATTTAGATTTTAGAGCCTGATATAGTAGTAGTAATAACCAATCTAACAGCCTTTCCAAACGTTTATTGTCTTATACAAGTGCTATCTACCGCATAGCATTATTGATTAATTGCTTACCTTCATTACTTGCATATTTTTGCCTGTACTTGTTTTCTAACACTCGAGTATATTTCCCTTGACTCACAATGATATCGTGTGTATTTGTAAAACAATACACTTGATATTTGCTTATATAATAATTACAGACGTCTAAAGAAATAATAAGCCTAATATTTTCATATGCAATTCTAAGTGTTTTTTGCATAATGCAATGAACTATACAAAAAAAACTGGGAATAATTATTGCATGGCAACAATATATCTTGAGTATAATATTTTTACTATATGAAAAATATAATTTTCTTAGTAAAATAAATTTATACTCTTTATGTCTTTACAAATGAGGAATTATGTATGGAGTAAGATTTATAGTTATAATAAATTCATTATATGTTCTCTTACAATGGTAAACAGTAACTGATTTTCGGTTTTGAATACATAGTATGGGAGCTCTTAAAATACAGTTATTAACCAAAGTTTGTTTAGCATATTTGACATTTATTATAGTTAAAATATTGTTATTCAACAATGGAAAATTTATTTGCAATATTATTTTAGAGTTATGGCGTGCAAGAAAGCAAATACAAACAAAAATCAAATATAAAAATTATCAAAACGTTTAATTTTTTATTACATATCTGCTTAGCCATCTTATATTTTAAGGGAAGGTAAGTTTAATTTCTGAAGTTATTAAATTTTCTTATTAATTCAAACATATGTATATATATCAAAATAAAATTAAAGTAATAAAATTTCAAAGCAATGTTTTATCATGTATTAATCATTGTTTGAATTTTATACATAACAATTGCAACATTAATAAAATAAAGTATATCAATCTATTTCATATATAACGGTGTATTTAAATAAAATTATTTAAAATTTTTTAAATAATCCCCAATTGTGAAATAAATTTTGTACCTTCAAGAGTAAATTTATACTTACGTTTAAAAACAATATATGTATTTGTAAAATAATAGCTAAACAAAATAAACATACACATGTTACTACATTTGTGCGTGCATAAACAACCCAAAATAAAATAGTGTGGTATTTACACAATCAAGTAGATCTATTTTCTACTGCTTGCTAAAATTTCAAGCTATGTTATCATGACAGTTTTATTTTTTGTTAATTGCATTTAATTAGTTTTTATACACATTTTTAATGATTTTAAATGCTCATGATTTTTTTGTAAATTTTCCTCTAAAATAATCTTTAGAAAATATATTAATCTGTAAAGTAGATTTTAATATTAAGCAACACCTTCGTAAATCTATGATTCTCATTAATAATCAATGGTAAATAAACCAGCACACTCTACTTTAAAAACTCAAATGCCGCTTTCCATTTAGAAAAACCGCTATTTTTCTTAGCAGTTAAGTAGAAAAACAAACTTTGTTTTCATGCCCCCTCCAAATTTTTAGATTTCATTAAATTAACTCAGGTAACAGTAAAACCTTAATTTTAAAAATCAATGAATTTTATAATGAAATTTAAGAGAGCTGTTATTGTGACTTAACTTCAGTCATTATTCTTTAAAGTCCCAAGAAACTTTCAGATAACTTAAATCACTCTTAACATGGAAAACTGCCTCAAAATGCAAAAGAATTCGAATTAAAACTCTTATGATCATGAAGTTTATTGATATAAAATTGATTGTAAATTTTGAAAAAATAAACTTTGCCAAAATTTAGATTTTAAGAGAACACTTTAATAATATCTTGTGAAGAAAATTCTCTTAAAATTACATTTGGATAACATAATCTTCTTTCTCGCTTTTTATCTATTATAAATTAATGCATAGAATCTAAAGAGACCAGGAAAACGGGAACATGATATTCTATTTCTAGGAGTCCCTGCAAAAGAACAGAGAAAGATTCTGTAAAAAAACACTAAAAAATGAGTTGATACATAATATTTCCAATCGGTGCGGCTCATTTCTATTGCTAAGGATTAACAATTTCAACTATAAGTAAAATTAAATGTTTTTTTTTGTTAATTTCCTTTCTTTCACATTGCCTTCCAACTGAACTGAAGATTACTTCACCCATTATGTTATAAATCACTGGATTAATAATTAATATAAGAAAAATGAAGTTTATAGAATTCTTATTCTACGGTGACAATTACGGACTTTGAAAATAAAGTTTTTCCCCACATTTTTTAAAAAAATGAAGAGTGTAGTCTTTTTAATATAAATTCACTTGATTTTATTCCTATTTTAAAAATTTGCTAATAAATCAGTTTTAATATTTTCATGAATCATTAAAATATGACGTAAAAATCTTGCTTAATTTTAATGAGGATGAGGCATTTGCAACACGAGAAAAGGAGGGGTAAAATATCCTGAAATATGCTTATGTGAAACTTGCAATTTCGATGCCAGTGACGATTACATATTCATCAAAATAACTATGGAATAAGTGAGATGCAAAAAAGATTTTAGAAATTATTTAAGAGAATTATCTTGCGGGATATTTCAACAAGATAATTCAAACATGTATTTTTGATCAGATTTTCAAAGAAATATTTGTCATTAATTTTTAATATAGAAGAAACACAAACCAAAAAAACAATATAACATAAGCAAGGAATTAAAACTAACCACTATAAGACCTGGAAAGGATGATCCCATGGCAAAGTAAAAATGATGGTACATCATTTTTTATGACCCAAAATCCTTTTGAAATACTAAGTGCACTTCTGGTGTTGTGTCTTAGAAAACAATTTTGGTAAATTTAAATAAGTTAATTCAATTTTAGTAAAGAGAAATGTATAAACATCTATTCTTTTATTCCAAATAAAATGGTTTATCTCAATGATTATATTTTTTAAAATATAACATTTAACATATACTCCATTAATTAATTTCTCATTGTTTTAATATTAATAATTTCTATACATTTCATTGAACTTTCTTAAAAATTCCTTTCAATCAATTTATTCCTTTCCTCTAATTCAAACAATAATGCTTGCTTTTTCTTCTATAAAACTCCTTATAAAACATTACTACTAAATCCTGGAACTTCTTAGTCCTACCGCTCGTTCTTGAGCAATTTAAGCTTTAACACAATTTGCAGTATGGTGTTTTATTCTCTCATATTTTCACGTAAGTTGGCTCTCCTTGGTCGAGAAGTTTGATTCCATTCTTAGGAGTAGAATGTCCCAGGTTCCAGACAATTTAAAATGCCATTGTAATTTAGTAAAAAATTAAGTTTGAAGAAGTTGAATGCGTAACTATTGAAAATCAAACTGAGCTTCGAAAAAAAGTTTGCTTTGGTACCATTGAAGATAAGCCAACAAGTATGTGCTACTGTGAAGCTCTTTTTAAAATACCCGGAATGACTTTTGCATCTATTTCCATAAACATATTGACACCTGTGCAAGTAGCCGGATTTTTCTAGCCATTCATCTAGCCGGATTACTAGGATCAAGTCATGTATTTCGATGTGTTTTCTTCTAGTATCCAATTCATTGAGTCTTAAATTTAAATTATAACATTCTACTTCTGGAGCGTTTTAAATATATATTTGCCTTTTAAGAAATTTCTGACTGTTTTTAGCTCTGATCTTATTATTTTTTAATAGGAGAAAAAGCAATTCAGAAGATAAAATAAAGTAAAATAGACACTAACTTTTACAGAGTCTCATTTAAAAAAATGAGTTATTTTAGATTTGAAGTGCCAATGAATAGGATTTTTACTTGGTTTTCACAAGAAATAAAATATGTAAATTTGAAATTAGTTCTGGGGAAGTAATTTTATTAGTTTGTGAGCACTGTGCAAGTTACACTTAACTATTTGTGTTTGCATTACTGTTGCATGCTGTTCTAAATTATAATGCTACTAATTAATATCATAGAATATATACAAGTTTTTTCAATTTTCAAATTTAATTTGTTTTATTTATTTTCTTATCTGTAAGACTTAATAATTTTTCTTATTTTTAAGAAAATAAAATAGTAAAACGAATTCTAGTTTCTTTCGTTTAGGGTATACAGGCAACTATTGTGAGTTACTTTGTCCTTCTGGCACCTACGGCTACAACTGTACCAATCAGTGCAGTTGCCACCAGGCTGCCAGTTGCAGCCCTGTAACAGGAGAATGTATCTGTTCACCTGGATTCACGGGGGCCTTTTGTGATGAAAAATGTCCTCCCCTCTTCTACGGTCCCAACTGTAAGAATAAGTGCGATTGCGAACATTCAGTTGAGTGTGATACTATAACAGGTGATTGTATTTGTGAAGCTGGCTACCAAGGGAAAAAGTAAAATATGACCATTTTTTTCTATATCAAAATAAGACTAACTATGCGCTTTTGTCATAAAAATATTTTCAATTTATAATTTACAGATGTGATATTGAATGTGATTCGGGAACATATGGATTAAACTGCAGTAAAGAATGTAAATGTATTAATGGTGGTATTTGTTCTCATCAAACAGGAGTTTGTAGTTGCCCTCCAGGTAAGCTAGGAAAACTTACTTCTTTAAAAAAGTATGAAGTTATGGTAATAACGTTTGCATGAAATACTCATTACTTTTCTTAGCAAGTTCCTTTTTTATAACACATATCTAATAATCTTAGAAGGGAAAGCAATCAAATGGTGTAAATAGAATAAAAATTAAAGTAGATTGAAAAATAGCTTTAGTTTACTTTATATTCTTTATAAGGATTAAATTTTAAGCAATTAACATTTATATCTATAGAAATATAGAATGCATTATTTCCAAGAGGAAATCATCCTGTTCTGTAAATAAAAGTTTCACTTGAATTTCAAAATTACGATTACATTAAAAATACATTCTTTTACAAAAAAATGCATTTCAAAAAAATAATTCGATTATCTTGAAATTTCGGGTGCAAATTGTTGTGTACGAAGTGTGCGAAAATTTAAGCCAGTAAAAGTTAATTCCAGACAGTGAGTACATTTCCTCTGCCAAGCTGTCAGCATTTCTACTGTATGGTATAAGCCTGGTAGTAATAGTGGAAGGTTAATTTTTTTCATTGCTCTAGAAACAACAAAGATACCCTGAAGACATTATCAATAATGCCATCAAGAAACTGATTATAACTTCATAGCAAATTGGATGACTTCGAAAGCAGCCACTAAATCAGCAGCAGTAGATAAACTAGATGGAGAAACTGTATGCAGGTTGTCACCAGCACTATACAGACACTGAAATGCTTAAATTCAAGGATCTCATTGGCATATTGAAAGTTCTGGCAAAGTAAGGAAACCAAATATCAGATTGAAAGATTGTGTGTCATTACCAAACGGCCTTTACATTTTTGTCTACTATTTAAGACCATACAGCCTGTTCTATACCATTCGTGGGTTATTCTTAAATTTCATTGGACGGAGAGGAGTTACAGTCAGATCAGTCTTTAACACATCTGCTTTTTATTTCATAACAGTATCGAAATTTTCCGAAGAAGTATCATAGCTGATCATCATGGTTGACAGCAGACTGGCAGCGCATGATATTCAACAATCCATCTCGCTTCTCTCTTGGATCAAATGACTATCATTCATGTGTGAACAGATGGAACTAGCAATCTTAATCAGCTTTACACAGAGGCAAACAACTTTTTCTCTTGGTGTGATAGTGTCGGATGATATCTCCTACAATAATTGGGGATCTCTAGTCATGCTCTGTACAATTTTAAGAGAATAAAGATATGTTCATTCTATTTTGAGGCTGACTGAAGTATCCTTCATAGTATGCCCTCCTAGGATCAGCTTTTAACAAGATAATACCAGATTCCATAAAGCTCACATAAGTATGGGCTGCCAATAAATAGTTAATTATATTCCTTGGCCAGCAATAGACTTTTTCACTAATCAGATAAACTTGAAGATAGTCAAATAATTACAATCCAAAATATTGCACATCTAATGTATCAATCGATGAACGTCAGATAAAATGCATCTCAGGTTGATATTAATCAGTTTTAATCATTTTATTATTCGTACATCAGCTGTTCACATTTAATTTCATGGAACACAATCCCTTTCTACTAGGTAATTAATGTATCCAAAATCCTTTTAAGGGAAATTTTTTCAAAAGCCTTAATCATTTTTAAGGGAACTTTATTCACAGTCAGTTCAGGATAATTCTTGATTCTCTCGCATCATTTTTGTTATAAATGCATGTTTCTTAAAAATAATTTGTTAAGGCTTTTAGTAGAATTTGACTCTTTAAATTTTTATGAACTCTTGATACTATGGAATATCAAGTAGCACTTTTTGTACAATAATTAAAATTAAATATTAACATCAAGTATTCCCGAAATTGATAAATTGCCTTTACCTTTGAATATTTCACTTTTAAAACAAAGAATAGCATACTTTAAACTAAATTCTTACAAATATAGAAATTAAATTAATAATTAGAACTCATCTCATCAACTGTAACGCTCGTCATAATTACACAAATAACATTTCTTATCTCCCCTTATAATGTCCTATCATTTCTCATAATGAACTTTTCGAATAACAAATGTTTCAGCTGATTTCTTTATAAGGAGATACAATTTTAGTTTTCTCACTAGGAGATTATTTTTTTTTTCTGAATTCAAAAACATCAAAAGTTTATATCTTTGTGAATGCAAAATTGTTTTCTGACAAGAGAAATTCAGCTGTATCATTGATTACTTTTTCATTGTGATTAAAGGTTTGACAGGATCACATTGTGAACTAGATTGTCCAGCTGGATATTACGGAATAAACTGCTCCAAAATGTGTGAATGTAGGAACTTTGCTAAATGTGACACTGTTTCTGGAAGCTGTGAATGTCTCCCTGGATTTACTAGTAAGCACTGTGATAGAAGATGCCCCAACTTAACTTTCGGACCAAACTGTAGTCATATTTGTAACTGTAGTAACGGTGCTACTTGTGATCCAGTTAATGGAACTTGTAACTGCCTACCCGGATATATTGGAGAACAGTAAGTCCCATTAGTATTTTTAACAGAATAGTTATAGGCAAATTATATTATCTCCGTTAAGTCCTAAATAAAAATTAAATTTAATGTCCAAATAAACTGAATATGAATTACTACAGGTCAAAATCCAAAATATATAGAAAAGATGTTCGTTTTCATGAGCTTGTAAGGATGGATATAGTTCTTAGAATCAAAAATTCGTAAAAATAAAAACATGGATATTGGGTAAGGATCCTAGAGAAAGAAGATTGATGCATAGCTCTTCGTGCTGCAACAAATACTGTATGATTGATATAAATTTCAGTAGAAAAAACAAGATTTTATGTATGCTAATCTTTAATCACTGAGAATTTCATTACTTTTTTTATAAATATGAGTGGTAAATATGAGTTTATTATATTCATTCAAAGCACTTTGGATTATAGGAGTATAGTTGCTAAATAGCTTACATAATTACCCTAAATATAATTAAAAATTGAAACTGATAACTTTGGTGACTACAAATTTACTGTAAAATGTATTCAATATTTCTTTCTTCTATTATTTTAGTGCGAATATAATTAAAGGAGAACCCAAATATATATTTGTTATGTATATTAACATACTTTTAACTTATCATTTTTGAAATGATAGCTAGAGCCCATAAGACATTAAAACTTACTTGCGTTCAGATTGTGTTTTGATTCAATTAGCTATTAATTCAAATAAACTTGATAGTTAAAACTTTTTACTATAATTCATGGGCATTGCAAAAAGTTTAGCATATCAATAACTGTTGATTACATTAACTCTCTAGTAATGAATTAAAAGAATTTTTTAATTGTTATATATATTGTGAAATATTTCATTCGATCTCTAAATGTGATTAAGAATTTTAAAAATATATTTCAACTTAGGTATTGTAAATGTTCTCATTTATCTAATTAAAAATGTAAAATTTTTATTTATTTGTGAAACAATTTATAAATAAAAACTAAACTTCTACACTTTTGAAAAATTTATTGAAATAGTTTCTGTTTCCAAAAATATAGTATCCTGTAAGATAAGATGAAATAGATAAATACACATTAATTTATTACAAATAATTAAATTCACTGTAAAAAAATTAAATATTTTATTCAACATTTCTGCATCTAAGGTAAACATTTCTGGATTTTATTTTTCTTCTGTTATATATTAAAATCTGTTATATATGCAGAAATTTGCTTAATTATTAAAAGTATTCTTAAAATACACTACTGGCCATTAAAATTGCTACAGCAGGAAAGCGGCACACCACACACGTGAAATTTGCAGGACAGGAAGAACTTGCTAGATGATTAGATTTTCAGGGCATTCATACAAATCAGGCGACAGTAGCGACATCTATAATGTGTATAAAACCAGAGATTTGACAGCAGTTTTCTCATACTCAATTTCCGGTTCAACGTTGTTTTCGGCAAAGAAAGTTGTTGTAATGCCTCGTGTAAGAAGAAGAAATGCCTATCAGCACGTGTCTGACTTTGATCGAGGAAGGATTATAGCCTACCGGGATTGCGGTTTATCGTATCGCAATATTGCTGCTCGCGTCGGTCGAGACCCCATGACTGTTAGCAGAATATGGAATCGATGGGTTCAGAACAATCATACGGAACGTCATGCAGGATCCCAGCGACCCCCTATCTTTAACAGCAGACAAGACAGACATCTTATCCGCATGGTCACAAGGGATCGTACAGCCACGTCACGAACCCTGAGACGAGAAATGGAAGTCATTTGCAAGGCAACAAGTTTCTGCTCGAACAGTTCGACGATGTTTGCAGCAGCATGGATTGTCTGCACGGCGACCATGGCTTCGACTACCATTGACGCTGCGTCACAGACAGGAGCGCCTTCAATGGTGTGATCAGCGACGAACCTGGACGCGAGAATGGCATCACGTCATCTTTACAGATGAATCTCGGTTCTGTATACAGGACCATGATGGCGGCATCCGTGTTTGGAGGCATCGTGGAGAACGCGCATTGCCAGCTTGCATTGGACATCGCCATACTGGCACATCTGCTGGAGTGATGGTATGGGGTGCCATTGGATACACGTCTCGATCACTTCTTGTTCGCATTACCGGCACTTTGAACAGCAACCGTTACATTTCCGATGTGTTAAGGCCCGTGGCTCTGCCCTATCTTCGAGGCCTTCCTAATGCTTTGTTTCAACAAGATAGTGCTCGACCGCATGTTGCCCATACTGTTATGAGCTTCCTTGATACAGAACAGGTTCGACTGTTAGCCTGGCCAGCACGTTCTCCTGATCTGTCACCAATTGAGAACGTGTGGTCAATAGTTGCCGAGCGATTGGCACGCCATCACTCACCATCCACTACTGTCGATGAACTGGGGCATAGTGTTGAAGCTGCATGGACTGAGATCCCCGTACATGCCATACAATCTCTGTTTGACTCCATGCCTAGGCGGATAAATGCTGTTATTACAGCCAGAGGTGGCTGCTCTGGGTACTGATTTCTCAAGAGCTATACATCCTAATTTCCTGTAAATCTAATCACTTGTTCTTTCCACTATAATGTATGTGTCCAATAAATATCGTCCTGTTATTTGCATTCCTTCTTGGTGTAGCAATTTTAATGGCCAGTAGTGTATAAAAATAAAAATTTTTATAATCTAAATATATTCTAAATTTCTGCGTTTTAGAAAGCTGTTTATTATATTTTATATTTATCAAATAAATCATAGGAAAAATACAAAGTGAGCACGCCAAAACAAAATATATATAGTATAATTCAGATATATTTGAAATGATAAATATTTCAAACAAGATAGCATGTAAAAAAGATGATAATGTTAAACTTAAATATATTTGAAATAAGTTTTTTCTGTGTAAAAAATTCTACCACTTGTTGTTTGAATAGCAATATTACTTTATGACATACAAGTTTTTTTTTAATAGAAATAAGCGAGCACAAATTTGGTCAAAAGAGCGTTTTTAAGATAGAAGTAATCAACATTAAATAATATCGTACCTTAATGACTTTTTTGTAGCCACTTTTCTTATTTTACGCCTCAAAAAATTCTTATGGTTTATGTCTAGCATTAAATAGTAAATGTTCTGAAAATTTTCCTTGATATTTCTGAATTTCTCTAGGCAATTAAGGAAAAATTCCATACAGATACATTACGTTTCAGAAGATTTGCACAGCGGAAAAATCATGGGTCAGCTTGGGTAATTAAAGGGCTCCAGTATTAGATTTAAAAACTATTTTTTACCCTATTCTTTTCTTTCTTTTTATAAATAAAGTGTTATTATAAAAATTTTTAATATGTACTATCTAAGAGACACATGTAAAATTATATTCGTGTTTAAAAACAATTCTTTCTTTTCTTTTATTTATAAAATATCATGCAGTAGTCACTACCTTTGTTTCGAAATGAAATTCTTAAGAACTCTTTTTTTTTCTTGTTTTGATGTATGAAAGCATTTCCCGATTGCTTTTCTCAAAAATGTACCTCAGTCTCGTTATCTGATAGTTTTCTTTAAAAAAATTCTTCTTATTTGATATTTGAAATATTTATCATTCATTTTGCTCTCAATCATCCTGTTTTTTAGGTGCAAACCACACCTGATTTCACTTATATATAATCATTTTAGAATATTAAAAATATTCTAAAATGAAATTCTGTGCTGCAATGGGTTTCTTTGTTGAAGTCCATGGATGAGTAAATCCCCTTCATATAAGTTGACTATGAAGCTTACATGTCAAAATGACCTAGATATCGATTTTCTGTAACAAATTTCCAAGCATACATTGATAAATGCATTGCGCCTAGAATGTCAATTTCATAAAACAATTCGAAGCTATAATCACTCTCTTTGACAAAGTATTTTACGATATTTGCACATGGACATGTTGATTAATGCATGGATTATAAATCTTTCATTGGAGAGGGAAAATATTTACTCAAAATGAGTATTAGTTTATTTAATAATTATGGAGTTAAATAAAGAGGGATTAACTGCGCACTAACTTTGTTAAAATAATTAGGGTTTTAACATAAGCAGTGCACTTAGCTATCTACGATTCGAAGGATTTAAGATTCTCTAATAAAAACTTCAAATCAAGTTTCTCAACAGCAAAATAAAAAAATAATAGAAGAAAATAAAATAATATAAATTAAATGCAAAAAAAAGATACCTAAAAATGCATTCGCAAAAGAGATTTTTGAAAATTTTAATTTGCAAATGGGGTTTAAAATTATCATCGCGTCTATGGGACCATGTAAAGACCAAATACCATTTCGTAAAATAGTGAGTGATTGTAAATTGGAGGTTTGTAAAAACAAGCGTCTACTGTAGTACGTTATTGAACTGAATAAAGTTGAATTTTCTTGTATTCAGGCAAATATCAACAAGTTAATGAGCTCTGACAGGAAATTATGCGATAAAATGCACATATGTTGTCTTCATTTTGAATACTTTAGTATCTCTTATTAGATCGAAATCTTGTGAAAGTTTGTAATTGTCTTAAAATGCGTGTTCTCTTATTGGCTGGCAAGGGTTTGCAATCTCAAAAAGGAGCTTCTGTGTAGATAACTTGTTAGTGCATGAATTTAACAGAATATTCCTCAAACAATAAAAAACAATGATATTATTCATGCCCTCAGAAATAAATATTAGGATGGTCTTATTAAATAAATCGCGGTAAATTTAATCTTTTGTTCCAGTATTGTATTGATAATTAAATTAATAATTAATTTAGTTTCATTTTTTAATATATTTTTAAATGTTGGCAAAGGATATTTGATAAGAAATGAAATGAATGTGAAGTAATTGAATATTTGGAGTAAGGACATTCTTTAAGAAAGAGTAAAATGTTCAAATTATTTTTAAGTAAAAATTAGAGGTAATGAATCGTAATAGTATGTTTCAATGATATCCAAGCAATTAGCTATAACACACATTAAAATCACGCACCAGTAATATTTCCATAAATTAATTTTTGCATTTAATTAGTGACTGCTAAGCAGTTCAATAAATTAACTGTTTTATAATCTTATTTGTTTATGTGGTTTTCTTAATATACAATGGTTGAATATTTTTATTCTGCTCTCTTAATTAAGTAACATAATTTTTACTGCAATGATTTTTGTGTGTATTATCTATATTTATATTAGGATTATTTTTAGAAAAAGAAATATTTTAGAGGTAATCATTTTTAACAAGCTTGAAAAAATTTCATTCTTAAAAAACAATGCCCACTTTAGGCTATGACACCATTAGATAAATGCTGTACAGTTTAGACACACCTTCATTTTTTTACTCATTTAGCTGCTTTAATATACGCCATCATCTTTAAATTTTTGTTGTTTTGTCAATTAACGAAATGGTGTTCAATAGAACTTATCATCTTTAAATGTGTGAATTATAAAATATATGATTTTTAATGTTGATTTTCTGAGCACGTAAGCTATAATTTTATAAAAAATTCACCTATATAAAGAAATGAAAATTGCACTGTTACTCTTTTCTAATTTTAATTGCAGAAAATTGGTATAAGTTATCCTATTGAGTTGTTTCTATAAATGATTTAAATATTGAATTCATAAAAATTAAATGTATAACATGTTTTTTTAATTATTTTGAAAAAATGATTAAAATAATCAAATTTTGTTTATATTATATTATATTTATATATATATATATTATGTTGTTGTTGTTGCATGCCCCCGAGGTCAGCAGCACTAGGACAGGTCCATGAGCGCGTACACCTTCCAAAAAGTCCAACACCATAAGTGGATTCTCCATCAGATCTCTATAAATATTATATTATACTTACATACAGCTGAATGAAATTTATTTCTATTTCCATAAGTAATTACAAATAAAAAAAAAACAAAATTAACTGGTACCAGGCTTACAAGGTGGTAGGAAAAACAACAAAATTTGTTGGTAATTTACAAATATAAGAAATCATTTTATTCATTAAAGCCCATATTGTGACAGACTCGTTCGACATTTAAGCTTTTCGGCCAATGATATAAAATCTTGGTTAAATTCTTGAAAAACCACTTCCACGGCATTGTTGTAATTTAATTGTTTCTGTATAGAAAAAATTGCCAAACAGCGGGAAAAGTGGTATTTAGTGGTCTCTACTTCTGGTGTACAGGATGACTGAGAAATTCCGATTCTTGTAGTTTTTCCTGTCTATAATCTATCGCGCGCGCGCGTTTCGTGTAATAAGATAAAAATCCATCTATTAACCAATGTAGACTGCTTTTGTTCCAGTTTTTTTTTTTCGTCATGTCATCCAGTGATCGAAAAGCCAGGTTTCGTAAGCATCACGTAAATCATAAGTATCACAACTGCGCTAAGCCCCACAACACACAAAATCTCTTTGGGAAGTCAAAATTACTTGAATGAAATTGCGCTAACCTACTTGACACTCTCCATTGGATAATAATACACAGTTAATGTTTCACGCTGACTGCATTAGTGTTTTTCCATGCATTAGTTAATATTGAAAAAAATTAGAATTTCTGATTATTCCATTTTCAACAATTCTTTTAAAAAGTCTTTGGTATTTTCAGAGCTTATAATGATATTTTTAAGCAGGTGAATTCAATAATTTCTTAAAAGAAAACAAACAGAAAGATAAAATACTAAGCATATTTAAAATAATAATCTGTTAAAGTAAGCAATATTATAATCCGTAAATTCCCTCCTTAACTATCTAATACATTTCTCTAAATATTAACTGTAAGATTATTAAAAGTGTTACATCCATAACTTGTTAAAGAAGCAGCAAAAAAATATATTTATTATTTATTTTCAAGAAAATTTTAATAACTTGATTTTAATTTGTAGTTTATAACACAAAAATTAAAAAAAAATGATTTACTTTTCCCTCTAGATGTGAGCTCTTGTGCCCTCTAGGATGGTATGGAAGGGATTGCAACCGTGCTTGTCAATGTGAGAGCGGAGGAAGCTGTCTACCGACATCTGGGGAATGCCTCTGCCCTCCTGGTAAGTTCAAACACTTGACGAGCTTTGACATGTTTTACAAAATGTTAGTCCATTCAAAGAGTTCCCTCACAGGTTACTTCGGGAAATTTTGTGAGCAACGATGTCCTCAAGGGTATTTTGGCCTGAACTGCTCGATGCCATGCGAGTGTCTGCATGCGATCAGCTGCCATGCGGCCACTGGAGAATGCGAATGCCTGCCAGGTTACTCAGGGAGACAGTGTAAAGAAACATGCAAGGTGATAATAGCTGTACAGGGATGGAAATAAATAAAAAATTAATTAGTTTCATTTTTCTATAAAATAACAAAAATGACCTTAGTATATGATTTTAGGATTAGAAATTTTTTATCATATGCAAATATTTATAAACATAAAAATCTATACATTTTGTTTATGTTTATAAATTTATAAATGACTTACAATATATAGTTAGTTGCAAAATACAATAATTTAAATAATTTGTATATTCAAAGGTTATTTCATAATTATAGCAAAAGAATTTTTATTATGTATCATCAGTATTGTTACTGAAAGTTAGTAAAAATGTCATTTCTGTATTTATTGTTAAATTCTTATTCAACAAAAAACATTTTAAATTATTTACAATATAAACAAATATTTAAATAACTCCAGCTTATCTAAATAAATACGATAAAAAAATTATGACTTACCAAACAAATACATTGGGAAAATATTTCATATAAAAAAACAGTTAAATTTTATGCACAAACATAAAATTAACACTTTCATACTGCAAGAATTTAGTTTTTCTAACGATATTGGCTGGTAATTAAAAATGTAAAAACAATAAATTATTCTTGACATCACTTATTAGACATTAATTTTGAATTAAATGCTCTTTTTCTCACATAAAAAAATTATCCGGAATAACATCAAAAATATTTAAAGTACTTTCTTGTGTATTTAAAAGTGAAAATGAGACAATATCTTAGTTGACAATCGTTAACAGTGTTGGTGGATGCATGTAATCCAGAGAGGGTAATTTTTGAAGATTTTTTCTGTAATACCTGACTAGTTAAGATGTAATCGTCAAATCCGACATGGATATAAAACGCGAGTCATAATATTTCAACTTCTTCAGAGGTTTAATGAAACATTCTCATGATGATGATCATTTTAAAAAATGTAATATTCATTGTAATAAAGTAAAAGATGTAATGAAGTTATATTTATTGAGTGGCTTGTTGTTGGTCATTTTAAAGTTTGCCGACACTGGACTACTTATAGAAAGCATTCATTTTGCGTACAAATAATATCAATA
The DNA here is from genome assembly GCA_037975125.1 of Latrodectus hesperus. Taxonomy (NCBI): domain Eukaryota; kingdom Metazoa; phylum Arthropoda; class Arachnida; order Araneae; family Theridiidae; genus Latrodectus; species Latrodectus hesperus. The sequence continues at coordinate 10,434,462 of CM075854.1, read as the reverse complement.
AAATATTACTCATACTGTTTTGCCGACATCCTACTTATCCGCACCATATTCTCGGTTTTTCCCGGTGAGACCAGTTTCTTTCGGAAACGATGCGACTCATCAGCAAGCCGATTTGGTATGCTTTTGTCACTGATAATATTATGTTTGCTCTTACTTTCGAGTTAAATTTTTAAATTTAGAAAAAAAAATAAATTTTATATTTTTTTCTTAACTTAAAAACTTAGCTGAAAATTCCCCGTGTTGAAAATTGGTTTTATGTTTAAAGTTAGTAGTATGTTCTCAATTTCACAGAAAAATATTAAGTATGGGAAATCAGTTTTATGAAAAGCAAATATTTTCATTAAGTTTTGAGAACCTTTTAAACTTAATTATAAATTAACTGTCATCATTTGTTCTACTTGTACGATAGAAGTGGTCCCTTTATCCATTAAAAAACACTTTATTTTTGAAGTTTTTAATATTTTCTCAAGCACATTACAAATTAAACCTGTATTTCATAAACAATTTATACTTTCTAGTCATATTTCCCGTGATTACTGGTGAAATATCTTTTCCTGGTTTAAAAATTAAAATATATTCTCCTGTAAAATCATAATATCTCATACTGATTTGGCATGATATTTAATTTTGCTGTCAACTACTATGCAACATTCAGCAAACCAAATTAAAATTTAAACTTTCGTAATTTAACATGATTTTGGACTTTTAATTTTGTGTGAATAGAATTAAAACTGAGCTTATGAACATATTTCCATTAGAAAATTTAGAAGAAAAGTCTAAAAAAAGAGAAATTTTCGAGTAAAATTCTAAGAGAAATTTTCAAATAGAATTCTACAAGAAATATTCAAATGGAATTTTAAAATAACTTATAAAACTTTAAAAACCAAGAGCATTCGGTAAAACTGAAGGATTGCCAAAACTTTGCTCAACTTCCCTGCATCGAAAATAATCGCAATATGTAAGGAAATTCATCAAATGAAACGAATTCATTCTAGCCAGAGTAATCCATATATTTGGTTTATTTATTGTTTTCATCAGCAAATAAAACATCATTTCAATATGATTCATAATATAACATAATGCTCATGAAATCCAGCAAAACCGAGCTTTCATTGAATAATTTCAGTTGAAATGGAAAATCTTTCACTAAATTCTGTTGAAATTTTTATTCATAACGCATTTTTTGACTATAAATCTCTAGTCACGATGGATTAATACTACTGTTAATGTTTATGCCTTAATGTCAATATGTTGTGTCTAACAGTACAATAATTTACTGACAGGCTTTTTAACGTCTCATTTATTGATGCGATTTTCTTCTTTAAGAATTTTTGCCACATAATGTGTTATAGAATTTGATAAATTTACTTAGTAATACTTGAAATTGATTTGAAACTGCTCTAATGAAAAATAATTTATTTTCGCATTTCATAAGTTATCATTTCTTGTAAATCATTTTAACATGCAAATTGAATAAAGAAAGCTTATCTACGGCATTAAAAACAAACGATTAATTAAATGGTATCAAAGGAAAAAAATTAGAAAAATATGAGAAACGATAAATTAATAAATAAATTTAATTAAAAAAATCAGTGTGTATGTGTGGTCATTTTTATGACGTTTTCTTCTTTTATACCTTTTATTTTCACTTTTAGGGGAAAATAACCCATATTTCTCTATAAAATCTCTAGTTTTATTTAGAAGCACGTGGACATAAATTTGATTCATTAATTGGTTTTGAAAAAATATCAGAATAAGGATCTATATACAATGCCAAGATGAACTCGATTTCTGTAAATTTGGTAAGTATACGGTTAATTTTGAGAGGCATTGTATACATTAAATTTTATAATTTAAATTTTTTGAAAAGTTTTGATGTATCTAGAAAGTATATTCAATTAAAAATATGTTAGCAATTTGTTGATAGGGTAAAGTCCAATTGTACGTCGGCTCTGTGAGCTCACAACAGTAGTTTTGGCAACCATTAGTCTACATTAGTGCATTTTATGAACTGAAAAATTTATCAATTTGGATAAATTAATTTTGTTAGTCCTACTTTTATACCAGTGCAATTGATTTCAGATAGAAACCGTACTTTTAATTAAAAGGAGAAATTTTCTATTTAATAAGAGGGGGAGGAAATTTCTCATCACCTTATTTTGATATTTTAATAGTAGAAATTTTTTGTGCATCACACTGCGAAATCTTTGTATAATAAAAATAATCGTCATCAAAATTTTATGGTTCTCTACTTTTCTTGTAGTTATTTTCTATAATTTTTGCGTTTTGAAAAGGCATATGTGATAAAAGACATTTTGTTACATTCTATACTTGCTTCTATAGTTATACCAATCAAATTGTTAAAAATAATCTCTTAAAAATTTTGATACTAATTTTCCTGCAAATCAAATAAATGTTAAAAGATAGTGAAATGATTCTTGAGTAAGTACCTCATATACAGTATATTTTTCTGAAACTGTACAGCATAGAGGAAAAAACACTATACATATATATACATTCTTTTCCAGAATTATATTATATACGCCTCTATAATTTCAGATGGGATATTTCGGCTATAACTGTAGCTACATCTGCAATTGTAATCAGCACACTTCGTCCGGTTGCAATCCTTTCACTGGTGAATGCATCTGCATTTCCGGATGGAAAGGTATCACATTTTTTCCTAAATATCGTTATGCTTTAGTGGAAAGCCTCAATCTCGCTTTAACAACGGGAGATCGATTTTTTCCTCCTTGACCATACGAGGATAATACAAATCATTACACCAACTTATAACATTTAATTTATCAAGTTTGTTGGAACATATTTTTTAAAAGTCTCACATCATTATTTTCTTCTTGATAACTAAATATATTAATTATTATTAAAGAAAAACAATTTGTATTGATTTTTCTTTAAAATAACGTTCTTGTTTTTTTAAAATAACGTTAATTTTTTTCTTTAAAATTACGTTCTTGTTTCCATAGCTTGCCAAACATTTTGTTGGTTAAAAACAGTTCTGTTTTCCTTGTGGTATGATTGAATGAAGGAAGTGATTTTGAGGCTTTATAAAAATTCAATGTACTCACGTATCACTCCATTTGAAATAATTTCATACATTGAAGTTTATTTCATAGAATCCTTTATAAAGAATTTTTTTTCAGTGTAAACCAATAATTATTTTCCTCCATGAAATTCCCTTAGATGAAAAAAATTTTTTCTGAGAGCTTTTACAGAATGTCAGCATGATACTTGGATGAACAAAATTTGTTAATTTGTGGTTTTCAATTAAATCTTCTTTTACTTGCTATATTTAATACTGTAGTGTAAATTTTATGGGTAAAATCTCACTTTATATAATTTCCTACTTATTCTATATATTATATTCTACATTCATTTGATAAATCAACGATGCCATTTCGTTTCATTCATGTCACAGAAAAGAAACTTTTGTTCTATGAAGAAGTCATAGAATGATTTTGCTTCTAATTATAGAAGAGCATTTAAATTATCATTAGACGCTTGCTTTAATAAGTAAAATATATGTACCTTTTAATTTGAAATTTTATAAACTCACAGTACTTTCAGATCATTTGCATTACATTTTTTTAATTTCGCAAATATTTTAATGTTATTTTAAATACTGCATATAAAAACTAAACTTTATACAGTACTTACTAAGAACTAATTAAAATAATATTCATATTAATTGCAGTTTTTTACTTGATCATTCATATCGATGGATTATAATGTCATTATTCATTTTCCAGAATTTATATGTATATATATACTGATCTCTTCTTTATTAAGAGCAACATATTATCAATGATTCACGAAGAATATGACCATGCTGTTTCACTAGAAATGGATGCCGTTAACATTAAATTTATCTTTCTGATCATTAATACTATAATGGGTGTGTTTTAGGTTCCAGATGTGATGAGCAATGTGGGCCCTTAAACTGGGGTCCAAACTGCCAAACTCCATGTTATTGTGCAAACAATAGTACGTGTCATCACGTGACAGGAAAGTGTCTCTGTTCAAGAGGATGGACTGGAGCCGATTGTTCTCAAAGTAAATTTAAAATCTTTCAAATGATATGTATGTGTTCAAATGCAAATGAAAATCATTAAATTAATTTTTTGTCGTAAATATCAGACTCCAGTTCTTTTACTTAATTTTATTGAAGTTATTTATATAAAGATGTCTTAATTTCTGTTTGTAAAATGAAATACGTAATGTCATACGTAATTTACAATAGTTATAAAACGCCTTCAACAAATACCAGTTATTTCTTAGGTTATAAATTTTTTAATTAAACTCTTTTTGTTGCACATAAGCAGATCCTGACTTCTAGTTTAAAATGGACAACAAACAAACATGGTAAAGTTGAGAACCGAAGAAATTAAGTATTGAATCGAATGCCAAACCATTAATAATTCTGGTGGTATCTCAGAAATTTTTAGTTATTTTGAGTACTTTAAAAATGCGAAAGCTTTTTAATGTATTATACTTTGAATATTGAATTTTGAGTTCAAAATATGCACAAAATAGATGTGTTCATTATGATTTTAATTTCATTAAATAAAATTTCATCAAATCATCACTAAATCTAAAAATTCATATTTCTCATGTTATCTCTCTCTCTCCTCTGAAATTTCGACTTTTCTTTCAAAATTTATTTTTATTCTAAGAGACTTATTTTTTTATTATATAAGGACACACGCTAATTTAAATATAATTCAAGGCATAATATAACAGTTTTGCTCAAAAATATTAAGAAACAGAAAAGTAGAACATTTAAAAAAAAATGAAAAAAAATTATATTTATATATTTGAAGTTGATTAATTAATGTGTTTAGAGCAAAAAGATGTTGCTTTGTGCTTAAGTAATTTTAAATGATTTTGTTAGAGGTACCGATCTGCCTTATATATATACACTACTGGCCATTAAAATTGCTACACCAAGAAGGAATGCAAATAACAGAACGATATTTATTGGACACATACATTATAGTGGAAAGAACAAGTGATTAGATTTACAGGAAATTAGGATGAATAAATCTTGAGAAATCAGTACCCAGAGCAGCCACCTCTGGCTGCAATAACAGCATTTATCCGCCTAGGAATGGAGTCAAACAGAGATTGTTTGGCATGTACGGGGATCTCAGTCCATGTAGCTTCAACACTATGCCACAGTTCATCGACTGTAGTGGATGGTGAGTGATGGCGTACCAATCGCTCGGCAACCATTGACCACACGTTCTCAATTGGTGACAGATCAGGAGAACGTGCTGGCCAGGCTAACAGTCGAACCTGTTCTGTATCAAGGAAGATCCTAAAAGTATGGGCAACATGCAGTCGTGCCTTATCCTGTTGAAACAAAGCATTAGGGAGGCCTCGAAGATAGGGCAGAGCCACGGGCCTTAACACATCGGAAATGTAACGTTTGCTGTTCAAAGTGCCGGTAATGCGAACAAGAGGTGATCGAGACGTGTATCCAATGGCACCCCATACCATCACTGCAGCAGATTGGCCAGTAAGGCGATGTCCAATGCAAGCTGGCAATGCGCGTTCTCCACGATGCCTCCAAACACGGATGCGGCCATCATGGTCCTGTATACAGAACCGAGATTCATCTGTAAAAATGACGTGATGCCATTCCCGCGTCCAGGTTCGTCGTTGATCACACCATTGAAGGCACTCCTGTTTGTGACGCAGCGTCAATGGTAGCCCAAACCATGGTCACCGTGCAGACAATCCATGCTGCTGCAAACGTCGTCGAACTGTTCGAGCAGAAACTTGTTGCCTTGCAAATGACTCCATTTCTCGACTCAGGGTTCGTGACGTATCTGTACGATCCCTTGTGACCATGCGGATAAGATGTCTGTCTTCTCTGCTGTTAGTGATGGGGGTCGCTGAGATCCTGCATGACGTTCCGTATGATTATCCTGAGCCCATCGATTCCCTATTCTGCTAACAGTCATGGGGTCTCGACCGACGCGAACAGCAATATTGCGGTAAGATAAACCGCAATCCCGGTAGGCTATAATCCTTCCTCGATCAAAGTCAGACACGTGCTGATAGGCATTTCTTCTTCTTACACGAGGCATTACAACAACTTTCTTTGCCGAAAACAACGTTGAAACGGAAATTGAGTATGAGAAAACTGCTGTCAAATCTCTGATTTTATGCACATTGTAGATGTCGCTACTGTCGCCTGCTTTGTATAAATGCGCTGAAAATCTAATCATTTGCATATCACAGCAAGTTCTACCTGTCATGTAAATTTCACGTGTGTGGTGTGCCGCCTACCTGGTGTAGCAATTTTAATGGCCAGTAGTGTATATAAAACACATAATGATGTCTGTCAAAATAAAAGATATGCTTAAGAACAGCATATGTACATAAACTGTTGAACTAGATATGAAAAAGTGTATTCTCATGTGCCTGAACTTTTATTTATTGCAATAATTTTTAATGTCATGACACCTTCAATTTTATACGAATCCATTACTCTTACACCTGCATTAGTTATGAAATACGTCCTTTTACGATAACCACGTGAATAGCTTTACAATCTTCTTTTCGAATCAGCTGCTTCTCTAAGCTATATTGCTTGAGAAGAATTCTCATCCATGGGAACGTAATTTTTCTTTACAAGTTTCAAAGTGGTTACGAATACAACAATGCTTTGAGTATCATTTTTCATTTCTTGTTTATAAAATTCTGTCTTCTATTTGAACAACAATTGCAATCACATTTTGGCCATGAGTGTGCCACAGTTGACATCAAGTATTCTCTTGACACAGTTGTATTCATGTGGTATCACTAATTTGAACAGGAGGAACTATTTTTGAGGTTGAAGCATTTTTTTTGCTTGCTGTTGAATATTCTCTTTCCCAGCCGTTCTTTTAATAGCAATAAACCCGTGTTGCTCAGTCTGATCTCAAAGTGAAGACACGATAGGCTGTATGTCCTTTTTAGTATTTTTTTTGGAATATTGCTTTTGGTATGGCTATTATTCAAATTTTCTTAAAAAGTATTATAACCCTTTCTTCAAGCTGTTCGTCTGTTTCAATATTTGCTATTTGTTCTCCAGACAAAAAAGACAATGCTGCTCCACTTTCTGGTTTAACATCAAACATGACTTCATAAGGACTTTGGTATATTTATTCTTAGTATGGAATGTTTTTGCCGAACTGAAAAGAATAAACTATCGGATCAATTATTTGTGCCCTTATCGTTCATCTATGCAGTTAACATATTCTGTATGTCCCTATTAGGCCTTTCAAATGGGCGGTGTGCTTGACTATGACGAGGCTTTCTCTAAACTATTTTAACGTGTTTCCTCATAATGCATAGTTTGAGAATGTCTTGATTATAGAATTCTCTATCATTGTAGAAATACATCATAGGTGGAGTACCAAATATTAAAAATATGTGAAAAAAGTGATACGCTTCTTCAACTATTTTAGTTTTCAGAATTAGTAGTTAGGCCATAGAAGGTCAAACTTAATTAAATGAACTTGATACGCTATTATGAACTTGTATTCCCCATCTCAGTGAGAATACAGATGTATCAGGTCAGCTTGTCCCTTTAAGTTTAGTCAGAACTTTGGTTTCGTAACAAAATCTCTTTTAAATGCATTGAATTTTAATTTATATTGTTTACACAAACTTAAATACTGCAATATAATTTCATATGATATATTTTTGTATTTAACTTGTAATCTTTAAACAAGCTTGTTCTTTCTCTATGTGAGTCCTCCGTGTATTCGGGTGTGAATTTCATATAATATATACTGAAAAATTCGTCAACATAATAATTTATGTTGGTTTTTCCTTTTTAATGGTACTATTAAATCCTTTTCATCATCATTTTTTTTAAACGCCGAAAGTTCTTAAACATCTGTGTTGCACTTAGTTTTCCCAGAATTTTTTTAAAAACGTATTTTAGAGTTCTATTTTAACGAAAAATGAAAACTGATGTCTTAACGCTTACTCGCTATTGTTGCATTTATCCTTTCAAATAAAGATCACAATGAATTGCAATATTTATTCAATATAATCTAAAATACTGGATGAAACAATACAATTAAGAAAATATTGTGCGCACAATCATACCTTACATAAGGCTGACAAACATTTATGTTCCAGGATGTAACAAATACATGCCATGCAACTTCATGCAGCAGATCAATAGGTTTAGCGGCATACTCGTTCTCTGTTGACCTGAGCTTCTCTATTCGAACTTGCTCAAGCATTTTATGATTGCCAATATACACCGATGATGACAGAATGTACGAGAACATTATCAAATATTCAGTCTTTTACTGACGTGTATGGTGTACGTTGACATTCTACGATAAATGCAGACATTCTCATAATGTTGACTGCATTTCATTGTGATATATATATATATATATATATATATATATATATATATATATATATATATATATATATATATATATATTTATTTATTTATTTATTTATATATATATATATATATATATACATTTATATATATATATATATATATATATATATATATATATATATATATATATATATATATATATATATATATATATATATATATATATATATATATATATATATATATATATATATATATATATATATAATGAAATTCTGAAAGCGGTAGGAAGAATCTTTTGATAAATTCAACTAGGACTATTTTAATGGTCTTCTTTAAGTTAGACCTTATGTAATCACTTTTTCAGGATGTCCTAAAGGACGTTGGGGAATTGATTGTAAAAGAAGATGCACTTGTGAACATGGTGCAGCCTGTAATCAAACTAACGGTCAATGTTTATGTTTACCAGGCTGGACTGGAGATGACTGTTCGATTCGTAAGTAATATTTTCGTTGAAATTTTTCCTCTTGATAACTACTTTTTTTATTTTATTTATTTTTTTGCACCGTCTATCAATTTTAAACCAGCCTAATAATATAGCTGCATCACACTCCTTTTTTTATTGGCCTATTCAGTTCTGAAAAGAATCCACACTGTTACGATTTCTATCAACTTCTGCCCTATAATTTTTTATTGTTATATTAAAATTTACTTAAATAGAGTTTATAACTTAATTGAAAGAGTGTATATATACACAAAATATCACTTCGCTTTTATTTTTGTCGTTTTAGTATTTAACCACTTCGTTTTTTAATCACTATACTTTTGTCTCTTGAAATGTATTTGTCTAAAATTCAATTCTAACAACAATAGAAATAAGTCGTTTAATAAATTGGCTTATTTAAGATACTGTGACTAATAGTAACATGTGTTTATAATTTTCCTCTTGCGATTAATTTTATCTTGATTAAATATAGTTAGACACTAATTTCTTGACTGTTTAATTAGTGCACATGATAAACTTATTGAAGTGAATTGAATGGATAAAATCTCAATTAAATAATAAAGTGTGGTGTCTTTTAGCTTTAGTGACATATGTATTCCCCTTAATGGCTTAACTTTAATATAGTATATGCAAATTCTTAGTTCATTACTTTATAATTAGTTATTCATACATTCATACTGCTAAAACGGATAATTTTTGTCACAAACCACTAAAAATTTCATCGTTATTTAACCATTCTTGTTACATATGCTAATATCACTCTACATGATCGTGCATATCATGGGTTGTAAGTGAAATTAATAGGTGGAAAATTTATTGAGACATGAAATAATTTTTTCCAGCTTGTATGAACGGAACTTACGGATTTTACTGTAGGAAATCATGTAACTGCCACAATGGAGCCACTTGTCAACCAAATAATGGAATTTGTAGATGCCAACCAGGGTGGACGGGACCTCGATGCACAGATGGTATTCCGCTTTTAATTAATTATTCCAAAACGATTACAAGCAAGCATATCACGAAATTAAAAAAATTAAATAACAAATTATAATTAATTTCTAAGACGTTTTATTTAAAAAAATCATATTGGAAAATTCTATACACAATTTTGAAATAAATTATTTCATTTGTTTATTAAATTCTTTGATCTGTACTTTTAATACTGGTCACACAATTCCATAAAAATATAAAAAAATTCAAATTGTTAAAATAAAATATACTAGAAAATTATAAAGTACGTAAACAATATCGTGAAGTGATCATCAAAATAAACATAATAATTATTATGAAATAACTATCCAGATTTTGGCCTTGATTAATTTTCTTTTTTTATTATTCTATACTTACTGTTGAAAATTTATAAGCACGCACACAAGTATTCATTTTTTATATTCATAAATATTAAATAAATACACCCAAAAAAATAAAATCTGCCGAAATGTTCCGGTCAAAATAAAATTGATATTTCAGAAAACATTATTGTTAATTTAAATACTTGAAAACTTACAGAAAAATAAAAACTCTATTTTAATTCTTATTTGACTCAACTTTGTTACGCATGGCAAAAGCTGATACTTAGTAATCAATATATCCAAAGCAAAACTTCATTAGTTAATTAAGAATAACAAAGTAGCACAACAAATATATATAATCGTGATTTTATTAATTACAAATTTCAACTTATAAATTACAACCTGAATAATTACAAAGGCTGAAATTTAAAAGAAATGAAATGCTAATTTTTTTAAGTTTTAAACAGTGACAAACGAATTTTGAAGTTAAATTTGGTCGTCGTTTGATCTTAATTTTTTTTAAATATAAGCTTCAATATAAAGTAGATATATATGGCAAATAATTTATTACAAGGTAACCTATAAAGCTTTTTCATAAGTGTCATTTAAAAATGATTTCATAATTTTCATTAATTGCTGTCTGTACTTGATCCGATTTGACTCAAAAAAAGCAAGAAAAAGAAATAAACTCTATCAGTGTTTTAAGATGAGAAATAAAATATATATTTTTTCGCAAAAAAATATACATTTTTTCAATTTGATGTTTTGAGTTTCATCGTTTTCTTTTCAGCTTGCTCCGAAGGATTCTACGGAAACCACTGCATGAAAGTGTGCGACTGCTCCGAGGGACTAATGTGTGATCCAAAAGAGGGGTGCAAGATACAGAAAATAAGTAAGCTTTTCATATACACAGTTGGGAGTGTATACAATTCACCATAAACCGACATGACTCTTCCCCATTCTTCTTCTTCATGATTCTGTCTCATATTCTCATCGTTTCCAGGAATTCCCTTCTAACAACTTCATACTTATTCCATGGAACCACTGACTTAATTTGAGTCTCATGACATTCTTCTTGGTGCTCAAAATTTTCAGAATAAAATATGTTAAAGAATTAAATTTTAAAAATTTTCATTAAAAAGTGTTTTAAATTTCTTTTAACATTAAAAATGTATTAATATTTATGTATAATAATTTTTAAATAAATATATTAAGTTTGTAAGCTATTAATGAAGATGAGTCCAAAGAGAAAGTGATGCGTACATGGAACCCCCAGTTTGATATTTATGAATTCTTGTGTGTGTGTGTGTGTGTGTGTGTGTGTGTGTGTGTGTGTGTGTGTGTGTGTGTGTGTGTGTGTGTGTGTGTGTGTGTGTGTGTGTGTGTGTGTGTGTGTGTGTGTGTGTTAACCATTAAAAAGAAAATTTGTGTATTGACTCCTAACGAGTAAAATTAAGTTTCAAAATGAACCAAAAAAACAATTTTCATTTGAAGTGTATTTAAAAGTCTCACGCACACGAAAACGGAAATTTTTAATTAATCAATTCAAACCATACCGAGAGGAATTTTTAATGTGATTTCTTAGAAAAACCTTTTGTAATAATTTTGATACAGTTATTTATATGTGTGAAAAGTAATTAAAGAAGAAATATTAAAAAGAATTCATTATTTCAAAAGTAATCTTTAATATCAGTTTATTATTCAGTTATAAACATCTTCCAGCAATTTTTACAGATAAGAAAATTGGATGTACGAACAAAATCCTAATTTTTCTCAGAACTAGGAAATTTTTTTATAAATAATTTCATATTTTTCATTTCATACCATTTCATATTTTACACAAATCCTCGAAAGCAGCCATTATGGAGTGTTCTAAACGCGGTGATATGAAAAATAAGCCTACACAGACTATGAAGTTCCTTAATCATACAATGAATTTCGTGATTAAAAAAATCATATTTGAAAATTCTAAATATCATAGCATCAAAATACTGAAACTATACTGTATAAATTATTTTGATAAATAAATTTTTGTTAAAACTTAATTACAAAAATATATTGTTTAAGTTTGCTACAAAATCAGTGTTATTTGTAAAGCTTGCTAGATAGTGTAAAACCTTTATAATGTTCATGATAACCCTCATTAATTCACTGATGTATGAGCTTTCCTTAATTGATCAATCAATTTAAATATAGTATGTATATATAAGAAGGTATTAATATATCATCCCTTATTTTAGTGAGATTATTAACTAGTCTGAGAAAACTATGCCTTCAGAAATTTGTCTTTGATGTCAATGAAAAACAAAGAAATATTTATTTTGTTGGTCAGAATGAATTTCTCGCAGATGCTTTTGAAAACTTTCTCTCTCTCATTACTTAGCACTTGGTTCCTAAGTAAACACCAGACACGAGTAGCTGTGGGTTCGACGGCAAAGATCCTAATTTCAAGTACATGAACGACACTTTTTCTAATTAACTGACACCGTTTATGCCATGAACTTCAACAAAGTTAAAAGAATTGGATGATTAAATTTTTGAGAACATAATAAATGAGAATGAAAAAGAACTTTGAGAAATCAAACAACAAGAAAATAACGTAATTCTGCGAATATCTCAAAATGAGCAGTAAAGGACTAATATTATATAGGAATTTTTTACAGAAAAATAAAATTAAAAGGATTTATTTACATCTTAAAAAGGAAAAATCGCATTTCAAAAAATTTTTGTAACAGAAAAAGTAAGATTATTTTAACTGATGTTTCATCAATAAAATAAAAATAAGAATTATTTAAAAACTTGATTTTAATTTTGCATGCCTTTCTTATATAGAGCACTCTATCTATGGTTATTTATTAAGACAGTGGTTAAAGAAAATTTATTTTAAGATCTATAATATAAGACCAAACTTTTATTTAAGGAATTTTTGATTTTAAGAACTATTTTAATGGTCTATACGAGTTCGTAGAAAACATGCATATAAGTGAAATACATACATATTTCACTCACAAGAAATTTCGAAAAATACCTAAAAGTTCAGGTAATCATTTCGGAGCCAGTTTGTAAAACATAAAACTAAACTTAAATTAGTTCTAAATTTTTGCTTTCAGTCTACTAAATAAGAGCTTTTTTAATAAAGAGAAAAGATGAGATTCTTAATTTTGATGTATAGGGAACTGGAAATCCTTAAGATACACACTCATATTCCTTAGTATGACCATAACCATAGATCTTCTCATTCAGCAAGATTGACTGTTGAGTGATAGAATAACCCCATATATAAGAACGTTTATCAGCTTCCTTTTTATTCCGAATATGAGATTGATGGATTATAAGTTCATTTTTTCATTCCTTCCGTGAAATAAACAGCTAGGGACTTTTAACTTTGGAACAGAAGAGTATCAATACTGAAGGCGACTACTTGGAATACTCCTAAGATTTCATTAATGTAACTTTTAAAGACCTCAAAAATGTGCCTAAAAATTTCAGAGTGAGCCTCGTATGATGTAAAGGAGTAATAAGATTACTAAAAATAATATAAAAATATGGATTTTTTCTTTTTTGAAAACTACCAGCAATATTAATGTTTCTAATGCCGCTTGCTGCAATTAAAAGAAATTTTAATTTTGTTTTTGCAGATTAGAGAATAATTAACAAAATATATAGTATGAAATATGTTATTTAAACTTGGTATTTAAAAAAAAAGTTTTTGTGTTAAGGAAATTTTTGTTCACAGTTGCAAATGAGAAGAACAAGAATTTGGTAGTTATTGTCAAACATTACACGAAGCGATATTTTTTAAGGTTTTGAAGTAAGTTTTCACTTACTGATCTAAAGAAAAATATTCAAATACGTTTATCAGATACTAGATAAAGCATGTATTTCTATGAATATTTTTGCTCTAACTCTTTTATATCACAATTGTCTTCGACATTGTCTCAATATGATATTTTGATGATATATTTTGATACCTAGTAAGATTATTCAATTATTATTTCAATTAGAGTAAAAGAGTTGAGAATATTCTAGACCTTTTCTTATCATTTTTGAAAAATTTTTGATTCTAAAATTGTAAGCCAAAATGAAACTGACAAGATTGTTTTAGCAATTCTTTGTGAGTAATGCAATACATATAACAGCAACATCTAAATACTTTGAAAGAATAAACTTTTAATTTTGTACAACAGTTATTGCTATTTTTGTATCGTTATTGTTCGATCATAAACACTTGATTTGTAATGGATGTACCCTTTGAATGTTTTTTACTTTATTTTCAACTATATATGCTTTACTTGGTATTGGTTATTTGCATAATTTTGTTACAATAATATATTTTCCTGAGTATTTGCAGAATTTTATTAAAATTATATATTAAGTAATGCAATGTTTCGTTAATGATTTTTGACTGGTTTTAAAAAAGTCTTAACTACATAAACATATACTCTTTGCAAATGATATGGTAACATCATTTACGCAGTATTACAATTCCTTTAAATCTGAAAAGAATGTTGTTAATAGTATTACACAACTTATATTTCCTAGCTTTTATAGTGAAGATGACAAAAAAATAATTAACAATCACTTATTCACGTAATTTTCCAAAGTTATGTTAACATAATGTGTTAGCCAATTTTTTCTTTTGAAAATTTGCAAAAATTCAGAGTGAATGTATAAGTGTATTGAAAATTTGAAACTCTGTTTTTATTTTAGATCTTGTTGAATTGAGTTCAACAGAAACCAATCATTGGTGGATTATTATAAAGATGGTTGGTATTATATGTGTTCTTATAATAGTAATCATGGTTATTAAAGGAGTTTCTCAAAAATACAGAAATCAGAAGAGACAGCTAAGTACAGATTTATCAACAGTGTAAGTAATATATTGCCTCATTAAACTTAATTACTGACAATTTGAATTTATGCTAATATGCGTCAAGTTCTTTTTAACTCAAATTTTAAAATTTATATAAAATTTGAGTTCAGAAAAATAATTAGATACAGATTTGATGAAAATAATTAGTCACTAAACCGGTGTCTTTAATCTTTAAACGGGGTGCTTTAATTTTTAATTACTGGAATTAGAATATACTATATAAAATTTTTTAAAATATTATTCGAAAGTTATTCAATAATTATTTTAAAATATTAAAAATTATATAAAATATGGTTATTTAATTTTTGTTCATAGCTTACTTAGTAATGTCATAACTGAATCAAATTTAATAACTTTATATCGATAAAACTAAACTATGGTAATGTTTAAAAGGTAAATTATTGAATAGATGAGAATATTTCTCGAAAAGGGCTCAAAACTAATGATAAAATTACTGAATACAGCAATTTATATTAAAAATTTGAGGATTTTTATAAGTAAAATATTCAATCGTAAGATCAAATATTTTAATACAATGTCGAAATATATAATGTCGTAACGCTTACAGATGGAATATACATCTATCTATATATATATATATACTCCATACGTAAGCATGAACATATTTTATTTCTAGTACTGAAAAAACATTATCCCTTCTTCCTTTATATTTGTTGCTTGATATTTCTTTAGTTATCAGATTCAAACTTGCAATATTGAGGTAATAAAGTTAAATAGCATTTGACATAAATTTTATGCTTTCTTATAAATTACTGTGTTTAAATCATAGATTTAATGTTGAATATAATAACATAATAAACAAATTGATACTAACGTCTTCAAAATAGGTTAAAATAGAGGGGATTTAATAAGTTTGAATATCGTTTTAAAGGATGTAACGAAATTTGCGATTAATCAGCATTTTTATGCAAAAAAAAAATACATATAAGCAATGGGAAACTAAAGTCACAAAAAACCTAATTATAGAAAGTAACTTAGTAAGAAATGAACAGAAGTCAGAATACTAAGGATTCATAGCAAGGAAAAATGAGAATCAATCCATGGCACTCAAAATGAAGTGTCTGGCGCAGAATGTCCCTTTTTGGATCTTGCGCCGTAAAACCCAATCAACTATAATGAAGTGTGTTCAAAGAACCAAAAATATTCAAGTGACAATGGATGCTTTCTTATTGCAAGAAATTGATAGTCTATATAAACTGCTGGACAATTGCTAAGGACGGATCACAAATTGCAATGTAACATAACATTAAGTGAGACACGAAGTCTAGTAGGATAAAATATAGTTGCCACACTGTTTAGACATTAGAATAAAGAATATTTATTGTTCTGGAAAGTACAAAAGCTGTGAAACATTTTTAAAGAAAAATGTTAATTTAATGCTGCATACGGAAAAATGGAACAATACATCTAAAAGTCAGCAGGCACCTTGAAGAAAGGTATCAGCACGGGATATGTCCACCATGGAGTGTGATGCAACATTCCACACGTCGTATCATTCTTTTCACAACATTCAGCTGTTGAGGCAATTTATCCCATTCCTCTGGGAGTGCACGGATGAGGGTGTTCTTGTTTGTCGGAGGATAGTTTCGACAAGCAACTTGCCTCCCAAAGCATCCCACACATTTTCAATGGGGCTTAGGTCTGGAGAACGTGATGGCCGTACGAGGCATTGAATACCCTCGCTGTCTATACAATCCTGAACAGCGAGTGTGCGATGACATGTTGCGTTGTCGTGCATAAAAAAAATTATCACTGACAGCACCACGGAAAAGACGAACATGAGGAAATAGAACTTCATTAATAAACCGTTGGCTCGTCATAGTCCCATTCGCAACCACATGTAGTGCTTGCGGCCATTGATCATGATGTCGGCCCACACCATGTTACTGCATGTCGGATGTCGGTCCCTTTCCTGGATATTTTCGGGACGATAAGCAGTACCACTCTCGCGCCAGATCAGTTGGCGTTTACAATCCGATGACAGACTGAACCAACTCTCATCTGACAATAGTACGCATGCCCTGTCTTTTTCAGTCCAATTGTGATGCTCACGACACCATTGCAAACGGGCAGTACGGTGCTGTCTGGTCAATGGAACACACGCAACAGGTCTGCGGGCGTATAGTCCTCCTCCCCTCAAACGTCTGGCAACAGTTTTTCGGGAGATCTGCTTTCCTGAGGCAGCAAGAAACTGATTTGCCACCTGCTGAGCTGTGGTGCGCCTGTTCCTTTTTGCTGATAGGACGATATATCTGTCTTCTGCAGGCGTCGTACTTCTAACACGACCTTCCCCGTGCCACCTACTACACATTCCAGTAGTTTTAAATGACTTCCGCAGCCGTGAAACAACGCTGTGAGCGATGTCGAACTCCCTGGCAACATCTGTTATTTTTCGCCCTTCTTCGATCTTTCCAATAATTCGGCCACGCATAAAATCATCTAAGTGATATCGGGAAGACATGCCAAAAATGTTCGTCTATTAAATCCTTCCTATAAAACTTTGACCTGAAACAAGAACTGTCCACACACGTCAAAACCTTTAAAGCTCTTATGAACGCTATCACGTGATGAACAGACATTGAAAAAAATTTGCATACGCACACTTCTTCTTACTATATCCTGCACTTATTCTATTTTTCCATATTTCGCTTCCTTTCATTTTGTGGTTGCAATGGATGATAGTGTTATCCATCCTTAGCAATTGTCCAGCAGTGTATTTTATTCACATAATTTACTTAATGATCCAAACATCTTCATAGTGAAGATTCAGTGTTGACTTGAAATAGAAATCATCAAGATTCCTATTTCTTAGGGGCTCCTAAGAAATAGGAATCACTACTTTGATATCTGTTTACACCAATATGAACCTTGGATACATGCTAAGAAATTCAGATAGTTCACTTAAGACTTACTTATAATTTTCGTGACAGTAAACGTAAAATATTTTCAGTGAAAAAATGCAAAACGTATGTTATCTTCATCTAAAATATTGCTTCGAAATGAATCTATAAACGTCATTAAATTACAAAAGTTTATTTATTATATACTTAAAAGTAATTTTATTAACATATTTTTCTAAATATATTTTGCATTATAGTACACTACTGGCCATTAAAATTGCTACACCAGGTAGGCGGCACACCACACACGTGAAATTTGCATGACAGGTAGAACTTGCTGTGATATGCAAATGATTAGATTTTCAGCGCATTCATACAAAGCAGGCGACAGTTGCGACATTTACAATGTGTATAAAACCAGAGATTTGACAGCAGTTTTCTCATACTCAATTTCCGTTTCAACGTTGTTTTCGGCAAAGAAAGTTGTTGTAATGCCTCGTGTAAGAAGAAGAAATGCCTATCAGCTCGTGTCTGACTTTGATCGAGGAAGGATTATAGCCTACCGGGATTGCGGTTTATCGTACCGCAATATTGCTGCTCGCGCCGGTGGAGATCCCATGACTGTTAGAAGAATATGGAATCGATGGGTTCAGGACAATCATACGGAACGTCATGCAGAATCTCAGCGACCCCCCATCACTAACAGCAGAGAAGACAGACATCTTATCCGCATGGTCACAAGAAATAGTACGTATCAAGAATCCTGAGTCAAGAAATGGACACATTTGCAAGGCAACAAGTTTCTGCTCGAACAGTTCGACGATGTTTGCAGCAGCATGGATTTTCTGCGCGGCGACCATGGCTTCGGATACCATAGATGCTGCGTCACAGACAGGAGCGCCTTCAATGGTGTGATCAGCGACGAACCTGGACGCGGGAATGGCATCACGCCATCTTTACAGATGAATCTTGGTCCTGTATACAGGACCATAATGGCCGCATCCGTGTTTGGACGCACCGTGGAGAACGCACATTGCCAGCTTGCATTGGACATCGCCATACTGGCCCATCTGCTGGAGTGATGGTATGGGGTGCCATTGGATACACGTCTCGATCACCTCTTGTTCACATTACCGGCACTTTGAACAGCAACCGTTACATTTCCGATGTGTCAAGACCCTTGGCTCTGCCCTATCTTTGAGGCCTCCCTAATGCTTTCGTTCAACAGGATAATGCATGACCGCATGTTGCCCGTATTGTTATGAACTTCCTTGATACAGAACAGGTTCGACTGTTACCCTGGCCAGCACGTTCTCCTGATCTGTCACCAATTGAGAACGTGTGGTCAATGGTTGCCGAGAGATTGGCACGCCATCACTCACCATCCCCTACTGTCGATGAACTTTGGCATAGTGTTGAAGTTGCATGGACTGAGATCCCCGTACATGCCATACAATCTCTGTTTGACTCCATGCCTAGGTGGATAAATGCTGTTATTGCAGCCAGAGGTGGCTGCTCTGAGTACTGATTTTTCAAGATCTATACATCCTAATTTCCTGTAAATCTAATCACTTGTTCTTTCCACTATAATGTATGTGTCCAATAAATATCGTTCTGTTATTTGCATTCCTTCTTAGGGTGTAGCAATTTTAATGGCCAGTAGTGTATAAAATTATTTTGCAAAATTCTTTTTGCATAAAAATCATATTATTACATATCTTTTTTTGTATCAATCGTACCTTTCCATGTATTTCAATCTTTTGATTAAAAAATTTTATAATTAGATTCTCAAGGAGCCATTCAAGATTTATCTCTTTTGCAATTTTTTTGTCATCTTATCTTTAATATACAGTCAGTCACAAAAGTCTACGTACATACTCTGATTTTCATATATTTTGCACACAACTCATAATTTCGAAAATTCCATTTTATTTTCAAAATTATTTCGCATAATAACTCAGAATAAATAAATAAAATTATCAACAAATTTTTAAAACTTAATGAAAATAACAAAAGTTTCAAATTATGTGGTCACGAAAGTCTGCATACAGAGACAGGAAACTCAAAATTTTGGCAATAAGCAAAAATAAAAATACCATTAATATTAGGAAGGCCCTCTCTTTGAAGCAATGACTGCACGCATTCGGTTTGGTATCGAATTCACCAGATTCTTTGTTGTTTCAGGTGAAATTTGGGACCAAGCCAGCTGCATAGTTTTCTTTAGGGTTTCGACGCTGGTAATATTATTGTTGTCGTATTTTTCTGTTGACTTCCTCCCAAATGTGTTCGATAGGGTTAAGGTCTGGAGACTGTGGAGGTGAATGCAACTATTTGGGCGTCTTGTAGAGCAGCCATTCTTTCACAATCTCTGCTGTGTGCTTAAAATCATTGTCTTGTTGGAAGACAAACTTGCTTCCAAGTCCCAATTTTCTGACTGATTCATGTAGGTTGCTTTCCAAAATCTTCAGGTATCCAAAACGATCCATAGTACCCTCGATGAAAACCAGATTGCTAACTCCAGCTGTTGCCATGGCACCCCAAACCATCACACTGCCTCCATCGTGTTTTAGGGTGGGAGTCAAATTCTCGGGGTTCATTTCTGTGTTTTTTTCCTCCAAACTTTTCCGCGGCCATCACTTCCAAAAACATTGAACTTGCTCTCGTCGGTGAACAAAACTGTTTTCCAAAACTCAAAATCCTTGCCAATATGTGCAGAAGCAAAGGCAAGTCTTTACTTTCGGTTTACAGAGGATACAAATGGTTTCCTTCTGGGAACTGTGCCATTGTAGCCGGCCGATCGAAGAATTCTACGAACATTTTCTGGGTGTACCTGCTTTCCAATTTCTGTTCCAATTTGATCCGCTAATTTTTGGGGCACTAATTTTTGAATTATTCTACACTTTTCTTACTATGGTTCTTGCTTTTCGATCTTTGAGATTCCTTGGACGACCACATCGAGATTTGCTGAGCACATGCCTGCGTCTAACAAAATTTCTGTAGATTGTTTGCACAGTCGACCGACTTTTGTTTACAATTTTGGCAATTTCGTAGTAAGATTTCTTTTCACATTTCAATTTTACTACCAAATTTTGAAGTTCTAAGGATGTTTACTTTCCCTGGCTCATTTTAAAGCAATTCGCTATTATAATATCATGGAAAATACTAACGATCAACTAACTACAAAAGTGCCACCTCAAACTTAAGTAACCTTCAACAAATTTTCATCAACAATTTTCTCTTCTCGAACAATCGTGGGTATGCAGACTTTTGTGACGCGCTAATTTTTACATATTCACAAAATTTCCCAATAGATGATAGTTTGAAACTTTTTTTAATTATGTAAATCACAGTTTTTAATGAAAATGGAAATATTTGTTCTATTTTGCAAATTGAAATATAACTCAGTCTTGAAAAGTGCCCTTTTTTTAAGGTTGTATGTAGACTTTTGTGACTGACTGTACTTGTATAAAACAACTCTATTCAATAAAAGTTTGACATTTTAATATTTTTCTATGATTAATTTA
The DNA here is from genome assembly GCA_037975125.1 of Latrodectus hesperus. Lineage (NCBI taxonomy): Eukaryota > Metazoa > Arthropoda > Arachnida > Araneae > Theridiidae > Latrodectus > Latrodectus hesperus. The sequence goes on along the minus strand of CM075854.1, from coordinate 10,413,021 downwards.
GTATTTTAACCTTATTTGTTAATAAGAATAATATTAAATGACTTTTGAAGTTGATTTCTTCATTCAGTAAGACTAATGAAATTCTTATGCGCGGGATATACACATTGATATGGTTAATTTTTTAAAGAAATTAGACGAAAATTTCTCAACATTTCTAAGAAATTACGTTTTTTCAAAAAAAAGAGTTGATATTTTAAAAAAGCATAGTTAAATACCTTAAACGTATATTACTTTTCTAGCATCGAAATAGTACTAAACAATTAACTAAAAATATATTTTAAGGAAATATAAATTTATTTGCTTAGAAAAAATAATTAGAAAAGAATTAACAACTGAATTTTTGAAATGGTAAAACAAAAAACTTCAATAATAAAAATACCATAACACATTTTTAAAATTACATGCTTTCACAAAAGCGTAAACACTAATACAATGAAGCACAGATGAATCATTTGAATTATTATTTACACGATAAAAGTTAATCTATTTATTGTAAGTAAACTCTATTATAAGTAAATTATAAAAAAAGCTAACTAGGAAAAAGTAAACAATATTTTATAGAAAACTAATGTTTCATATTTTAGAAAAGTTTACAGACATCTTTGTCTGAATATTTTCAAGCAAAATGTTTTGCTTATTTTACTCTTACAATGAAAAAATAACTTCACCGGGTATTGAAAAATAAACTTCCATAATAAGAATGTGTGAGACACACTCGATCAGTATTTAAAAAAGAAAAATGAGAGAGAGAATCATATATATATATATATATATATATATATATATATATATATATATATATATATATATATATATATATATATATATATATATATATAATCCCATTAGTTTTTGATGTTGTTTAATGTATTTAGAAAATAAGATAATTAATACGTTCTTAATTATACGTTCAAAATTTCTTGACACAATTATAGTTCGTTATATTCTTTCAGGTACCAAGGAGAATGCCATAATGTATTAGGTGAGTAAACCTAAAATTTTCATACTTAAGAGTTGCTATATAAACAAATACTGTGTCATCATAAGATCAGCATAATAATGTTACAAATAACTGCAAAATTTCAACTTGCATTTTAAAAAATCAATGATTACTTATGTAACTAACTGAAACAACGTATATTACAACAGATATTTTTTATTATAACTTTAAATTAAACTAAAAAGTATTTTACTTGAAAATAAATTTGAAAGTAAAATGGTATGGCATAAATTTTCGGTAATATATTTTTAATAAAATTTTACTTTATATTTTTCTATGTTTATAAAATGTTTAACTCAAAATTATTTATACTTCCATAAATTTAACCTAAAAAATTTATGATTAGCATCAAGTCGTTTTTATAATATTTGAAAAAACATCTATGTAATTCTCAAAGCAATTCTATTTCTAACTCAAACAACATGTTTAGAAAAATATTTTAAAAATGAATGGAATATTCATCCATATAAAAGATTAATTTTTATTAATTCTATTTTTGAGAATTTTTATATAGGTAATTTTTAATGAATATTAAAATTACATTCATTGCTCTGAGGATTTTATAGATATTTTCATATTTAAGTATTTCCAATAAGGAAATGCACCTTTAATTGATTATAAATAAGAAATACAGATTATAAATCCATATCCAAATACAAGTCCAAATCTGCAAGAACCGCACCAAATACTATATGTAAACCAAATAAATACATTTAATTTATAATAATCAAATCCCTGTCTAGGGGTCAGAGTGCCTGACTACGGATAGGGAGGTCCTGGGTTCGAATCCCGGTTCGGGCATGGATGTACTTTCTCTCTCTATCTATCCTGTCTTTGTCCTTTCCTTGTGCGAATGAGGTGTGAATGGTTGCCTACCCTATAAACGGGTCCTTATGGCATGTGTGTACTGAGGAAGTCGGACTCCACACCAAATATGGTTCAGTTAAAAAAATGGAGCAGCGCACCCCATATTGCCAGCCTAGTTGGCACACGACAACAACAACAACATAATAATCAAATTAAAACTACATCCAAATCCATATCCGAATACAAGTCCAAATCTGCAAGAACGGCATCAAATACTATATGTAAACCAAATAAATATATAAATTAACGACTAAGTGTAAACACTATTCGCATTTCAAGCTTCTTATAATATGGATGTGGATTTAGATATGGTTTTAATTCAATTATTATAAATTAAATGTATTTTGGCTTATATATTTTAGATTAAATTCTACTTCTTTTAATTTTGGCTTGATATTTTAGTTGAACTTTTGGTGTGGCTTTGGGGTGTACTGACTTCTATGTCTTGGGCCAGTGCAGAAAAGCCATAATTTGTGCCAATGTGGTCAACACCCCCTGACGAAGCTGGCCATGTTGGTACTTCGTGACATTTTATATCTATCTTTCTTTGATATTTTTCTTTGAAATATTTCCAAGTATTTTCAATGTATTGTTTTCCATTAAGTATTTTCATTGTATTATTCGCCATTTGGTATTTTCATTTCATTTTAAATACATTATTCTCCTTCTGATATTTGATTATTAATTTTATAAAATATACTATTAACTATATTTTAGTAATTCTATTTTAGCTGCTTTTGTGCTGAATGTATTACTAAGCATAAATGTTTTTATATATTCTTGTACTTTTCAGTTCTATACCTAATCTTGCATTATATATATATATATATATATATATATATATATATATATATATATATATATATATATATATATATATATATATATATATATATATATATATAAATATAATATATATATATATATATATATATATAATATATATATATATATATATATATATATATATATATATATATATATATATATATATATATATATATATATATTTATTATGCAATGATATATCCAACCCACAATAGTGAAAAATAGTAAAATAGTTAATAGAAAAATCAGAATTGTTTAACTTGTACTTTCATTTTTCTAAACTATGTAACTGCATCATTTCTTTTAATCACATTAAAACTAAGATATAAGTATATTTCTTATATACTTGTCAGAAATTAGAGAACAAAAGAAATTCACTCTAATTCTGACCAATAAGTCCCTTTTTCTGTTTTAATTTATTTCTGCTTAGAAATAGCACACAGCTGTCTTTCGAAATACTGAGGTGTAAAATTAGTCACTGTTCAGGCATTGTCAAAACTTCTGTTGTTGTTTCCCATCATATCTAGTTAGCCTATTGGCTAAACCAGATCTATGAAACCTTGAACTGATAAAAGTCGGAGAAAGTCATTTCTTCAAGTCCTAAGCAGGAAAGTAGATGATCAGAAGCAAAATGCGTAATGTTGCATTTCCTACACATGAGGAAGATCTCTTTTCCTTAGTCATTTATAAGACATTTCAAGTGTCTACTTATGAGTTTTGATAAAGATTTCTGCTGCACACGATTTCCTTTAAAAGTGACAGCTGCTCCTGATTGCCTACCACCAAACCAGACATGAGTCGTGGCAGAAAACCAAATGAATGAAACCAAAATTCAACTTTTGAACAGATCTCCAAAGAAGTAGAGGTACTAGATGTTAAGGTTATTAAACCCTTATTAGTCAGAGATTTTTCTTATTTCGGAGAAAAAGTAGTTTTTATCTTTCTTCAGCAAATGATTGCCAAGGAGCAACTTACTTAAGGATCAAGTAACAAAATGAGTCTGCCAAATGACATTTGAGATTTCACGACTTCATTTCAAAGACATTACAGATTTAAGCAGAAACTCCCTTTAATAAAGGAAAAACTGTATGAATGTTACACTCTCCAAAAATCTAGATGTGGAAGAAGATTTAACAGAATGAGAAAAGAAGTGACCTCTCACTTACTATATGAAAGCGAAAATATATCCTGAATATTTGAACCTGAAAATAGAAAATGATTATTCTAATAAAGGATTAAATAAATTGAAAAAGTGCCATAGATTGAAAATTCTGAGTATGTAAAAAGAAAACGCATAGGCATTATAAAGTAGAATTGTTTTTAGAGGAATTTCAATAGATGTTTATTCACTGGAATCAATCCATAACGCGGCTGGATCAGGATTATTTTGGATTTGTATTTATAGGAAAACTTATATTGCTCCAGGAAATGTACTCTTTCCAAAACTGTATCAAAATATTCCAAAACACCAGTGCTTATTTGTAGCATTATTGTAAATCTGAAATACAAAAGAAATGAAATTCTTTGGAAATTTTTAGTGCAATTTCTGGTCACCGTCAATTTTTTTTGAGGGAATATGCATAAATAAACTCAAGATTTCTACATTTCATGAGAACGTGTAAATAAATCGCCAATTGAAAAGTAATTTAAAATAACTTGGAAAAAATTAAGAACATATCGATTGAGGAGCATAGTAATTAACTTATGGAGAAGTGATGGCATAACACAGGCACAGATTCAGAATCTAAAAATGTATGAAATAAATGATGACAATGTTATCGCTGAGGATTATTTTAAACGAGCTAACAAAAAAACTTACTTGAAGTCCTTTTGTAGAATAATTATTTTTCAAAATGTACTTAAAATAATATTTGCCAAATTACAATATATATATATATATATATATATATATATATATATATATATATATATATATATATATATATATATATATATATATATATATATATATATATATATATATATATATATATATATATATATATAGTTTCTAACAAAATGTATGATGAATAATAAACTAACAAATTAATCTTTAAAACGAAAAAAAGTTTTAGTGCGTTTTTATATAAGTAAATGAAGAAGGTATCCTTTAGATTCTCAAATTGTGGTATCTGCATATTAATTACCGGCTAAAAAGATCAAAATTAATTCCTTTGTCGGTAATAATACGGTGTATCAGTTTATTCAATAATCTATATATTTCTGTTTGATATCGCTGAAATTATTTCAAGGCATTTCAATAAGTGGAAAAGAATGTTTATGCATTTGAAATATTGATGAAAACAGTATGCTGTCTTCAAATTGCAAAATACTGGAAAGAGTATTAAAATTCCGGATTACTCTTCTTTTACCATGGCATTAAGTCCAGCTAACAGGAAATCTTATAAGAGTTTTGGAACTCATGAATTCGAAATTGTGCTGACGTTAGACTGTCCGAAAAGGATTCTATAGTGCATTTATACCTTTGCAAAGAAATAAAAAAGACTTTTGTGGACAATACATGATAAGACATTTATACAGAAAATGATTTTCCGAAAATGAAAACTCTCTTTTCCCGATTCTAATGTGTGGGCAACATGCTAAAACTAAACTGTTAACAACAAAATACTGTTTCCTAATCAAGAAAATGTTTTAACTATTAAATCATATGATCGAAAACTTTCCTGTCTTTTTGTATTTAGATTTACTGTACAATATATCAAATACAATTCATGTGGATGAAAAATCTTTGATCAAAAATAATTACAAAAACATTTTACGGTCGAATAAAATATTTAACTAAAGACATATTTTTATTTGTCATTGTAAATGCCTGTGGCATTCTAGCAGCATGAAATCTGAGTTACAAATTTGAATAAAAAATTTTCATTATAGATGTAATATATATTACTCTAAACTTTTTTGCATTCTTATAAAAAATTATGATCAATGACAAATTTAGACTAATATCAAACAATAAAAGTGAAAAAATTATCTCACTAACAAAATATATCATTTGATTTTAGATACACAGCATTTCAACAATCCAATATTTTCAAATGTTCCGTGGCCTGATGAATCTACATTAGATAATGAATCTGAAGTTAACAAAAGTGGCAATTTCCATTTCGAGAAATCTCCTTTTTCGATTCCTAAAGAAACCGAAATTGACTGCGGAAGTGAAATCGGTAAGCTGTGCTTAATAAACATTACTAAAGTATAAAATAAGGTTAATATTTCTCTCAAACCATTTTACTTATATTAACACCTATAATATAACTTTCATCAGATAATTTTAAAATAAATTTTATTGACCAGTTCTAATAATCTTTTTATCTCGTAGGTACGAGCATTGCATCTGGTTACAGTAGCTGTAATGAATTTGATGAAATAGAGGCGAAGATGAAATAAAACCTTCATAGATTTAAATATGCATTCACAAAAACACTATAATATGAAGAATAATCGGAAGTGAAATAATTTCTGAAAGTACTTAATCCATTTTGGCCTCCATAAGCTCTCTATCCACATAATATTTCATACTCTGCCACAGCAAATTATTTGATCATTAATCGCTTAACGATAGCCAAAAGGCGATAGTAATAATAGTTTCACACAGTTAAATTCAAAAGCATTAAAAATTTCTGTACACCCAATGAAAGCTCTAAGATACATTAAAATTTACCAGAGGATAAAAGTTCAATATCCAAATTAAAATGGAAGAAATATTTGGATACTGTTACCAGAACTGTGCAATCAAGCATGCTGAAAGGATTAAAATACAAGAGAGTGATTTTTATATTAAAAGATCTGTGTGGGAAAATGCATTAGTCCAAAATGTATTAAAAATTATTTCTAAATACGATTTAAAAGTTATAAGAGTAGTAACTCAAAGCAAAAATAATATTCAAAACGAAATAAAAAAAAACATTAGGAAAACAAGTAATGCATAATGAAACAATTTCTTTCTGTAACTTTAACTCTATATTAATTATACTTTTAATTGTAATAATAATAAAATATGAAATAATTAGACACATTTGAATTTCAATAGCTGTTTTTATAATTTATTTTAGTCTGTACTTTTATGTTTTCTCTGAAGTTTTTATTTTATTCTATATATTTGAAAAAAATTTTATATTTATAAATTTTATTTGCTATTTTATACATGAGATTTCTTTTTTCAATGTATTTTACAATTTATAACTACATAGTAGAAGGTAACTCTTAAAACATTGAAGATTTTAAGTTTCTAAGTGAATAAAACTTTTATAAATACTACTTTTTTTCAAAGGAATTGTAATTATTTGCGAAAATGTTTACTCTACAAACGATCCAAATGGCTGAAGCTCGACAACTTTTCACGAACTGATTTCTTCCATCTTTTAATAAAAAATTTTTTACAAAAGAAACTATTCTTTTTGGATAGATGTTTTATTGAGATCCGACTTATATAAATGCAGTTTTCAATATTGTCAAAGATACTGATTGGCAAGAAGGTGTCGAATGTCTTTAAAGTTAAAAAGATCGCCAAACTGAACATGACTGAAATTCATGTTGACATACTTCATACATATATGGATGATTCCTAATTACTTACATGTTAAAGAAAATTTTTGCTAAATCATTTACATATATATATATATATATATATATATATATATAGTAAGACCCCGCTTAACGGGGATACGTTCCATCTAAGTAGATGTAATGCGAAACAGCGCTAAACGAGGCTATCTTTGCACAAATATTAATAGGGGGATGATGTATTAGAAATTGGTTAGGTATTAAATTTAAAAGTATGTTTTTTTTAATAAAAACAAAAATCAAACATTTACTTTTAAAGCCCAAATCTTAATACCACATTATTATTTTTGCAAAAATAAAAACAAATTATCAATAACAAAACGAATATTCTTCAAAAAAAACAAATAAAATTTAAGTCAGTCATATTTAGTTAGCCTTCCGCGTTTTCAGTGTTCTGCTCTTGTGACAAAAAAACATCTAATGTTGTTTTAGTTTCTTTTTCTTTTGCGTTGTCTTCTTTAAAAGTTCTTCTTTCATAAACGGATAGGACACCCTCTAATACCACGCCTTACTTTGGTTCTGCCGTAATTCGGATGATTAACGAATTGATCCACGGTTTCAGTTATGGTATAAACTCTTTTTACAAACGCTATCGAAAGTTCTTTTTGCTCTTCTGAATCACTGTCAACATTTTGTTTTCTTTTTCATCTGCTAATTCCTTGATTATCATTAGAAAGACTAGCTGCCGTTTTTTGAATTATTTCTTCTAATATCTTCACATTTGTCTTTCAAAACTAGTTTGCTCTCTGTTAATTTCAGCACTATTTTTTCCACTATTTCATCCACTTCGACAGAGTGTCCAAACGTCATCGCTCTTTACTTTAAATCCGGCCAAATATTCTCATTCCAAGAAAGGTCACAAGCTTTCAGCAGCATCCACGATGTTGTAGTTTTTCCAAAATTTCTTATGGACTGGTTCTCTTCTCCGTCTGTTTTTTCAAACATTTGCTTAATGGTTCGCTACGTAAGTTATAAGTCTGGTAATTTGATATAATGCCTTGGTCCATTGGCTGAATTAAGGCATGTTGTGTTAGGCGGTGTTCATCGCCTTAATTGGAATGCATGTTGTTAAGTCTGATAAATTTGTTGTAATATTTGGAGCACATTATCAATTAACAGAAGTGTTTTTTGTTCAAGTTTTTTTAATTTCTGCAATAACGTTTAAATAGACGAGCAGAAACAGTTCTATAACCAATCTGAAAATTTTCAAGTGTAGTTATCCGGGGTATGATTTTTTATTGACTCCAAAATTACAGGTAAAGTTGATTTAGATAGCTTTTCATCGCTCGGTTTTTGGAATGGTAAATTAGTAATGGTTTTAATCAAAATCGCCTTGTTAACACTCCTGGTGAAGGGTCAAGTATGATCTTTTGCAGCTTTAATCCCAGCCCATTTCTCTTCACGGGATAGAAATGTTCACTTCGGCATTCTTTTCCAAACAAGCTTGTTTCACCAACATTAAAAACCGGATTCTGAGGATAGTTTCCTCTTCAATTATTTTTTTAATATCGCTGGAACGCCGCCGCTTTTAAATACCACTTGCTACTATTTCTTCCGCATCTTTATGTTGTGAAGGTTATTTCTGATGTTTTAAATCATTAACCATCCATCAGAATGAAAGTTTCACGGTGTCAATTGTCTGCCTAAATAACAAAATTCTTCTAGGTTTTTCAATTAGTGAAAGATTGTTTAATATGTTATGACAATTATTGTCATCCATAGACAGTCATTTTTCCATTTCTCTATGATATTATTTCTAGAACGGGTACTCTAGTTGCAGAGCTTGACGTAGTCAGCTGCCGATGATATTTTTCTTTATTCTTCATGATGGTCTACGTTGAAGCTGGCAAATTCAATGAAGCACTAATTAGAGCTTGACGTTCACCAGAATCTAATCTTCACCAATACTTCCATTTTTAGTTTTGAGGAAATGTCGGTTATTGCTTTTCTTTTCTTTCATTATCACCCATAGTAAAAAAACCAGTATCAAAATATTTGACACTGTAATATAATATTATATATGTAAATTAATTACTTACAATAATGCCAACAAATGTTTCCAATAATAAAAATATGTCTGTACAATATCGCACCAAACAAGAAACACAAGTACACTCTATCGGATACTTTGAAACCTATCGCTGCATAATATTTCGGGGAATACCCGTTGAAATAAAAGAGCGCTTAAACCGGAAACAGCGCTAAGCGAAGCGGAAACAGAGCGTTAAGCGGGGTCTTACTGTATATAGTATATATATATATATATATATATATATATATATATATATATATATATATATATATATATATATATATATATGTATGTGTATATATATATATATATATATATATATATATATTATATATATATATATATATATATATATCAGGAGCTGCTTAAAAAATAATTCAAACATTTTGAAAAAAATATTCAAATTGATGTGAAACAGAAGTTTTCATTCAGTTATAATTTATTTTAAGGTAGATTCTGATTTGTGTTACGAATATCTAATGTATCAAGATAAAACTCAATAAAAAAATTTACGGAGATTATTTAAAGAAATTTTAATGAATTTTACTTTTAGTGTTTCTGTTGAATCAACAGAAAATAAACCGTCTGCATGCAAATGGAAAGAATGTGGCTTGCAAATGCTGCAGGAAAAGAACACAATATTTTATACACGATTAACTTATGAACAAGTAAGTGACCATTGACAGTGTTCATGAGGAAATAAAAAAAACATCGAAATGAAGTTTCCTTCAAAATTTGGACACACAATAAATACACCTGAAGAATTTGTAACTGCTTGTTGCTTTGCTATCATTTTTGGCAAGGAAACGAGACCGAATTCAACAGGGACACACATTTTAAAAAAGACTATGAACCAATATAAGCATTCACTTTTGAATCGAAAATCGAACCACAGAATTCTGAAACTACAAGCCTCACCGCTAACCCTTCAGCAGTCATCTAGACTAAATTCCTTATTAAAATCCCATCTTTCATGCATTTTCTTTTAAAAAATAAACACTTTTTTAAAATTTAACTTCTCAGATTTTAAAATGTCGTAAAACTTTAAATAATTAAATATTTTTATTTGTATTTTCTCATATTTAGGCCTATAAAACTTAATGTAAAGAATTATATTTATATCAAAAGAAGAACAAGCATTTACTTTTAAATTTAAATTGCTGCAATTTCTATATTATTTTTTAATAAAGAAACTCACTTCGATTCTATAATATTTGCAAATAGATTACATAAAAATATTCTCTTTCATAGAAAATATAGTTGCAACAGTTAAAATTCATTTCCAATATTGCATTCTCAGTAGATAATGAGAAAACGAAATATAACTATTTTAATGAGAAAAAAATAATATATCATTTTTGATATGCCATAAATATGTAAAACTTTAATTGTAAACATGTATATATATATATATATATATATATATATATATATATATATATATATATATATATATATATATATATATATATATATATATATATATATATATATATATATATATATATATATATATATATATATATATATATATATATATAAATACACACACACAGGGTGTCCCAAAATGACCGCATAAACTCTGCACAGCTAGATTCCTCGTTGGGAGTACATAAAAACTGCCCAAAGAAGCGTTCCTGTACGATCCATAATTTTCGAGTAGATAATAAGAACCAAAGTATAAGCAGCGTGCAGACCAGTAACTAAGTTCATTGGTGTTGGCACTACGTCTCGATACACCACTTCCTTTTGATGGCTTCATAGGAAACAATTAAACGGTGTAATATCTGGTAGACATAGAACCGGACCCCCACGTCCGATCCAGCGGCCGGGGTATTCCATATCCATCAAACACACGTACAGGAGCACAGAAATGCCCCGGAACCCCATCATGCTAGTACCAAAGGCATTTCCATTATATCGGCCTTACATCGAGTACATGTCGTAGTAGTCACGAACGGAATCCCTGGCCACCATACGAAGACTACCGGTAGCTACCAGATGCAGCCTTTTAAATACCTATTTAACGACGGCTTAACGCCATTCCATGGCACACGCGCATGCATGGCGATATGCACGGCGAACGTTTTAAACATTATCGTCTGGAAAGATATACAAATATACTGTTGTGGATATGTCCATTAAAGTGTTTTTTTCTTGCACCCCGGCAGTGACGTCATACTTTGTTTTTCGAATTTTCTCGTAAACTATTGATCGTACAGGAACGCTTCTGTGAGGATTTTTTATGTACTCCTAAAGAGGAATTAGCTGTGCAGATTTTATGCGGTCGTTTTGGGACACCCTGTATATATATATATATATATATATATATATATATATATATATATATATATATATATATATATATATATATATATATATATAAACGTATGTGCTTCTTGAAGTCTGCACATTTAATAAACAATAAACACATGCATTCAAAAAATTTATAATTAAAGTAACAATTTGTCTGGCGATAATATGCGTAACTCTTAATACAAATAAAAATGGATTCATGAAATTAACTAAATTTTGCCAACATTGTGTAATGTCTTTTAAATAAGAGATTCTATTACAAAATTCTTATTTAGAAATACCTAAGATTAAATTTGAAATCTTACCTTAAATTTAACATGTAAAATTTAATCGCACATTAATGTTTTGAAGAGTGATGTCACATTTATTTACATATTACAATTTTAAACTTTTTATCATTTATAGTTTGATAAATAAATTATTCATCGTAATTTTACTGAACACACACATTTTTCTAAGCCGGATAGCGAAGACTAAGCGAATATACCGTTAACTGAAAACCTAATTTAAATCCAAAACTATCAGAAATATTTTATAAAATTTATTATTATAGTTTAAAATAGGATTTTCACAATTATGTGATGCTAATAATTTCAAATTTTTAATTGTTTCAAACATATGTTTTTGCAAGGTAAGCGAGGACCTGAGATACACATGTAAACGAGAATCTCACAAACGTACCTTTAAAACAATGACCTCCCATACGTACCTGCAAACGAGAATCTCGCATACATACTTGCAAGGGAGGACATCTTATATATATCTACAAACAAAGAGACATGACATACATACCTCTTAGGCGAGGACTTTCCAAACGAACCAAGAAAAGAGGACTTCTTTTATATACATGCGAATGAGGATACTATGTGCATTCTTCTGAACGAAAATTTCATACTGAAATCTGTGTTTTATGAAGCCTCAGAAATATGTTAACTTTTCTGCATAAATTTGAGGATATATCTCCTAAATTATAACATTTTTGTTTAAAAATCGTACTATGCTATTATCCTACTAATCCTACTATTCCTACTATTTGGCTATTACGTCATTATTTCTCTAGCCTTCCAATATTTCTGAACTCTACAGATAAAAAAAACAATTGCAGAGTACGGGTCAAGATGAGTAGCATCAAATATTTGATATTGTCTGCACAATACCTCATACATAAAAGAGATATTTTTTTTCCGCTCAAAATGTAAGATATCACTAGAAGTAATTTTTAAATAATTATTTATCGATACTATTATGATATGATTGAATAATGATGATATGATTGAAAAATACTATTACGATATGATTAAATATTATATTATTTTCAATCACAGTATTCTTAAAAAAAGTTTTGGCTAAAAGGCCTGATTGTGTTTGAAACAATCAATGAACTCTTAAAAATATTTTTCGCAATTGAGTCGCAAAATGATTGACTATATATATATATATATATGTGTGTGTGTGTGTGTGTGTGTGTGTGTGTGTGTGTGTGTGTGTGTGTGTGTGTGTGTGTGTGTGTGTGTGTGTGTGTGTGTGTGTGTGTGTGTGTGTGTGTGTGTGTGTGTGTGTGTGTGTGTGTGTGTGTTGTATACTCCAGCGAGTGCAGCACCACCACTACTGCCCACTTGAGAGCCACTCATCTACCCACACATTTCGACGGGAGATGGATGAGTCAGGACTTAGTAAAGACGCTCCTGTAATCTATCTTTTGTATTATTAAATATATTTGTTAGTTAACTTGAAATCCTTATTCAACAAATCCCTAGATATCCCCACTTTAACATGGGGGCTCCCGCCGTCATCTCAGCTATTTTTAAGCTTGAAATCATAGAGAAAGTCGCAGAATATAATGGCGCACATGTAGCGTCGGTCAACATCCTCACCGTCGCATGTGAAAAGAGCCAATTAAACCACTCCGAGGATCAATTCCACCGTCCCACCAGCTCAGAGCCAATACTCTGCTCTGGAAAAACGAAATTCATGGCCTCATCGAAAAAGAGCCAATACCACTGCTTTGAGGATCAATTCAACCGTCCCTCCAGTCAAGAGCCAATATCACCGCTCCGGAGATTCAACTTCATCGCTTCAACAAGAGCCAATAGAACCGCTCCGAGTACCAATCCCACCGTCCCACCAGCAAGGGTCAATAATACCACTCTGGAAAACCAAATTCATCCCTCCAGCGGAAACAAGCCCACATACTACCACTTCGAGAACAATCCCACTGTCACACCATCAAAGAGTCAACAATTTCAAATAGACATCGCACATCCTCTAACCAGGTAGGATCAAACCTTTTTTAATAAGCATGTACCGAAACACAAAAAAAGAAAATCTAATTAACACCGACAAAGAACTAGGTATAACTGTACCTGAAATGCTACAATTATCTGCTTAAAAGAATTAATTGAGAAAACAGATACATTCAAAAATAAAGCTGACTTCATCAAAGATATGATTTTGGTAATTGTCGAAGAAAGAAAAGAAATCGAACAGTCAACAAAAAAAAATGACTGATACAAATAGAAAAAGAAATAGAGCGAGCAACAATTAACTCCGGCATAAATCATCAACATCCCGATTCCAGGTACACAGCAATTGAAACAAATCTCGATAGCTCATTAAATCCGTTAAAACACTTGGTATGCCAGTCCCGAGCAAACTCGAAAATTTCAATTTATTCTTTTATTCCCTCGAACGTGCTTTCGCAACTAAAAATGTTCCACACGAATTAAAATCGGAGATATTAATTAATATTCTCGGTGAAAAAACCAACAGCATATTACTTTACATCTCAGAAAACGAATTTCAAGATTACGAAAAAGTTAAAAATATTATTTTACATGAATTTCAACCAACCCCCAAGAATGCTTAATAAATTTCCGTAGAGCTCAATGCCCAGCAAATGAATCGCATGTGCAATTCTCGTCACGATTAACGAGTGCTTTCGAATACTATTGTAAACTTCGTAATGTTACTGACTTTAAAACTTTATGCGAAATAATGATAGTGGACAAATTATTTTCCACCCTTGACCGTGAAACGCAACTACATATTTCGATACGTCAAAGGGAAAACTGGTTCAAACCAACTGAATTAGCAAAAGAATGCGATATATATTTTGTTTCGAAAAGAAAATCTTTTACTGAAACCCACCAACCACCGTTTGAAAACAAACAAAAAAACAACTCATTTCAAAACTACAATCGCTACTCACGCTACAGAAATTTCATAGACCACTCGCGAAATGCCGCAATAAACAACTCACGTGGAGGATATCACCAGAGAAATGAAACTACCTCAAATCCTCGATCTAGTGTTCATTCAAATAACCCCATTTGCAAAGTAGAAGATAACTCATTCAATGAATCGATAAACGTATTACACTATGAAAATATTTTTGTTAATGGTAAAATCGTAAAAACACTTATAGATTCAGGAGTGAAAATTGTATTAAACACCATATTATTTCACCAAACACTAATTATTTAGGTACTGTGCAGCTCACATGCGCTTTTAACAGCGAAGTTCCAAGCGCAACTAAAAAAAAATTAGCTCTTCCAAATTGCAGTGACATAAGCCCCTGGCAGAAGCAGAAACTCTTGGTGGGTGAGGCAAGGAAACTTATCAGAACCACCAAGATAATTGCAAAACTGCCGAAAATCTGCAGTAAACTGGAGCCTAAAGAGGTCCTGAGAAAAATCGAGGCACAGAACGGTGGGGTCACTCCAACGGAGTGGAACATACTTAACATCAAGAACGACCCATCTGGGCGGACCTTCGTTCTTAGTGGGCCTGAACTAGATGCTGCCACACTTTGTGTAAGGGGATATAAGTTTCATATAGGATTTCACCAAGTGCAGGCTAAAGTACTTGACAAGCCCGCTCCTGCTGATGGGGGTGAAGGTAGTTCAAGCCAATCTCCACCACAGTAGAAGTGGTACCAGTAAGAAGTTTCTTGCTGGGGATATACACCTGGCCCTCATTCAGGAACCATGGCTGGTTAGGGGGAGAATCAGTGGCCTCAAAAGAACAAAAGGTAAGTTTATCTATTGTAACAATAGCAACGCTAGAACTTGTATACTTTTATATAAAAACATTGAGTTTTTACCCCTCTCTGAATTTATCCTTAGGGACCTGACAGCAGTGAAAGTCAGACTCAACATAGAGAGAGGGGACAGAGAAATTGTTTTTGGCTCAGTGTACCTGCCCTATGAAGAGAAGGCTCCACCTGACCATTCTCTGCACAAGCTCATTAACTTTTGCAGAGACAACAACTTACAGGTAGTCCTAGGACTAGACTGTAATGCTCACCATGTTGTCTGGGGAAGTACGGACACAAATAAAAGAGGTGAGTGCCTTTTAGAATTCATTCTAAACTACGGGTTAGATATTCTAAATGAGGGCAACGAACCAACTTTCATTACTTCCAATCAATCTGAAGTAATTGACATCACTATAGCGACAACGCTAATTAGTAAAAATATCAAAAATTGGAAAGAAGATGGCAGACCTTCTGGCTCAGACCATCAAAACATCCATTTTGAATTTCACTCTAATGTGTGTCTGGATCGCATATTCAGAGACCCAGTTAGGACGGACTGGAAGAAATTCCAGGAGGAATTGACTGGGTCGGTTGAGCTCGGGAACAGACCTATTAGAGACAACTACGATCTAGAAGTTACAGCAGACCTTCTGCAGAGTAGAACTCTAGATTGTTATCATAACAATTGCCCTATTCGCACTAGGAGAGCTAAACTCCAATGTCCTTGGTGGAATGACTCTCTAGCAGCCGAAAGGGCAAATGTTAGGAAACTTTTTAATAAAGCCTAGAAAAATGGTGAATGGGAGAACTTTAAACGGCACTCACTAATTATAACAAACTTGTAAGGAAAAGCAAAATTAACTCCTGGAGGAAGTTCTGTGAAGAGATAGATTCTATTTCTGAAGGAGCTAGACTCCAAAAACTCCTCAAAAGGGATGAACCTATTTTGGTTGGCACCTTAAAGGACGAGGAGGGTAATTTTGCTGCTTCCGGGAAAGAGGTTATGGAAATTATGACCAAAACCCACTTTTCAAGAGCTAGAGATATTTATAGCAACGAAGGGGAGCACTGCATTGGCTCTTTGCAAAGAGTCAATAGCAATCAATGGATCATCGCTAAAAATATCGTAAAGTACAACATTGTTAAATGGACAATCTTTGCCTTTAAACCTCTAAAAAGCCCAGGGTCTGATGGAATTATGCCCATCATGATCCAGAAGGCAGAGGATGTTATCATACCAGTGTTAACTAGAATTTACAGAGCTAGCTTAGCACTAGCTAGTTTCCAAGATTGATAACACTCTAGATTAAAAAGAAATTGCCTTGACAACTTTCCTCGACATCCAAGGTGTCTTTGATAACACTTCCCATCTATCCATCCTCAATGCACTTAGAGGGGCAGGTATTAATCAGACCCTGTGTACTTGGATTGAGGCCTTGATTTCGGATAGATGTATACAAATGAACATCTTCGGTGAATCATTTAAAAAAAAGACTACTAGAGGTTGTCCTCAATGAGGTGTTCTCTCACCATTACTTTGGCACTTAGTTGTAAATAGCCTTATAAAATATGTAAATGATAGGAGCTATTATACGCAAGGATATGCTTAGATACTTGTCACGCAAGGATACTTGTCATCTCATGCAAGATGCTCTAAGTTATGTAGGTCAATGTTGCATGGATAGGAACCTGATGGTTAATCCTCAGAAAACCTACCTAATACCTTTTACACGCAAAAAGAAACGGAAAGGTTTTTTCCTACCAAGACTTTTTGATGTTGAAATCAATGTGGCTTCAAAGGTGAAGTATCTGGGCATTTATTTAGACCAAAAACTCACCTGGAATAAGCACATTGATGATAACATTAACCGAGCAAAGAAAAGCATTATGGTTTGCAGGCGAATGCTTAGTAAAAACTGAGGTCTACATCCAAAACTGATGTTGTGGATGTACGCAGCTATTGTCAGGCCCATTCTCCCATATGCCTGTGTGATCTGGTTGCGTAAGGTGGAACAGAAGACTATGACTGACAGACTAGGAGGTCTACTAGGACTGGCCTGTCTCTGAATCACAGGAGCTATGTCCACCGCGCCAACCAGAGCATTGGAAGTTATATTGTATGTGACTCCCTTAGACATCTTCATCTGCAGCACTGCCAGAATGACTGCATACAGAATGAAGCTACAAAACCAATGGTACGACCAACTTGTTGCCAAAGGGCACAGGGGTATTACAAGGAAAATTCAAGATCCTACTTTTCTGATGCCCTCGGACATCATGGAAAAGTCATATATGTTTGAAAGGACATTTGAAATAGTTTTTCCAATTAGAGACGAATGGAATAATAACATGTTTGAAACTAAAACAGGAGATCTAATCTGGTACACAGATGGATCACTGAAAAACAGCCTCTCAGGACTAGGAGTATGTGGCGTGTCACCAAGAACCAGCCTATCTGTAAGCCTTGGGCGATACGCTACGGTCTTCCAGGCAGAAGTTTTGGCCATTATCCACTGTCTGCGACTAAATATGAGGAAGGGCTACCACGGTAAGCGGATCCTCATTTTTAGTGACAGTCAAGCCGTTTTAAAAGCGCTTAATTCTTTCGAAATCAAATCTAAAATGATTTTGGAATGTAGAAACCTTCTTACAGAACTGGCAACTAGAAATAAGGTGATCTTTGTATGGGTGCCAAGACACAAAGGTATTGAAGGTAATGAAAGGGCTGATGAGCTTGCTAAACAAGGATCGTCTTTTGTTCCCATTGGTCCAGAACCTTTTTGTGGGATCAATTTGAAGACCGTAAAAACCAATGTTCTTAGATGGGAAAAACGGAAGATGTATGAAGCTTGGATCAACACTCCTGGTCATACCCACGCTAAAAGTATGATCTGTGGATCATCAGCAAGGATTGCCTCTGAAATTCTAAGATGCTCTAGGCAGAAGATACGTTTAATCGTAGGCTTCACAACTGGGCACTATTATTTCAGAAAACACCTCCACAAAATGGGACTGTTTCAACAAGACCCTATCTGCAGGAAATGTCATACGCAAGACGAAATGGCCAAACATATCATTTACGAATGCGAGGCTCTTGCCCTCCCTAGATTAACTTCCTTAGGCATCATCCATACTAGAGAGTTACACCTAGACTCCATTAAAGGGTTATTGGACTTAATTAATAAAGTGGGTGACCCGAGCAACTGGAACTAGGAAACATTGGGTTTGGAGTTAGTGGTACAAAATGCTGATAAAGCAAAAGTGCCCAATGACATACAAACCCAACTGTAAGAAGAAGAAGAACCGATGACACACCTATCGCATTTCCGCCTAGAAAATTAGGATAAATAGAGAAAAATTTAGTTTAAAAGCAGATTGAACAATGGTTAAAAGACGGTATCATTTGTGAATCTAATTCAGATTTCGCCGCACCTTTGGTCTTAGATAATAAAAAAAGACATATCAATAAGACTGTGTCGATTATCGTGCTCTTAATTTAAAGGCTATTAAACAAAGATTTCCACTGCCCCTCATCGAAAATATTTTTGATAACCTGCAAGGAGCAATTGTTTTTTCAAACCTCGATCTCAAGTCAAGTTTTTTCCATTTATCCGTTGAACCTGATAGTCGTAAATACACCAGCTTCATAACACACAATGGACAATATGAATTCATAAAAGTTCCCTTTGGTCTATGCAATTCTTTCCAGTTATTTCAAAATACGTTCGCCGAGCTGGCAGCCGAATGGTTAGCGCTCTTGCCTTCGGTTCAACAGTTCGTGGGTTCGAATCCCACCTTGGGCATGGATGTTCGTAGTGGTTCGGAATCCACTTTAAGCCGTAAGTCCCGGTCTAATTAGCCCTCGTGTGCAAAAAATGACCGTTGAGCGACAAACAAACCAAACCAACCAAAATACGTTCAAACTGTCTTCAAAGAACTCATTAAAGACAATACTGTTATTATTTACATGGATGACTTCATAATCCCATCAAAAACTCTATCTGAAGGAATTTCATAGCTTGAAAAAGTGCTCCAAGTTGCTTCTAATTATGGATTAGAGTTCAACTTTAAAAAGTGTAATTTTCTACAGCGTAAGATAAATTTTCTTGGTCATATAATCGAATAAGGAATCATTCGTCCCTCAACAGCTAAAACAAATGCAGTTATGAATTTTCCTGAACTTAAAACAATTCAACACATTCAATCTTTCTTAGGACTAACTGGTTACTTCCGAAAATTTATTAAAGACTATGCATTAATCGCAAAACCTTTAAGTGACCTTTACGGAAAAAAATCCCATTTACATTTGGTCCTGAACAAAAAAAAGCATTCCTAACTGTACAACAAATCTTGTCAACAGAACCTGTACTGCATCTTTTTCAGCAAAATGCCCCGTTACAAATACACTGTGATGCCACTTCGAAAGGATTCGGTGCCATACTCCTGGATTCTGACAATAATTTTTATTCAATATACTACATGAGCAGAAAAACATCTCCACAAGAAGAGAAATACTCCAGTTATGAACTAGTAGTTTTAGCGATAATCGCAGCATTGAAAAATTTCGATACTACCTCGAATGCACAAAATTCCAAATTTACAAAGATTGTCCAGTTTTCCAAAAAACAATGTCTAAAAAAGACTTACCACCCAAAATTGCACGATGGGCTTTCTTCTAGGAAGATTTTGATTGCGAGATACTCCACAGACCAGCACGACAAATGCAACATGTTGATGCTCTCAGCCGTTACCCAATCATGGTCATACAATACAACGAAATAATACAAAAAATAAAAGAAGCACAAAGTAAAGATGAGTATACGTAAAACATTAAACAATTACTTTAAGCATCTACTTCAACTGGTTTTCTTCTTCTTCTTCTTAGAGTTGGGTTTGTATTTCATTGGGCACCTCTGCTTTTATCAGCATTTTGTACTGTTAACTCCAAACCCAATGTTTCCTACAGTGGTGGCCAAAACTGTGGACACTTTAGGAAATTTTTATGTTTTTGAACTTTGTATGCTGATAGAAAATGTTACGTTTCGCAAAATGCAAACTTGTATACATCATTTTAAAGATAATTTATTACTGAATTCAATACAAAACACAAAATTCAATTATTTGCAATACAAAAAAAGTTATATGTACTTTAATATAAATAAAAAACACAATTTTGAAGTGGTTTGTAATGTCTAGCTTTCCTGGCCAATCACTGTTCTTGTTCTGAGAACCAATCAAATGTTAGTAACTGCCAGTAAAAGCTAACATCATGTTTACACTTGAAACAATTCAATATTTTGCTTTGTTCTGTAGAAGGAGGACCTGTTTCTTATACACTGCAATAAGTAGGAATTTTTGTAAAAAATTTTAATATTTAGTCAAGAAGCAATGACATCAAATAAAAGAGTAGATTGGACACCTAGAAAGAGATGTAATATTATTGTGTTACGAGAAAGTGGTCTTTCCTATGCTGAAATTGTAAGACAGGTGGGTGGTTCAGTGACTACATCTGGAGTCCGAAAGATTTGTTTACGATATCAGGAGACAAATTCAATAAAAAACAAAGAAGGAAAAGGCCGAAAAAGGTGCACCACATCTATTGATGACAGAAGAATAAAAAGACTATGTCTCCAAGATAGAAAAATGTCATCAGCGGCCATCAGAAGTGATCTGAATGATGCTGGTGTTTCTGTCAGTTCAAGAACAATCAGGAGAAGATTAACAGATGTTGGACTGAGAGGTAGAATTCCAGGAAAAAAGCCTTATCTTAATTTTCAGCAACGAAAAAAAAAAGACTACAGTGGGCAAAGAAACACATTAATTGGACAGATGATCAGTGGTCACAAGTTATATGGAGTGATGAAACTAAGCTATCGTTATTCGGTAGTGATGGGCGAAAATATGTAAGACGTAGAATAGGAGAAGAGCTACATCCTGACTGCATTCAAGCAACTGTGAAGAACCCAGTTAGTGTCATGATTTGGTCATGCATGTCAGCAGATGGTATTGGTCGCCTTCATGTCATCGATGGGACACTGAATGCTAGAAAATACATTGACACTATTCTAGAACCAAAACTTCTACCTTCCATCAGAGATCTCTTTCCCAACAATGCTTCGTTTATTTTTCAGCAGGATTCTGCTCCTTGCCACCCGGCCAAAATATCGAAAGAGTGGTTTCGTACAAAGAGCATTAAATTGTTGTCATGGCCAGGAAACAGTCCTGACCTCAATCCTAACGAAAATTTGGGGCACTGTTTGAAAACTCTTGTCCGAATGAGGCACCCATCAAATAAAAGGGAACTAATTGAGGCTATAATTGTTTCCTGGCATCATGTAATAACGAAAGAAAAGCTTAAAACTCTTGTCAGCTCAATGAAACGTCGATGTGAAACTGTAATCAAAAATAAAGGGTACTCTACTAAGTACTGATAACTCACTGCAATCATCACTATCTAATGTATATCGATAACTATTATCGCTTAACTTTTTTTGTATTGCAAATAATTGAATTTTGTGTTTTGTATTGAATTCAGTAATAAATTAATTCTCTTTAAAATGATATATACAAGTTTGCATTTTGTGAAACGTAACGCTTTCTATAAGCATACAAAGTTCAAAAATATAAAAATTTCCAAAAGTGTCCACAATTTTGGCCACCACTGTAGTTCCAGTTGCTCGGGTCACCCACTGTATTAATAAAGTCCGAATCCTTTAATGGAGTCTAGGTGTAACTCTCTAGTATGGATGATGCCTAAAGAAGTTAATCTAGGGAGGGCAAGGGCCTCACATTCGTAAATGATATGCTTGGCCATTTCCTCTTGCGTATGACATTTCCTGCAGATAGGGTCTTGTTGAAACAGTCCCATTTCATGGAGGTGTTTTCTGAAATAATAGTGCCCAGTTATGAAGCCTACGATTAAACGTATCTTCTGCCTAGAGCATCTTAGAATTTCAGAGGCAATCCTCGCTGATGATCCACAGATGATTCTGGTCAGAATGTCAGTCATGCTAGAGATAGCTTCCTGACCTTCCCCAGAAGAATATGGTTTGGAGGTCACTTCTACCTCCTGTGAAGGATTCATTGCTGCCCCTTCACTAGATTGCCTCTGAGTTCCCTTGTCTTTTTCAGCTAGGTCTACTTCAGAGGCTTCACCTGCAAATGCAGAAAGGTTTATTATTTATTGTGTCTTTTCAGCCACAAGATAACAATTAATAAGCTCATGTAATATAACAGTCCACTCATGCATTGCCTGAGTTACTGGGCAAGGTAAAAAGCTCTAGAAGTTCGCCAGGCAACTAGAGGCTCCGTTAAGATACCATTACCACGGTGCCAAATAGCCCTAGGCACGGGTCGCATAACACCAGGGCTTACGGGAGCTGGTTCGCGGCCTCTGATTCTATATTCAAGGCTATCCTGTCATTCCTACAGGACGTTCGGCGATCCACCACCTGCCGACGCGCCTGGTAGCTGCTCAAGCCCCAGGTCAACTGGTTTTACATTAAAAATGATATTTTGTACAAAGTGGTGAGCGATCAAGAACTTTTAATAGCCCCACTGGATATGCAAAAACAAATTGTACAACTTGAACATTCTAAAGGACATTTTGGCATAAACAAAACAGAAAATTTTGTCAAACAACAATTCTATTTCCCCAATATACGGAAGACTGTAGAAAATGTTATCACAAATTGCATCCAATGCATACTTTCATCAAAAAAACTTGGCAAACAAGAAGGATTTCTACATCCAATACCAAAAGGTGACTTACCGCTTGATACATACCACATAGATTTCCTAGGACCACTCCCATCCACCAACAAAAACTACAAACACATTTCTACAGTAGTAGATGCTTTTACAAAATTTGTTTGGATTTATCCAGTCAAATCCACTTCAACACATGATGTCTTAGAAAAATTGAAACTACAACAAATGAATTTCGGAAATTCACGACGAATAATTTGTGATAAAGGACCAGAGCTTTTACTTCAACAGAATTTCAAAAATATTGCAAGGAAGAATATATAGAAATTATTTTAATCACCACAAGAATTACCACGCGGCAGTACACAGGTTGAAAAAATGCAAGGAACATTAATATCAGTTTAACAAAACTAACACTTGAAAATCCTAATCAAAGGGTACAAGCACACATCATCACTACAACGAGTTATCAACAGCACCATATGAACAGCCACCAAATTTACACCATTTGAACTTTTAACAGGCATCAAAATGAAAAATAAAAATGACATCAAAATCAAAGAACTTTTGGAAAAAGAAAATTGCCAATCGGTACTACAGAATAAGCAGCAAATGAGAGAAGACGCCAAATTAAACATTTTAAAGTTACAAGAGCTAAGTAAAAAACAATGCAACAAACAGCGAAAAGAAGCAAAGAAATATAACACAGGAGACGAAGTTGCCATAAAGAAAACCCAGTTTGGTGTAGGAATGAAACTACGCCCAAAATATTTCAGCCCCTACGAAATCGTGAAGGTCCGGTGTAATGATAGATATGATGTCAAGAAGATAGGCAGATACGAAGGCCCAAACCTGACTTCCACATCTGCAGATTTAATGAAACCATGGGACAATTCCTAAGAACTTTAATTAAAAAACTATTGACTTTTATCTTTTACTTTTCAGCCAAACAAGAACAATTGAACTTTAATTTTTGCATTTTTTTCTTTCAATATTGTTTTTTCATTATCTTTAATTACTCTTTTTATACTTTAATCTACTAATTAGCAAATTGATCGGGGACCGACCACATCAGGATGGACGAGTGTTTTATACTCCAGCGAGTGCAGCGCCACCGCTATTGCCCACTTGAGAGCCACTCATCTACCCACACATTGCGCGGGGAGATGGATCAGTCAGGACTATAGGATATATATATATATATATATATATATATATAGAGAGAGAGAGAGAGAGAGAGAGAGAGAGATAGGAACATGTTTCTACTTCTATTTTGTAATCAGCAGCAAGTTTTATTAAATGTCGTAAGAAAAAACTTATTTTAAAATTAAATCCTTTTTATACTTAACTTCCATTTTGATAAATATATATTTTAGAACTTTCTATTTAAGTATTTTAAATTAAATTTAGCAATATATTTCGAACGAATATTACGCACAGTTAATTTATATCATTTATTTATAATTAATATCTCGGTCAGAAATGTATTTCTTTTTAATACTTGATATCAAAATGTAAAAGAAAGGGTAAAATGTGTGCAATTTAGAACTTAATGATTTAAGAAACTAGTTGAACTAAAGTGAATAAAAAATGAAAATACGTACAATAAGATAGCAAGTATACATATGAATTACATAATTCCTGTCTTTCTAAAAATTTGAAGAGATTTTAAAATTTATTATAAATTAACATTTTATTATTTATGATTATTTGAGTGAAATCACATATTCGTAACGTAACCCTTATAAATATTACTAAAAAGCATTCAACATTTTTATTGCTTTTGAAATTCGTTTCTTTTCCTTACTTGACATGAAGATCCTGTAAGAAACAAAAGTTATTTAATGACGCAAAAGAATTATTCGAAATAAAGTTATCTCTTAAGAAATAATATTTTTGAAATAATTCCTTAATAGTAGTTGAAGAGCTATATACATAATTAATTTACATAAGATATTTTTTCAAGGAAAAGAAATATAATAAAAAAAATACAAAAATCTCAGAAATTCATCAAAGATTGTTACCCAGTAAATTAAAATCTGTGACATATCAGAGGCAAAAGGAAACATAAATTATGAAATTTACAGTAATTCAATTTTTTAATCATTCCTTCATTCATAATAATATATTATTTTATCAGTTGGAAGAAGGACACATACAAATGCAATGCTATTGATAATTTAATATTCTATTTTCTTTGTTCAGAACGCTTCCAATATTACTTATTTAATTAAAAAATTAAGAAGACAGAATTCGGAAATGTTCATTTAAATTGTAAATAGCACGTTTATTTGATAAAGATTGAATATGTTTCAACAGTCAGTAGAGTCTGAAAGTTAGTTCAATATTCACTCATCTAAAGATAATCGATAATCATTTCCTGATATATTTAAAGACAAAAATCACTTAAAATCAAATTAATTTCTATCGATGAGAAATTTGAAAGGAGATGACATCTCAGAGTGACATAATTTACAGAATTATGATTCAAATTGTTATACTTTAATTCCGGATGACTTTGAGCACACATTTCAAACATTGCAAATAATCCAGTGTGTTGTACTTCTTTGATTATTACCGTACAACTCACTAATATTGAATATATTCAGGTGGATCGAAAATTCCTTCTGTTTGCCCTTTGTGTTGATGGATTTTATGCTCTTTCTTAATGTGAGCTTACAAAGTTAAAATACTATATTTTTCATGTTTTAATGAAAATTTTTAAACAAGTTGTCGGTTCAATTAATTTGTCGTGTATAATCTTACAAAGTTCATTAGCATGATATATATATATATATATACATATATATATATATATATATATATATATATATATATATATATATATATATATATATATATATATATATATATATATATATATATAGGGTGTCCCGAAAGGTCGTTGCCAAACTTAACGTGGTGGTCTGTCATACCATGGCAAACAAGATTTACATAGGAACTTGTGTCCGAAAATGTGAACAGCGACCGCTAGAGGGCAATGTTTGCAGGCGTAGAGGGGGAGAAAGAAATGATGCCGAAAGAGGTTTCAATATGTCTTTTATTAAATAATATGGTTAAATTACAGAAAATGTTCAAAATTCCTTCCATTCGCAACAATGCAAGCTTCACAACGTCGACGCATGGATTTACGGAGCCGTTCAAAATGCGCAGGTGTGTCACGGATACGTGCTGCCGCTTCCACGATCCTGGCGACGAGATCCGTGTCCGATGTCACGGGAATCTCGTATATCAAGGATTTCATGTATCCCCACAGGTAAAAATCCAGGGGAGTCAGGTCAGGGGATCGCGGTGGTCATGGGACTGGTCTGCCTCTGCCAATCCAGCGATCAGGGTATGTCTTATCGAGATATTCCCGTACACTGTGGCTAAAATGCGCAGGTGCTCCATCATGTTGAAACCACATGTTTCGTCGTGTAGCTGCTGGAAGGTTAACCAACAGATCCGGCAACACCCTTTCTAGAAAAGTATGATAGTTATTCCCATCGAGGCGTTCAGGAAGTAGGTAAGGGCCAATTAGTATGTCACCGATAATACCAGCCCAAACGTTTATGCTGAAGCGTCGTTGATTTGCGTGAGCACGTGTACATCTTGGGTTTTCATGCGCCCACACGTGCATGTTGTGCAGGTTCAGAACACCGTCCCGTGTAAAAGAGTCTTTGTCAGTAAACAAAATCCGCGATGGAAAATCCATCTGTGCAATCCGTTTTTGCAAATACCAGCGTGCGGATGCAACGCGTTGGGAATAATCATCATCTCACAGTTCCGGTACTCTTTGGATGTGCTAGGGGTGTTGCCTGTCCTTGTGCAGTATGCGTTGAATGATGGAACGAGGTACACCCAAGACGCGTTCGATAGCTCGGAGGCTTGTTCCCGGTTTCCTTTCAAATTCCCGTAAAACAGCTTCCTCTGTGACAGGTTTGCGTGTAGAGCGTTCTCGACCGATGTGGCTACCTGTCTGGAAAGCTCCTGCCTCGCGCAATCTGCGAAACAGTTGCCCAAACAAAGCACGACTTGGCTGACATCTGTTTGAGAAGCACTCAAGGTAGATCCTTCCCGCGGCTCGTCCATTTCCATCCGCAGCACCATACGCGTAAATCATATCGGCCAGTTCTTCATTAGAAAACCGATTCATCGTTCTCCTGCAGCGTCGTCGCCTGAAATAATCACACTTCCCACTCTCCCATCAGCCTGCGAACATTGCCCTCTAGCGGTCGCTATTTGCATTTTAGAACACAAGTTTCTATGTAAATCTTGTTTGCCATGGTATGACAGACCAGCATGTTAATTTTGGCAACGACCTTTCGGGACACCCTGTATATATTAAATATTCACATTTTTCAGTCGGATTTCGAGGAAGTGATCTATTTAATTATCTAGTAAATGATTTTATGATATACTAAAAATATATTTTGTAAAGCTGTATATGATGTTTCTTATGTTTCACCCAATTTTATGCCATGCTAGTATCTATATGATGAGTTATTGTCGCTATATATTTGCTGGTTAGAATCTCACTCTGCACTTTTTTATAATTGCTTGCCATGCATTCAAGGGTTCCATTAAATTTAGTCAACGTATTCAAAATCTAATAGTAGAGTGAATGTGGTCATTTTAAGTTATATTTTCAAGTTATTTTAAAATTATGTTTGTAAGTTTTTTTAAACATAAATATATAATCTCATATTAAAAGAATATTCTGTCATAATGTTAATACAACATAGAGGAGAAGCAATATATTTGTTAAATTTCTATGTGTAAATGTAAATGAGAATAAAAATATCTATAAGAAACTGAAAATTAAAGGATAGTTAAATAGCGTAAAAAATAAAAATTTTAATTAATTTTTTGATGTTCTAATTTTTTTACTTCCTTTTGCAATCTCTTTCTTCTACTTTTTCAGAAATTTTTGCTTTTCATTCAAAGAAAACTTCTTTCTTTAAGACTATTTTAAATTAAAATTTTGAAATCTTCTTTGGAATTATTTATTTAACTTGGTCCCACATGTTTATCAGGGCCCGAAGTAATTTGGCTATTTCAATGAAATATATTCTCCTACATAAATTCTAATCTTATCTAGCTTTTCAACTTAATTAAGTTAAGGCTTTATAGCTTCATTCATTTTCAAAAGTGAAATGAATCTACTAAATTCTTTCTGTGGATTCCTTTCAGCCTGCAATTATGTCACAGAGATTCAATTTTAAATTTTATCCAAAATTAAGTAAAATTTGCTGTACAAAATTGTATTTACAGTAATCTATACAGAATGTTTTGCTATTGCAGAAGTATGTGAAATTTTACCATGTATTTTTAAATATACAATGCAATATGCTGATCTTATAACTAGTGTTCACACACACCAAGCAAGAAGTTTAATATTTTTCCCATTTTTTATATATTTATAAAATTTTATGTAGTTAGAGAAACGAAACTTTTTTTTAATCTAGGTTATAAAAATCTAGATCATTTATTCATTTGATATGACTCTATGAAAAGTTCACCGCTTTATAATTTCACAATAATGGCTAATTTTGGTTTCATTAAATACGCATACACGTTCACAACCTGATTTTCTAGCTACCTGCAGTAAATATTTTTCCATAAGTTTATGCATGTATAATCCATCTCTTAAAATTTTTATTTAAAAGAATTGCAATAGAATATTTCCTTATGTTATTTTCATTGTGACTTCATATTGGCGACTGAAAATTATTAATGTGCATGTTCTACACATTTCAAAACACAATAATCTCAAGTAACAACTGATTTGATTTATTGTCATAAAATAGGAAATATAAATATGGAATTAAAATGCAAAATTCCTGACTAGCTAAGCGATCCATTATTAGCAGAACTTAAATACATCTATAAAGCAACTTTGATGAGGTTTAGAATTGATTTAAGTTAATAGCTTATAAAATCATGATAAGTTTATTATTGCTCATGTTGTGTATTTAATTACCGTTTTATTATGTACTTTTTCAAGTATTTTAAATTTAAATAATATATATTTTTTTAACATTGCGTTGTGTATTTATTATTTTTTTCGCTTACCCAGATTCATACCTTAAAATAGAAGCAAAAACTGGCTTTGTTTTTGTAACTAAAAATTTCTATCAATCATGAAATTGCAAATCTATTCATCCACATACAAACTCAGTTACTTATATTATTTCAAATATTTATACCAACATGGTTAAGTACTCACGTGGAGATTTACACTAGATATCATAGTTAAAGTTATGAAATAAGTGGTACCACTCTAAAAAAAACTACTGACTGGGGGGTAAAATAAATTTTAAGAAAAACATGAACTTTGAGTTCTGGTACTAGGCCGGCCTATTTTGAGGGCTTCTAAAACCTGTCTGTTTATTCTTTCAGCGGGTTTTTTTTTTTTTTTTGTCTCGATTCGTATTATAGATGTATACTTCTTCTTCTCCCGTCTAAGAACTCATAGGATTTTATTATTTTAAATTGGTAATTTTTCAGTTTATAGATTCCAATAGAACGTCAGAATTGAATAACCAACAGGGTCCTTTTTAGAGGCGTGTTTCAGCCTTTTTCTTGTAACTACCTCCTTGCAAACGTGCGTGTCTTCTGCCTCCTTCCCCCTGAAAACAGATTTCCCTTAAGTCCTATATTAGGGCATTCCATTTCACCAAAAGAGTGGGGTGGGCATTTAAATTAAATTAAAAAAGGGGCCAGGGAAAAAATGGGTAATTTAATTAGTTTATAAAAATTATTCAGCCAGTGAATACAACACTTACAACATTGTAATGAAAAAGAACTCTGAAAAGAGACATAAAACAATATCATTCGCATCAAATTTTTTGTTTATTCGAGAGTTTAGCTAAACATCTTTGATATTCCGTAATTTAGTTAACAGCTACATATTACACAAAAATTCAACGCAACTTATTATTGAAGTAGAAACAGTTCAAAATGTAATGAAATTAAATTATTTAGCGAATTTAAATTGTATTAAAAAATTTAATTCCATAACATATTACTCGTATTGGTGGGAATAAAAATATGCAATTATGCTAGTGCAATTCTTTTTCATTAATTTCTGATAACCTGCTGAAATATATATATATTTCTTGAGATTTTGCTGACAAATTTGCTATTATTGGAATGAGCGAGAGTTTTCTAGAAAATTCATTTTACTTATGAAATTTGAGAATGCCTTTATGTATAACTTATATAGTGCTTAAGCTTGTAAACTTTTATCTTGTAATATTCTTTTAAGATACACTTTTCTGGAGACTCAGAAAACGATAATTTTTATACTGTTATTACATGCTGTTCACTGATGTTTGTGAACGCTAGATTTATTTTTTCTTCAACTTATCAATCATAATGACTTTTGATGTCCTTTATCAAGTTATTAGAAAAGGCTGACTTCAGAAGAAATAAATAATAAAATTTAAAACTTATAGATGTTTGTCCACTATTTTTCATTTATATTCAATAAATAACCAACTTTTTTGTGAATAAAATGAAAAGAAACTCAAAATATTTGGATAATATTTACCATTTTGTTATAAATTTTAAAATAAGATTGATTTTAATTGCAAAACCTGCAATTATTGAAACTGCTTGAAATGTAGGATGTTAAAGAAATTTATATATTCCCTTCTTTTAGAGAAATAATATGTACTTATTGCTTTTAGACGTATAGTTCTCTTCAAAATAGGTACTATTTAATTTACATCTTGAATAGTAAGAAATTTTATTCTAGCGTTTTTTATAATTTAGCATAAGTTATTTAGTATTGTATAGTACATTTCTAATTTATTTAATCTTGTAAAATAATTTTAAATTTAAATAATAAAACTAAAATTCAAAATTATTTACTCTGCTTATTAGACACACATATCCATATTTCACTAATATTTATCATAAAAGATATCCACTAATAGTAAGTAAATCAAATGGACACTTAATGTTTTGGAATGATTCAAATATGGTATATTAACAACACTGTGCGGTGGTAAATGAATCACTTGTGGTTCGGTCCACATCATGAAATAAAGAATACAGGTGCTGCCGCCTAGTGATCAAATTTTAAGTATGCGTCACGTTACCGTCTGTTTTCCAAAACATTAAACTTAAGCATGTAGATTACCCTTAAGCTGCGTGTCATTAACTTTCCAGATATTTTCATTTTTCTAATTTTAAAACTATACTTATGGTTGCTTTCTGTGCTTATGGTTGTACAAGTATTTTTAATTAATGCAGTTATTAAACAATATTTATGCATTAGATATGCATACTCTAGTATAAATGCTATTGATGGCTCAAGATCAATGATACATTTATGTACTAAATCCATTATTTTTCAAGGGCAATAAAAATATTTAAGTGGGTAATTTGCAGCATATTATAATATTTAGAAAATATATTTTATAAATTCTTTCAGTATTGTAATTTATGCAAATGTTCCTATTGTAAAAATTTAAACAAAATCTATATAATTTGTCATTTTAAAATTTACTGAAAATAGTATAGATCAATTTTCTTATAAATAATGTATTTGTTGGTAAAAAAAATTTAAATGATAGTTTTCATTATTAAAGAAGTCTTGTTATTAAAAAATTTTGCTTTTTAAATTTCTTACTTTTTCACACTAAATTAAAGGTATATTAAACAAGGAAGATAAATTAAGTTAATAAACACAAAATATGATCATTTAAGAGAAGAATTATAAAAGTTGATGCAAAGTTCTGAAAAATTACTTGCCATGCACAAGTTGTTTATTAATTCAAATTTAATTAAAAACAAAACTAAATTCCTATATATAACTAAAGCAATCTAAATAAAGTAAAATGTGTGCACTATAATTCTATTCCTGCCCTTATAAGTAAATAGCTATATCATAGAGATACACCGCTGGACAATTGCTAAGGACGGATAACACTATCATCCATAGCAACCACAAAATGAAAGGAAGCAAAATGTGGAAAATTAGAGTAAGTGCGGAATGTAATAAGAAGAAGTATGCATATACAAATTTTTTTCCACGTCTGTTCTTCACGTGATAGCGTTCATAAGAGCTTTAAAGGTTTTGACGTGTGTGGACAGTTGTTGTTTCAGGTCAAAGTTTTATAGGAAGGATTTAATAGACGAACATTTTTGGCATGTCTTCCCGACATCACATGATTTTATGCGTGGCCGAATTATTGGAAAGATTGAAGAAGGGCGAAAACTAACAGATGTTGCCAGGGAGTTCGATATCGCTCACAGCTTTGTTTCACGGCTGCGGAAGTCATTTAAAACTACTGGAATGTGTAGTAGGTGTCACGGGGGAGGTCGTGTTAGAAGTACGACGCCTGCAGAAGACAGATATATCGTCCTATCAGCAAAAAGGAACAGGCGCACCACAGCTCAGCAGGTGGCAAATCAGTTTCTTGCTGCCTCAAGAAAGCAGATCTCCCGAAAAACTGTTGCCAGACGTTTGAGAGGAGGAGGACTATACGCCCGCAGACCTGTTGTGTGTGTCCCATTGACCAGACAGCACCGTACTGCCCGTTTGCAATGGTGTCGTGAGCATCGCAATTGGACTGAAAAAGACTGGGTATGCGTACTATTCTCAGATGAGAGTAGGTTCAGTCTCTAATCGGATTGTAAACGCAAACTGATCTGGCGCGAGAGTGGTACTACTTATCGTCCCGAAAATATCCAGGAAAGGGACCGACATCCGACATGCAGTGACATGGTGTGGGCCGACATCATGATCAATGGCCGCACGCCCTACATGTGGTTGCGAATGGGACTATGACGGGCCAACGATACATTAATGAAGTTCTACTTCCTCATGTTCGTCTTTTCCGTGGTGCTGTCGGTGATAAATTTGTTTTATGCACGACAACGCAACATGTCATCGAACACTCGCTGTACAGGATTGTCTAGACAGCGAGAGTATTCAACGCCTCGTATGGCCATCACGTTCTCCAGATTTAAACCCTATTGAAAATGTTTGGGATGCTTTGGGGAGGCAAGTTGCTTGTCAAAACTATCATCCGACAAACAAGAACACCCTCATCCGTGCACTCCCAGAGGAATGGGATAAATTGCCTCAACAGCTGAATGTTGTGCAAAGTATGATACGACGTGTGGAATGTTGCATCACACTCCACGGTGGACATATCCCGTACTGATACCTTTCTTCAAGGTGCCTGCTGACTTTTAAATGCATTGTTCCATTTTTCCGTATGCAGCATCAAATGAATATTTTTTTCTTTCAGATGTTTCACAGCTTTTGTACTTTCTAGAACAATAAATATTCTTTATTCTAATGTCTGAACAGTGTGGCAACTATATTTTATCCTACTAGGCCTCATGTCTCGCTTAATGTTATGTTACATTGCAATTTGTGATCCGTCCTTAGCAATTGTTCAGCAGTGTATTTGTAGTTGATTGGTTGGTTGGGTTTTCTGGAGTAAGGTCCAAAGAGCTGCGCCAAAACTTAAGCCTCATTATTAATTAATTACATGTAAAAAACGCACAAAGGAACAATAAATTCGAAATAAAATACAAAAAACTGTGTATATAATTAATAACTTAGAGATATTTGTAGAAACTTTTTCCAGATTTCATTCCAAATAATTGAAGTATATTTAATTTCCATTTCTGTAAATTCTGTGTAATATTGAAAATTAAGTTCTTCGATTTTACAAGTGTTTCCATGAGCACACACTTAAACGAAAATTAAAATACCAAATAAGTATACAAATTTAAACTAATGTTGTCAAACTTTTGTAATTTGCAGGATATATATTACATATTTTTAATATCAGTTAATGGATGAAAAATATGTTTTATTGATTATGATCTAAATTAACAGGAATATAATATATATGTAACACAATATACATACACATAAATACATAGACAATGATGAGATGACGATTATTGAACTATATTAAATAGAACCGTCGTCACTTCTGAATTGTTTGGGTAAAGTAGTTTAAGCTTCGTGGTTGAGCGCAGGGTATGATGAGAATTAGTATGCGCACGAGAACGCAACTTGTCACCCATTTGCAAGTGAAAATGTCACAATTCCTGAGCATATCGCTTGTGAAGGCCTACTGTACGAGCAATAACAGCACGAATAGAGCTCAAAGGAAAAGCTTGTGACAGAAAATATAATTTACTTATATTTAAAAATCACTTATATTTAAAAATACAAATAAAAATAAATATTTATAGATTATTTTTTTCTCTTTAACTTGTTCGAAGTGGAAGACAACCCGTCTAAATGTGCTAACAATCATGAATTTGATCCACAGCTATGTGAGAAATGGTAGTGTTTGTGATGGCTGTTGGATATTTTGGTCGTCAAACAAGTTTGGACACCCCTGAAAACACCGAGGACACAAGCGCTGTGTTTCAAATCAGCCCAAAGAAAATGATCAGACGAACAGCACAACACAGGTGGGAATCGACCAGAATACGAGGGTAACTCTGAAATTTTTGAGATACAACTAGGTTTTTAAAGTTACACTTACAAAATTTTAGGTGTGTTCAAAGTAGTCTCTTCCAGCATCAATGCCCTTTTCTAGACGAATTTTCCACAGATTAAATGCCTCAAGCCATTCATTTCTTCGAATAGATGAAAAAAATGCATTCATAGCCACATCAATCTCTTCTTCTGAATGAAAACGACGTCCACGTAAGTTCTTTTTTAGATTAAAGAATAACCAAAAGTCGCACATAGCTAGATCAGGTGAATACGGCGGATGTTCGATCACTTTAATTTGTTTTTGTTTAAGAAACTCAACTGTTAATCCGGCTGTATGTGAAGATGCATTGTCATAGTGAAGCATTAGTCCCCTAACATTCAGTTCTTGTAGAATTTCTGGAAGACATTTAGTGGTATACCAGTTTGCTGTTACTGTCTTCTGTCCTTCCAACTTGATGGCTTAGACCAATCCCGTACTTCTGAAGAAAACGGCATACATCACTTTTTTCAGTGCGCGTTGTTTTTTCACCATTGTCGGAGTAGGATCATCTTCAAAGACCCATACTTTGCTTTCTTGACGTGTTGGAACGTCAAAAAACGGTATGTACGTTTCATCACCTGTTACAATTTTAGAATTGATGCGGTGGCCACCATCATTCAGCATATTAAGAGTTTCTTTACTGATTCTGACACGCTCCTCTTTTTGATGCTCAGTTAGATTATGGGGAACCCAACGGCAAACTACTTTTTCCATATGTAATTCTTCATGAATGATTTTGTGTATGGCTGCGGATCCAAATTTTAAGTTCCTTCTGTATCATTTGATAAATACAGCGATTATCATCCATTAACATTTTTCGTATGGCAGACACATTATCCGGGATTACTGCCGACATCGGCCTTCCTGTGTGTTCTTCATCCTGAAGAAAATTGCGACCTCTTCTAAATTCTCTAAACCATCTGAATACAGTAGCACGAGCTGGAGATTCATCACCAAATGCTAATTGCAACCGTTGAACGCATTCTTCTTGATTTAATCCTGCTTTGAAATCATAGAAATTCATAGCACGAAAATGTTCTCGCGTCAACTCCATTTTCTCTTCTGTTTAAAATTTATTCCACGCTTAACAAGTTGAAGTAAGTCAGTAAAAAATCATCTTTGAGTTAAAATACTTTGTACTTTAAAATGAAACCGTTATTTTTATTTTGTAAATTCTCGTCTGCGCGTATCTCAAAAATTTCAGAGTAACCCTCGTACCACGTGATAAATTGAATACCTGCATCTCTTCTTTTAAAAAAATTCAAACTCACCAACCATTAGGTTCCATAGCCATGGAAAAGATGTTAATTTTCGCCAACACTATTGTCTGGAGAATCGACAAATAGGTATTTGATGTGAATACGATTTGGTAAAGCGACAAAGCCCACTTCCATTTGAATATGGTTTCGTCAATAAACAAAATTGTTGCATTTAGGGACTGAGAAGCCGCACTTCCCGTGTTCGAAAAGTTTTTCCACACTCAACGGGTGTCTGTAGTGTGCAATGCCCAGTCACAGAATAAACGGTGCGATGTTCGTTGACACCACGGTGACTACTAAATGATACGTGAAGGTTTTGGGAAACTATTTCATTCCTATTATCCAAAGATATTTGTTTTTGCTGTGCTGATTTTGACTAGATGAGGCTCATGCAAGATGATCGATCCCATCCGGTTAAGAGTGATTGATGTCCTAAAGGAGCACTTTGAGGATAGAATTCTGGCTCTGGGGGATCTAAAATTCATTAGAATTGGACTCAATTAGCCGCATTATTTTCCGGATCTGAACACACACACACATATGGCTAATTTTTGTGGGTTTATATTAAAGTCAAGGTGTACAGAAATATTTCCAAAACTATTACTGTGCCAAAAATTGTCAATCAGGAGGTCATCGACAACACCAATGTTCGAAAAGTTTTGCTATTCGTCTTCGCCATATTATAGCCAATGGCGGCAGCATATCAAACATGTCATAACTTAAAGCCAAATATCTACAAAAACGTTTACATTTTGAACGAAATTTGTGCACTCAATAGCTTTTAAATAATTTACGTTCTATTTCGTACAGTTATTGTCACCCTGTACGCACGAATGCACACACACACAAATTTTTTTATATATACTTTGTATACATATATTACATAAAATCTGAAAAATTTTTAAGCTTCGTAATACAGAAATTTTAATAAATTAGTGAAAATGTTTAAAATTAATTTAAAATTGCTTAGAACAAGATTTCCCTTAAATTATAGTAGTTAACTGAGCAACTTGTCTTTTTTGTTATGTAAAGGGAATGTAATCAGCTCACATAATCACATGATTTTTTAAAATCGATTATGCAAACTTCGACATTTTTCCAATAAGATAACGAAAAAGTAATTAAATAACTGTGTTACTTTTAATGTTAATATCTTTATGCTTTGGTTTATTCTTTTAATTTAACTTAATACAGAAATGTGACAATAAATCAAACTAAAAATTAATTATTCACGCTGGTGGTATTTTGTGTAATGCCACATAATTTTTTCAATAAATAAAGAAATGGATAAAAAATAAATAATAGTAAAAATAGTTATTTATACTAATGTGGTTTAATACAACAGCAATATACTCTTTCACCATTTTAGTTAATACATTTGAAATCAAAATTTTATATTATATTTATTAAATTTAAAGAAATGCACCAAATATTTAGATTATAATGTTTTAATGTCCAAAATATGTCTTTATGGCTTATTTCAAGACAACATCAGAGACAATACATACCTTAAATGCTGTTCACAATAAGATATTTAAAAGTATTTAACTCAAGCACAATATCATTAAACACAGATAAGAAATAAAATACATTTAAAAGATACAGAAGCATAAAAGACAACCATAAATTATAAAACTAAATAATTTTAATTTACAGAAGTAATCATACATTAACATCAAAAGGACAATAAATTTTAATATTTAACCAGTAAAAATAAAGAAAATTAGAATACATTAAAGTAATTCACTTTAACATAGTGTACTGTACAGTTTCTTTCCATTTCGATTTAAAACGAGTAATTAATATTTCTTCCGGTTTATTCTTATGATCAATAAGTCATTAAACATATAAAATACACTACACACTAGAAGAGGATAAAAATTCTAATATCTTCTACACAAGCAAATACAAAAGTTAAAAATCTTAAATCTAATTTCAAATATATCTAAAAAATTACCATCATATTTTTGAATTTGTATTATAACTAGAAGTACATGGCAGGCAATTCTTTTTCCATATTTCTTTTATAATGAATGAATAGTTATAAAAAACTACACTTTCTCAATAATCTCATTTAGAGAATGTACAAAAGTACATGTTATATATAAATTGCAAATATATATAAATATAGTTAACAACATATATTTTAAACATTATTGTTATAAAAACTAGTTTTAAGCATTTCGATAAATTTAATAAAATTTTATGAAATTATAAAATTTAAAGACATAAAATAGAAACCTGAGAATTAATTTAATAAAAACAATAATTACAAGTTAATATAGAATTAAATTAATTATTTATTTGTACAGTTGAAACTAAAGAAAGCTATAATTTATATATATATATATTACTTGTTAATTTTGATGCAATATATTGTAATCACTTGATACAGTATTTACGTAAATATAGGCCACATATAAACTTTTAACACAACATTATGGTGTAGAAAATTTCAAATGTAAGCTATAAGACTGAATTAAATAGAGTTTTCTGATGAAAAGTTTTCTCGGGAGCACTAGTGATAGAGAGAAACAATAAAGCTAAGTTTATCACTCATAAGTCATTGTTTAGGGAATGTGATTGAGACTAACCAAAAATGATTATTCTTGGTATAACTGATGTATTGCAGTCTTTGGATCTGTATATAAATCACCAATTCAAAAGTAAATTTAACACCATTTTAGAAGAAAAATAAACAATTTCGGCGTCAGGAGGCTATCGGCACAGTAAAATTGTATCAAAAACTGGATGTTAGGAGCTTGAATGTATATATAAATAAATCCTTAAGCTCCACGATCTTCAAGCAGTTATCATGAAAATGTTACAAAATGAAAAGTGAAATTAACAATAATCGTGATGGATCTGAAGATGACCTTTTTATGGTAATGACTCTGAGTAGAATTGTTAATCATCTAGAGAGGGTAAATAATCAGACATTGATGATGAGAAGTGATTATGCTCGACTATTTGTAAAATAAGATAAGTTTTTTTTTTCAATTTTCTGAAAGTCTTTGAGAATTTGCAAATATAAATACACTAATCTATAATGGTATTAATTTAAACTCAAAAAGTATGCATACATGAATCAATCACCAATTTTGAAGGTGATGATCAGAATAAGAAAAATCTTCTGTATAAGTTGCAATTTAATTTTTCAAACGAAAATTTATGGAAAAAATGCAGCCTACATTCACAAATATATATATATATATATATATATATATATATATATATATATATATATATATATATATTTAACATTATAACTAAGATAGTTTTTTAAAATGAAAAATAATAGTTCTAGAATAAATTCTCTGTTTATTTTAGTTTAACAGCATTAATGTGTGTAAAACAATATTCTCATAGAGTAAAAATTTGTTTATATTGTAACAAAAAGATATTAAAACACATTTTTTCAGCAATTTTAAGGCGGTATTAGTAAGAAGTTAAAAAAATTTGACAGTTCATAATTTGTATTTTCAAAAGAATTGAATGTTTTAAATATCAGGTTTGAGAGAAAATATAAACTTTAAATAAAAGTCCATTATGTTAATTAAAATCAAATTTGGATGTGTATCTTATCAGAATCCAATCAATTAAACACTTCAGGTATGAAAATTTATTTTAACAATGAATTAGAATATACATATTTTTAAGAAAAGCAATTTAATAAACATAGCTCTAGATACTTTTACAAAAGAAAATTTGATTATTTTCCTTCAGAGCAAAAATTTACAACTATTATTCAAATGAACGAATCCTGTGACTCAATTTTAATTAAAACATTAGCAAATTAGGTTCAAAATTTTAAAAACAAATTACAATTTAAAAAAGTAAATAAATCAAAACAACTAATGCTTAATAAAATGCTCATGTCGCTCCTTAATTATTCTGATATTTTATATATTCAATATAAAGAGTGGGCGAATAACATTGACTTATTCATTATTTTTAACAAGAAAACAAGAAATGATAACTTTATATTATATTTTATTCATGGTTTATTTTTATTTAAATTGGAAAAGAGTTCATTTATTTAAAAATATTTTTACTTTCAATAATAAGTGAATTTCTATACAGTAATATAACACAATTTACAGATTTAAAATTCTAAGCAAAATTTAGTAATTATGCTTTTTTTCAGTTTGAACAAAATTTAAAGATGATAATTTAATCTTAGAGTTAAAAGAATAAACTTTGCATTCAAACATGAAATAGTACATGTTGTTTTTATATATATTTCACATGCTATTGTTTCTAGAATTCAGATTTAAATATCTCAATACATACATCCTATAATTTTCATAAAAGTTAAGTTTACGTAACATTTTCTATTCTCCATCATTCATGATGGACAGTTATTAGTAATTGGTAATTAGTAATACATAAGACTCTTAAAGATCTATTATGAATGTCAAATTAAACTTTTAATGTAGTAAGGGAAGTTTAAACTTTTTTTGATTACAAGTGTTACCTTAAAAAATACACAAAATAATTAGAATAAAGGGAAAAAATCGGAAATGAAAGAAAACAGTTTATTCCCTAAATAAATTTTTTTAGAAAGATGACTTTAATTAAATTATTATTTATTTCATTAAAAATTTTTAAGCTGTAGAATTTTATATAAATTATATACTATACACAATTAAAGAAACCATATAAATGTAAACATTTTTTAGCTAAAAACTGCTTTCTGAATTAAAAATTAGATATCAATAAAATTGATTGAAATATTTTCCTTATAAGAAATATGAATATAATAAAGAGAAAAGACATTACTAGATACCTTAAATATTATTAAATGTTAAAATAAGACTAACGATGATCATGTTTATTGATCTACCTTAAAGTAATTAAAAGAAATTTAACATATAATGAGTTATTGGAATTTAATAATTTTAGCTATGACTATGAGTAAAATAACTTTTAAGCAATAAACGGCATAATTTGCAATTTTAAATATGGATATTTTTCTTATTTCTTCCTAACAATTGTTTATTTTTATTCACATAATGAATTATTTTTGCATTATCATAATTTTGAAATAACTGTATCAAATAACAACAGTACAACATGTATAAAATTACAACAATTAAGTGATTTCATTATATTACAGGATAACTCTGTGACATCATTTAATTACAATGCAGTTCATTTAAATTAAAAAATTTTAATGAGAATTTTAAATCTTAAATTATAAAATTTTAAAAAGAATATTTAATTTTTATTAGATTTGAAACAACGAACTTAATTCCTTCCAGATAAAGGACATCAAAATTCATCTATAAACATTTACGTGAAAATAGTTAGAAAATATTTTTCAACGTCATACTCAAATAGCTTTTCTATTAAATTCTTATATACACTGAAAATATTTATAACATAAAATGTTTTGTTCCTAAAATAAAGTATCATAATTAGTTTAAATATGATTTTAGTGACATTTTTACTAATAAATTTCTAGTTTTAATCCTAAGTGATCAAATTAAAAAGGTATGATGTTTAAAATATAAGGATTTTATATAGGTCACATCAAAATTATTTATCCTTCTTCAATAATTCAATGAAGTAAAGATAAAAAAAAAGTAGAAATAGTATTTTATGGTTAGAAAATATCATTACACGAGGTTATATTTCAAATGAAAATTATTTTCAATTTTATAATCAAATCATAGCCATTTCAAAATAAAATGCAGCAGTATCCTATTATGCCAAAATTTGGTAGGTAAAATCTTTGTAAGAAAATTTTATTTTTTTTAGAAAACATTTAATTCACAGAATGCATTTTACTTATTTTGTAATATTAATTTAAAGAGTGACACCTAAATTTATATTCTACTTATATTTCACTTAAAAATTACTGAACGTTTCAAGCATGCCTTGTATTTGTCAATTCAAAGAAATATGTATATATAAATAAAAACAAGTAATAAACAAAAATAAAGAAATTGTATAATATTCATATTAATTAAAAACTAAATAAAAGAGTTGTGTTATCTTATGGGTTTTATAAAATTTATATGCAAAACAGTGCAATATTTATTGACAAGATACTGTCTTCTTGCAAAATTTATTTGATTACCTTTCTCATAAATGATTGAAATTAAAATTTCAAATTGACAAGAAATTTGGAGACAGTATGACCTGTGCAATAAATTAAGTCAGCAGCTAATATATGGTTACAATTGCTGCGAGCTGTGTTCATGAAGAGCAGCTCTGTCTTGCCGATGCATATCACGATTTCAGGGAGATCTTAATAAATGAGTGAAAAGTATTATTTTCAGAGTCTCTAGTAAATTATGTTATTCATTTCAAATGAGAAAAGTTAGAAAATTTCCCATATTTTTAAAAACATTTTAGATAATGCAACTGCCTATCTAAATGGCCCTGAAAATGACCTTTGTCCTAGCTAAAATTTTATCAGCATAAATTAAATCTCTTGATGCTATTAACTGAATTAACTATTAACTGAACACAATTTGTACAATTAAAGTATATATTAAATCAGTGAGAATATAAAAATTAAATACAGCAAATGATAAATGAAAATCTTATTTTTTCCCCTTAAATATAGCAATTTATTTTATTTTATAAAAAAATTAAATCATGCATAATTACAGACTTTTACTGTATTATGATTTCAAATAACATGTTATCTAACAACAATAGAATAGTCACAACAGCAAGATTGACAGTTTATGTGACAGCAATTTCTTACTCTTTTAATATTGCATGTGATCCTTGTTGTGCGATTTTAATTACATAATGAAATCTAACTTTTATATGGGTTTAGTTTGAAATGTTTGTCACTCAAAAGTAACATTTTACACAGGAAGCTAATTTGACCAGCACATACAGCTTTAGATGGGTTTTGAATCAATATAAACATCGGCAGCCAAGTTAGGAGATAAATGCATTAACTCTTAATTTGAAGGCCACTCAATAACCAGCTACTCCTTTTTTCGTTATTTTTTTCCATTGGCAACAAAGTATTCAAACTTTCATACTCAGATAACTATATACTAACTACAGAGGCTATAAGATCTTGAAATATAATAGAATTTTTGATATGAAGCTATATTTATGAACCGATTTCGCAATTGTCACGGCATATACACAACTGCATTTTTTTTCATACCTTCCTATTTGGAACAATATTTTTCCTATTCAAAAAAATTTGATATAAATTTCATATCTGA
This sequence comes from Latrodectus hesperus, assembly GCA_037975125.1. Lineage (NCBI taxonomy): Eukaryota > Metazoa > Arthropoda > Arachnida > Araneae > Theridiidae > Latrodectus > Latrodectus hesperus. The sequence goes on along the minus strand of CM075854.1, from coordinate 10,369,662 downwards.
TTGAACAATATGTATGAATAGAAATGTATATTGTAAACAAACATGAAAAATTAATTAAAATAGGTAAAAAAATTATATTTACTTCAACTGAAATTGATTATTTAATGCATAAAATTAGTAATATAAATACAAATATAAAATATTATATTTGCATAATTTCTACATCCAGTAGTGATAAAATATTTTATTTAAAAATATCCAAATGTAAGTGTTGCAAACAAAAAAATCACTTTTACGCATAAGAGATAAAAATATAAAACCACAAAATTATCTTTTTAAAATAATATGTCAATAATAAAATAAATAATAAGAAATTGGTGCACATAAAACACTTTATTTTAATAATTGATAGATAATTCTGGTCAAATTTTCAAACGTAATGAATTAACCAGGAAATTAATTTGACACTGATATTTTTATTTAAGTATCAGATAATGTACAAACAATAATTTATAGAAAAATTAATGTAAAAGAAAAACATTGTGGCAATGGGATGAAAAAATGAGATGCATTCATAAAATGAGTTAGTTTGGTTTGGTTTGTTTTGTCGCTCAACGGTCATTTTTGCACACGAGGGCTAATTAGACCGGGAATTACGGTTTAAAGTAGATTCCGAACCACTACAAACATCCATGCCCAAGGTGAGGTTCTAACCCACGAACTGTTGAACCGAAGGCAAGAGCGCTAACCATTCGGCTGCCAGCTCCTCTTCATAAAATGAGATGTATTGGAATCTATTATTAGATAAATAACAATGGATTCCATTGCATCTCATTTGATGAAGCTAATATGCTGTAACTATTTAAATCTAAGACAAATTCCAATCCTGAAAAAAATACTTACAGCATTTATTTCCATTTTCCTTTTTTAATTGATAAAATAATGATATATTAAAATTTCAGACTGCAACTGCTGATGTCACTGAAATCTCTAAATTTACCAGTTATTTTAAAACAATCGGAAATAAATGGTTGACAAGACTAGTAATCAGGTATTTCAAATAAAAAAAATTCCCTGTATGTGCATGGAAAGATTCAATATCATAAAATATTGTCATCAGTAATACAATTCTCTCACAGTTTAATACAATTAAAGAAACACAGCAACAAGAAAAGATTATCCTTAAAAATTATAAGTCATGGACTCAAAAAAATGACAATTTAATCAATTGTTATGAAATAAAATTCTTGAAATAAAAACTACAAAGGTATTAGTAAAATTTAAATTACGAAATTATTTCTTATATATATAATTATTAAATTACCTTGACAAAGTTAAAATATTCAAATATGTGCAAAATTCTTTCCAATATATTTTACAAAGTATCTCTAACAGCCCATTTATGTTCATGAAATATTAGGAAAATATAAATATTTAAATGCAAACTCCTCTAAGTCAATTCACTATTACTCAAATAACTGTATATGAAGTAGAAAATATTAAAATTATAATAAATAAGGAGCGATAAAAAAATTTAAACCATGAATAAACAAATATAATTCAGTCAAGTTTATATTTTCTTTCAATATACTATGAAACAATTATCAGAAAATTTAATAAACAATATTATATTATAGAAAAAGAAGTATAAAGAGATACACATATAAAGAAGGCACTCATGTTATATCCTGTTATTAACAACTTTTCTGCTTGAGAATTTAAAATTTGTTAAATCTCAAGTACCCCTATCAAGAGCTTTCATGAATTCTTCTTCTGAGAACTGAACAGCAGTTGCAGCTTCAACATGCATCTAAAAGAAAAATACAAATTAAAATTAATATTTCAGTGAAGATAACTAATACATTATAATATATATAATAAATAGCAAAATTTTGGAAATTTCAACACAATGCAATAATTTAACAAATTTTTAAGACTTGCACAAAAGAACTTGTAACTAGGATAAGGACTGCTATGATTTTAAGTAATTTATTATATACTGGACAATGAATTAGAAAAATTTGAGACTTACATTTGAATGTTTGTTAGGTTTGAATTATGCAAATTTATTTTAAAACGTGGATTATATTTTGAAAGAATTCTATCATAAGAGTAAGGCATCATTTCAGAATGAAGTAAAGTGAGGAATATCTTTCATCATTTGAATAAGGGCATATTGTTGGTGTTCATTAATTGGAAGATTTGATTCCAAAGACAAATCTCATTGAACTCTCAATAAATGGTATATTCTCAAGCACCTATAATGTATAAATTGTTTTGGTAATATTTCAATTGATTTCTTTAAGAAATTCTCCAAGCAAACAGTTGAATTTTTAAATAAATAAACTTTCTTTATTCTAAATGTACAAGCAGAACACCCAGCTTTAAAAGCACTGTGTAGGATGAAGATTAGCAGCTACCATATTTCACAGGTTTCAACCTAATTCCTTTAAATAACAATCATGTGTAGTTTTTGAAATCATCAGTTTTACTATGGCATATATAAATTTTTCAAATGTTAGGTGATACATGTACCCTAAAAATACAAAATTAAAAAGAGTACTTATTCTGATTTGGTTCAAAACAACAAAAGCATTCACATTTGCTTTTTTTTTTGTTCAATGCATTGATATTTTTATCGAAACAAAATTCTTAAATTTTCTGGCAAGAGTTTTCATCAAGTGAAACACATTTCCACAAATGCAGTATAAAATATTCTTCTCAACATGAGAATTTTTTTGCAATGAAAAAAATACTACGAAAATTTTTTAACCCTTCTTACATCATTTATTAGAACTGATTCTTGAGATTTTAAGGCTCATAAAAGTTGGTTTTTCTCGCTTTTTAATAACTTGAAATTCAAAAGTAATAATTTTTAATATTGAGGATTTGAAAAGTAACAACATTGATTGCTGTAGTATATTTGTGCTTTTTAAGGAATTTATAATTTAAATTATTTCCAACCACGTTAATCGAATTTTTCCTCACGGACAATAAATCAATCAGCTTACAACATTAGTATGGCATTTTACAGTGTTCTCACCCACCGACAAAACAATAAAATTTTGAAACAAAATTTGTTCTGTTCAGAAAACATTATCTGGCATGCATTTTTCTAGATATGTTTTATATTCAGGATTTTCAAAGCCTACATTACAGACATTTAAATTGATTAAAATTGCTTAAGAGCTCTTATTATGACGTATAACAAATCTTTTAACCTTTTTTCATACAACTTTACTCTCAATAAAATAAATTTCAATTAATTGTTTTAGAAAATTTATGTACAAAAATTAAGATAAATCTATGTAGACTGGAATTATGTGAAACAATTTCAAATCTCAGATAAAATAAAAATGTATGGGTAGGAAAATAAAATGCAATTTTCACCCATCAGCACACAAATATTACATAGAAGTAAAAAGAATGGAAATATAAAATCCACGGGCAACACAATGTTATTCCATTATTAAATAATGTTTCAAGAGCACATAATTTAAGTTGAAAGTTTTTTCAAAGAGAATTTTTCATCTACTTTTATGAAACTATAAAATTCAAAGACTATTCATTCAATTTTCAAGGTATTTAAAGATTTGAAAAGAAAATTTTCTCAAGCATTTTAAAGGACTTTTTAGAAACCTACTAATTATGAACGCCTCTATCTCAATTGACAATCAGCAATAAATGACATATTTTGAAATTGTTTGTGAACTGTGTTATACTATAACATAATATTAAATATAATATGAAAAGCTTTTGGTAATCCATTGATATTATTATAACAGTGCAATCATGAACACTACGCATTAAACATTAATATTTTTGATTAATTTAATGCCTTGTTGTATTGAGGCGTCTTTTAGTAAATATAATCAGAATTGAAAAATATATTTTTCGACAAAGACATTTTTCCCAAAGGCAGAGAAAAAAAATTTTTTTAATGATGAATTATAATCATAATAAATAAATTCTATATATTTAAATAACAAAATTGTTATAAATAAAATAATATACAAGTTTTTAAGTGAACTATAATACAGATTATATTCTTAATATTGACATTAAGCCACAAAAAGTAATGATTTAAAAAAACAAATATATAATTTAGAGAACTTTCTCAATACTCATTAAAATACCAAGGATTTAATTTTTTTAGATATAATATGCGGATTTTGTGCACATTCAAATCAAATATGTGCTTTCCAAATGGCATGTTGGTTGCTGGATTTATCATTCTGAGGTTACTTTATGCTGTTAAGAAATAATTTGATACATGTGTCTATAATTTAAATTGGATTTCATAGCATTACAAAAATCCAAACCTATGGTGACAGGCACACATATCACCTTTTAAAAAGGCAAAGCCTCGATTACACAGATACTAGCTCAGTTACCAAAGAAGCAAAAAAATATGAATAAGTGGCACAAGTGTGAAATACATCTGGATCAGATAACTGCAGTGTCACCTACACCAGTGTTTCTCAACCGCCGGTCCACAAGAAATATTTACCGGTCCGCGAAATATCCAGCTTTTATAGGCCGACCACCGGCAATGTAGGACCAAGTACCTACATTACAATAATAATAGTTTACTAGTTTAAAAAATAATGTAATCTTTGATGAAAAATACAACAAACTGGCAACTATGTACCTAAACGCGTTTCATAAATTGCCGTACCACCAGCGTTGCCAGTCTATTATAATTATAATAGATCTATTATTATTCAGCAGTCCTTTTACGTTGTTACCATACTCACCAAATCTGTTACTATTTTGAGTTTTTATGAAATTTACAAAATTACCCTTTACCTAAATTAAAAAAAACAAACTGCCAGTACCTCGGCACTCTTTTTTACTATTCTATGAAATCTATTACATTTTGAACTGTCGACTTATTCCTTTTAATCAAATTGTTCTGGCAACACTGCTTAGAACACCAGTTAGGGTGCGCCTGCCTGCCTTGGTGCCTTGCATATCCCTGATTACTTGAACGCTGACTATCGCAGTGTTCAAGGCGTCTGGCGTCTTGATTACGTTTTGTTTTTGATTTTGATTATTCTGTACACTTGGGCAATTCTTGAAAACTATTTATCAGCGTTAGTTTTTAATAACTTCTGAATTTAATATTATGCTATAACTACTATTTCTGTAACTTTAGGTATATAAAATCAATAACCAGAATGAGTAAGAAGGAAACGAAACGCACATTACTAAATTTCGTGCAAAGAAAGGATTTTCAAAAACCAAGTACGTCGTCCACCCGTTCGAATACAGATGAAAGTGAATATAGTCCACAATCTTCCAAAAAAAGAAAAAGCTTTGTAAGGCACTACGTCGCAGATTATTTGAAATATGGTTTTATCCTCTGGCCTCTATAAGAAGAAAATTGTCCAAAACCTAAATGTGTTGTTTGTAGAGATGTTCTCTCCAATGAAAGCATGAAACCTTCCAAGCTCATGCGGCATTTACAAACGAAGCACCCACAACTGGAAAGCAAACTCCTGAACTTTTTCAGGAGAAAAAGTTTGGAGATGAAAATTCAAAAGGATGCTTTTAAAAAATGTTTCTCGGTTGATAAATCGCTTTTAAAAGCATCGTATCTAGTTGCTCTGCGTATTGCCAAATCTAAAAAACCATACTCAGTTGCTGAAGATCTTGTCAAACCGTGTTTGATAGACGTGTGTTCTGAAGTGTTGGGCCAATCTGCTGCAGATAAAATGAAAGCTTTGCCTCTGTCCAATGATACTATTGGATGAAGAATATGTGAGTTATCATACGACATCGAAAGTCAATTACTCCAAGGTATACGTAAATCGAAATGGTTTGCTGTCCAAATGGATGAGTCAATTGACGTCTCAAATAATGCCATATTATTATGTTATGTTCGTTACATTGACTATGCAACCAATGATATTAGAGAAGAATTGGTGTGCTGTATCGAACAACCATCCCAAACAACAAGTGCTGAAATATTTTAGGCAGTTAATAATTATATTGAAACTAACTCCATAGACTGGAAAAAATGCATTGGTTTGTGTACTGATGGCGCTGCTGCTATGACTGGAAGACATACAGGTGTTGCAAAGAGAATAACAGACGTAGCATCAGAAGGATTAGTGGTCACACACTGCATTATTCATCGCGAACATTTAGCAGCAAAGAAATTGTCTCCACAACTGAATGACATTTTTCTGGAATCGGTAAAAATTATAAATTTTATCAGAAGTAACGTCCTTAATTCAAGATTGTTTACAACTTTATGTCAAGAAATGGGATCAGATCATGTACAACTATTGTTACACGCCCGAAGTACGCTGGCTATCCAGAGGAAAAGTTCTTAAGTGGTATGAATTAAGAAATGAGGTACAATTGTTTTTAAATCAAAAGGGATCATTCTTGAGCAGACATTTTCAGAACAAAGAATGGGTAGCTTTGCTTTCGTACCTATCAGACATATTTTCACTGGTAAATGAACTAAATTTAAGTCTTCAAGGTAAAACTAATACCGTTTTCAACTTCTACAATAAGATTGATACTTTCAAAAAGAAATTGAAACTCTGGTATAAACGTGCGGAAGAAAACACTTTTGATATGTTTGCTTCTTTCTTTGATTACATTAATACTAATGACATGGATCAGAAGAGCGTTATCAGCGTTATTTTGGAGCATTTTAAAGAACTATCAATAGCTTTTGATCAGTATTATCCCCCAGAAGATGTACGTTTAGGTAATCTGTGGATAATCAATCCATTTATTGATAATTATGATAACAATCTCACTACAGTCCAGGAAACAGAACTTATTGAGCTGTCTTCAGATCTAGGACTTAAATCACAGTTCAAATCAATAAATACATATCAATTCTGGATAAAGACTGCAACAGAATACCCCAATCTTCATGCAAAGGCGTTGAAGATTTTATTGCCTTTTTCCTCAACTTATTTGTGTGAAACTATATTTTCGGCTATGACTGTTATTAAGACGAAACATAGAAATCGACTTGCTCTTGCACCTGCTTTACGTATTGCTGTAACTGGTTTAAAGCCTAGGATTGACAGTTTAGTCAGCAACAAAGACCAGCATCAATCTCATTAATTTTAGTTTTTATATATCCTTTATTTTGGCAACAGTTCGTGGGTTCGAGTCCCACCTTGGGCATGGATGTTTGTAGTGGTTCGGAATCCACTTTAAACCGTAGGCCCCGGTCTAATTAGCCCTCGTGTGCAAAAAATGACCGTTGAGCGACAAACAAACCAAACCTTTATTTTGGTAAATTATTTTTTGTTTATTTGATATCTACTTACGTTGTTCACATTTCGACTCATTGTTGTTTTGGCTAATATATTAATTAAAAAAATAAATATATCATTCACGTTGGAATTTTCTTGGAGTTTTAATTAAGTTTTGCTTTTATTCTCGATGCAATATTATATAAGTAAGTTGAATATACAAATGTAAATTATAACAAACAAAATGCTTTAAAATTTATGTATGTCTTCATGATTTATCTTTGTGAAAAATTGTGCATTGGGTCAAATTATTAATATTACCGGTCCACGCGAACGTGCCGAAATATTTTACCGGTCCTTGGAGTAAATTCAGTTGAGAAACACTGACCTACACTACATAAGTACTTCATGCAGAATTTCATAGAAGACAAATTGAAATGCAATTGTTTTACTTCAACTTGTAACAACAGAGTTGTAATGAAAACGTACTTCTGTTTATGTGAAAGTAAATACAAGCTTGTAAAAAATTTAATTTAAAATATGATGTTTATAATGTGAAAAATAATGGAACGAATTTTATTTCTTGAATTTTAAAACAAGCACTGTAGGGTACAATCTGTTGTATCAATGCTACAAATGCAATTAATGATCATTTTAGACGTTTGAAAAGCTGTCTTATTTTCCTTCAAAACCCCACAGATGTAGCCAAGCCTGTGACGCTGAATTTTTTAAATTGTTTTGAAAATTAGCATAGCACAGTAGCATTGATATCATTTAATTTATTGTTTCATATGTATCTAAATTTATTAGTCATTGTAAAGTCAATTTTCTGTATACAATTTATTGAATATATAATAATGCTAAGGTAATTGTTTATTTTCAAATTTTTTAATGGCTCTGGGATTTAACCAATAGAGAGTGTTATTCATTTCTTTTAATATTTCAAATTAAAATAATTTACTTGCATTCGCATAACTTACTTTAATATGTGCACAAATTCACAATGCTTTTTTAATATGTTAAAGTAAGCTATTAACTCTATTATTTACTTCTGCCAGTTTTCTGTTGACTTAAGATAACTAAAAATGAAAAAGGTAAGTGAAAGCAGACCTAGGTATCGAAATAACAATAAAGCTAAGGAAGAAAGTACCACAAAAAATAAAGATGCTATATTAAAGTTTGTGAAAATTTTTAGGATATACCAAAATTTATATGACAGCTACGTCAGAGTACTTCTCAAGACAAGAATTGCTTAACATCAAGAAGCTGAAGTTATAAATGTACTTGACACTGATGACTTTCTAGGATCCGCAAATGTAACCAAGAAATTGTTCGCTTTATGCTCTTCTGCTGTGATTGCTAAAATGAACAGTAACCACAACAATGTTGCATACTTTAATGAAAATGCTACATGAAAATCACCTGAAAATACAGATATCTAACTACTAATAATATGGCGACAAAAAGAAGCATTTAAACATTAATGCATACTTCACTGAGGAAACAACAGTATCACAAATGGTCTACTCAGACCAACATGGTTTCTAGTACACTAAATATTGTCAAGGATGAAGAAAAGGTGAGAATGGTTTTGTCTCGCAACAAAAATGATGAAAACATTTTACTAAAAATTATGAACAAAATGGCTAAGTTTATTCTCCTCCAAAAGAATCATTATTTTACTTATGAAGCTGTTTGTTTAGAACAGAAACTCACTGAATGCATCCAAATTTCTTTTTTCTGACGAGTTTAATAGTTAGAGAAAATTGAACACATTAAAGATCAAAATTTTTCAAAAGGAAAAAACTAAAATCAAGACTTTAAAAAGGTCAAACTGTTAATAATAAACAAGAAATTGTGGAAAAAATGATGTGAAATTTTTATCATAATATTTGATACAATAAAATTCCTGAAAAAAGTAATTTGTCATAAAATGGTCATAGGTAAATTTACACAAATGCCAATAGTGGTAACTTTGTTGAACTGGTATACTTATTGATAATTTACGATGCTGTTCTCATACATATATGCCACCAAAAGTTCAAAATGATTTTATTGAAATATTAGGGAATCTAGTCTATTGAAATGATTCGCCAAGTACTATTCAACAGTATTCAGAATATTTCCCTAGGAGATTAAATAAGGCGAGTACAGTAGAGGCTCATTTTTACAAGCTTATAAGGACCAGTGATATAGTTCTTAAAATCTAAATTCATAAAATAGAAAAATAAGTGATCTTAAAATAATTTTCTTACTTTTGAATCAACTAACAATAATAATAAAGTATCAGGCTTTTCATATTTTTTGCTTTATTCCAAAAAAAAGTGGGTCGGAAAATTTAAGGGTTAGAAATCCATGGTACGCCGCTGAAATAATTAAAAAATTGATGGCAAGAAAATTAAAGAAATCAACATATATGTTAAATCACTACCTTAAATACAGTATACTTATCAAGCAGGCCTACCTAACTATATACAGTATGAATTATAATCTCAAAAAAATTTCAGAAATTGATTTTAAAGTCATAGAAATATCTTTAGTATTTTATCATGACATTGAGGTTGCAAGAGAAAAAGTATCATTTGCCACTATCATTTACACACTTAATAAGAAAAATTCAGATTTCAGTGTTTCTAGATAAAATTTCTGACTTTTTGAGAGGAAAAATAATGGATCAGACTAAATTTAGATGTCTAAAAGAAGTTCGTTCAACTAACTTATGGTTCTATGCTGCAAACTCTCATTTAGTAGTTTCAATAACGTATCACATATCCTACGCTGGTTAAGCATAAGATTTTGTCATAATCACAAGTGGCGAATTGGGCGATATGAAATCTAATTTAAATTCAATACCTGCAAACGCATTTAAACTTAACGCAAATAAGGTCATTTTCCCATTTAGCTATTATAAACCCACATTGTTGCTTTCACGAAAAAGAAAATTTCGATTATAAGATCATTACTTCCTTTCGTCAAAATTAATGCAATGAAAGCAGTTTTAGAAGTCTATTTCGACATGAACTTATAATTGGAATACATACATTACTAATGTTTCATACATTTCCTAGGCATTCTAAAGAATGTCAAATGATGTATATATCAAAAAAATATAAATAATAATACTCGAATTCCTTTTGATTATTGTATGGCCTGACTTTTAAAAGTATGTATAAAAAGCAAATGTATGTATACATCAAATTATTAAAATATGATATGTCTCTGCCTGATAAATATGAAATTTAATAATTTAAAATCTGATGCAGGTCTACTATTATGCAACAAGATGTTTAACATCAATTTTATTTATTTATTTTTAGGAGAAACTAGCAATTTATATATATATATATATATATATATATATATATATATATATATATATATATATATATATATATATATATTAATAACATTCATTAAATGATTCTATTTCATTTAATAAATGTTACTAAAAATATACATATTATTCAAAATAAAATTATTTTTCTTCTTGCTTCAAATAGGTATAAATTTCATTTTATTTTATTTCACAAGAAAGACATAAATCATTAGGAAAAAATCAAAAGGTAATTCCTTCAAAATACATAAATGAAATCACTATCATGGGACTTTTAATTTTGCTTGTGTATTCTGAATGAATGTTTTTTAATTGGACTCTTTCATTATTTTTTTTTAATTAAATTTGTATTCTAGAGAAATGAACATCTTTCAAACAACACCCTTATCATTTTCTCATACTCTTCTAAATAACAATAACATTTTTAAGTATTTAAACATTTATAAAATAAGAAAAGGCATTATTTCTTGGCTAATGTATTAAGTATATGAAGATTAACATAATATTCATTAATTTTCAGATTTCAATTAATAGGCATTTTATAAAATGCCTATTAATTTTACAGAATGCCAGGTTTCACACATTGCTGACATATTTAACATTGATATTACATTTTAAATTGGAAAAATAAACATTATGCATGTTTACCTTCTGTCTCTTTAAATTATTGATAAGTTGCATTTGTTTTTTAATTGCATTATGTAATTCAGCATTTTGTTTATCAATTCTTCTGTTCTCTAAAGATAATTCTTCCATTTTTCGTTGATAATTTTCTTGGGCTTCCTTCAAAAATAATTAAATATTATACAACATACATTGCATAGGATAAATTTGTTAATTGTAGAAAAAAGCAAAATATGTACATGAAATAAATATATAAATATTAAAATTGCACATATCAACACATATTTCTTACATTTCCGAAGTGTTTGCTCTATAAGCTGAATTGTTTTTATTATATAAAGCACATAAAATAAAAATTAAATATCAGTTTACAGGAAAAAAAAGAAGTAAAAAGAAACAGATCAGGTGTGTTTTAAAGTTTTAAAAATGCAATTATCATGAGTTGGATATGTTTACTGCATCCCAAATTGTTTTTACATTAAATATTTCTTGAATGAAATTCCCTTGATTTTGTAACTTTCTGCAACTGAATAATAGCAGAATTTTTTTAAAGAAATTAATAATACACATAAAATAGGAGAAATATGATTAGTATATTACATTATAAATTTTCAATAAACATTATTTTGGAAGCACTTACAAATGTGAATGCTTTAGACATTGAACTCGTATTCAAGAGATCCCATTCAAGGAAAGAATTAGGGATTTAAGTAACATTTATATGTATTTTAGGATGGCTAAAAATTATTTGATCTTATTAGATTGTGTTTTCTTTTTAGAACTAATATTGATAATAGATTAGTCTCTTAAAAATACATTCCAAACTTGTATTTTGTTCACTCACATGTGTACATAAAGTTAAATGAATATTTAACATATCTTGTATTTAATACTACAGTGTGTTACAAAATTATAGACAATGGCTTTTTTTTCGATTTTAATAATAAACAAAATACATTTTTTTAAATAAAATTAGGTTGATGTAAAATGAAGTAAGTTTAAATGAAATAAGTAAGTTTAAATAAATAAAGTATAAAATTTGAGCATATTATTTTGAGTGATATTTAAATGTATTAAATATTTTATCAGCACTTTCAAAATTTTCTATTGAAATATCTGTCACAAAAGTATAAGACAACTAACTATAAGACACACAACTAAACGTAAAAGACAACTAACTAAAACTATTATATCAAACTAAAACCATATTGATCCACATGTTTTTGAATAGTTTTAAATACTTCATAATTTCAAATGCTTCAATTTTTAACTAATCAGGTTCTCAAGGAAAGATTTAGGGATTTTAGTTCCACTTCTCATACATTCATATTGCAAATTATTTGTATACAATGAAGCACCAAATGATCACACAAATTTTGAATGGAATTCAAGTCTAGACTACGTCTTCCCTAGAATATAATCGCGATTTTTTTATTTAAACCAATTTTAAATTGATTTAAACACATTAGAAAGAAAAGTGCCCAACTGATTTTTCCAGCTGATCCTCCTAAAAGCAGACTACAAAGTATAAGATTTTTGTAAAGCATTAGTTGACAACTAGAGCAATTTTTTTCACAGAACTTACTGCGGATCATGTTTCCTTCGTATGTCTGGAGAATAGTTAATGAAAATACTTCTCAGATGATCATCGAGTCATCCTTCATTTGCCAACAAAAGAAATACTCAGGTTACATTCATAAATGATATTAGTTGTAAATATTGCTCAGGCCATACAAATTGAATTTTTCATTTGGAAAAATATTTTTTAAACAGAATCCCAACAAATTACCTCCTTTGTCCACTTCAGACTTTTTTTGAGATATTTAATCAGTCTTAGTTTACTGTTTAATTTCTAAAAAGCAGCATGAGAAATTAATCTGAAGGTACACTAGATTGTTATATGTGAAATAGTTTTACTAGTCTACTGTGTCACTTTAAAAGCAAATAAGTTGTTCTGGAGCTAGCTTGAGAAAGTTAATCTTCATAAGGTAATTCTCCCCAACAGTGCATTTTCCATAAAAATCTTTTTCATATATATATATATATATAGAAAGATATATATATGAAATATATATATATGAAAAGTAGCAACTTTAAAGTTTATAAAAATACTATTTATTTCACATTCCAATTTTCCAGAGTAAATAAACAGTTTTTGAGTTTCTCAAACAAATGTTTTCTTCCATCCTGCAATTAAATTTCTTTATAAAAACAAACAAACCTAATTTTTTTAGAATATTATTATTTGCACATTATTTTGAAAGATAAAATAAATAGATTTTAAAAATTTAAATGATTTTAAATAAAACGTAAGTCAACATGGGATTTCAAAAACACTTTTGCTATGATACTAAGTCAACATTTTTATTTAACAATTTATTTGAAACGATGCAACATATTTCAATTAATTTACTCTATTCAAATTGTTCATTTTATGCAATTTATTATTAAAATTAGTGGCACTTTGAGTGGTCTTATAATTATGCAACACTGTGTACTAGATTTTTCTTATTTCATCTCTTTTAAAAGGAAGATATTGTATACACTTATGAAGATTGTTGTGATTTATTAGTGAGTATTTCATAGCACGTTTTGGAAAATACACAGAATGAAATAGACCTCAAGAAAGCTGTAATTACAGCTTATTTCCATTGAAACTATAATTAGTTATGGAGAACACTTCAAAAATAAATTTGTACAGTATTTTAAAAACTGCTTTCATAGAAGTATAATTTTCTTAAATAATTTTACAAAAGAAATTCATTTATCAACAAAGGTGATGTACTACCTTACTAGATAAGGAAAACACACATAATTAAGAAAAATAAAAAATTCAAAAGAATAAAAAATAATCATCAAATAAATGAATTTTCAGAAGTGTAGGAAAAGGATCAAAAACAATAGTTTAATATGAATCATGTGATATTATAAAAAATGAGTTTTATATTATATTTATAAAAATTAATGATTTTTTGGCTATCATATAGGTTTATTTTAAAAACTAAAATGCTAATTTTTTTTAGTATACTTAAATATGTGATGCAATATGTTTCCTTAATGTGAAAGTAATAAGAATAAGAAATGATATAATGTATTTGAAGATTTTTGTCCAACTTTCAATATTAATCGAAATTTTTTTAAAAAACTGCAAGCAACTTAAAATTTTATTTGGTAGCTTTTTTTAAAAGTTATTTAATACTCAAAGAAAAAAATAATTTTTCAGCAGTTTTTGGCATAAATTTCTATCACTACTTCTGTAATGTTACACAAAAAATCATTACTAACACCTAACACAAAATATCTTAGTCACTTCACTATTGTTAATTTTGTAATGCCTGAGATTTAAATAAATGCTTGTAGAAATCATTCAAATAATCTTTTTATTGATGTGTCTTAAAAGATGACAATGCTAAATAAATTTAACATAATCACTACATATGTAACATATTTTAATTTCCTATTTAATTTCAACCAAAAATTAGAAGCAGTTTAATAAAATAGGAAAAAAATACAAATGATTTATAAGATTAATTAATTTACATATAATACATCATAAATTTTTCTATAATGAATAATTCAATTGTTTTTTTACTCACAAACTTATTCTTTTAATATATAGTAGTTTCTAATACTAAATATTTTATCATGATTTAAAAAAATTTATATTGACTCCAGAGTTCTTAAATTTGGAAGTATTCTTCGCTCTATGGTCAATGGTAATAAAAAGTTTCCTACATTCAAACTGAATTACCATGGGTTATTATCACTCATAAAAAATATTTTAAAAATTTAAATATAATTTTCCTTTTTTTGGTAAAATATCATTTAAAACTTTCAAATTCTGAATCCGTAGAAGACATCATTACATATTAAGTATACGAAAAAGCATGATATTTAGATTTAAAACTTTTCAGTTCTGTATGCATATATTATTTGCATAATCGTATGGTTCATATATAATGATGCATTCTGCATTTAAAGAATTATTGT
Organism: Latrodectus hesperus; assembly: GCA_037975125.1. Taxonomy (NCBI): domain Eukaryota; kingdom Metazoa; phylum Arthropoda; class Arachnida; order Araneae; family Theridiidae; genus Latrodectus; species Latrodectus hesperus. The sequence goes on along the minus strand of CM075854.1, from coordinate 10,354,545 downwards.
AATGAAGGTATGTTTCTTAAATGAAAACACATTAAACATGAAAATTACAACTTTTCCTTTTGAAATATTTAGTAACAAAACTGAAATCATAATAGTACTTTTCATGACATTAAATGTATTTATAATAGTTATAAACATAGGTATGTATACAAATTTTAAACAGACATAAAATATTAAAATGTAAAAATAAGTTAGAATTATTTAAAAAAAATAAAGTTAAATTAACATGAATCCAAAATTATTAAAATAGAATATTTTAATATCACAACAAACCAATAGTCATTATCAAATATTCCTTCTTTTTAATTACACCAATTTGGCGAAATCAAAAAATGCATTTACTAAAAATTATCAATATCACCTTGTTTGCTTGTTTTAGTTGGCGGATTTCATTTTTAATTCTTTCATTTTCTTCAATAGAACGAGAAAGTTTTGTTTCTAAGCTAGATTTAATTGATGCTGCTTGCCTTTGACCCTGTTTAAGAATATCAGTTTCCTGAAAAATTTTAAAGGAATTTTTAAAATATAAAAATATTTTAGAAAAATATAATATGGAATTTCAAAAACAATTAACGGAAAACAAAATTTTTATTTCTCAAATTTTAATTATTCCCAATATATATTAAACTATTCCCAAAATGACAAACTATAATGTGATAACAGCAGCAAAAAAATATACTAACATTATCATAAATCATATAAATATTTCTAATTTGATTCAAGTGGAAAGTTAATTTTTAATAAAAGTTTTTCATTTGAAAAAGTCACAAAAAATTACTCACAAGGTATTTCTGATTGAATGAGTCAAAGAAAGCAAACCTTTGAGCACTAATGACTTATTTTGATTAAACAAATCTAAAATGAAACTAGATCTAACCAACTATCAATAAATGTTCTATGTGTGCTCTTCTAGTGATACAATAAATATGTGGAACACTTTATCTTTCATATCCATTTTTTGTCAACTCATGACAAAATATTTTTTTAAATTTTCAGTTAGTTGCTGATTCATTTCTTTTATGCCTTAAGTAAATTATGCTTGAACATTTTATCTATAACAATACACCATAAATAAAATACAAGGCACTCAATCTGGGCATTTTGGTAGCTATTAAAATACTAACATTTTGTTTGAGACAACATGGCCAACTGAATGAAAGGGGAGATATTGTAAGAATGAGTTGTTCTTACGCCAATATGGTGGAACACTGTCTTGCTTCAAAATGATATAAGGAGCTGTATTTCAGACTGAAGGAATAACCACTATAATAATATCTCAGAAAACACAGCCCTTATTAAAGTTTTCTAAAAAGAATAAAAAAATTTGTTGGAAATGACATAGAAAAATTCACCTGCAGAGATATTCCATTACACCATATGTATTTTTTTGTTGAAAAAATCAAAAATTATGGTAATCAACTTTGTTCGAAAGGTAAAAAGTAGCATCATCCTTAAACAAAAGTTTATCAAGAAGACCACATAAAGTTTATCTTACAAATTCTCATAAAAAATTTTACATAATCGTTAGTCAGAAGGTTTTAATTTCAACATGAAAAATGTCTTCCTGTTATTTGTAGACATTTCTATAACACATCTCAAAATTGATATATAAGATACTCGGAATTCAGAATTTGCACAACACATTGATTTTGTGGAACTTTATAAAAATGCTTCACGAATTTTTTTAACTTTTCAGTTTTGATTGTTATTTGTCCAAGGTTGGTTTTTTGACACATGAACTGAAACTGTTTCAACCCTCATTTTAAGTTATAATGATGCTTTTCTACATTTTGTGTGAAAATGTCTTTGAATGATATAAATGATAATGCTTTGCCACTTTCTAAAACACAATAAAATTTTCTCCAATGTGGATTGCTCCATTTTGATTAACAGAGCCTCAAGAAATGATTTCATAACTAGAGGATTTACCACTGCAGCCAGACAAAATTTGTATAATTGAATTAATTTTTATGGCAAAATTAATTACTGAATTTGCCATTCTTTTTATCAAATTCAATATGAAATACACTGCATTTTGACTCATGTTTTTATAATATATAAATATAAAATTTAACAGTTCTAAAGATAGGTACAACAAAAAAGACTAGCGATTTCTTTAGTTTTGATACATTATAAATACACATTAAATGCCACAAAAATAGATTTAAAATGAATAGCAATAACCATTATTTTTATTTCTCTTATCTTCATTCAATGATCAGATTCTCGATCTAAATACAACTTAATAATTCATTAAATACTCTAAATTTAATAACTATCTATGGAAAATTCACTGAATGCTTCCAAATTACTTTTAAGGGAGTGGATGATCATAAAATAATTATAATTAGTAACAAGTGACCATAATGTATAATATTAAAATCAAATTCACACACAAATATAATATTGTCACTTTTACATGAAAATCTTCAATGGTGAAGTACATGGTTAATAAGTACAGTTATATGCAAAAGAATAAGAACAATGTTGCTTTTAATCATTTCATCACAAAACGATCAGAGATGCAGTTATCTTGGCTATAAAACTGTATTATATATTTTTTAACTGCCTTAAAGAATGACCAAAGAAATTAATGTCAAAATTAAATAATTCGTATATATTGGTTATTGCAATAAAACATTCACTGTTACTTATTTGATAAATATAAATAGGAAAATAATTACAAGTGTAATATTTCATTGAATCTTTCCATCTATAAGAATGCTTATTACTATAATATATTAATAAACAGTAAAGTAATTATTTTACAATATAAGCATTTATATACAGGGTGATTATAAAAAAACTTTGCCAACATCTTCACTTCTAGCGTCCATTCTATTTAACCGATCAAGATGATATTTCAAATATAGTTCTTTTGAGATATGCGCTCGAGATTCTGTGAATGGCAACACAGTGGCCCTCGCGGTTACAGTTATAGTGACAGAAACTCGAAATTTTCGAATGGCAACGTCTACTTTTTACCATCGCAAAATGTTCAGCACATGCGAAAATCCTAAATAGCGTTGAAACGGTACCGATATGTCTAAAAACGGACGTGTTCTGCAAACACAAAAAAGAGTTCTGAAAACCGGCCAATAAAACACGATCTGGGCGCACGCAAAAAATTTGCATGTGACAGAGTCAAGAAACCAATCACAGAACGCCGGTCGCCAGATATTCAGCGTAGGAAACCTATAAAATACCAAGCGGGTATGCGAAGTCGTCATTCGGGAACTCGCACATGCCGACGATATTAGTCTTCCTAGGAAAGTTCGCGGTGAATTGATCAAACTCTATTACCAAAATGGGATGAACGCTGCGGAAGCCTTGCGTGTGTATCGCCGCAATCATCGACAACGACGCGGCCCATGTACTCTGCAAGCTCTGCGTGATTTAGTGCGGAAATTCGAAGATACAGGCTGCACCTGTGACAAACAGCGCTCCGGACGGCCAACTGTTTCTGAGGACGTTGTCATGGAAGTGCACCATACAGTGACTGCAGGACACACAGAAACCACAAGAGGCATAGCGCGCGTGTTGGATATTCCGAACTCAACGGTCCGCAAGCTCTTGCGCTCGGTACTTCACATGTTTCCCTATCGGTTCCAGCGCGTCCAGATGTTGGAGCCGGGTGACCCACAACAACGTCTGGACTTCGCAAATGCATTTTTGTTACGATATGATGCGGATAACGACTGGCCACTTCGCATACTATGGACGGACGAGGCGCATTTCACCTTAAATGGCAGCATTAACACAAAGAATTGTGTGCACTGGGGAGAGACGAATCCTCATGTTGTGGCGCCAGTACCATTATTTGACGCCAAAGTGACTGCGTGGTGCGGCATTACAGCTACATTTGTTCTGGGCCCGTTCTTCTTTGAGGAAACGACCCCGACTGGCCCTGCAACATGTTCTGTAACGGGCCCTCGGTATGCAGCCATGCTGAAAAATTATGTCTTACCGGAGTTGCGTCGGCTGAATGCACTCAATGACATTGTTTGGATGCAAGATGGCGCACCTCCACATATAGCGAGGTCAGTTAAAAGGCTCCTGGATCAGCATTTTGGTGATCGCATCATCTCACGCTATTATCCTTTTCCGTGGCCTGCGCGATCCCCAGATCTGACACCTATGGATTTCTGGTTTTGGGGCTATCTCAAATCCAGAGTTTATCTGTGCAATCCTCAAACATTGTCGGACTTAAAGGATTCTATACGGCGTGAGATTGGAAACATCCCTCGTGCCATATTGCGTGCAGCGACATTGTCCACCGTCTCCCGCATGCAATGCGTAATTGCCTGTGATGGCACTCATGTGGAAAATGTTTGAAATTAATAAAGATTTTTTCTCTATGTGTTCTTATCATTGAGCAGTGTCTTCTCTCTGTCGTATGCATTATTCCTCCGTGCGCCTTGAAGAACTGTTTGTATGTGTACAACACGTCGGTTTTCGGACATATCGGTACCGTTTCAACGCTATTTAGGGTTTTCGCATGTGCTGAACATTTTGCGATGGTAAAAAGTAGGCGTTGCCATTCGAAAATTTCGAGTTTCTGTCACTATAGCTGTAACCGCGAGGGCCACTGTGTTGCCATTCACAGAATCTCGAGCGCATATCTCGAAAGAACTATATTTGAAGTATCATCTTGATCGGTTAAATAGAATGGACGCTAGAAGTGCAGATGTTGGCAAAGTTTTTTCATAATCACCCTGTGTATAGATTTCAGCATCTAATATACCAAGTTCAACATTACTTTAAAAAATATACATTAATTATGATAGTTAAAATTAAGAATATTGGTACTTGCTATATATCTCTGGTGTTATTCATATGTTAAAATACTTTTAGTGAAAATAATTGTTAAATATAAATAATTACAATAACATTACAATAATTACAATTAACTATACACTATGATATTGAAAAAAATTGTAGAATGTAAAAATAACAAGTCATTTACTATTTTACATTTAATTAGAATTTATACATCATAAAAAGCTTTTTCTTATTTTTTATCCACCCTTTGAGTCAGATGGATCAGTTAAATTTATTTGAAACACTAATATTTGAAATAAAACATTTCAAAAATAAGATTTTCAAATTTTTAATCACATGTGATATTTTTTAAAAGATTTAGAAAATATACTGTATCACATATAATATGCACAATAGAAATAAAATTGCTATTAGAACAAAATCATATGTAACATTAAATTTTATATGGTGATTAAAATATATGTAAGAATATGAATTCTCTACAAAAGAAGTTATATTTTTAAACATATTACTTATTGAACATTAACAACTGTTAAATGTAAAATTACTCATCATTTTATTACAGTTATTTTTCTATTAAACCATGAATAACATATATAGATAAGTTAATTTAAGTACCTGCAAATTTTATAGAAGCAAGATTCAGGAAATTTGCCAATAGAAGCATGAATGTCTTATATTATTTAAAATAACTAAATTTCTAAGCACAATAAATGTTTCAAATTACAGTATATTTCAGTAAATAATTTTTGAACATATTTAAACATAAAATTATAATTTTATTGATATCTTTTAAATAAGTTCTGAAGTTTATAGATTCAGTTTATATTATATTAATTTCAAAACAGTCGTATGAGTTAGATATAACTTTTTTATTCCAACTTAAGGTTTAAGTGACATACTGCTTTAAGTTTTTAAAAATATAAAATTGAAAATTTCTCAAGGAAAATCAGAATAATTTAAAAAGCAAAAGCTTTATTACTATCTACACATCAATATTTCCTTATTCGTCATTCTAGTACATGCATCTTAATAGACTTAGGACACTGAAAAGTTTTAGTGTATAGCAAAATTTATGGAAATTAAATCTGGGAGTAAGTAAGAGTGATTCATATTCAATTTTCAAATGGGAAATAAGTAAGCTTGAGTAACTTTGTTACATGATTGTATTTTTCAAAGATATTTAAAATGATCCATTTGAAATTTAGCTTTACATTCTAAATTTAATAATAAATTCCTAAAAAACTGTTTTTAAAGGTGAACTAATTATTCTAGTTGCAATAGCTTTTATATTAATAATTCTTCAACACTCATACAACCAAACAAAACTAACAGATTTACTGGAAAAGAAGGTGTGAAAACATTTTCACAGAAATTATAATTCATGCTCAATCACAGAATGATTTATTTAAAGAAGAAATTATTAATTTTTCTTCTTTACAAATTTCAACACAAGGGTTTTTAGAATTAAACGCCAATAAAATGCTTGTAAACCAAAATAAAACTAAGAGTACATGCCATTCGGTAATAACAACCAATATTTTGAAATTGAGAATTACAAATTTGAAACTACTCTGAACTCTATAAATATTTAAAAGAACTAAATATAGTAAAATATATAAAGATTTAGAGAATTAAATGGGCAGGATAACTGTGCAGAATCGATGAAAATCGTGTGACAAGAATGATCTTATCAGTCAGAACATTCGGCACCCAAAAAAGAGAAAGACCTAAACTAATGTGGCTCGACTGTTTGGAAACAGACTTAAAAATTTTAAAAGTAATTAACTGGATGTCCATGACTAAGAATAGAAGAGCTTGGAATCAAATTCTCAGGAAGGCAAAGGCTCATTCAGAGAAGCTCTGGTCATTGAAGAAGAAAAAGAAAATACTTGTAATCATTAAATCCGATACAGTAGATGAATCTAAAAAAATATTTTAGTTTCTAATTGTTGCAGTACAATTTCTAGGAAATCAAATACTACCCATATCTTATATCCATGGTTATTTTTCTGCTAATTTACGATGTTTTTTATTTAAACATGACATCCATAATGAAATAAGAAATCATATCAGCAGAAGATTATTATTTATTTTTCACTGTACTTTAAATTTTAGTTAAATTTTTATTGATAAGAGGTAGAAAAACATTTGGTGTAGAATTGCTATTAAAGATATCATTATAAGTAATTGGTACAAATGAATATTTTGTCACATTTAAAGCATATTTGGGATCCCTAATCAAAAACACACTATAAAAGTTTTAAAGCAGAAAATTTACTATCATTAAAAAATATTTAAATAATTGCTTTCAGCACCAACAGAAATCCATGTAAAGTATAAACATTAAGATATAAATTATATAATGTAGCATACCTTATTAACAAAACTTAATTCTTTTTTTATTCGATCACATTTGTCCTTAGTTTCATCCAAGGACTTTTGTAATTTTTCAATTTGCTGTTCTTTACTGGAATTTTCTCTTTGTAATTTTGTACGATCTATTTCTGTATCTTTCAGTCTTTGCTCTAATAATAAAATCATCTCATCCTAAAACAAGAAAATAATTGCAATTTTAATTGCATTTCCAAATTACTCACACCAAATAATAAATAAATAATACTTTAAAAATAACTATCATTTGAAATATGGACTGAGATTTTTAAATATTTTAAATATATAAAATATATATAGTTGTTTAGTAAATAATAAATTATATTTTAGACTGGTAAAATTTTATAAGTTATGTGTATACATAATCTTAATAGAATGAAATAAAATTCATTTAAATACAGCAGAACAGATAAAATCCATTTAATGCAAACTATATTCACTAAAGAATTTTTCAGTTTTACAAAACAGACACAAGTTCATTTAATTCATAAATATACCAAAACAAATTAGTTTTTTCACACACACACACAAGAGATAATTATATTGCAAAAGAAAATTACATCAGTGTAATTTTTATTACACATATACATACATATATGTGTGTGTATATATATATAAGTATATATATACATACATGCACACACACTGTTATAACAGATATTTAACTTTTGATAATGTTAACTTTCAACATACAATAGTACTGAAAGTAGTAGTAAGCACTATCAAATTCATGATGCATAATTTAAGAAATGATTGTGAAAAACATTTTCTTGATTTAAAATCGATATTTAAAAGAAATAACTTTTCAAACTTATTATAAAAACCATGATAATTTCAGTACATATACAAAATGCAATATGATCAGCAAAAAAATATGAATATAAATTATTTTACCTTGTCAACACATTCTCGTATCAAGGTTTCTAATTCTTCTTTCAGACTTCTAACTTGAGCATTCAAAAACTGTACAGTAACTTCTTTAAAATGAAATATGAAACAATACTACATGATTGGATTCATATCAGAACTTCAGTAAAAAAGTGCAGAAACATGAATGTGGATAATACATCCAAATAATACAACGATTAAATTTTTTTAAATAAAATTTACGATTTATTTTATTTCTTCTTAAAGTTAAACACAAAAGAAACTCAAAATAAAACAACCATTTTTTTTATATATAAATTACTAATTTTGAAAGCAAGAGCATTGACACTACAACTTGATAAAAAGATTTATATATTGATGAAAACAATTAATCAAAAATAAATGTGGAAATTTAAACAGCATATGGTTCAAATTACACAATTTTATTTATTAAAAAAGTGTTCCAAAAAAATTGATTACATAAAATGAATTTTTTTAAACTATGTAAATTTATTTAAAAATTTAATAGTACAATCTTGTCAGATAGGGAATATTTAAATATAAAGCAGAATAATTTTATTTGTAATTTACAGAGAACACTATCATATCAGATTTCCCAAAATTAAGTATTCAATAAATCAAAATTTATGTTGCTGATATTCAGCAATAAATACTATAATTTTTCTAGTTATATATAAGCAACAATTCAACTTTGGAATTGGGCTGACAGTTCAATATTAAGCATATAATATATTGTATAACATTAATTGCCACATAGAAATAATAAAGACGTTGTAATTTAATTATACTTCAACAGCAATGTTTTATATTAGTAAAAATTTTACAATAATTCAAATAAAAATTACATTTTCAATACAAATTAAAGTCTTATATAATAAAAATAATATCTCTGGTTATATCAATATTTTTTTCAAAATAATAAATTATTTAAATATAACATTCAGCAAGGTATAAACAATTTAAATTTAGTAAAAAGAAATTTAAAGCATTCAAATGGATTCCAAATTTTTAAAAAATAGCAAGCATTTCTATAATACAGAGAAACCAATCAAAGTGAATTATTTATACAACGTAAACAAATCTAAAAACAAATGAAAGCAAATTTAATGAAAAACAAAAAAGACAATTCAATGGCAAATATTCTCAACAAATCACTATTAATATCAAAATTCCCTATATTAATTTCATATGACTTTATTTCTTTAAACACTAGAAAAATAGTAATTTCTAATGACATACCATACAGAAAATGTTAACTTCATGATGGAGTAGTTTTAATATTGTTTTAACTATAATTGAAATAATAATAATGTATTTTTTAATTAGATTTAAGCATATTTAAGAAAAGACTAAATTAACTCTTATATAAAAACCTCACCTTAAAATATATGTACAGATATAATAAATTGATAACTTTTGAATTCATGATTTTGTGAACTCAAAATATATTACTTATTTTACTCTACTTATAATAAACAGTTTAAATTTATTTCATTAGTGTAATTAACTATGGGAGCTGCACAAAGAAATTAATAAAACATTAACTTCAAGCATCATTATGCATAAAAAATCAAACATCTCCATGCAAATTAATAGAAAATAATCCAAGAAGAATTAAATATTTTATGAATATTCATAACATGTCCTACTAATATATATATTAAACAAAAAATAATCTGCCCATAAAATGACTTACAGAAATGAAAATAAAAGTATTTCATTGAAGTTTAGAAACAAAAAGATTATAAGAAATAAAATATACCTTAAATAGCATGCATCATGCATGATAGAGAACATGCTAAATACCAAAATGAGATCTCTGCTAGCAAACACTATCTATTAAATCTTGCCTGTAAAAATTGTTTCCCCACCGTCAGTATAATAATCAGGTATGTCTCCTAAGATTCCTCCTAATCCTCCACCATCTCGCAATAAAGGTGCCAAAGAAGAGTTGCGTGTTACTGTTGAGGCAAGGAGTCTTTTATTTTCTTGAGCCAAGTCTCTATGTCTACTTAAAAGAGAATCTCTATTGGGATATCTTCTAGGTGGCTTGTAGTTTGATGTGCTAGTCTGAAAAATAGTAATTATTTTATAATACTTTTCAATCTTAAAATTCAGTAGAAATTTAGCAGTTGTTTCATTGGACAAATTCAATTCTTTCAACAAGCACATTATCAACAAGAGAGTTGAAACATTTTTATCTTATAATTATTACCCTTAAAAATAAAGATTATAACTGCATTGATACTTTCATGGTATAAAATATAAAACAAAAAATCAATCAGTACATGCAAATACAATATATTTAAATTCACTAACATTAAATATGAAAAAGGAACATTTCATTTTCAATACAAAATCGAAATTGAGATGCTAAAATTCCTTTTAAGAAGCATTCAAGAACTTTCCTGATGAATTTCTCAAAGAAGTTCTATTGAATATTTTTCTTTAGAAAAAGTGGTAAGCAATTTATCATGTAGGAATTTATGAAACATTTAAAAAGTATTAGATATAATATTTTTCATTAAATTAGATTATTGTCCACATAATTATTTTATAATTTAAAATTCTCTTTCTTTTACTATTGCTATTTATATACAAAAAATGCCCATTGTTATCGTAATGGGAACACTGAAACAATGCTGTAGCAACAAAAGAGTTCCTGGAACCAGGGGGTACGTGTACCTTCCTGGGGCTTGAGCACAGCCACCAGGCGCGTCGGCAGGTGGTGGATAGCCGAATGTCCTGTAGGAATGACAGGATAGCCTTGAATATAGAATCAGAGGCCGCGAACCAGCTCCCGTAAACCCTGGTGTTATGCGTTCCGTGCCTAGGGCTAATTGGCACCGCGGTATTGGTGTCTTAACGGAGCCTCTAGTTGCTTGGCGAACTTCTAGAGTAATTTGCCTTGCCCAGTAACTCAGGCAATGCTGGGTGGACTTATATTACCTGAGCTTTTTAATTGTTATCTTGTGGCTGAAAAGACACAAGAAGTAACAAACCTTTCTGCATTTGCAGGTGAAGCCTCTAAAGTAGACCTTACTGAAAAAGACAAGGGAACTCAGAGGCAATCTTGTAAAGGGGCAGCAATGTATCCTTCACTTGAGGTAGAAATTACCTCTAAACCATCTTCTTCTGGTGAAAGTCGGGAAGCTATTCCTAGCATGACTGAATTTCTGACCAGATGGAACTGTTTCAGCAAGACCTTATCTGCTGGAAATGTCATATGCAAGAGGAAACGGCAGAGCATGTCATTTACGAATATGAGGCTCTTGCCCTCCCTAAATTAACTTCTTTAGGCTTCATCCATACTAGAGAGTTACACCAAGACTCCATTAAAGGGTTATCGGACTTTATTAGTAAAGTGGGTGACCCGAGCAACTGGAACTAGGAAACATTGGGTTTGGAGTTAATGGTACAAAATGCTAATAAAAGCAGAGGTGCCCAATGACATACAAACTCAATTTTAAGAAGAAGAAGAAGAAGAACAACAAAAGAGTTAATTCTAGTTTTGTATAAAAAACTACTTTAAATATAGCTCCTCAGGGTATCCATATAAACATAACAATATAACCTTTAAAAAGATTGACATATAAATGCTCCTATCAAGTTCAGTAATTCAAGATCCCATTAAACCAAAACCTGCCACTGAGAATATTGTGCAAGTTTTAAGAATAAACATATATGAGCACTTTCATACACAAACTATTTTTAAAAGACTATATCTCTCCTCATAATATCAATTTAAGAAGACAGCACAAGTATTTAAGTACACAGTTGTCAAAATATAATCAGGTACAAATAAAGAAAATCTGAGAGTACAAATCAATTATTTATGATGTATCATAAAAAAGCAAAAAGTTGCAGAGTCAGAGAAAATATCATTCCTATTAAATCCTTTAAAATATATTTTAAGGGAAAATAAAAATTTTCAAGTATAAATTCTGTTTAAACTCAAAAGCAAATGTGCAAAGCATTAATATTTACTTAATTTTAAATGAGAACTGTATATTTTTAATTTAAACATTCAAGAATGAGAAAAAACTGTGATAAAAAATGTCAATTTTTTTGATTAAGTTAAATAAATAAATTTCAAAACACAAACTCACAATTTTAAAATAGTCAGAGAAGTACAAATGTTCTCTAAAAAATTAAATGAAATTTTGAGACATCAGGAAAAATCATTCTGTGTATGCATACTGTGTATACAACATAATATATAAATTGATTACCAGTAAAAAGTGTGGCACCATGTTAGTCATGGTATTTTATTTTTAATTAGTTTTTATTAGCAGCTAGTATTATTTAGTTGAAAATGAGTAGTAAATTGTAGGACTATATTAAAAATTAATATAAATACACTTACAGGGTATAATCTTAATAAGTTTAAGCATCATTATTAATGGCATGTGAATGATCATTCATTGGTAACCTACAATCTTATCCTTCAAACATTGAGGTAAGATAGCTCCTATGATGAATCAAACGTATAACAAATATATTCGATGAGCAGAAGCTTTGAGGACCAAGTAACACCAAATTTTATCTCTCTTTCACTAAGTTAATAAATATATGCTGCCTTTGTTCAAATTTAAACTTGCATGTAAAAGATAATGTTACTTTATCAAATATGGAGAATGCCAATGGCAACAACACATCATCAGATGGTTCATTAAAAGTAAATATCAATTTTAATTCAATTCAAAATTACTTTTAACTTTTTTGTCAATAATTATAAGAATAGAAGACGGAACCATCTGTATAATGGGTTATGTCTCCCAATTTCTCACTTTGCAATTTTGAACTATAGTCAAGTTTAAAATTTGAGCTGGTAACATCTTCTGCATAACATACTAGCAGATGGATATTCTTCAAATATAAGACAGAATTCTTTTAAAAAGACTGTCTCTGATTGAGAATCATAGATAATTGAATACTAATTGAGATCAGTTTTTCTACCAACAGGGCTTCTGCAACCTAAGCCAAGAATGGAACAATAAAAGAATTAGCAATTTTCATAAGTGCAGCAACAAGCTTTCCTTGAATTAAGTGATTAACTTATCTCTAATTTTTTATGTAAATTTATAAACTTTAATTATCTAATGTTATCAATAGTAATTGTCTGTAAAGAAAGTCTCAACACTATTTAAGGTAACATAAATTGATATTAGTACCTATTTTTTTGCAATTTTGTTGTTATTTTCATTGACTGAACTAGAAAGTAACAATATAAATAAGTAGCTATTAAAACATATTATTTGGTACAGTAAATCAAAAGATATGCAAATAATTAAGAATCATTTAATAAAAAGGAATGGCATGAAATATAGTTCGGATTCACCTAGGAGTCGATTCATACAAGTATTGCGAAGAATATTATGCTATTCATCAAGGAGATACTGTGAAATTTCTGGGAAAGATAGTGGTGGACGATATCTATTTCGTATTGAATGCTCTAAAATAGATGATGAGTCAATTATAGAGAAGGCTTATTATTGTGTCGAGCAAGGTAGATGTTTAACTTTTTCCCTCGTGTTCATCAAACCATGATTGAACATGTCTAGCTGCATGGATAGATGCATTATCATCCAAGAAAATACAGAACATAAAATTTGCATCACAGAGTGGAGGTGATCAGTAAAAATTTCTCATAACCTCTTCTCATTGATTTTCTTGTCAGAGTTACAATTGATGCAGCAGAAAACCATTACAAAGTTGCTCATATTACACAGCTGCACCTCCACATTGACAACTGGAAGGAGAAATTACCATCATACATATGCAGGTGTCTTCTAAATGTGCACCTGTTCTGTTGTAGTTTCCCTACAACAGATTTCCCAATGATTCCTCAGAAATTTTTTTTCATTTATCGCTCAAGCAGGTTTTTCAACAGTGACACCATGGTATATGACGTTCAGTATTAACATCTGTAACAAGAAACTTTATCTTCGTTGAAAATTACTGCTCTTTCATTAATGTTCAGTTATAAAAGTGCCATATAACTAATCACTGACACAGGATAATACAGATGCTGATTGAGTTCTGTCATTTTTGCTGCAGTTGTTCGCATTTTAGACATTTCAATCTGCTCCAATACCCACCTTTTAGTGAGAGTCTCTTTCTATTCACTACATTCCATTGCTGAACTTGTCCTGGCATGACTGGTGTACTGTCATGACTTTAGACAATGTACCTCTAGAAACGTATAAATGTTAGGATGTTCATATCACATTTGCTCCAGCTAGACAAGTTCCTAATATTTGATCGCTGAAAATTTGCAAGGTCTGACCCTTTACGTTTGTGAAAAAAAATCCAAGGTTTGTAGAACTTCTATAAAATTAGCACATACCAGAATATAAATATTTCTGTTTATAAAGAAAAACTGGTAGATATTATTATATTTTTAATAATTAAAGTGCATTAAGAAATGTCACTTTTATTCACAGATGTTTCCATTACTTTCCAAAGTAAGCTCAGATGTCTGTTTATGTAGTGTGCCATATTACACAGCATCACTTCTATGGATACGACTATTCACTGTAACATAACGTACCAATTTTCCATTCTAAGTCTAATCACAACTTCTTTTAAGGTCCTTGCCCCCCTCAATTTGCAGAAATTTCCACAACAGCATACTATTTCTACTAATATAAATGTACCATTATTTACATTCTGCTCCACATAAAGGACATGACTGAAGCTAAATATATGAGAGAGAATGCCAATTTTACATATGATACGTCCAGCAACCAAAACAAATGCAAATATAGAATATTCTGCATTTTTAATTTAACTGTCCTATTGTTTGATAATAATCTATGATTTCATAATTGGTCTATAACTTGAAAATCACATTTACTCTGCAATTTGTATTCTTTTTAGACTTGATGCAGTATGTGTCTAAATGAAAATTTTATACTGTCGTAACTTTAAGAATTTTAATCAAACATAAATCCTGTTTTTCTTAATATTAAAGGCAATTAAGCAAACAAATTCTAATAAAAATGCTACACACAAAATATGTTATTAAGTTTCATATTTTTACATAAAACAGTATTTTTCATTTATATAAAATATTAGCAAATAGCTTTCTAAACAGTATCTCAGTATAAAATACATATTTACAACAACAAGTTAAGATTAAATTGGCAGCTTGTGCCTTTTCTAAACACCTTTTATATAAAACACAAATATTGGGAAAATGATAAAAGCAAACAAATATAAATTGTGTAAAAATTGTAAAATTTGTACCTTTTTTGGCTCTCTTTCTTCAAACAAAACAGGACTAACTCTGAAAAATTAAAAGCATAAAAATAACTCATAAGTTATAATATGAAACAGATTAAATATCAATATATGAATCTATAATGCAGTAAGATAATAAAAACAAAATAAAATTCAGCTCCACCTTTTTGATCCATCACTGCTAGCACTATCCTTATTCTGAGCATCTATGTGCTCATTATGAGAAGTTCCATCAGTTGGATCCTAAACAGAAGTTAGAAAGCTTCAATAATAATAGAAGTGGTCATCAAAAAATACAAAATTGATCTTCACATGAGAAAAATTTCAAAAAATCATAAATTTTAAATAAACAAGTAAATAACTAAGTGAAGCATTGTTTATTAATTTCTTACTTTATGCAACATTAAATTAATTTATTCAAGCTTTGACCCATTTCTAACTATATAAAACTGCTGAAAAAGGAAATTTGGGAAGATATGTCGATAAGACCTGTTTCTGTATTAATTCCACATGCATGTAATGCTGATGTATACCACATACAAGATCTGCATCTTTATTTCAAAGTAGAATTTTATGTTTCAGTTTCTTACATGAAATTTCCTTAATTTTGAACTACAGCATAAATTAAATTTTTCTCCATTTTTATAACATTGAAAAAATTTTATTTTCAAAAGGTAAAATAATTTATGGAACAATTATTCAGACATAATTACATTATTCAGGGTGTAAAAAAATAATTTTAAGAAATAGACTGAATTTATCTAAAATTGTAACATTATGTCACTAATAAGCTAATAAAAACACCTTTTGGCTCTCAGCTGAATTGCTAAATAAATAATGAAAGATTTTTATAAAAAATTAAAAAACATAATTTATCAGAAAGTTAGCAATTTTTAATTCAGAACTATATTTTTCTGATCATCCTAATTAGTATTATTCATTGAAAATATTATAACAAAAGTATTTAAGTTTCATAATGAACAATAAATTGTTCAATAATGATTAGAAAAATTTCATTATTTACAGCAATTCAGCAATTACAGAAAAATAAAGGATATCACAATGTGTACAAATACTGTGAAGTAATATACTCAATATTTTCAAAAAATGCTGGAGTTACTTTTAACTCTGTTTAAATAACTACTTCATTGAAACTATATCTTCATTGCTAAAGGCACTTTGAAAAAATAGCATTAAATTCTATTGTTGAAACTATAATTCTAACACTCTGAAGTGTTTGAGCTGTTTCTTCAGTTATTAGTTCAAATAGCATAAAAAATGTATGTATGATACAGAAGAGCTTTAACTGTTTTTAAATAGATAATTATGACATCCCTTTTCATGAGGCTACAAAACTACATTGGGAAAGCAATACCAGGTATTGTGAAAAGTATTCAATTTGTGTTTACTGCAGATACCTCATCTGTTCATTTTTTTTAAGTGAATCAGATTCTTAAGGCTTTAATTTTATAAATGATAAGCAACTTTAGGATTAAGATAGATCATTTAAGACACTTTATTAAATTTTGCAATAAATATATAAGAATAAATATAAAAATATACTCCCAAACTCACAATTTTTTCCGAGAAACTAGGATTTTTTTACAATCAGAATGCAAAAGATTCAATTCAATAAAATAATTCTACCAAATACAATCATAATCTTACAAAAACAACTACCATTATGTGACTTTAAGAGACGATGCCCTTTAACAATAAAATTTTGAACAATTCTACTTAATTTTTTAAGTTTGATATGATTGAGTTTTCTTAATCAATCTATGACATCAATAAATGAACTGAATATTTTAAGATTCAAAACAATCATTTATTAATTTTAAGTCGTTGTAAACAAAATCAATAGAAATCTTTAGTTGAAAATAGTCCTATATATGATTTTTATGTATTGTTGTTTCTCATCCCCTTGACCAGCAGTGCTAAATCAGGTCCATGAGTTCATTCACCCTGAAGAAATCCAGTACTAATATATAGTGGGTCTTTTTTATGTGTTAATTTATTTGAAAAAATGATAACTTTCATTCAGCAATTTATGACAGTTTATTTATTATTTCAATACATAAGTTACAACTGAATACAAATGGAAAAGTTACAAGCATTATTCTACAAATTTATTTATGCATAAAACAAATTAACTTCTAATTAAGTCAGTTCAATCTTTGAAAGAAATTAATTTCAAATATTTAATGCTAAATTAGTTTACTTTGTTTAAGATGATAATACACTACAAAAAAATAAGCTTTTGTTGTTTGTTAACAATTAATATGAAATACCTAACTCATCATTCAATTTATAAATGCTTTAAGAACTCAATTTAGAATTGTGCTAATAATGATCAAGCTTTTTAATAAATGTACACATAAATAAAAAGACAAAACTATTTCAGAATATACAAACATTTTTTTTATCCTTAAACACAGTTCAAAATAATTTCACATTGCATTTAAAACATGGGTAATTTCCTTATTTTTATTTAAAAATAAAAATAATTAAAGCACATTTTCTTTAATGTGACATCACTCAATTCATATTTCAATCAAAGCTTATACAAAATAATTATAATTTATTTCAATCGAATTTAAAATAGGAACTTTAATTAAATGATAAAATTTATTTTCCTTGATTAATGTACATAGACTAGTGTGTGTGTGTGCATACTTAAATTTTAATCAACACTGGTCACAAACACATTATACTGAAATAAAAATTTCTTAAATGAATAGTTTATTTGAAAGCTGTTGTTTCATTTTAATTTATCATGTTTGTCAATCAAAGTAATAATAAAAACCAGCAGGGAGTTGGATTGGAAACACACACTTTAGTCACATAAACACCTTTAAAACAGTGAATATATTTGAAATTAATTTTTTATATAATTCATTAACTAAAAATAATGGTAAGATATTTAATAATAGTAAAATTAGCAAAACCTATATCAGGTGAAAAACAACAGAAAAATCTATCAAATCAACAAAATTAGAAACAAGATGTTGTTTTTACTTATCTCAGGACTATCTAGTGGAGCTAGACAATCCCTGTGAATCGAAAAATATCCAAAAAGTCTAAAAAAAGATGAGGGTCTCACAGAACCTCGTCCTTGCCACAATTAAGCACTCCAAAATATGAGCAGAGAAAGCCATGTCATTTGTGCACCAATGACACTCCGGGTATATTTTTTTACAGTTCTTGAAAATGAGGGCTCTTGTGTGGTCACTTAAGAAGCGTGAAAAAGCAGTTTGGTGGGATTTCAGTCTGAGAGAAACAAGATAGCAGCCTTATATAAATGAAATATTATAAATAATTGACTAATATTCATCCTTTGAGTTCAACCATATAGGATTTTATAAAAACCAAGCAGATACAATCGGATAATTAAATGATGAGACTATTAATAGCATATTGTGTTGGTTTCACAATATTGTCAATCTATACTAGGTAAACACAATATTTAGATTTTACTTATTTCACCACTTAAAGTATAATTAATTATGACGATGGTGCTTTTGCAATGACAATTCACTGGACTATATATTAATAATAAGAAAATCACAAATCTGACACAATATTAAAATTACTAGATAATTTAAGATTTTATACGAACTTACTCACTGTGTTTTCTTTAGTTTATTCTGGTTTTAAAGAAACTTATAAACCATAGTAACATATAAACTTATAAAAATAAAAACTAAAATGAAAATATAAGACATTTTAGTTAATTTTATATAAATTACAGTTTTTTTTATAAATTTTATAAAATTTTACCCACACTTAATAGAACAGGCTTAGAACAGGAAAGTATGCCAATGCACATCACACAAACACCTACACATAACAATTCATTTTCTTATGAACACAGAATCAAGAGATTCAATTAAAAATATATGACATTGTTTGCAATACTAATATAGATTATCAAATAAGTCTTAAATAAATATTTTAATAATATTAAATACAAAGTTTTCAAATTAAGACAACTTTGTTTAATATACCAGTTTAAAAATTGTTAAAATATAATTTAACTAGATTAAATAATCTAAGAGATATATATATATATATATATATATATATATATATATATATATATATATATATATATATATATATATATATATATATATATATATATATATAACATGTCACATAAAGTTGGAAATGTCTTAAAAAGTTAAGTATACCTCATTGTTATTATGATTTTGTTCAGAATTTTCACCATCTTGATCATTGTTCCTGCATAAATAAATAAATATAAAAATATATAATGAAATTACAATATATTCAATTGTAACTGAGCAAATAGTTCTGTTTAATCGAGTAATATTTCATTTATATTAATTATATCTCTTATGAAAAGTTAAACATCTGAAATACAGTAAATATGTTTAATGGAAAGTTAGTATACCAAGAATATAATAATTTTTCATTTTATATTTGAGTCATGAGCTTCATATATTTGGAAAACCATATAGTGGTTTTTAAGTCATAAAATGGTTTATTCATTTTTTGACAGACTTTAGAACATTATAATAATAATAAAAGATATATAGTATTATTGTGTTTATACATATTTTTATATATATAGATATAAAGAAGATATATATATATATATATATATATATATATATATATATATATATATATATATATATATATAGTATTATTGTTATAATCTCATACTTCTCTCATAACTCTAAAATAAGAATCTTAAGCATAAAATTATATATATATATATATATATCAACTTATTTTTCTAAAACAAAATTTTAGTAAGCTAACAAATACATTTGATTATGTTTCCTCAAAATCTTTAAAAAGTTAGATATACAATCATAGTAAAATTTTAAAAAAATCAAAAGAAATTAATCTGAAAGGTGTAATTTCTGAGAAATGTGACAAACGCAAATATTCCAGTTTAATAAATTAATACCGATTTAAATTAAATCAACCAAAATGAATAATTTATAACATGTTTAATAATTAATTATGTCTGTTCTTTAAAAAATACCTCATTTATACATAATAATATATTGTAAAGAATACTAATTCATGTTGTAAGAACAAAATGTAAAATATTCATAATAAGTTAGATTGCATTAAAAAATATAAATACTAATATCAGTTCTATTTATGTAAGATTACTTAAAAACCATTGTTTTCTGAGAATTATTTTTTTGCAGGGAATCAAAATACCTTTTAGTAGAGATATTTGTTCTCACAAAATGTTTTTCATTAACCATGCAAATACAGTCTAAGCTAAAATCGTCTGTTAAAAAGAAAAACTGAGATAGGCAACAGTGAGGAAGGCTATACAAACAATAATTATTTCAATACTATCATCATAATATTATGAAAGTCTAATGAAGTATTATAAAGTAAAATAAAAAATGATTTAAAAAATTTCAGTAAACTCAAAATTATAATTATATAAAATAAACAAAGCATTAGGAAGTATCGACTCACTTTTTACAATTTAACAACCATCAATTCGCTTAAGAATGTGGATTTCGTTAAACTATGATTGGAAAGAAAACACAGAAAACAGCTACAAGAACTTATTTAAAACATTTTAATACCAGTAAAAAGAAAATAAAAATTTCTTTGTAAATTTATGTTAAATATTTTATATATATTTTAAGGCTCCTCATCCTACACCATACTGCTAATGAACTACACTGTTAATTCTGCAGAAAATTTCTTAAGCTTTTGTAGCAAATATTATAAAGAGAAAGCTTTGAATTTTCTTAAATTGAGCTAATATTTTAATGTGGCTGTCTTCCTTTGAATTTTTTTAAAAAATAATTTGAATTATTCTTAACAGATCTTGATTTAAATGGTGAAACTTAAAATTTTAATAATATAAAAAAATAATTGGCATTTAAAAATTTGTTGAAAAGTATACACAACTATTGTTTTGTTTTTTCATATCCCCACCTTTAGCTATTTACAAAACAAAAGAAATCAACTATAAAAAAACAAAGATGAAAAAATAGGAAGGACAAAACTTTCTTAGTTCAATTACTGTGGTGATTATTGTAATGCTTAATGTTTTAGTTTCAAACAAACACCATTTTAACACCAAATTCTTTAATCAATAATTACTTAATATTGATTATTACTTTAATTAAATAAGTTTTATACTAACCACAAATATTGTACTTATATAACTCTAATCCAATAATTATTTAATTAATTAAATTTACAACCAACAGCAATTAACAACTATCACATATTAGATTTTGTACAAATAGTAACACAGACATTAGTACAAATAATAATACAGATATTAAATAGAAAACTGATAACTAAACATATTGAAAATTGCATTCACACAAATCAAGAAACTATATTAATGTATTTATTTTGCATAAAATACATTGGCCATCATAATTTTTTCACAAGAAAACTAAATTGTGATTCTAATTCAATTTTACATCTTGAACACAAATATGTAATTAGATTTCTTTCATCCGACAGTTTTTTTTTTTTGTGAATATCATTTGTATTTTTATAATTCATGCAAATTAAGTATAAATTGAAATAGCAGTGAGCAAGACAAAATGCATGTGGTGGTTGCTGTTTTTATTTATGCTGTGATTTTGTACTGTTTTTATTTGCTTGAAGATTTATAAACTTTTCATTATGCCAAATATAAGTATTTCAATGAATCAAACAACATCTGATACACCTGAGGAGAAATGATATTCACAAGTCTCAAAGATGAAATTTCACACCACTAGTGAAAAACTGTTTTGAACTGTATGGTTTTGAAACTGAAGATTTTGATAAAAACTGAGCCCCAGATATATGCTGCACATCATGCGTTGGCATCTGAAGAAATATAAAAATTGTACTCATCATATGCTATTTTCAGTCCCTATGATTTGGAGAAAACAAAAGGAGCATTCAACTGACTGTTACTTCTGCATAATAAACGTCAGAAGAATATCATCAAAAACAAAATATACAGTAAGTAACCAGTTTTGCATCTGCAATGAGGCTCATGCCTTACAGTAAAGAGTATCCTGCACCAAAGTATTCAGATTTCATGACTATATGTGATAATTCTGACCAAGCTCACACTGAAGACAAAGGAAAGGAGAGAAGTGCCCTACCTTTGAAGCAGATAGTTCATCACAGTTGCAGTTCTTATATCAACAAGCTCTTAATGACCTATAAAGGATTTGTCTAAACAGTCAAAGGAGTTTATAAGTTCCAGACTCAAAAGCTGGAATCTACTTAAAGAAGATGTACAGATATATCTTTATTGTAATCAACATAGTGATTTTAAAAACTACCTCTCTAAAATAAGCAATGTAGATTTTTGTAATAATGTTCATTCAGTAATGAAGGCTCTTGGATATCAATTCCAGCCACATGAGTGCTGATTGTTCATAGACTCATCGAAAGTTAGTTTGAAGGCTGTACTACTGCATAATGAAAATGAACTAAGATTAATACATATTGCAAATGCTAGTGATATCAAAGAAACATGAAAATATGAAGATGTTGTTAGGACAAATTCAGTACACTAAATATAGCTGTAATTTGTGTGGTGACTTCAAAGTAATAGCTTTACTGTTAGATTTGCAGCTTGGATACGCAAACTTGTTTTTTGCGTGAATGGGACAGCAGGAACAGGAAGTCTCGTCACATAAGGAAACAGTAGCCTAAACACATGAATCTTTTATTCCAGGGCATAAAAATGTATCAAGTACTCTTTTATTGGTTCCAGTAAAGGTGTTTTATCTTTCCTATGTATAAAACTGGGACTAATAAAAAATTTTAAAAGCTATATCTCTAATAAGCATGGTGAGTGTTTTCATCAGCAGATTGTTACCATGGCCGACTACTGCTCAACTATGAAGAAGGACACCCTAGATGCAAAGTATAACAGAAAGTCAAAATATACAACTTTTTATGTAATCCAGAATTAGCTGAATGTAAATCATTAAGTGCTTGATAGTAACTACTTGATAGTAAAAATCTGAGTATATATTTAAACTCAGTGGGTAAAAGTTAATAAGATTCCATTTATTTAGTCCTTGTGAAAGAAAAATGTTGTAGACCAGCGAAATTACTGAAATAAATATTGTGAAATTTTTTCACCTTGTAGAATAAAGTTACAAACCTAATTAATAAAAAAACTACTTTTAAGTACAAGAACAACAACACATTAAAAAAAATAGATACAAAAAAATATGGGATGAGCAAATAAGATGGAAAAATTTGTTTTGTTTTCTAATTGCGGAAAATTATAGTTCCTCTACATCCTCTGTTAATACACATTAGAAATCCAATATATTTTGGATGAACTAAACAAAAGAAATGTACAAAAGAAATGGGAAACTAGTTCATGAATAAACTAATATTTAACTGAAATTTTTATTTCCTTCTTTGAGATGCAATAATTCTTTTTTTTTCTGTTTTATAAAACCTTACAATTTTAAATTGTTCTTTCTGAAATAACTTTTTCTGTAACATGCAATATTTAAACATCTTTTTATTTTGGATTATCACTCTTTTTTGTATCTTTTTATTTTAATTACAAGCATTGTAAGATATAACTTTTAAATTAGTTACTATTCTAATTACATATTTATTCATCAAATTTAAAAATAATTATTCATATATTCTCCTTATAGATTTTAATTTTTTAATTATGGTGTGATGAATTTCTTCAAAAGCATATTGTGAATATAATGATCACATTATTGTATAAAAAAGCAATAAAAATATCTATATCATATTTTCATTTCAAGGGAAAAATTAATAAAAGTAATTTATACTTGCTTCAAAAAGTAAAATGACCACTCTTAAATTAATTCAAACATAAGTTTAATAGCAAATATGCAAAAGAAAAAAGTATTTTTTTAGTTGTAAGTATATCCTATATTCTTTGTTGAATATATTGTAAGTATATTCTACATTCTTTGTTGAATAGATTGCAAAAGTGTTCTATATTCTCTGTTGAATATATAAAGCCGATACAATTTAAAACAAATTAAAAGAAGTAGTAAGTCATCTAAAGACAATTTATATGTTAATTACATACTTTTGTTAATTTTCCTGTAAAATATAATTTGTTTAAGGGAATACTATGGAATATAACTTTACAAGTATAAAATATGTTATAAGTTTTCAATAAAGCCAATTAAGATTGAAATAAAAATGAATATAATTTTACATTCTTCACCTATAAATATAAATGTTTTTAAAATTCAAGTACAGAAATGTAAACATTCATTTTTTTATTCACTTTTTTTATTCATATACATAGATATTCATAGATACTTATTCAAACTAATGTATACATAAATATTTAATCATAGATATTTATTCAAACTAATACATACATACTTATTCATAGACATTTTTTATTTATGATATTATAGGCATTTAAAACTCTAAACAAGTCTAAATACCTATGAATAAAAAATATTTTTCAAAACATCATTACATGTCTAAATTATGATATTTTTCTCCAGTAAAATTTCTAAAATTTATATCTTTTATAAATGAAAATCATTCCCACATTATCGTCTATAGATTAATACAATCATAAAAAGAGTGGGTATGAGTCCTCTGAGAAAAGATCATGTCTAAATGATTTTCTTTCTAGTGAATTTTCATTATTTACACACTTAAAAAATCTAGTTCAATTTCCTCCAAATAATAATAATCTATTTTCATATAATTATATGTTCTCATCCTGTCTTTCAATAAAACCTTGCTTATTGCAGCTAATTAGGATTATTTCTTTATTTCACATTAATTATAGAAGTGTTTTTTACTTTTTCATAGTTCCATAAAAATTTTGCAATCCTTGTTTATACTGCCAATAGGATTCCTTAAACCGAAGGTTAAACAAATCCACTAGATTTATATTATACAACCTTAATATTTGAAAACTTATTCCCAGAATTGATTGAGCTGTCAAGAAACAAGATATTCAATTTAATTTTAATAATAAGCATTAACAATTTACATTTGTATACTGTATAATATAATAGTATTTTTAAAAATGCATTGTGAGAAACAACATGCATACATCTAAGATCGAAAATCTATGGAGTGATTTCACCAACAAAATAGTAAACAAATGTTATTTACATATTGTAGTAGGCTAATAGAATGCAAACAATATATCCCCATTTCAAGTCATAGTTATAAAAATATTAAGGTATTGAAATAAATTTCTTAAAAAAGAATTAGTAAATATTCCAGCTTCAAAACTGAACGACAATTTATGAATGCAAAACTAATATTACTTATCAAAAATATCTTAAATAAATAATATAATTTTCAGGATTTCAAGAGCAATACAAGATATTTATATTTGGTGACAAATGAAATGAAAAATTAAAATATATCTTTAGTTGATTGTTCTAAAAGTAAAATATTTTATTTTAACATTTTACATGTATTTTTATAATTTAATTGAAAAAAATTTCTATTTATAAGGAAAATCTTTTCTGTGGCAATGATTTATTTTAAATAAATGATTTCTAAGAAAACATTTAAAATTATTATGAAGTACAGTAATAAAATATTGAAGTAAACCATAATACTTTAATTTATTAAAGTAAAAGGAACGGTACACATTGCTTTTCTTTGTGAATGTGCGTGTGAATTTCATCGCCATGAACTTCATTGAAAGCATACAAATTTATCATTTTAAAATTTACTTTATTGGTACTATATCGTCTTTTCTTGTTTAAAAATTAGTTTATTAAAATTAACAACAAGTATGTAAATAAATGAATACAAAAAATCTCATATTTCTCTTTTATAGAATGAAAGTGTAACTGAACAAAATTTATTTAATAACTAAATAAAAGACTAAAATTAGAATTAAATTCTCAGGTAATAGAATATACTAAACAATACAATCATTTGATAAGTTTTTAAATTCCATTTTGATTGACATATCAAAGAAATTTATATATATATATATATATATATATATATATATATATATATATATATATATATATATATATATATATATATATATATACGAGTGTGTGTGTTTTATATTGGACATATATGAATTAAAAATAGGTATTAATTTTAAAAATTCTTCACTTTATTTAAAGAAAATATCAAACTCTCAATAATTGCCTCACTGAACTAAAAATGCATGCAAATCCAGTAGAAGTGAGGAGTAATGATTCAGCATATTACAAGTAAAATCTAAAATTAGTTTATAAATCAACACAAAATTAAATCTAAAAATAAGCATTAACTCTACAAGTTTTTAAAATTTCATTGTAATTATTAAGAATATAACTAAAGAAAATGTGAAACAAATTAGTCATACCTGCTTTGATCATCTTCTTTGCCATCAGAACCTTCATTTCCATCACTCTGATTCTCATCATTTCGAGAATGTCTGTTCTTTGGACGAGCTCCAGAAGCATTCATTTTTCCAATCCTAACATAAAACAATTTTTTTCTAAAATTGTCAACAAATGCCTGGTTGATCTTTTTAGTCTTATAATCTTAATGGATTTGCGTGCATTTTTCCATAGCAAATCCACCAAAGACTATAGAGTTATAAGTTAGCATAACATAAGTAAAATCTAAAATAAATATGAAGAGAAATTTCACACAATATAAGCTAACAGTGTGAACTATAAGTTTAAATTTAAAATGTACATTTATAGAAAAAAATGAATTGATATAATTAGAATTTGGTTTATACATATATAATTAGCATGTTTGGAAATAAAAATTATATAAACCAAGAATTAAAAAACATAGAGTATATTAATATAGTTAATCAATACAGTTTTATTTAAAAAAATCCCTAATTATTTAATTAAAATACATATCAATTATATTTTTTCATTTTCCTAGTAACTATATTGTACCAATTAGATAATTTTCTCTAACTCAATTACATTTTTACTGGATAAAATTCTTACAAAGAATGTATAAAATAACTGAAGTATCTTCATGAAAAGTCACATAATATAAGATAATGTCACATAAAAATCTTTGCAGTAAAAACAAAATTAATAAAAATTTCATAGCATCAATCAGATGACATTTATACTATTATCCTTTTTAATTCAATAGAAATTGAATAACTTTTCAATAAATTTAAATCTTTATACGATAAAATCCTAGTATATATAACATAAGTATCACTATAGGCAAAATGAGATATTTATGCCTGTCTACACACTGTTATTAACCAAGAAATGACATTTTTATTGTTGTTATTAAGAACTACTATAAATAAAAACAAAAAAATGGTAACTTTAAAATGGCTCAACTGCAAAATCATGACACGATTTCTTAATGCAAAATGGCTAAGAAGCAATGACTCACCGAGTCGTGCCAAATCCACAACTATAGATCACACTTTATCGCTTTCCCAGATGTTTCAAAACACTGCTAATGTCACCAAATCCATTGTGTTACATATATTAAAATTAAGCTAGTTACATAATTGAACATTCGAATAGTTTAAAAAAATAGCATTATGATCAATGATTAAATTTTTAGATAACCAATATCAGATTTACTTTAACAGTTTTCAAATTCAAGCAAGTAAATATCAGAAAGTGTCATCATGTCAAGAATACTTTTTACTAAGCAGTTTAGCCAAATTTTTCCATTTGCTTAAATTAAATAAAATAATTCCAAGATAATTTTTAGAAAATACTTTGTCTCTCGTGAATTAAGAAAGAAAGTTACCTTAATTTTATTTACTCTGGAAACTTTTTACTAAATGACAGGATTCTAAGTTGTTATTGAGAGTGTCATGAATATTTTTAATTCTGAATCTATAAGTAAATAAGAGAAAACAAGAAATTTATAAGCAATTTCATATTACAAAATGTCACTTTTTTAATAAGAAGAAACATACTTATAGGCACAGAATCTATTTTGTTTTCGTAATATTAATGATTTCATCTCTTTTACAAATTCTTTAAATGAATTGATAACTCATGCTCCAAATAATAGTTAGATTAATAAAAATTGAATACAGTGACACACAAAAAAGAAAATAATATTTTTACATACCAATAATTTGTTACTCATTACACACAGAATGAGTGAAACACACACTATCGTTTGAAACTAGAACAAGTAAATTGTTGTCTTAGTGTTTATAAAACTTGAATTTTTTGAGTTACCATAGAAACAGACGTCAAGTTTTAGTTGCCATTCTAAATCTTATTAACTCAAATGTACAAGTTGCTTAGCCAAAGAAATAATATAATCAAAGAAATAATAAATATAAAATCAAACTTAATAAAAATTTCGTAAATGCTGATTAAAAATATCTGTGCTGAATTATATAATAAATATTTTTGCTCTTATCAAAACCAAAATGCAGACATTTGATGTTATATATGGCTTCGTGAACATAGTCGAGCTCTCCTTACCAAATTGTGCAAATCGCTCACATTTCACATTACTTTGGTAACCACTTAAAACTTTCGCTATCGCTCTTAACGTAGTTCCAACATAAACTAGAACGATAATCGTGGACGACTCGTTGTCGGTGAAAGACTAGATGTCGTCAGCGAAAATCGAACGATAACCTGACATCAAGAACAACGACGTGAAGCCGGAAAATGGGTGGAGCGCACAACGGATTGCAAGCAATTTCTAAATATTTGGCAACTTTCTTTGCGACAGGGGAAATTTCATTTTTCGCTTTTTGGGAATAATGGACAATGATTACAATTTAAGATATTATAACGCTTTCATTTGGGTATAATTTTGTCTTAAAAATAGTTTTTTTGTATATAGCTAGCATTTTTTTTCTCTCATTAAATTTTTGTATTCACACGTTCACTTGATGTGTGTGGGACTTTAAAGATGATAGATTTTTTACATAAAAAGAAATTGAAAAATTTTATAATAAGTAAAATTGTGGATATGTTTTACGAAACATTTCATGAAGCTTTTACAAGTCTTATAAAGTTGATACTGGTATACAAATGAAGTGTTAAAATAGTGAATTCTGTTTTTCATACATTTGAATATCCCACTGAAATCCCTTGGAAAATTGTTGACAATAAAATATATTTACATTCGATATTTTTTATTTCCCATTGAATGAATCAATCATCAATTTTACTAAATGTCTAACTGATTTAGATTTTTGAACTCATTAAAATGCATAAATTATGCAATTCTTTAAAATAATATTTTAGTAATTAAATAATATAGAATTGAATATTATCAATATAGGGGGAATGTTTGAAACATCTAAGCTAATTTGTAAAATCATTACATGTATTGTTCAGTTTTAGTAGTTTCCCGTTTTAAATGCTGATAAAAACGTTAGTTATCATTTGCTTCAGGAAAAATTATTATTCTGCCATAACTATCAATAATATGATATTTTTCAAGCCACCAGTTTTTCGGTCAAAGTGTTTTAGTTCCAAGAATCTGAAAAACTCAATTATTAGATAAAGACAAAAATAGAAAAAGTAAAATAGCAATAATTTTAGGAAATAAAGAATACATAGTGAATTTCAAAATATGGCATCATGTCTGTTAAAAAAGGAAATTTTAATAAGAGTGTTTGTGATTTTTGTTTTATTTTGTATTTTACGCTATTGCTTTTTGGTAATAACTGAAAATTTTTTGAGTTAATGAGAGTAAACAGCTTAAACATTTAAGAGATGCTACTTTCCAAGAAATTTATTTTTCTTCTATTTCTTAAAATATTTTTAAATTCCAAAATAATCTTTTGATTTAAAAAATTAATAATATTTAAGTTGATTTACAGAATTAAAAATATTAAAGTAGCAAATAATCTTATATTGTATAAAGATGTAAGTGGCGCGCGCGCGTAAGAACTGCCTAACTTAACTCTTTATGAATTAAATTATCAACTATGTTTATCGAACACGTAGAAATTTGGTCGATTTAAATTATGTAAGTAATAATATATGTAGCAATAGTGAAAATACCAGCTTATTTAGAAATATTTTATAATTAAAACAATTAGGTTTTTTGTTATAAGAATAGAAATTGACAAAAATTCTTTAAGTATATATATAATAATATCAAACAATGAATTGTCGAATATTTTTTTAATCCAACACGAATATTTTTCTTTCCATACAGTTTCAATCAAAGTTTTCAAAACGTTAAAATGTGGGCACAATTAAGATTGTTACATACGTCTTTTAGTATGACGTCAAAAATTAGTTAATTCAAAATATTTAATTTAAATTATTTGAAATGCTTTAGTTAATTAACTTTAAAAATTGCATTCTTTAAGAAAACATTTAAAATTAGCCTCAATTTCTATGAAAAAACTAACTGCATTAATTCTTATATACACAAATATGTGCTGATAAAACATTATGAAAGATTTTATGCTTTAAATTAAATTTAATATTATGGAATAATGTATATAGTTAGAATATAAGTTTACCTTGTGCTTATAATAATTTAAAGTATTTGTCACTAAAAAAATGCTGTACAGAGAATTTAATTGTTTAAATTGTATTGCAACATTTAAAATTTACTGATAATATTGTAAGCAGAAAATTTAAGTTTATTAACTTATTAAAATTGAACTTATATTTGCATAAAAAATGCAAAAAGTAATAATCTTAATGAAATTGTAATTTTTAATGCCACCTATTATTTACACTAAGCAAAAATAAAAATTGCTTAATTTCATTGTTCATTTAAGTAACTCTAAAATATCTTTAATTCTTTATCTTATTTTTGATGTTTCAAAATTTATAAAACTATGTGAGGTGTTTAGTTTTACCGATTCTTCCTTGGAAATGAAATGCATCATTAAAAACTTGTACAAAATTCCCGCTAGAGTATTTTAGGGATAAAAAACTCCAAATTCATTCAATTTATCATGATGCGACACTCTTGAAGGAGGACAGGAAATCTTTTACCATTAAAAGATAGAAATATTCCGAAAATTAATTATTTATTGTAACAAAGCTCCAAATTCTCGTCAAAACTTTCTAGCGAAATTAGAGGTTCAAAAACGTCTGGAATAGTTAAGGTTGTAATAACTTATACTTTTTAACCACGATAGTTATTTTGTACACTTTTACCACGTACTCTTCGTTCACATAACCAAAATTCAGTTAAGTGGGAGTTTGTTAAATTTGGTTAAAAAGAGTAGAGTACGTTAAAATAAATGAGGAAAAATCTAGTGCGTAACAAATGTATTTATTTGAGTGCTTTAATTCAAAAGCATTTATTTCGAGTGAATGCACAAACACAGATTTTTTCTTTTTTTGAAATTGATGATAAAATGAATTTTGTAATCTTAAATTGCTTGAAAAAATTAATTTTGGAAGAGAATTACTTATATGCAAAAAGAAAAACTCATTTTTAATTAAAATATTTCCTCGCTAAATATTCTACCTACAATTTCGATATTGTGTTATAGTTATATGTCTTTTAGGAATAAAAGCTCATTTCTATGAATTTATTCAATTTAAAGTATGAAAGTAAAATGAAAGTATTCAATTTATGTGACCAAATACAAACCTTTTTATTTGGTTTTTCAAAATTATGTTTCAAAAATTAATTTTAATCAGATGAATCCATTAGAAACAATCAGATTAATCCATTTTGTAAAGAAATTGTAGATTCTTGTTTTTATGAGGACTTTTTTTATTGTTCTTGCATGTACCGGCAACGAATGTTTAACCAAGTAGAATATCATAATTGATGTCATTAAGAAGAAAGCATATTTTTCATTTTCTCAGGATGTTTGACATTAAATATTTGTTACTTTCATATACTTTTCAACAAAAAGTTTTTAATAGATTATCTTAATGAAATATAATAAGGAAAAAGTGTAACAAATTCATAGTATTTCTATGCAACTTTTTGACATAAATTTTTGTATCACAAGGCTATAAAAATTCATTCATTTCATTTTTTAAATTAAATTACATAAAATCCATTTTATATAGTGCAGAATTATTCTTAAATTTACTCAAAAAGCAAGTATAAAAATTTAAATTTTTATAAAGAAGTAATTAGTACTATTCATACAAAAATCAAAAAGCCTTTGATACTTTAAATTATTTTATCAAAGGCTTCTTGATTATTCGTACAACTGATTCTACATATTGAGTTTGAAAAAACTTCTATGTATTTTTGTTTGTGTTCTACTAGTTTACTTAGATTGGAGATGGGTTTTTATATATAAATTATATTATTTGCTTTTTTTAACTATACAATAATACTCTCATTGTAATGCATCATAAGCTTATGATTTTATCATCTTTTTCAATCAAATTAAAGCACAATCAAATCAACCATATCAATTTAACATGCAATGTTACTCTATATATACAATTTTTGTATATGTTATTTTCCCAAAGTCACTGACAGTGTCAATGGAATTTATTTGAAGAACGAAATTTGGAAAATGTGAATATAATTTATATGGTTTATTATTAAATGAATACTTGCTTGTAAAACAACATCGAATGACTAATATTTTCTTTTATATAATGTTAAAAGAACTTGCTATATTTAAATAAATGGTGAGAAATAGTTATCTAAGACAACAGTATTACTTTACTATGAAATAGAAAGTTTTAAAATAGTTTCTCAGTTTCTAATTAATGTAATATTCCATAATAATTAAAGCTAGCTGGAGTGGATTTCATAAGAAATATGCATTAAATGAAATGAGGAAAGTATTGAATAAACAGGTGTTAATTTATTTACAAAATGTTAAAGTAATTGACAATCATTGATAAAATTAAAAATTTTAAAGAATGGTTTCTTTCAGTTGAAATAAATTATTTTTTCACCTGTCAAATTCTTATTTTGAGCAAGTATCAATCAAACCTTACACTATATATTTTATATCATAGGAGAAAGAAAATCCCCTATCTTCAACCAAGAAAATTATATTGTACCTTTCACCCACGTATACTTTGTCAACAAGACCGACCATTTATTTTGAAAGTCCATTATATAAAAGTTATATATCACGTTAATTTTTGCATAGTTCAGTATACACTTTTATTTTTAACAAATTAATGCTAATACCTTAAAAAGTATAAGGGCTTTATTCAATTTAAAAAAACTGGCTAGTATAAGAATTCCACTCATGACTTGTTCTATTTTAAATTTGAAACTGGATGCACATACACACAAACCATTTTTAAAATAAACGATTCATACAAAGCAGTAATTCTTGATAGGGCCTGTTTTAATCTGATCTGACATCTGGTAAAATTTGTCTACGACTTTTAATGAATAGCAGCCATTCATATTTAAAATTTATGAAACAAATTCCTGATTAGCTTTCAGTGTTAATGCAAATTAAAAAGAATAACTGAAAATGTAAGTTTAGAATCATATGATTTAAATTAACAAAATCTAAAGCTGTGTTCATTTCGCTTAAAAATATTACATTATTAAATATGAAAGCGATGTTCATATTTAAATTTACATAACTTCATTTTTATTTTAAATCGAATTTTAATTTAATTTCTTAAAATTTTAAGCAATTTTTAAGTAAACAGAATTAATTTTGAAAATGACTACACAAATTAAGTCCTTGGATATTTCAAAAAAAAAAAAAATCTAAATAATTAAATTTGCATCGGATTATATTTTGAGAAAGCAATGGATTCGTTCGATCTCCAATAGATTCATTCTTTATAAAAAGGAGAAAGTTGTATATAATGAAAAACTCTATTTGAAAGTTAATGCAATAATTGGAAAAATGGAAATCCCGAAATAAAATAAAACTTAATTTTGAGAAATTTTGAATTTTGCAACTATATTTATTATAACACCATATGAATTTAATACTGGGAATTTTTAGAGATAAACTGCGAGATACTATAGAACGCTTATTTTTGTAAAATGAGTATGCGTGCATAGTACACATAATAGTCCAAAAATTTGAGACACGTTATTAGTTCTTGAAGGAAATTTTTAAATTTTCTAAGCGAAGTTTCCCTGTTAGAATAATTATAAAGGTTAGTGATCGGCATTTAAAATATTCTTAGCTGCATTGGCTAAAAAAAAAAGCCTGGATACTGAAAATCTAGCTTCATTATTTTTTAAATTTAGATTTGATCAGTGTGCACGCTAAATAATATATATATATATATATATATATACATATAAATATATATATATATATATACATATATATATATATATATATATATATATATATATATATATATATATATATATATATATATATATATATATATATATATATATATATATATATATATATATATATATATATATATATATATATATATATATATATATATATGCTATTTTTACACAAGATTATTTACTTTTGAACAAATTATTATTTTCTTATGATATTCTGTACTGAATAAAGAATAAGTTAATCATGTAGAGATTGATTAATTTTCTAATCATATTATCTCCATCTAATGTTATTCATTCAAAAAATTATGCAAAAGGAAAAATCATATTGAATCAAATATCTAAAAATACTTCAATGACAATTAAATCAGTTTAGTTTCTTCAAATTCCATGTTGTTTGTTTGCATTGATAAAACATGTAAAGGGCCACTATGGATATAATATATAATTAATTTCCTTCACTGAATTGTTTACAAGTATACATCAGTGTGCATTGCTGTGTTTTAAAAGCTGTTTCTTCAAATCAGATTACAAAATAGTGTATTTATATGTTTAATTCTTCTAAATTCTCATTAATTAAAAGAAGCGTGAAATTTAACCTAAGGCAATTGGTAATGTGTCATGTAATATACTAAAGTAAGAAAATACATTAATAATTCACATAAATACGAGGAAAACTATATTTTAACATTTGGAGGATTATATATCGTGTTACTGTTAGGTTTGTTACCCAGAATCTGTAAACATAATTACTGTCCAATTGAAGAGTATTGTAACCTACTGAATATGTATTCAATTTGATGATGTTTAATAAATTTAGCACATAGATTAATTTTTATGTATACAGTTCTGTGGTTGTGTTCATATAGTCTTCTATCAAATTATTAAAATATTTTAATCGAATTCATACACAGTTCATTTCTTTCATGCAAGTGTTTGAGTTCTAAGTGATTAAATTGAAATTATTTATTAACGTATCACAAAAGTTTCTTATTGTAAACTTCAACTGCTTTTTCCAAAACTCCAAAATATCACATAAAAGTTTTTATATAAAGTTACCTACTTACTCAAAAGGCCTTTATTGAAACATCATTTATTTATTCCATTTAAAAAATACTAATGTCCTCTAATATCAATTATAATCATAAAAGAGACCCTTAAAATAAATCTATGACTTATATGAGCAGTGAAAAAGTATGTATATAAGAAATTCTGATTGATTTTATGAACTGAAAAGAAAAAATTGTGTGCAAAAATTTAATTCTTGTATTGCACTTTTTATGCAGTTACATTTAAGTGTGTTCATAGGGCCAGACATAGACTCAGGAATTGTTAAGTATTTAATAAATTAGTAAACTCTTTAAATTTTGCAAATTCAATTTTTTACTTTAATAATTTCTTGTATTTAACTCAGTAAATTAATTGAATAAGAAGACTTGCCATTCAAATTTAGGGCCTTTCGCCTTTATTGCTTAGTTTAGGGCCTTTACTGCTTAATTTTTTAGATAAAATATCTTTCAGCTGCTTACAAGAAACTGGCAAATATCGTTTCTCTAAAATAAGTACAAGTTGCTATGTTTTATTGAATCCTAAATTAAGTAAATATTCAAAAATAGCATATAAATAATGATCTAGTTAAACTAATAATTGAGTTGGCAAGAATACGATTTCAGTTTCTTATAATGCTATTTATTTGTGAAAATTTAAATGATTTCCTTAAAAATTCATTAGTACGTGATAAATTTTATTTTTGAGTTGAAATAATTGCAATGTATTAAATATAGCATTCTTTAACGATTTTTTTCTCGTTTAGATTAGTAATCCATTTCTTTTTTTTCAGCTTTGGGTCTTTTTAATTTAGGAAGAAGTGAAATTGAATTAAAGAACTTACGATATTATAGTCTTCTTTGTAATATTATTAACTACCCATAAAATACATTTATATCAAGAATATATCTTCATTATTGTGTATAGAAATTCATCGTTATCTAGAAACTGAAAATAAAAGTTAACTTTTAATCAAATCGAAAAATTGTCTGAACTCCAAAAAGATCTCAATGCTTATCTCACTGGGTTTTAAGTATCTTGCTATATCTTTATGAGCATGACAATTTTTTATTCGTGTGTTATATCAAATAACAAAAATTAAATAAGTAAAATATTTTCAGTAAAATTTATGTCAGGTATCACAATTTGTAATAATTATGGGCATCACATGTTTGTCTCGGGAAAAAGTATGCTTATTAAAATATTTGTAATATTATTTAGAACAGATATTTTTCTTTGCGTTATTTTCATTCTATTCGCGTTATATTTATGTAGTCTAGGATGTAATCGTATAAAATATCCGACTCATTTCTTATGTCTCACTTCCCAACAATATTTTTCATATTTCATATCCTGCTTTAATACAACATTTAAAATAAATTTTATTATATAAAAAGCGTTTTACATTAAAATTTAGTTTAAATGTTATTCGAATCAGAGAAGAAAATGAGACAATTGTATCAATTTCATATACAGTTGCAAATTCGAGAGTATTTTGGGCTCTCTCAAGAAAGTTTACCTTAAGATAAAGGAATTAAGGAATTTATGATTTTAAAAAATATATTGTCATTGAAGTATTTAAGTTTAAAAATAAAAAATCTCATTTTGAGAAATTTCCTCGTACGTTTTGCTTCTAGAAAAGTTTTATAAGGAAAACAACGTAGCTAAGAAAATTCTGATACTCCTGAAATACACAGCTTTTTCGAATAAATTGTATTTAGAATAAGAAATTTTACATATTTTTCTTCTATAACATTTTTATAGACGAAATGAGATTGAATTGAAAGTGGAAGTTTGCTTTTTGTATTTTATGAACATTTAAAAGAATTCATCTTCAATGATTCACTATTACATAAATGATTGATTATAATTAAACTTCTTTAAGTTTTAAAGCACTATAAAGAGAACCATTGATCCGAATGATGTCAAATTATAATTAAAAGTTGAATTATTGAAGAAGAAGGAAAGTGTATAGCTTAAGGAAAAATAGCTCCTCATTTTAGCAATAGATTGTGTTGTAAGTGGCAGAAAATGTAAATGAAAAATAACATTCATGAGTTGAACTCAATGCAATCAGTATAAAATCGCCATTTACACAGATTCTCCTCATTTTGCATTTGAGAAGTTCACCAGGGCTGCTTCAATGAAGGATTTAGCTCTGCTAGTAAAACGTTTTTTTACAACAATGATGCTTATGAGCCATTAGCTCTACAGAATTTCATTACTCAAAATTAATTATTTTCTCCTTACCCAAGGCGATGACTGCCATACTTCCATGAGCAGTTTGATAGAAGGAGGAAAAGAATTGATTCAATGTGAGATGAAGAAGTAGCCACAGCTGTGTAAGAGGAGTCGAGCGGTGGTGTTTAAGTACAGAAATTCAATATAACATTAGACATTCCTGTGAGTAAAATTCTAGAAAACATTCTACATTGTTATCAATACAGAATTTCTTATGTGCAGGAATTGCTTCCTGGTGATCTGTCATCAAGAGAAATATTTACTACTTAGAAATTCACATGGAAATGGGCAATGAATTGCTGTGAATATTTTGTGGACAGATGAATCACTTATACATCTGAAAAGATGTGTCAATACATAGAATTACCAATTATGAGCAGCTAAAATTCATTCGTAAATCAATCCATTTCTCTTCATTCTGCAAAAGTCTATGTGGGGTGGGTTTATGCCATCATTTATTATAGGGGCATAATTTTTCGAGGAGACGGGGGTGATTTTGATCCTATTATCTGCATCGTCACTGATAAGCGCTGTGAGTGTATTTTGAGCAGTCAGCCATTCTGGTTCTTCAATAGTGTAGATGCATGTGTGGGATCAATTTTATGCAAGGTGGCACTCCTTTGCACATTGCAAATTCACTGAAGCAGATACTAAAAAGGCATTCCGAAAATGCTTTAATTATCAACCACCATTTCTCTGCAACTTGGCCGTCCCGATCACCTGATCTTAACCCGTGTGACTTCTGGATGTACAGTTATCTAAAAAAAATTTGCGTTCAGTGATTCTACCACAAACATAGCTGAACTAAAGGCACGCATTGTGAAACTTTCTGAACGTGACGAGATACTTCAATAATTTGGGAAACATGCTTTTCCTCGATTTCAATTTGTTACAGCAAAAGAAACACATTGATTATGTTTTGCATCAGTCTCATCAATTTAAGAATATATTAGATGAAGGTTTTTATTCAGTTTTCGACATCAGGACAACGAAAAGTCGATTCTGAAAAGTACACTTGATTTTTCGTGTAACATATACCCTAGCCCTTATTTTAGATTCATTTGTCATTTATATTTGAAACCTTTTAATTATGATGATTACAGCGACAACTGTTGCTAGAATTATGAATTATTTTTCTAATTCTTTTTTCGATAATATTCCACTTAAATTTGACATCCTTCTGGTCAGGGAATCTTTTTATAGCATTTTGAAATTTAAACTTTAATTATAATTACTTTGTACACATCAATATTTATTTAATAGAAGCATGGTTGTAACTAAAACTATAAAAAGTTATTGGATACTCTATAGGTTTATACTATAAATTATAAAGTATTTGTCAAAATCTTTATTTGGGAGTTCCTACTAAGTAATTAACTAATTTAATTGATATAAAGCAAAAGTTTCCAATCCGCTTAAATTCAACTTTTCTCATTCAAGTGTCGATGAAAAAATTTTTGACTAACAAAATATCATTTATATTCAACTAATATTCCGCATATTATTTGGTCCAATGTGTCCTCGCACATTTCAAATAGATCTCATAAATCAATAATTCCGTGAATTTCTGGGAGTCCATAAACTATTTAATGAAACTGAGGGATAAATATCATAAATAATATAATATGTATAACGCCAATGGAGACGTAATTAAGTTTATTGTTGGAATAATCTCCTTCTTCTTTTTCTTACAGTTGGGTTTGTATGTCATTGGGCACCTCTGCTTTTATCAGCATTTTGTACTGTTAACTTTAAACCCAATGTTTCCTAGTTCCAATTGCACGGGTCACCCACTTTATTAATAAAGTCTGAGTCCTTTAATGGAGTCTAGGTGAAACTCTCTAGTATGGATGATGCCTAAAAAGTTAATCTAGGGAGGGCAAGGGCCTCGCATTTGTAAATGATATGCTTGGCCGTTTCCTCTTGCATGACATTTCCTGCAGATAGGGTCTTGCTGAAACAGTTCCATTTTATGGAGGTGTTTTCTGAAATAATAGTGCCCAGTTATGAAGCCTACCATTAAACGTATTTTCTGCCTAGAGCATCTTAGAATTCCAGAGGCTGATGATCCACAGATGATTCTGGTCAGAGAGTCAGTCATTCTAGCGATAGCTTCCTGACTTTCACCAGAAGAATATGGTTTGGAGGTCACTTCTACCTCCTGTGAAGGATTCATTGCTGCCCCTTCACTAGATTGCCTCTGATTTCCCTTGTCTTTTTCAGCAAGGTCTACTTCAGAGGCTTCACCTGCAAATGCAGAAAGGTTTGTTATTTCTTGTGTCTTTTCAGCCACAAGATAACAATTAATAAGCTCAGGTAATAAGTCCACCCAGCATTGCCTGAGTTACTGGGCAAGGCAAAAAAGCTCTAAAAGTTCGCCAGGCAACTAGAGGGTCCATTAAGACACCATTACCACGGTGCCAAATAGCCCTAGGCACGGGTCGCATAACACCAGGGCTTACGGAAGCTGGTTCGCGGCCTCTGATTCTATATTCAAGGCAATCCTTTCATTCCTACAAGACGTTCGGCGATCCACCACCTGCCGATGCGCCTGTTGTGGGAATAATATATCTTCTAATAGTTTCTACATTAATAAACTTATATTTAAGAATAATAATATAATTATGATAAAATTCTTCACACACACACAAGGAACAACACGTTTAACTTGAATCATACTTCAATAATATACATTTATACTAGTGTTATGTATTTCAAATGTTAAATAAGAATAGTTTAATTATAAACTATGTAACCCATATAATTATAAATTTCTATGATATCAGGATATTACTTGCATTGTCACGTGGAACAATAATGAATTATAAAGAGTA
This sequence comes from Latrodectus hesperus, assembly GCA_037975125.1. Taxonomy (NCBI): domain Eukaryota; kingdom Metazoa; phylum Arthropoda; class Arachnida; order Araneae; family Theridiidae; genus Latrodectus; species Latrodectus hesperus. The sequence goes on along the minus strand of CM075854.1, from coordinate 10,313,980 downwards.
TTCCAAATGCACTATAGAAACTGTAATTCATTAAGTATTTTACGTAATTTATCGTACTTGCTTACACTACATAAAATATATATTAAATGAATTGATATGTTGTAACTTTTGCAATATTACTTAAACTCTTTGAATATGTAGCCATTCCTAATTAATATAATAAACTTTGCGATTGATTAACAGTAGATACAGGGTGCTTGCGAAAAAAATATCCGTGACATTACCTGCTGAAAAATTATGGATATATGGGTTAAAGAAAAAAAATATACTTGGTAAAACACCGAAAAAGGATCACAGAGGTCTATTTACATTACCTTGAAAAGATTTTAAATATTTCTTATATTTAGTTTAGATTTCATTAACAGATTATATTTAGCTTTATATTACATTTAAAGATCAGATTTAGAATCTTTCTAATTATATTTAGTTTACGATAAATTTCCTTAAATCAAATTTTAGTTTAGTGTTCATAGATAACCTTATTATGTTCATAATTAAATATTTCACAAAATAGTAGTTACAATCGTGTCTTAACATTTTCATTAATACTTCTTCATTTCATTTTATTCTGGAAATTTTTCTTTCAGTTTTTGGCTCTGAAGAAATTTATTTTTGCGTGTTTCTCGGTTGAGTGAATCATTCCTCCCAGATAAAAAAAAAAGAAACTCTTGAAAAAGCTTAAAAAGATTGATATTTCATTATGTAGTAACAAAAAATAAAATAACATCTATGAACATGACTAACAGAGAAATGAAATGTCCATCGCAACAACCATAAAACGTGGAAACGTCGGAATCTTGACAAGAGTTCGCAAACCCAATCTGCTTAAAAAGCTCATTTTGTGGAGGCGATCGATGTGGCCACTTCCTTACCAACGTCTATTAACCGCCCTCTCCAAAACTTCGGTGGAATTGTAATTACCTCAGACTTTCCCGGAATCTCTCTCAGGTGGCTGGGTGGTGCTTTATTATCATTATTTTTGTGTTATTTATCTAACTAGGTCGCAGTTTAGGTGGTCTGTGCGATTGTCAGTCTTAATGAGTAGATAGCGTGTAGTAGCCATTTCATGCCCGTTTCCGGCCTGTATTGCAGAGACTTCGTCTCCAATGAGATGACGCCCCTAATGAGAAACTCTAGATTAATGTCATTCTTCCCCCTCACTTTAAGTCCCCGGAAAAAATTCAGAAATGAATATTGCAGTTTTTTCCTCGAGAGATGATTACATAAACAGCTGTCACAATTTGCCAGAAAGAATTGAGGACATTTAATAATCAACATTTCCTTTCATCTCTCTCTTAACTTAATTTTGATTCCATAATATAAATTGCTTTTATAAATTTTAGCGTGGATAAAATCTACATTGTTTTTTTAAAAATTTCTTCACATTTTTGGGAACAGAATTTTAGAAATATTCTTAGGAGATAAAATATGCTAATCTTGATTTGATTACTAAATTACAAAATGAGACACCGATTAATCATTTAAATATATTTTTACAGTTTGGGATAAACACAGAACTGTATAAATTCCTTCTAATTAACTGAGAAAGATATTTTTATTTACAGATAAAGTTTTAAAGAAAATCAAAATCAAAATTTTATGAAAATTATAGGAAAACAAGTATATACATGGTTAGTATTAATTACGGATGATACAAGTTGTTACATTATTATATCTGTTTCTACTAACAGTATCTAGACCTAAATAGTCTTAGAAAAAAAAAACGTTAGTAAAACACACTAAGTTAAAGAAATGTCAAAATATTAATGTGGGTAAATGTTAAAATGAATAAATTTTGTGGTAAATTAAATTCACTCTTGTTGCAGCTAAATTTTATTAGATTTAATTCATTTAAGTTTAGAATGATATCAAATTTTTTATACTTACTATTAAGATGAAACATCTATTAAGTTGAAAAAGCAAAATCGCAATGTCTTTTTATTTATAAATTCTTTATTTGGTATGAAAACCAATGTCTCTAATTATTGTATTTCTACTAAATATTTCATTGGTGTATTAGGAATAGTAACTGGAGTAATTAGGATGATAGTTTAGTTTTTGAATTAAAGATTTAGAAGAGGTGTAATAACATTTATCGCTATTTAAGTATTTAAAATAATTACAAGAATGAGTCGATTAATTTTATATGTTGAAATGTTATCATTTATGTATATTTGTGCATAAGTAAATTAATATTGTTAATTTCAACGATTAATTTTCTACCTCTACCCCTCTTGAATACAAAATGAACTTAATATTTAAATTTTAATAAAAAATTATTAAATTATAACAAAATTTAAAAACAAACATTTAAACTAAAGTAAGTTAAATTTTACTGCTTTGAAAAATTTTCAGATTTCTTTCAAAATTTGTGTATATATTATTTTAAAATATTTTTATCATGTAATTCACTATTATTAAACTCATCCGTATCTATTTGAACAATAATAACTCAACTATAGTTTTACGAAATTATAAGTTAAATGTACAAAATTTATGAAAAAAATTAAATAAAGTTATACATATGAAATATATAAAAATTATGCGTTATTAGGGATTGAAAAATCGCACTTTAATACTTATTAAATGCAAACAATTCTTTTTTGTATGTTTCATGATTGTATTATATAAGTTTCAAAGCATGATTAAATCAAAATAATTTTGAGGCAAATATGTTTTTATAACAATAAACTGATGCTTCCAAACTAGAATACTTGTGTTTTTTCAAGTTAATACAGTTCCTTGCTATTATATTGAAAATATTTAAATGCTTCTGCAAGTTTAAAATTCCACTAACTAACTATGTCATGCCCTAATTTCTTCACTGCGTGTAATGCCTGTGTATTTTCATACACAGAAAAAAATATTTCATCACTTCAACCACATTATGTGAAGCATTGAATCACTAACAGAGGATTTAATTGAGCCATAAAAAAATCCACTAATCGGATTTTGTCCATATTGCGAAAAACTAAATTGAAGGTTTTCAATATAAGTTAGTAATACCAGATTTCACAAGTAATTTTGTAAACGAACTCGATATTTAATTGAATGCAAATAAAACTACACTCTTTGCATTAAATAGTGTTGTACGGAAAACTCGCTCCTTAATTTAAAAAATCTGCTTAAAAAGCCTATTATAAATTTGCTTATACTAAAATCATAAAATGAATACCTGCATATAGAGCCACATTGCTGTTTAATAATTAAAAACAACTTTATATTTTTCTATATTTTCAAACAATTCAGAATTTTTCACTATTCAATATTGAACTAATTATAAATATACTTGTTTGAAAAGTATATTTTTTTATTTCTGATAGCAGTCCGTATTGATGTATGTAATGTATTCATAATGTGCTTTTGAGGATGAAATATGTTTCATTCATTTTCATTTTAAACATGGAAAGAAAGTTTGTTTCAAATAAAATAATTAATTACTTAATTTATTTTAAATTAATATGTAATCTGAATTAACGAAATTTGTTTATTTGATTCCTTTCACATCCAATTACAATAGCTTAAGAAATTGATTAGAAATTTACCTGTTTCCTAGAATTATGATGAGTCTTCGCTCAAATATATGGAAGGCTCTTGAATGTGCTTTTTTTCTGCTTGTCTCGGCACTAAATTGGAAGGGAACACCAACTTTGCCCTTCTAAAATTACAAGATCCTTGAGCATATTTTAGGATGGATCTGAAAATTTTTTCCCAATTCTATTGAAAAGTAATCCTTTGCAAATATAAATACGCATTTCCACCCAAGTACAAATATTTCCTAACAAAAATTAGAACTTATTTTTAAAATAATTTGTCAAAGTATATTTTAAATTTTACAAGGTTATTTTTTTAAATTATTTAAAAACTAATTTCAAATTTCTTAATGAAATTTAAATAGTTTATATTTTAAATGTTAGTAAATTGTTTTTCATTATTTTTCAGTAAGATATGAATAAGCAATTTTTTAAGGTAACTGAACAAAAAATTAATATTAAGTAAATTTTGATGTTTTAAGAAATTTTTTAAAATGAGTTTCCTAGTGATATATTGGCAAGAAATAATTCGTGTTTTCTATTAATTATAGAAATTGAAACAGAAATTTTTTCGAATTTGTATTTAAATCTAAATACTGTTAAAAATCAGTGATAAACCCAATAACAATTTAAATTTAAATCTCACATCAAAAATTTTTAAAGTTTATATTGAACACTAAACAAATAGATTTTGCTTATACAAAATTTCATTATGGAATAAAAGTAAAAATAGTTCTGTTAATAATTTTTATGTAAAAGTTCCCTTCATTATTTTTTCGTCTTTCAATTATTTTGAGGATAAAAAAAAAAAAAAAAACATTTAAAAATATAGTTTATTTCATTTTAACTTGATAAGTTTTATATTTATAATATAAAATATTGCTTTATATTCAAAATTAAATGTATCTAAATGTAGTGGGAACTTATCTGTCTTTTAAATTTTAATCTTGATATTTAGAAAAGATGGTAATACTATATTGCTTAAATAAAATTATATATATATATATATACGAATATTTTCAGATCAATATTTATTATTGTAATTGATATTTAGTTATTTCTCGAATCGTTTTAAATTTGTTGTGGTTCGAATCAAAATGCATTTGCAATTTATAAATGTAAGGAAAAATTTCGCTTATGATTTCTCAATAGCATGATCATTTTTATTTTTTAGCTACTTTTAACTTTACAGTGTGTTTCGGAATTGTGTGCCTAAAATATAAAGGTATATAAAAGTTATCAGGTTTCATATAGGAATGTGGGAACGGAAATGCCACGAAAGCGCACTGCTGAAATCTATGAAATTGCAGATGAAAACTTTTTGTTGACTTGAATCTTATTTCCTTACATGGATTTTGAGCAACATGCATTGTTACAACATGTGGGTTTGCATTTAATGTCTGTAATGGAAGGGCTACATAACGGGTTTCTTTAGAACGATATCTGGATAAGAATCTGCTCTAAATCACCAAATATTCAAGCGTCTGGAGGTGCACGCGCGTAGAATGTTTTATACTTCCATTTGTAATACGGGCATAGGAGACATCCAAGGTCTCTTCCATGCAGTTATTTTAAACTATTGGATGAACAAATTGTTGTTTCCCCTCGTCTTTTCACTCACTTGTTATTGATACTGCTGTATGTGCTACTACATTAAAGCTTTATTTCCATATTTTTATATGAAATCTACTTATTTAGATGCTCTCTACTTGCCTTTATGTTTCTGACATTCAATTTTTAAATTCCTTGTATATGTTATCTAGAACTTGCAGACAGTTTCTTCTTATTAAGTTCAGTAAAAAATTATTTTCCAGAATGAAAGCAATACACTAACTACTATTTTCACATTTTCTAATTCATTTTTCGGCTTGAAAGTTGTCGGTCAACCAATCAAAGCTGCAGAAGCACATCAAATTTGCGGCGAAATAACTTCAATCAATATATTTTAAAATTCTTGATTCATGTTTTATGTCTATAAATCCTGTTTAATACTCTCTTCATATTATAATCTCTTATAAAATATTAATAAATTAAAAATATAAGTTATGTAGAGAGAGACATAAAACATTAAAAAAGATTTTATAAAACATATTATAAGATTTTACAATTCGTTTTTTTTTTTTTTTTTTTTTTTTTTTTTTTTAATTTGCAAATGTGGATTAAAGACAAAATAATTATTTCCAGTTGAGGTCACCATTTAATGTCATCTCTTGCAAACTTTGAAATATATTTTCCAAATATTGATATTATTATATTGCAATAATTATAATTGAAAAGAGAAAAAGCTCTGCATCTTAGAAGAAATAGAATAAAAAAAATCATCTTTTTAAAGTAATCGTTCGAATATTTTGATTCCCATGCTGAGATTCACCTATGCTGTAACTTAATTCCCTGCAATATAAGGCATCTAATTAAAAATTAGAAACAATTGAAACTGTTATTGGACAAGGTAATAAGTTTTGTTCTATTTCCCAAGTTGTAAAATCTGCCTGTTGATTTCACACTTAAATTTCGTGAATTTAAAAACGCTTTCTTATAAAACATTTTTTACTGTGCTGTAAGCAAATTTTACCGATAGACTTTACTTTTCATAGTTAAAAATTATTTATGAACGGAAAATATATTTTTACTGTTTATTCCTTATACCCCATGATAGTGTGACGCCAAAAACTGCTAAATACTTATGCTATCCATTAAACATGAAACAACGAATGGCGGGAAAATCGAAAACAATATTTTTTCAGAGAACCATAAGAATTAAAAAAATAAGTAAATATTTATTATTGTAATTGTATTTATCAGGATAGAAATATTATTTAATGAAGAATGATATATTTACCGTATGTTTGAAATTACTGAACTCCTTGCAAAGCAATTGCTCCGTAAACAGTTGCTAAAAAGATTTAAAAAAAAAAAAAACATTTCATTCGTTTTATAAATTAATATTACAATAAAAATGTTTCATCAGCGTGTTAAATTTTAGATGTGCTATTTTTTTATATTCAATTGATTAATGTAATCTGAAAATTTAAAATTTAGCATCTCTAAATTTCTTATTACAGATTAAAACTCAATTGTCTCAAAAGCCTTATTTCCTAGATTTTTTTTTGTTTGCTTCAAAGCAAGTACACATAGTAAATGACAGCCTAAAATATATTTTATTTGAAAGTAACTTATTCGTTTAATTTCAATAGTCTTAATATATGATCTGGTATCTTTTATTTATGATTATAAAGTTGTTGTTTCGAAATTACAGGTGAATTTTAATTGCTTTTGATTTTAAAACATTTTAGCTACATGAGCGATTGTTCTTTATTTTCAACTCAGATTTTTAGTTGCTCATACATATTTCGTCTTATACGAGTACCTATAAAACATAGTTGTGTTGACTAATCAGATAGGTTTATATAGACTTTTTGGTTTAAATAACAAACTTAAAAAGTTTTAATGCATTCTTAAAATATATGTGTTACAACATTAACATATTAATAATTAAAATCACTATGGAATCTCTAACAAATAACAAAACATTTCTTAATTACAAACCATATATATATATATATATATATATATATATATATATATATATATATATATATATATATGGTTTGTAATTAAATATAAAATATATAAAATATATATATATATATATATATATATATATATATATAAGGTTTCTTTTTAGAATTATATCTATATTTAAACTTTTCGAAGAATGTGATGACACGTTAATTGACCCCAAATAAAAGTTGTTTGAATATGATTAATGAGTTAATACATAATCATCTGGAAAAGTTTTCACATGAATCGGCACTATATTATTACTAAGAGTTAATCATAAATACATAAAACAGCTTTCTGAGTCTCAGGTTTGTCTATTTCACAATAAGAGAAGATAATTCTGTTGTTTATTAAAAACAGAACCTTTGGGCAAAAATCGCTCCCCCAAAGGCTAATCAATGAGAAAGTTAACATTTTTCTTTAGTTGGTTTTCTTTAGTATAAATTTAATATAAATTTACTACTTGATATAAATTTAATGCTATTTATAATAAATCAATACTAGGTATTAAATATGCTAAAAGCTTTTTTTAGTCTTAGGTCAAACAAGAGCAAATCGATAATGTATTGTTTTAATTCCATATATAAATTCAAAAAACTGAAAAATGACAAGTCCCCATTGTCAACCATTTTTAATTTGTGAAATAGTATAGATACTGTCCATTCATTGAACGATCCTTACACAGAGAGCATGAAGCGGTGTATTTGTTGAATCATTTTTATTTATTAAAATGCTTCCGACGGTAATCAAGGTACATTTATATATAAAAGCAAGTATTTCTTTTTCTTCGGATACCTTTCTGGGACCGCAGGAGGAATAAAGTTATAATCCTACAAAAGACCCCTTCAAATTATTTCCAGTACAACATTTTAGTATTACAATTTTCTGTAATACAATTATATTATATTTCTGCTGGGAAAGATATCAGGGAACTCTAGTAAAGTTCCCTGATATCTTTCAATTTATTCTCAGTCTATGATTTATAATTTCTCAAGGGAAAACGAGAATGTTGCAGCAGAGAGAAGGCGGATTTTGCAACTGAATTGGTTTTCCATTACAAAACCCAGTGTGTTAAAAGATAACAAATATGAAATTAAATTTTTTGTTAAAAACTGTAAAGATCAAATTTAATATTGAAATTTTGAAATACAATTGACATAGGATTTCTCAATTAATCCAGCACTGAATGTAAATTTCCAAATCATTTAAGTGTGCACATTTCACTTATTTAAAATGAGATAAATTTTCCCTTCCATTTGAGATTTTTTTACATTAATTAGAAAATTTAATATTTAATATAAATACAATTTTTCAGTTTTTCAATATGCAAATTACTTAGCTGTAAAAGAGGAAAAGATTTATCCCATGCCCGTCTTTGGTATCTCTGCCATTAGTTGACCATCAGTCCAATAAAGTGACGATGAAGCATAAAAATTTGAAATTAGCATCCGTAAAGTTGTCTTCAAGAAACTTTAAAACAATGGGGCAATACCTGAGGTGGTTACCATCCATGTCCCCCTGTTGGCAAAGAGGTCAACAAACCGAATCCTTGACTCCAATAATTCGTAAATGCTTTCAAATAGTCATGTTCAGTAACCATCATAATATTCTAGTGTTAATGAATATGGTTTTACTTTAATCGAATTAGAAGAAGCTTTTTATTGATTATGATAAGAATGCCATGAAATCATTTGTCAAACATTTGATATGTAAAACAAGCTTTGTATTGTTTTGTTTTAATGCGCATATACTTTAAGCCTAATAAATGATGAAATGAAAAAGGGATTCATTTTACTTTTTTAAAAACCCGACTATTTTTCGATTGATTTAATAAAAGTTTTCTCAGAATATATATATATATATATATATATATATATATATATATATATATATATATATATACTTTCCAAGAATAACAAAAATGTATAATAAAATGCAGTAAAAAGTGTTTCAATTAAAACATTTTATTCATTTTCATATTTAAAATTTTATCTTCTAATGTGCCGAGCTGGCAGCCGAATGGTTAGCGCTCTTGCCTTCGGTTCAACAGTTCGTGGGTTCGAATCCCACCTTGGGCATGGATGTTTGTAGTGGTTCGGAGTCCACTTTAAACCGTAAGTCCCGGTCTAATTAGCCCTCGTGTGCAAAAAATGACCGTTGAGCGACAAACAAACCAAACCATTATCTTCTAATGGGAAAATCAAGGGTCGGTATGCTTTAATTGCTAGTAATATAAGGCTTTAAAATATTAATAGAATGTGTTTTGGATAAAATAAAACAATTAAGAAATGATTCAACGCACATACTTGTAAAGAATTTATAATTTCTTTTTAATAAAATTTCATTTATAGTTTTATTTAAATTACTTATGACTGTAAATATGTCAGCTAAAAATTAGAATGCATATTTTGAAATTTGTAAATTTATTAACAACCTAATATTTTTAGTGCAGATCTGAAAGATACCACTTGTAAAAATCTTTAAATTTCATGGTCATGAGTTTTAGCATAAAATGTCGTATGAAGGATTTTTATTTGCAAATTTGTTACCTTAAAGTTCAGCGTAATAATTTTACCTTATTTTGATAAATTTTACTTAATTATCTTTTTATTTTTAAGTTAGATACTACTTGATTTTAACGACTTTTATCAAAATGATAAAAAATACTTTTATCAAAATGATGCCAAGGTTATCTCTAAATCAGAGTTGTTTGCATAAAGTTCGTGACTTCCAAATCACCATAATTGTTTTTAAAGTGTGGCTTCAAAAATCTTATCTTTCTCAAAGAATTTCGCCACACGACACCCGCTACATATGCCATGATGATGACGAGTCATACCTTGCACGCTTTATTTATTTACTTTTTTAATTTACATGTTTATTTTACACATCCACATGCTTATGATTACATGTAGTTTCATTTCGATACTGTACTCTCATTTTATTTAAGAGTAAAACATCCATTTTCTGAAAAAATGAAATGGTATCTTCCTCAATTATCGGTAAATTAAAAATTGTTATCATATTATTTTACAATGCTTAAATTAAGAAAAGTTTATTAGGCTATTTTCCGTCTCATTAATTTCGGCAAATAGAAGTTGAAAGTGTTCAGATTTCTTTCGTTTTACTAATTTTAGCTGTCTTTTCCCATAATTAAGCTATTTAATACAAAATCCATGAAAATCTCAAGTATATAGTATCTAAATTAAATATAATCTTCTGGAAAACTAGTTTATGAATATTTTATTAATTATATGACAGTTTATGAATATTTAATAATATTTACAATAAGTAAAAACATTTTATCCTCCTCAAATTCTTTTGTTAACAATATATGTTAATAAATAAGAATATTAAAAAATAAGAATATTTAGAAATAATATAAGAATATATTAAGAAATTACTTGATTGAAGAAAAAAATCTTATGAAAATTTTAGATTGATTCTCTTGAAAATAATTTTGTTAATTATAATTGTTTTTACTATTATACATTTATAAATATTTAAATTTAAAAGTTTCGTAGTGAATGTATTTCAAATAATCTTGTTCTTTGTTTAATAATTTCTTCATTTTTGTTACTTTTTGATATTTTCTTTATAAAGATTTGCAGAACAATAGAAATGATATAAATGAATAAAATAGAGATATTTTTAAAATCAAATTTAATTTTACCAAAACTTACTTATTTTTTAATGAAAAATTTTTCCGCTTACAACCAGAAAACAATTTCTTTCTATTCTCATTTACTTTAAATAATTATTTATTATATCAAAATTTTCTGAAATTTTAATCATGCTGATGTTAAATATTAGTATCGCTTCGCAATATTACATTCCTCATATATTATATATACTGATATTTCTATTTAAATCATTACATAACATTAATAAATAAACAAATTATTTATTGCTCATTTCTTTCAATTTAGTAATCTGTCTTAATTACATCAGCGAAAAAGTATATGATTTTTCAAAATTAAGGAGTATTTGAAAACGTTATTTCAATTATTTCTCTTACTGTGAAATTTTTTAACTATTGCCAATATTCCATTATTGCATATTTCCGTAAAGCTTTAACCGTTAATCTCATTGATTACTTTTTTTGAAGAAAAACTTGGAAAAGATTTCCATAGCACACAGTGGAAAAGATTTCCATAGTTAATGATAACATTTTTTAATCTGATGTCTGTTTTGGAATGCAAGTATTTAGGGTTAAAATAAAGTTATATTTTGGTGCGTATTTCAGCTTTATTATATTATATTACTATATAAAGAGTTATAAATTTCTAAATACTGCGTTTCCAAAAAGAATATTTTTTGTAAATGATTTTAAATGTCATAATTCAATAAACTTTTAAAGAAGATTAATAAAATAAATAGTTATTTCTACACTTGTTTAGCCCTTTTTTTTTCAAAAATTTTTTTGTTTTATAAAATATTTATCTTTATTTGAGAGATAAAAAAGAACTGCAATAAAATTTTCAACTGATTTCTAAATCAAGAATGACTCGCAGAATTTTTTCTTTTAAAAATGACTATTCTATTTTCTCCAGTTTCGCTTACGGTCCAGGTCCCAGAGCCATAGATAAGTATTGGCTTAAATAAGGTTTGTAAAGTAAAAATATATATTTTGCTTTCCTTTATATACATATATTTATTTATTTATTTAATAGCAAGGATTTAAAAAATAGTTTCAGTCCATTAAAGGCTTGATTTGCATTTATCATCATTACCGTGAATCTCCTTAACATACAATTGTCAGCATTGACTTTTATTTATTGTATGAAATAAAAAAAACAAACTTTTATTTCTTATTTTTTAAATTACATGTCTAGACCGAGTCCTCAAAATAAACGAGTCTTAAACTTATGTCTATGCTATGGTTAGAACCTGGGAATACTCTGTTATTATCTTGAATTGATAACAAATTTTTTACGTAAATATGATTTCATATTCGTATGATTTCAATATAAATGTATGCATCATAAAAATAATTATTTTTATTTGAAAACATTAATAACTCCACAAAAATAAAAACAGAATTTTCTGTACGAAAAAGTTTTTTTACAGCGTTTATACATATATACAGACATATAAAATGAAGTTGAGGTGAATAAATGAAAAATAAAATATATGCGTGATATTTTAAAGTAATATTAAAATTTTACACATATATTTATTAAGTATGTTAAATAATTGAATAGTTATTATATATTGTATTAAAATTTTTACTGAAATATGATATTAATATTTACAAATTTTTCCATCTAAGTATCAGTTACAAAATTATAAGACCACTCAATAAAACCGTTTTTTATTCACAAAGCAAAACAGATTTTGACCCATTGTTTTTCAGAATAATTTCAAATACTCGACTTTTCAATAAATTAATCAAGCTTTCGAGCAATGATTCAGGAATTTTGCCTCATATTTTAATGATAATTACTTTCAAGGTGTATAAAGAAATATGTTAACGGTAATTTACATATTTGACGAGCCAAATCATTTCACAAGTTTTCTATTCAGTATAAGGCTGAACTACCTTTTCGCCAGCATAAAATTTCGATTCTTTCTTTCCGAAACTAATTTTTAGTTGATTTATGCACACATCAAGAAATACAAATAACATTGCCTTGATGAAATTTCCAGTTTAAACCTAATAAAAGTAGACCAAAAGGTTTATGGAATTGATTAGTAAAGCATTTATTCATAACAATTAAAATCAGTTTTCAAAGAAACTCGCTGCAGGTCACATTTCGCATCATTCAAAAGCTCCCCACTCGAAAGGACGAGGGGTTTGGCCGGGGCCGTCGCGAACATATTTCTCTCACCTGAGAAACAAGTTCGCGATGGTTTGGCCTTAAAGGCGGAATTCCTGTGCCAGAGGTCCGCACCTCCAATTTAATTTTAATTGATTTATTTTTCTATCATTCATGTTAGTCTAATTATTTGATAATGGGATAATGTATAATAAGAGAAATGAACATGAATAATTGTTACATTAAGAATTTGAAGTAAGAATTTATAGTTAAGCACCACCGTTCTGCCTATGGAAGAATTTCCCAGGCTGCAATCCTTATGGTATTTTTAATGGTAGATGCTTCAGTGCGGACAATGCGAATTGAGTTTTTTACTTCGAAAAATGACATTTTTCCAATTATCATTTCGAGATATGTCCTCTTTTGAGTACTTCAGCCTTTAGGGTGCATGACAGTCTTGTTTATTAGTTCGTTATAATGTATTTAACAGTCAATTTTTTTAGTTCTGAAAACCAATAATTTTAAAGTGCATCATATTGTTGAATGTGTGATAGTTTTATCGACCTACAGTTTCATTTTAAGAATAAATAAGCTCCATTAACAAGTTGCAGCTTGTCTATTTTCTATTTTTAAGCTAGCAACAAACTATCTTAAAAATTTGTTTGTTATCGAGAGTTTATAATTTACTCTTTCTCCTAGGTATTTAACATTTTCCATAAAAGTCTCTTACTTTTTAGAACTTTAAAGAATCTTACTTATTTCACTTTTCCAATTCTCTCAAATATTTTTGTGCTTCCCTCTCAAATAATTATGTGAATTTCCTCATAAAGCAAATTATGATTAAATTCTATTATTCTTTATAATATTATAGTTTGTACTTTTTTATGATGCAAACTTACAATTTCATACGATTTTAAAAAATAATAAAAGAATAATTTTGAAACTTGCATGATTTTCAATAAAAAATAAGTGTTCTTATACCTATGTAACACAGGATTTCAAAAGAAATTTTGTTGCATAAAACTGACTAAATATTTTTTAATTTAATGACTTATTTGAAAATATTTGTTTCCATGTTAACTATTAACTCAGTTTTGTCATTTTCTTATAATAACAGAAATAAATTAAGAGTTAACTACAGTATATCTCTACTCATTGAATGTATATCACATATTTTATGATCGAAAAAGATATGAATTTATAAAAAACACTAATTCTCAAAATAAATTATTCAACCAATAGAATGTTTCATATGATTTCATGAATTTTTTAAAACAAATTGCTACTTTGAAGAAATGTGCAAGAATACATGCTGAAAAATGCTTACGAACTGTTCTCCGAAAAGTAAGACTGATCAAAATTCTGTGTTACTTCAAAGTCGTACGGATTAATATTTCAAGACTTTCACTAACAGTTTTATGAAAAAGTTATAAAACAAGAAAAAACAAATTTCAAAAATATTATTTTATCACGAAAATAGCAATGTGGTAAGGGTGATTATTTAATCGGGGAAATTAATCTGGCTAAATTTTGAATAATTTGTAGAGTTAAGCTCTTTCTATCAGAGATTACAATGTTATAAGATGTTAAAAGAATGAAAAGTATTCTCAAAATTATTGCTTATTTAATGGTCTCAGAGTCCATACTCTCATGGTTTTACGTAATACGATTAGTATTACGTAAATCTATGAGAGTATGGACTTGGAGATTATAAATTCTTTATACAAAGCCTCTAGTAAAGTCTTTAGTACAACAATTTATGGGTTTGACTTCCGACTCAATCGTGAATACTTATTGTGTATCGAAATACCTTTAATAGTTTGAATCATAGATACCAGTCAAATCAGTCCTCTTGAGCAAAAAAGGGGTATAAAACAACAAACCAAGCGAAAAACATTATACAAGCAGAAATATAAAATTAAATATTTTATTCTGCACTCAAATAACAGAAAAATTAGTAGAGATAGAGGTAGGCAGCCAATCAGCACAGTAGACACTCAGCATCTGCATGAGGTTTTTGGCAGAACTTTTAATTTCATGTTTCCTAATTTAAATTGAAATTTTAGTCTGAAAGAATTTTTTTACTTATCTTCTGTTTATTTTAGCATGAAAAAAATATATAAATTATTTTTCTTTTTACCTTGTATTAATTTAATGTTTATGTTTTCCATTCAGAACTAGATTAGAACTTAAATAAATTCTGCAGTATATGCGCTTTTACTTATCAAATTCTTTTTGATGTTATCATTTAGGACAAACGTTGCTAATATGCTTCCGGCATCATCACACTGGCCCAACACTTAGAATAGTGGTAGGGAGTGCCACATTAAGTATACATCCAGTTATTTCTTGTTCGATTTGAGAGAACTTTGAACAGTGGCTTTTAATTTTCTGTTTAGGTATTTAGTTCTGTCCTTTATTAGAAACCCTACGTAACATTTCTGCAAGGCCATGTGTTGCCATTACTGTACCGACTTTCCTTGTCATAGAAACTATTCGGAGACTGCCCTGACGAGCACTTTCTTTAGGTCTGTTACCAACAGTGAGTGAGGTCAACAACTGCCGAGAGGAATTGACTCCTCATTATGCACCAGTACCTAAGCTCGTTGAATTACAGTATCTGTTGAAGCTGTATGAGCAACTGTACCTATACATGCTATACAATAACTGTTTTACTTAATACCCAAGTGTAAAAGTTCTGTTATTGTTACTTGAGTTGGTTGTTCTGGATACCTATTTTTCTCAAGATCTCTGCATCTAAATTTCTTGAAGTTTTAATCACCTTAATTTCCAATATAATATATTTGTCCTATAAATATCATTTCGTTATTCGCTATTCTTCGTATTGCTATTTTTATTATTATTGGTGCTTCAATTTTAAAGCTATTAGCAATAGTGTGTCAATAAGAAAAGAAAATCCAAGTTGTCACAATTCATTATTCTTTGCTAAATCTCCTCAACTGGTCTGCTCTTTTAGGTGGTCCTAGTTAAAAAAGGGAACTAGAGATGAATCAAGATTTTGTGTTAATTTGAGGAACAATACAGTAAAGTTTATTTGAATGAGAGAAAACATGACTATGTGTAAAAATTAAAAAAAACTTGTGTTATGTATCTGGAATTGATCGTTATTTGAGCTTTATTTCATAATTTATTTTTCTTTCGTTAAAAAAAAAAAAAAAGGAAACCTATTAGTGGTTTTGTCGCATTTTTTCTAGTTTTCCATTGGTACTAGTGCTGATTATATTTATTATACATCAGTTCCTTAATTGTTAAAAGACACTATCTGTAAATGTAAAATCTTAAATCAATCATTGTCATGGAAAAGTTGAAGTAATACCTCAAAAATGATAAAAAAAAAAGTCCTAAATTGAATATCGGTGAATGCAGAATATCGGGGCGGGAGTAGGATGTTGTAATTCAATATGTCTGTCAAGGTGGATGTTTGAAAAATTTTCCAGGGTTTCTCTTTTAAGATACATAAATATCACCTCCTGTTCACAAAAAGTCATAAAAAAATTATGTAACGGATGCTTCATTGCTTTGTTGTAACTTTTGACTAAGTTACTAAGTTATCCACTGCATTGCGTCGAAAATGAAAGACAATGGCAGCTTTGAGTAACTTCTATTATGTCGTCCTGAACAAGGTTAACAGTGTTACATTTATGACACTCATTCATAATCTTTTTCGATTTTCTTTGGAGATACAGATTATGTTTTATTTATTATATATGTTTTGTTTTATTTATTCAATACAGAAGTAGATCTATTAAAGTCAACACCTTTGTTTAATGCATACTCATTTCATAGTTGTCAAAACTTAAAGGATAAATATCCAAATTGTTTTTGCATTCTACGCATTATTTTCTTTCTTTTGCTCACTTTACCATTCACTACCTGAAGTACATGTAATAACTTAAAAAGAAGCAGAAGACCGTTTTATAATTTTTTTCACCCGAAGGGAAAGAAGTATTTCTTTAGAAAGAAGTACCACAACTTGTTGCAGACCACTCTGTAGCACCAAGGAAAAGAATATCCTCTAGTACGGTGCGAAGGTTTCTTCACCATGCATGTCGCTATGCAAAGTAACCAGTTGTGTGTGCCCCTTTCACCGAAAGACAGAGAAGGGCCAGCTTTTCTTGGACAAGAGAATGCTTTTCCTGAATAAGACAGCAATAAGCTTCTGTACTCTTTACAGACGTGGCCAGATTCAAACGGGTTAACCATTCAAGATGTGTGTGAATATGGAGTTAACAAAATACCAGATACCATCAATCCAACACTGTAGAAAGACACAATTACCACGCTGGTGGAAAATTGATTTGGGCAGGAATCTCACTTGATGGTCACACTGATCTGCATATATTCCAGGGAGGCACTGTGACTGGTGTGAGATATCGGGATAAGATCCTCGATCCACATGTGGGCCCATATACCAGTACAAAGGGCAATAATTTCACAGATGGTAATAACGCAATAATAATTTATAGCAATGTTTCTAAAAATGCTGGTTGTAACGTACGATAAAGCTTTTTCCATTTTATTGTTTGTATTGCAATGCAGCAATAAGAATACAAATATTTAAATATACTGTTCGCATTTTAACAAACTCTTGCAAATTTTAACCTTAAAAAAAACTGGTAACATTCTGAAAATAAGCTAAATAAAATTATTTTACTTCACTTGTTAATACAAATTAATCGAAATTTATTTCTCATATATTTATTGGATAAATTATTATTACTGCAATTTTTGTGAATTCAATTCTTATCACGAAAATTAGAATCTAAAATTTCCATTTTGGTAGTAACTCTTAACTGAAGCTATTAGTATCTTTTTGTCTTAGATGTAATAAATTTAAGAAACATCTTATGACTGTTTTTTTTCTTATCTTCATTATCACTAGTGAAATTTATCTAAGGAATAATTTTAAAATTTTTTATGCATCAGCAGGCAAAACCAGTACTTTTCACTCTGGATGAATTATTTTTTTCTTGAAGATTGATGAGGTAAAGAGTAAAATCATAAATACTCAACCAACTGCTTTATTAAATTTAATGCATAAATTTCTATCTCTTATTTGCAGGACTCAAATTAAACTAGTTCTAAATATTTTAACAAAGAATAATATTTAAAAATGCAGTTTTTTAAAGTAATTTTTAAGCAAGCTCTTTTGTATTAAAAAGTAATAGTATATTTTAGCTAATATTTTTGGATTATCTACGCATTAAAGGAAAAAAATTTTAGTTAATAAATAAATACAAAAAACTTGTGAGGATTATCTTACATCAAGTCACTGAATGACCTCAGTGGTTTTAATATCCTGTTTACCTTAGTATCCATAAATAAAAATGTTTAAAAATATTAATTTAGTAGTATTACTAAATAATGAAGGTTAAAAAATGAGAAAAATCTTATCATTTAGTAATATCACACATAATTTAGCAATATTTGCTAAAGACTGAGAGCTATTACGAAATATCTAAAAGTAATTCATGCTGTAAATTAAGTAAATAAATTTTAATTCTCGATATATTTATTATGTTACTTAAGAAAGATGCATTTGTAACAAATTTAACATATTTAGGGAACATCTTAAAAAAAGGCATTACCAGAAACGTTTTTTTATAGAATTTTTTAAAATTTCATTTCATTGAACAGATTTTGATATTAAGCAAATATTGCTTTCTTATTTTAACTTTATTTTTTGTGAATGAAAGCTTAAAATGCGCTAAATTAAAAATAATATGGGAGGTTTAAGTAATTTAGAATTAAATAAAATTCTAGCAAATCCATTTTTTTCAATTAATTTAAGAAATTTCAACAATATCTTTTAGAAATATGACAGATCATTTATTTAAAATTATTACGAAAATCACTTTGATATTATCCCCTGCTTCTGAAATATATAGTACTAAGCAAAAAAATATGTTCCTAAATACCATGATTGTAATTAATTGAAATAATTCTAAATATTTTGAAAATAACTATATCATTTTTACCAATGAATTTATCTAAATAATGTATTTAATCATTAAAAGCAGGATGAAATTCTGTGATTTATTTATACGTTTCCATAATTTATAGTGTATTCAAAACATCATTCTCTTACTTTTTTCTCAGTGGATTAAAAGATATCAAAAAAACCCCATATATTTCACAGTGAATCAATTGAGTCAAAATGCGATATCAAAATCATCGTGAAAACTATGACTCTTTCAGTAGGTTTTTAGTTAAGATTGATAAAAATACTTCATTTAACCAATTTTTTCAAAAGTTGCTAGAGTTTTGAGTAAAGATTATTTATTTTTTATATAAATTGAATAACTGATATAAATTTGTTGATTTTTTTGGATTCACTACCTTTAATCAATCAATCCAAATAGCTTAAATATTATTCAAACGCATATTATGTTATTTTAATTATTGCAGGTGGAGATTCGCAAATGACTTTATTAAAACAATAATGAACCATCAAAATATTGCTAAGCTCAACCTCAAGATTTAATAGAGAAATATTACTTTATCTATTGATGAAGTTGCTGGAAGATAAATTTTTACATAGTTAGAATATTACCGAAGTAAAAGAGTTTTTCTCAAATTTTTCTTATATTGTATAAATATTCACTTATTATTATTATTATTTTTAACGAAAATCTCTCCAAAATATTTTTGCAGTGTTTTGAGTTTTGATAAAGTAGATAAGGCGTGAAATGTATGAAAATAATTTATAAACATTTAATATAAAAAAATTCCTTATTTTCAAAGCTGTTATTACGTTCTATGAAAAATTTACTTTCACTAAAATTCGAATATTCAAATGACAACGTATAAAATGCAAAATATTAAAACTTTTATGCAAATTATGTTTTAATATATTTAATTAAATTTTAATTCCATTTGAAAAGTGAATATTTCAAACAATAATTCATGAAAGAATTGTCCTTCTCTTTTCTAAAATCTAAAATTCTTTATAAATATCATGCATTTTAAGTTCGTAACATCCAATCTCTCAATATTTATGAACATAATTAATTTCAGTGGTTAAAGATGATAAATATCTCATAAAAAAAGCTCAGTATTTTACATACAACAATTATTTAATCCAACTGTTAATTATATAATATTTGATATTGTTTCAAAGCCATTATTTGAATAAGAGATGCAAAAAACATTAATATTATTTCCAATAAATGAATAATGAAAACTATATTAATATTGTTTCTTAACTATATACCAAATATAACAGAAACTCACCAGAAAGTTTCGCGAATCTATTGACTATTTTACTTGAAGGCGTTGCTAACTCAAGATGGAGCGCACGAACTCTGGTCACTTCCTACCTTCTGAAAGCAGCTGCACGAAACGGAATGTAAAAATAGTCTTCGTCAGCTTAATCTAAATAACAGCTATGAATTGTCCCTCTCTGTAATTAAAATGCTGTAGTTGTACATTCAAATCACGACCGTAACTTTACTAAGCTCATTTATTTTTGTAACAGCTACTAAAGAATAGTTAAAATGGACTATTTTACAAAGATGGACTTTCATTCTTACACCCGAGCTATTTGTGTAATGATATTACCGTTTCACTAATAAACATTTTAAGATAAAATTAAGATGGAACTCCCAACTTTATTATCTATATTATTATGTAATGATAAACATGAATTTCTATATTATGCATGTGAGTACCTATAATATAGAGTACTTCACTTTTTAGGTTATTTAATACTTTTTATAATGCTGCAGAATTTAATCTGAATTCTTACTTCAGATATTCCTAAGCAAAATGCATTCAGATTTAATATTAATTGTTTTGTTCGGTTTATTGCAGTAGTTAACTTAATATATTTAAATTGTTTACTTATCAATAACTATTAAATTTCAATTTCAATATTTAATTATGAATGAAACAAATATTAAAACCTACAAGCTAAAATACTTAAAACTCTAATAATCAATAATTTTTAAATCTGAACGAAAATTTCCATCTGAAATTAAATTTGCCATATCTTTTCTTGAAATCATTTAGATAAGTGGTCAGATACTTCATTCCAAACGGTAAGGATTAATACTTCATCATCCTTGTAAAATGCAGCCCATGTAAGAATTTTTAAGAGAGAAAATTTCTTTTATAGAATTTTATAGAACAACAATAAAATTCTCCATGAAGAATAGATAATAGAATGATCAAACTGGAGAGAACAAGTCCCTATATATATATTTCTAGTAATAGATCTGTCCAACCAAACTTAATTCAAGTCAATAGAGTTATAATAGTAAAAAACTAAATTTAACCTTTTATAATTTTAAAAATATTAGTGGTAGAATAAAAGATTAGAGAAATATCCTTGGAATTAAACATTTTTCTCTAGGAATGCATGATTAAGTAACTTTCGAATTTGCCAAAAGCTTATTTTCCTTTCTCTGTATAAAGAAAGGTAGAAAAGATATCGATGAAGATATGAATAGCGACTGGAATAATTATACCAAGGAAGAAACTCATGAATATTTGCTTCTACAGACGTTCCTTCAAAAAAGAACAAATACAACTTCCTTCTCTCATTCTTTTAAAGGGATTGAAGCTGAGCAATTGAATCTAAACCAGAACACTTCAAAAAGTGAGTCTTATAGCAAGGTTTAATATTTATTGAGTACATTTGGACACCAGTGAACTTTTTTTTCCTGTGTCTAATTGAAATGAAGTTCAACCAGTTTGATTAGAAAGGTTAAAAAATTTCAGGAGGGAAAAGTTACATTCATTGGAACAATGAATTATCTACAGTAAATAATTGAATGTTGTAAAATAATTGAAAAAGAGGATAAGATAAAAATAAAAGAGAAGAATATATAACAGAAATAAAATAAATAACTCCAAACTGATAGATCTTAACCATAGTAAAATGTAATACAGATACCATACATGCAGTAATATAATAAAGATTTTTTATATGCAATACAATGATAACAAAATGGGTAAACAGATTATTACACATTAAAATTATGTATAAAGTCATTAATAAATGTGAGAAAATAAAGAAAAATTTCTTAGTAATAGTCTAGAATTGTAAGAATGAATTTACTTGGAGGAGATACAATAATAAGAGTTATAGATATACTGAAATAAATTGAAATTATGTTGATAGTGCAAAAAATAAAAAAGTAGATAGCATACAATAATGAAAATAATATAACACATTTCTTATAATGATAATAAATTTGTAATATAGAGGTACAAAATAATGAAATATTAATGCTGCTGCTGCAGTTCAGTCCTACACAAACGACAGTCTAATGACACTTGTACAAATTAAGGAACGAGTACATATATGAGACTTTGGATGTGTTCTTGGGGTACAGCAGACCAAGCACCTTCCACACGTTGCCAAAGTTGATCTGGTGTGGCAGCTGGGGATGTAATCTGGATTAATCGTTGAGCAACCATGAACCACATGTTTTCTATCGGCAAAAGATCCGGAGAGCTAGCCGGCCGGGGAAGCAATTCAATCTGGCGATTGACGAATAACCCTTGGAAAATGCGTGCCATGTGTGGTCACGCATTATCCTGTTGAAATATGGCTGTGGGCAAGGCCTGAAGGTAAGGAAAGAAAACTGGCTGCAACACCTACGAGACTCGTTGATTCACTGGCTGTTTAAAGCACATGCAATGCATACTAAAGGAGAATTCATTTGAAGAGGAATTTTTCTGGATCCCAGAACTAACCTGCATGTTCAGAATGTAACCATGACAAGCCACATCTATCGGGATGTCATTCTGAAACAAAATGCACGTTTGTTTCGGGGTGCCATGGTTGTAGAATTTCTGTTTATGGATAGCAACGCCTGTCCTCACCGTGCAAACATTGTAGACGATGCCTTCTATTGGAGGATATCACCCGTATGGACTGCCCAGCATACTCACCGGACTTGAACCCAATAGAGCCTGTGTGGAACATGCTTGACCGACGAATTGCTGCCCGTCAACCCCCTCCCACATGTTTACCAGAACTTAGGAGAACATTGCTTGATGAGTGGTGTAATATTCCCCAAGATCAGATCGATAATTTGATACTCAGCATACCTAGGCGTTGTACGGCCTGTATTGCATCGTCTGGGGGGCACACTGTGTATTAACCATCATACCAACCATGTTATATTTGTTTTCGTAAATAGGTTCTTTTTTTAAATTTGCTCCAGGGAGAAAAATTGCAATTTTTATTAATGATGTTAAGCACACAGTATCTTTTTTGCTCTTTACCTTTTGTTTAATAAATAGACCTTACAAATAAGTCACATTTCTGTTGCTTCTGTCTCTTTCTTTGCCTGAATTTGCATTCATTGTCACGGACAGCTATATGAGTTTTTACTCAACTAAATTTGACGCTGTGTGTGTGTGTGTGTGTGTGTGTGTGTGTGTGTGTGTGTGTGTGTGTGTGTGTGTGTGTGTGTGTGTGTGTGTGTGTGTGTGTGTGTGTGTGTGTGTGTGTGTGTGTGTGTGTGTGTGTGTGTGTGTGTTTGTAGCTTTAATAAGTATCACTTACTAATGCGCTCTATTTACATGGATTAATGATAGTTTTATCTTCAATCTCTGTCTATATAAAAGATTATATATGTATGTAAAGCATATTGAATTGAGTATTTCAATGTATAAAGTTCAAACAAATATAATTAGTTTTTGTTTTTTAGTTTCTAGTTCCAAAAATTATTTGGGAGTCAACTGAAGTTATAATCTTTTCCTGTTCCCTCCTTCTTTTTTGAACCGTCTGTGTAGATATTTATGCAGTCATTCTGATACTTCTGTATCAATTTTTGTGTGTTGTCAATATTTATATTAAAGATACATGGATGGATAGTTCCTACAAAAATATTTTATATCGTTTGGATCAAAAAGAAATGGGTTTTATGGACAGGATATTCCAGCTCGATTTAATTTGAAAAACTCTGTTCCTGATTCTATATTTAAGTGAAATAGGGCAATTCCTATAGAGCCCTGAAGCTTTAAAATCGGCTGTGTCAATTGGGAGGTCAGGTATGTACAACAAATAGAATATATTCTATTTATTGAATAGAATATATTAAATAGAATATATACAACAAATAGATAGTTCCTAATATATTCCCTTTGGGGACACTTACTCTTGTTGATCGAATGATGGAGAATAAGTTACTCTCAATAAAAACTGCCTTTTTTGCTGGTAGTTAATTAAAAAAATTATCAAATTGTTTCCAAAAATAGTTTTGTGTAATTTGTATAAAAGATTGTGGTGAAACTGTCATAGGCTTTCAAGAACTTTAGGAAAGTGTTCCTTTTTTCTCAAGCTTTTGCCTATGAATGAGTACCAGTTCTTTAACCGTACTGAGTTTTTTCTAAAACCGTATGATTTTAGAGAAAAGTCTCAACTGGCAGCTTAAATATTTCTTCATCCTATTGTGAAATACTGTTTCACTGATTTTGCCAACTGTGGAAAGCAAACTTTTTAATAGGTAGTTACTTATCATCATATGTTTTTTTTAATGTTTTTTGAGTAATAAAATTATTTTCTTCCAAGCTTGTGGAAAATAGTGTATTTTGACAATTGTTGATTATTTGTGATATTTTTCAATAGTAATTATTAGTATCACTATTAAAAATTACTATTGAAAAAATTTATTATTAATTGTAAAATCATTTTTTAGTTTATTCTATCTTTTACTGGAGCATTAACCATTTAATAATATTAGAGACTTACTTAAGTTCAGAGCTTACTTTCTTGTCATCTACATGAGGGTCTCTACAAATTTCATTTACCATCTTGATTATTTCCTCTTCTACATCAAAGCCATTATCAGTGTTACTTATTTAACGTAAATTGTCCCTCTATCGTGTCGACGAATTTCTGCAATCTCATAATCATTGCAAATAACACCTTTTCCCAGTCTAACGGTCGATGAATGTTAATTTTGTTTTTTAAGCCTCTTCGAAAAATATTGTTGTGGAAACCAGACAGTAATTGTTTTCTTCCCATTTGACATATTTTAACTTTCTCCAAGCCAGTGATGAAAAATGAAAACTAAACAGAGAAGAAATATTTTAAAACTACAAAAACAAATGAATTCAATAATGTTTAAAGCTTTTTAAATTTCGCTGTTTTAACGATCACTTTATCTTTTTATTATATCTACTATATTTTTATAAAGATCACATAATCTTTTTATTGATAAATATAATTTATCAATAAAATATTCAGGCGTTTACAAATGCAAAATTTTAAACATAATGATGATAAAATTTATAATTATTTTAAAAATCTAGTGTGAATATTATAATCACTGAATCAAAAACAGATCGCTTTTTAATTGCTCTTTTCTACTTTTGCATTTCATTAAATAATATTTATCAAATATCTTTAAGTTATCAATTTTGTCTGCTTTTATATTTCAATAATTCTTAAAATTTCAATTCCCGAAACAAATTTAAATTCATAATTTAACTTTAAATGATTAAACAGAATAATAAAATCAACAGTACAATAAAATAATCAATAATAAAGAAATCAACTGTTTAATAAAATAAAATTTGTAAGTAGAATAGCTAAGCACCGTGTGGTTGCAAATCTTAACTTAGCGGAGCATTGTTGAATCATGACGATGGATCAGCACCTTTGGGGGTTGAAGTGTAGGGTGAAATTTCTCTTCTCTATATATAATCTATTAATAATACATTCTTGAATAATGTTAATTTCAATGAGAGAATGAATTGTTTGGAAGGACAGGTAAAGAACTGTAAAGAACTACAACTCATTTCAACTTTTCTTTGTTTTTACTTTCAGTTGAATTTTAAAAATTAATTCGTTGTATTGTCAGTCTAATTTTAATGGATATGTAATTTAAATAAACATATATGTAAATGACCCCACTTATGAAATAAATCATTTTTAGATCTTAAACAAATTTACGTATTTACATGAAATGATTTAAAAATCTCTGTTCTTTTATTTTTCCGTATTCTCTAATAATTTACTCCTGCCAGGAATAATATACATATACTATTTATACAGTATTTTTCTTTTATCTGCCCGTAACCTAAAACCAAAAAGATTTAACCTAATTGAGAAATTTCTGAAATATTTTTTAAAAAAATTTCAATTTTATCATTAAATTCAATTTACATAGCGATGCTATATGACATTTGTTAAAAATATTGCACCCAAACCATCCAGAACTTCCATTGTATAGTAGGATATTATTATGAATATTTATAAAAAGATTTACTTATATATAAAAGCATATACTTTTTTTATAAAATGGAGCGCGAAGTTTGCTTAGAAATTTTAAATCTGAAAACATTTTCCCGGATGATGTTATGAGGTTAAGAATTAATGCTGATTAATCATTTGTCATTGAGAAAACAAACTCAATTTTTGCCCATTTTATAATTAGCTGTAACATCATATAAAATTTCTCTATTTGTCTTTACTTGTTATGGTATAATCATCAGAACTCATGATAACAGTTAAACATAGCTATTAAAACCATAACTGCAACAAAAATCTAATGCATCTCTGACTGCAATACAAAATACACCTTTAAGTAAATAGTTACACTGAAGTAAATAGAATTGAAAAGTTGCTAAAGGAGAAAACTTTTTATTTTTATTTTCTGTTGTTGGATTTATATTAGTTTGAGTCAGTAGATACCCAAATCAATTTAATATTTGTAGAAAAAAGTAAAAAATCTTCAAATAATGGAAAATAGTTTCTTGAACTTGCTGAAGAATGTTATTACATTCGATTTATTTATGAAAGTACTCCAAATTGGAGTATTCTGCTTTGATGACCGAGCTGTATTGTGATCCTCTCACTTGCTTTGAACAGTATTGAGATCCAGGTTGAAAATAAGAGTAATTTTCAAATGTAATCCCTAAAATCTTTAAAATAGTCTTGACATAGGGTTTCTGAATTACTTAATTCTTGACCGAGAATGTTCTTTTTGTTACATCTTGAAACTTACGTAAGCATAATTAGGACTTCCCCGTTTCCCTTATCAGTAAAAACAAGCAAATCATAAATCATTTTGCTCCTTTACTGTTGTTTAGGTAATATTTGGACACGTCAAATGAGTGTTTAATTTCTAAGCGTGTTTGATAAAGAAAAGTAAAAATGCATAAAAATAGAGAAACTTTTACGTCTTTATAACAATAAATTAGAAAATAAAAAATCTTGATTTTTCATAATGTGTTGCATGCATCGCGGAATTTTTATGATATGCATATGAAAATGGCCATACACTAAAGTTGTTGTGTTTATATTTATATATATAAGCACTTACCTTCAGTGAAGGGAAAACTTAAATATTGAGAACACACACACTTCTCTGGTTCGGTGAATAAGAAACCTCACACATACAATATTCAGTCTTTCATTAGCTCCCAACTCATTCGGTAGCACTGTTAGAAGTCCCATTAATGTTATATTGTACTTAGCTTAAAATGAATATTATTGTTTAAAAAAGTAATTGTTTATTATTAATTCATGCAACCACATATCACTGCAAGGTGGTAACTGGCGCATGAATTCATCATCTAGGAAATAATGGATTTGTAAATACTCTTTACTTTTGTACATTAATCATTGGTCATTGTCATATTTCTTCAACATAACAGAAGAAACATCGGCTTAGTGAGGTTGTGATTTCATCATTTAATCTGCCTAAACCTCTGTTATAGTTTTCCATTTATGAAAGTACCTTCAAATTGATGAAATCAAAAGCCATCAAAAGGCAAAGAACCCCAATATAATTATATAGTCACCCAACTATTCTAGGAGTAGCAAGCATCAGAGATGTGACATAATTTATCAGATAATTAAAACCCCTACGAACAAATTAAGGCTTAATCGATAAAAAGAACTAGAGAAAAAGCACATACTGAGTTATACAAACTTTTGTTCAGGGAGCAACTTCATATCCCTTGGAATTGCTTTGAATTCTACTTCTAAGAGAACACCATGACACACGATCTCCAATGGTGTCATCTTCGAACTTCTTTTGCAACAGTTGACAATACGAGTGGAGAACATTCTCCAAACAACGACACTTTTCACTGTGGAGAAATTGTTGACTAGATAATAGAAGTCACTCTTGCTGCTATCGCTTTTCATACCTCCTCATCCAGTGACCTGGAAAGGCAAATCACACTCTTCATGAAGAAAGCAAAAAAAAAAAAATTTATCCTGAATCAGAAAGTTCCTCCTTTCTGATTTTCGTCCTACAATAGGAACTCTTTATTTCGTGGTTCTGGGTCTCTGGAGAATTCCAGGTCAAAGGTTAATAAAAAACACTCTATTTTTGGAAATATTGCATTTTCGGAAAGTAAGCAGCTTCTCTTTAGTGTTTTCAAGAGAACAAGAATCACAAAAAGTAGAGGTGAGAAACTCTTCGTACCCACCACATTATTCCCATTAAATGTTTATAAATGATAGTAAATTTAATACATCATTTTTAATAGAGGATAAGATAAAACAAAGTAATTTATTACTGGATCTGATGTCAGTGTTAATCCTGCACAATATCCACAGAAGAGACAAAATTGGATTTAATGTTAAAGCGAGTAAATTCAAAGATAATAAAATTTTGCCATAAAAATGTTTTACCGTGCATTTAAATTTACATCAAACTTTTAAATAGCCATTTCTTATTGGAAAAGTTTCAACACCAATAATTGAAGCAGACATCTTATATCATTTTAACATAATATATTGCCTTCAAAGCAGCGCTTAATGAATGAAATACCAATTTGAAATTAAAAGCTAAAGTACTAGTAGTAGCTGAAATACTCCTTTTGTCAAACTATTAGTTACTTATAAATTATTAAATAAAAATTTACCTCAACATATCTTAAGATAATTTTTCTTTGTATTAGAAAAGAGAGTATATACATATATATGTAAGTCTGGTGGCGTAGTAGTAATGCTTCATGCTTCCCAGACACAGGTTCTGTTCTCGGACAAGGCTGTCGATTCAGTCTTTCACCCTTACAGTGGGTCAATAAAACTAAGTACCAATCATACTTGAGAACTAAAAAGTGGGAGTTTCACTTCATGTTAACCACATAACCGGGACATATGCTTTGCACCCCAGGGCTCTTTGACACGGAAAGAAATATGGGCACTTTAAGCCTTGGTGCCACGGGACTGTCGTGTAACTGATTTCAATTTATTAATATACATAAGTATATATATATATATATATATATATATATATATATATATATATATATATATATATATATATATATATATATATATATATATTAAAATATAGAAACATACCTTTGAATAAAAGTGATATTTAAAAATACACTTCATAGTCACAACTGTCAGATATTTTTAAGACCAAATTATAGGAGCCGACAAGTTGGAGCAAAAGTAAAAAATATCTCAGCTCATAGGCGTTTCTAATGGGGCCGTGTCATGAATCATGGCTATGTATAAACAGAGCAGCAAAACAAGCGTGGTAAAACAAAGTAGTGGACGATAGGAGAAATTGAGAGAAAGATGCCGATTGGTATTAAAGTGAATTATAATATCAAAAAACTAGAAAAAATTATCTTAGAGAGGAATCAGCATGTGGGCTGATTATCCAATGTCTATAATTACGGATGAAAGATGCTTTCTAAACAGAACATTATCAGCAGAGAACAATTCCGCAGAAACATGTCAGAGATATTAATACTATACACTAGCTCCCCTGGTTACCACAATTATAAAGATTAGACAATTCATAAATAGAAGACAATTATATAGTCAGACAAATCATCTTTATAGTTTTTACTGCAACAAGAATGTGCATTTGAAGGACAACAGCTCAAGATTATGATCCATATGATTCATTCATGAAAGTGGATCTATCATGATATGTGCAGATGCTTCATAGTTTTCTGCTGTCCAACAGTAGCTCCTTAAAGAAGAAACAGCATGGCGAAGTATAAATTGTTATTAATTTTAAATAACTATAAGTTTAAATTATAAATTTAATTGACTAGGTTGTTCATGTGATTCAAGTTTGGTTTCCTATTGGTGATGGAAAATTTTAGGATGATAATGCTCCTATATATATTCATAGATCCTATTTGTCCAATCATAATTTGATAAACTCTTGAATGA
The DNA here is from genome assembly GCA_037975125.1 of Latrodectus hesperus. Taxonomy (NCBI): domain Eukaryota; kingdom Metazoa; phylum Arthropoda; class Arachnida; order Araneae; family Theridiidae; genus Latrodectus; species Latrodectus hesperus. Next base: position 10,283,987 of record CM075854.1, on the reverse strand, counting down.
AGTAAAACATCTATCTTGTGTGACGTTGACAGTAGTGAATTGTTGTGATCGATTTTAGAATGTTCAATTCAAAATCTACATTCTCTACCGACATTTTCCTGGAACTTTCCCAATATTTTGTGTAAAGAATGGTACAGTATTCCTTCGAATACTGTTCAGCATTATTGTGATTCAATTCTCAGATGAATTATTTTCTGAAGGCAGAATCTTACTCCATGTTAAATAAGGATTATTAATAATTCTGAGGCTGTTCAATGGCGTTATTCAGAAACTTTGCCATATAGAGAGTATAGAGCATAATGAGATATGCAGCGCTCTTTTGTTCTGTGTGAGTGAGTCAGTAGAATAAGTTATACAGTCCACGCGTAATTTTTATGAGGGAACTAAGCTAAATGTTAACACATTTGTTTCCATTGCTTCTATAAACACCTGTATTTTCAGTAAAATAATTTTTAAATATAAATAAATTCAATTTTTAAAAATTCACGTTCAATTTTAAATTGCCGGCTATGACTAGTTTTTAAAAAGTTATTGTTGTTTTTATATGTTCTGAATTGTATTTCCTTTAAAAACTATGTTAATTTGAATGTTAAATTATTGCAATGGGCCATCTAGTAATAGAGTGATCTTATTATAATACTTGTGCTATGGTGCACATACTTGTCAAAGGTAAGATCCAGTTCTAGCTCACATGAATATGTACACAGCTCATGTTCAGCCTGTGTCCACCTAAGCATTGTCGTAAAGAGACAACTACACATTTCCGTCTAATGTGATTCTTCCGTTCTACACTCCATTGACATTTATTCGTGTATTATGTATATGAACAACTACATCTATTATAATTGATATGATCTCCAGAGACGGGACTCAGTTTATTTCATAAACATGATATTTTGTTAACTAGGAAGTGCACGTTATTTACACAGATATGCATGTCAGTGTTCGGATAAGCAGGAAAAATAATGAGCATTTTAAATAATATTATTAAGCATGACAGTAATTTCTGATTTGAAGTATTCTTTGAATAAAATGAATAAAAAGAATTTATAATTACATATTTTTGACAATAACAGTTTAATTTTATAACATCAAATAATGTTTCTTTAAATTTCGAAAATAATTTCAGTTATATGTAAAAGCTCACAAAAATAAAACAGCAAGCAAGTTATGAAAATCGGTGGTTGAACTTAGATTACTGATTTTCCTTAATGAACTCACGCAAAGTAGACTTCTGTTGCGTGATGGCGATCATTTTTTTCTTCACCATGCACAGAAATTACTTGCCTCAAAGTGATTAGTTTCGCGGGTAGGAACCATCTTTCCTTTCACTTGAGAAACATATAATTCAGACAATTTTTTTTATGCCACGATATTTCATATTTCCTTTCCAGTGATTACGAAGTCAGTCAATTTTGATTTTTTCGTACTAACTTCGTGACTTTTCAAACTTTATTTCATCGCGTAATGCAATCGTCGTCTTAGAATTGACTTTTTTCTTTATTTTTATACACTAGTAAGTGTTCATGAGAGGGTAAAAAGAAGCATCGTAATAATGTTTTAAAGGTCATTGCCCTTTTAACTGAAGTATATTCCTAATACTATGATTATGACTGAGTATATATATTCTGTAAGTTGACTAGATGTATCCTCCAGAAATGATATTCCATTCTTTGCTTCTTGTCAACAAAGCAGTTTTTTGCTCTAAAATTTCAATTTATTGTTGAACAGTTCAAAAATAAAACATGCGTCACTTTCCATCAGCAGACCATCGCTAAAAGCATCCATAAATTTAATCTAAAATTATGGCGTGAATACAGATTATTAACAGCTCATTCATTTTACGCAAATATAGGACATAAATATTCCTATAATATGATATTATGGTTTACATTTTTAAATTGTAATATACATTTAATATAAATTACCATTTTCTAAAATATTTTATGATGTATAATAGAATGATCAGAATTTTTTTATAATACATCATGATCCCTTAATTACTTCGAATTAATTTTGTAATCTTATTTCTAATATATTTTACACTCTTTCATTATAGTTTGACCAAATGTTCGTCAGTTAAATTAATTTATCATATGATTAAAAAATGAGACATTCAACAGTTACGAATACAGAGTAAAAAAAAATTTAAATATTCTTACTTTGCTTTTACTACAATAATTTTAGATAAAAAATTTAATTAAATAAACTGAGTATTGAAATGTCATCATGTGTAAACAACAAATTATTCCCGTATCGATTTTATTTTACTTTTTTGTTAAATTTTTCGGTGTTTTCTAATTCTCTTTATGTTTATAAAAACTTTCGGATGCTATTATTTTGCAAAACTACTCAGAAATTTTCAATATGAAAATAAATTATATTGGTTTAATCATAAGATATTTTTTTAAATGTATTCTTTTTGCTCACCTTCTTTTACAAAAGTGTATAAAGTTATGCAAAATAATTCTCGTGTAAATTTTAATCATTGACTGAAAAGTTTTTTTTTTAAGTCTAATATAATAATTTGTTACAAGGTACATGCATAAAATATTCCAAGTCATGGTGTATTTGCATTTAAAATGAATATTCAGTTTGTTATAAATTATATTCTATAATTTTTACCGGAAGCGGAGTATATATATATATATATATATATATATATATATATATATATATATATATATATATATATATAATGTGAGCCTCTTACATTATTTTTTTCTACTTAAAGTTTGTAGTTATGCATTTCATTGGATGTATGAGATATTTCGTTAAAAATTTTCACGAAATAAAAATACACCTTTATTTTTACATGCGAAGGTAGCGAATGAAATATGAATCTTCTGTTCTGAAATTCTATCTTTATAATAACATTTATTTATATATTTTATAACATTTTCCTAGTTATAAATAAGCTTTAATCTTGAGGTTTTGAATTTTTCTTTAGTTTCTTTTTTATTATTTACAGAGCTGAATTAATATCAAATGATGCAACAAATATACATTCTACAAGAGTATATAAATTTATGTATATATGTATAAGCACAATCTCATTTTTTTAAAATAATTGTTAATAAGTTGTAGTAAATTTTCAAATATGTATAAGATAAATTGAAATAGTAATCCTATTTTTTCTTAAAAATGAGAAACAATTGTAATATAATTGCTTTTATGACATAAGAGTGTGTGTGTGTGTGTGTGTGTGTGTGTGTGTGTGTGTGTGTGTGTGTGTGTGTGTGTGTGTGTGTGTGTGTGTGTGTGTGTGTGTGTGTGTGTGTGTGTGTGTGTGTGTGTGTGTGTGTGTGTGTGTGTGTGTGTGTGTGTGTGTGGCTTCGCTTTGCTTCATTATAAGGAATTAACTTCCCTTAAGAAAAAATCTTTTTGTCGTTACAAATTTGCTAAAATTTAAATGCTAGACACACACACAAAGGCGGATTAAAATATCCTCATCCTGATTTTGTGTCTGCATCACCATTTTTTACATAATTATGAAAGCAAATAATCTGCTAATTCTTTCTCTACAAAATATGAATGCATAGTAGCAATTATAGATCTAAACTGATTAGCTGAAGAGAGTCAACTTGAATTTTTTTCTCAACTTGAATTTTTTTCTATGGTCACAAACCAGATTACATTTCAAAACATAATTGGGGTTTATAGTGATATTAAATCATTTTTACAAAAGTAGGAGGAAAAGCAAAGGTGATTTTGGGTAAAATCTTTAGCTTCAATTTTTTCAAAAACAATAGATAGTGACAATTAAAAAAGGCTCATTATTTTTAGTTTAATTATAGATAACCTTTTCTTCTAAAAATATTATTTCGTTCAATTTATTTACAAGATACACCAATAAGTATTTTGACACCTATGACAAAAAAGATAAACAATTTTTATTCATTTTCATTTTTTATCAGAGTCTTCACTTGAGATAACTACAACCTTACCTCCGACGTTTCCTTTTCACGGGTGTTTGGATGATGAATAGTGGTATTTTCTTTCACGCGGCTTTTAGAAAACATGAACTCTGACATCGATTTTAGATAGCTGCTATATCTTTTAATTCGGGGATCCAACTCATCCCTGAGATGTTCTAAATGATTCAAGTCTGCATTCTTAGCTAGTTCAATCAATTCACCCAATTGTCAGTATACCAATCTGTGGTGGACATTTTAACATCACAAATATGTTGTCATTTTGGAGGTAACAATGATCTAACCCATAAAATGGCCACAGTATAGGAAGCTTATTGCTATCTAGAATAATGGTGTATAAGTCGGCATTGGGACTACTATGAATTGAGATCAAGGGATGAATTAAGATCAAGATCAAGTTTATACCGCGAGAAACATCCTCAGACCATGATTCCACATCTTCCAGTCTTTACTGTAGGCACAATGCGAAAAGACAAAAGGCGTTCTCCAGTCATACAACAAACCCAGATTCTGCCATCCGATTGGTAAAACTTAAACCTGGATTCATCACTCCAGAGAACCTGTTTCCACTCCTCCACTTTCCAATTTCAACAAGCCCTCACAACACCTCAACCGAGCATCACAATTAGATTTTGCAATCAAAGGCTTATAAATGACAGCAGGATCATGGAAACCAAACAAATGTCCTTCCTTACAGATGGTATTCATCAAAACAATAATCCTGTTGTTGTTCCTTATTCCACTTGATCTAGTTCAACCTAGACCAAGTCCAGTAAATCGTTCGCCCAGAGAAAGTCCCGAACCAGCGCAGGGCTATCAAAAAGATCTCTCTTCTCCAAACCCAGACAGGAGAACAGATGGTCCGGAGAAGCTTGGTGGAAATTACACCTGAGGCACACAGGGAACACTTTCTGACCCTGAACGAATGTAAGGGTGCGAGTATGTCCAGTAATGAGCCTGGTAATGGTGGTTTGCAATTTCCTATTGCCCTTCAGCTCCAGGGCAGCCCCAGGATGGTTTTGTTCGTACCAGTCATGAATAGGTGGGATCCTCCAAGTCTTGCTGTTTTCGGCTTTGACCTTTGAGAAAATTTCACTAAACGTAAGTAGTCCACCATTTTCAGTTGTTTCAGCAGAGCCCTCCTTAGCCAATTCATCGGCCAAGTCATTGAAGTGGAGGTCCACATGGGAGGGAATCCACTGTAGATGAATGTCATTATGTGAAGAGTAACTCTTAAGTTTGTTTACAATGTCCATGCCGAGCCTGTCATTAATGCATCTCCATCTGCTTAGGTATTGAATGGAGCTCCTGCTGTCTGAGTAAATCCAGATGTCGCAAGTGCTGCTAATCGAGATCATAAATTTTAGGGCCTCGTCAATGGCTATCATTTCCGATCTAAAGACAGAACAAAAGTTTGGGTTTCTCCTGTTCAGTTTTGTAACGCCGTCGGGAGTTACAATCACGACTCCACTGCCTGTGTTACCATTGTCTTGTTTACTTACATCAGAGAATATCCGAACTGCCCCTAATAGGGAACTATGTATTGTTTCCAAAGCCAATTGCTTTAGATGTGCTGGATGCATATCTTTTTTACTACTGAAGGACAATAGTTCTTCATGAAAGAAAACTCTAGAAAGATCCTCTAGTGGACTTAGGCGGGGCCCCAAAAGGCAGGATTCGACCTCAGGAAATAAGAGATTCTGTTTGGCTGCTCTGCTAAAGGGGCTGTCACTTTTGAGTCTTTGATTGTTTTTCCAACCTTTTAAATATGAAGCAGTTCGATGTTGGTCTCCAAAGCTAAATAGTTTACTAAAATATCTTGATATATTGGAAGACCATCTCAGACTCAGTGGTTGGAGATTAGCCTCGTAAAGAACAATCTCGTTAGGGCAGCTATTACGTAACCCTGTAATGATTCGAGCAGCACTAAGCTTGATCCTTTCTAGTTTCCTTAAAATGGTATCAGATGCTGTTCGCAAGATCTGATACCCATATTCCAATAAAGGTCTAATGAGGGATGTATAAGTCGTTCTGAGGGTAGACGCATCCACCCCCCAGTCCCTACCGAAAATGTATTTTAAGACGTTTAGTCTCTTTCTTGCTTTTTTCACTAGATGGTCAATGTGATTGTTGCTGGTTAGTCCAGGGTCAAGTGTAAATCCCAAATATTTCGGGTGTTTTTCATATTAAAGCGGGTGGCCGTCAAGCACGATCCTAGGTTGATAGTTGTAAAGACGTTTGTTAGTTGTAAAGAAACCTGCAACAGATTTCAATGGATTAAAGACAACTTTGTGATTTTTAGCAAATTTCAGAATTCTCTCCAACGAGGTATTTAACTCATTTTCTATCAATTCTATATCTCTATCAGAACGCCAGATCATAATGTCATCCGCAAAAATACCAATTTCACAACCCCGAGATACCTCCTCCTCAATCCCTGCAATAAAAAGAGCAAAGAGGAGTGGACTCAGTACAGAACCCTGTGGTACACCTTGACTTAGCTGAAAACTCCTGGAAAGTGTATTCTTAAATTGCACTCTGAATTTCCTTCTACTCAGAAAGTCAGAAATCCAAGGTAGAGCTCTACCTGATATAGCAAATTTATCAAAGAGTTTACCAATGAGTTTGTTGCACCAGACCGTATCAAATGCCTTACACAGATCCAGGAAAGCCGCGATGGTGTAGTTTGTAGGTTTTTTATTCTGTGCATCTTTAACATACTGGTAAAAATAAAGAATTTGGTCAATTGTTCCATGGCCCTTTCGAAAACCATATTGTTCCCTAGGGAACAGGTTTTTTTCTGTAAGATGAAAGTTTAGTCTGTTCAAGATGATCCTCTCCATAATTTTACACGGGATGCATGTAAGTGAGATGGGTCTGTAATTCTCTGGAGAATCAGCTCCCCTACCTGTTTTGAGAAAAGGCAAGACAATAGCTTTTTTCCAATCCTTAGGAAGTCTGCCCCTGCTCCAGGACTGATTGAACAGATCTAAAAGACGCGCTTTGGCAGCGTTGCCAAGATTGACAATCATCGGGCCAAAGATACCATCAGGACCGGGAGAAGTCGAGGGGTCAAAGTCTGCGAGAGCATTATTTAACTCTGAAATAAGAAGTTTTTCTTTGAAGATGGGACCACCTGGCAGAGCGTTTCGACAACGATGAATCAGTTTTCTGGTCTTCCGGGCAGTGGCCTTGTCCTCTCTGCAGAGCTTTATCTGGCTAGCCTTCTGGAAATGAGCACCAAGCAAATCAGCAGCATCACTGTCTTCCAAAGGGACAGAGGACTCTGTATTTGCAACCGAGTTGGTTGCATCCGAAAGAGGACGATCTCTACAGAAATATCTTACAAGATTCCACAACTTAGTATCCGGAGTCCGAGCGTCTAATTTTGAACAAAGTTCAGTCCATTTTTCTTGTTTGATAAGATTGTATGTTCTTTTAATCTCACCATTAACTTTGCTTATTTCGCTTCGAACCGAGGAACCAGTGAGTCTCGATAATTCCTCTTGAAGTTTGTTTCTTCTGTCAATTAGAGGTTGAATGAGCTGAGAATGATGGATGAAATCAGGTTTGAATTTTTTCAGGTTACCTCTTGGAATAGACTTTTTAGCTGCATCGATCATTGTTCCTTTGAGAAAAAGCCAGTTTTTCTCAAGGTTGTCGTAGAAGGGCACTTGATTTAATTTTTTATCAATTATGTCTCTGTATTTATCCCAGTTAGCCCTTTTGAAATTCCAAAAATTCTCTTTAGATTTATGCACCTTGAGTTGAACATCAACCTCTATCAGAATCGGGAGGTAATCACTTCCCACTCCCTGGAGAACACTCCAGTTGCAACGTGGGTAGATATCTGGACTAGCGACAGAAACGTCAAGGGCTTCTTTGGTATCATAACTAAGGATGAATGAGTAGGAGTTCCATCATTGAGAAACAAAAGGGCTTTATCATCAACAATATTTAGAAGATCCAATCCACGTTGATTAATTTCCGAACAGCCCCAAAGTGTATGCTTAGCATTCAGGTCTCCAAGAATGATAGTCGGTTCATCAGTAATGCAGCTAATATCATTGGATAAATGCTCTTGGTTCGGAGGGTGGTACAAGTTAAGGATGTTAAGTGGTCTATTCCCCCAGTTAAGCTTTATGCCCTGAATTTCTAAGTCTGGGTTGTTAGTTTGACAGTGAAAGTTTTTGTAATTAATGTCTCTAATGAGGAAGGCCAAACCACCTCCACCTCCTTCTGAACGGTCAGTCCTATAAACATCAAATCCGCTTATTTTTAGCACAGAGTGAGGCTTCAGTTTTGTCTCTTGTAGTGCAATAATCTGGACCCCGTGTTCATCTGCCAGATCTCTAATTTGATCAAGCTTGACCTGCATGGCCTTTGAGCATAATCCATTTATATTACACTGAATGATCCTGAGTTTTCTTTTCTTGAATGGAGACTGTAACTGATTTCTTGAACGAAGCCCTCTACCTAAACTCCGGACGCGTCTCTGATTATCCTGCGCGACAGACGATGCAGTATTCAAAACTGTGGGTGAACGATTCATGGTAAATGGAGAAAAAAGCAGCTTCTGTTGGTGCAAGACCTTGGACGCCCGAGGGATAAGTAAGTCTGACTTTGTCCTTTGCCTTTATGCTTTAGCTGGGTATAATGGAATGGCCTTCACGCTTTGGGTGACCCTGCAGGAGAAAAATCTCCAGACGTACTTCGTCAATTACACCCAGTGTCACCACCCTCGCCACGATGAGGCAGCATAATAGGACTTGAGGGGGACAATAATCCTAGATGATTGTTCGAAATCCTGGAGTATGTGAGCCATTGGTTTGATGTAGTTTTTCCGAATTTCTTTGTACAACTCTCATTGGTCTTTATTTCTTACTTTCGTGGATGGGCCGAGTCAAACTTCATTCCGACAAACGTCACTCGCCTTTTACTTCTTAATCACAGAAGTCACTCAATTCAATTTTCGAATGTTTAACTCGTTAGATATGTCTCTTAAGGACCAATATGATATCCGAGAACTAGGCTTTTCATGAAGTCAGATGTCTCTAAATTTCGTGGCATCTTGCATGCGACTAATGCCAATACTATTTCTTACCGCGAGTTATATACAGAAGGCGTGGTGTAGATAAGGACCTCGGATATCCTCATTTGCATGGGTATTCAAATATTTATAGGTAGACAGTATATATGTAATGTGTGTACATATATGTATGTATATTATATTCATTTATTTACTTAAAATAGTGTCTTTATCTTATGTTATAAATATTTTTGGAAAGATGATATACTTGTTGCAATCCTGTATCATTTATTTTTTGAGCTGAATTTTGTTTTCGTTATTACTTTTTGTGTGTGCAAGAAATGTATAATAGAGTATTCTAACAATATTTGTTTTCATTTGTTCATAATTTATGCATTTTTTTATTTATTAAAATTTAACTCAAGTGTTTTGAATAAAATCACATAATTATTATTATATCATTTTTAATTACTGTTGACCGCTTAAATATATATATATATATATATATATATATATATATATATATATATATATATATATATATATATATATATATATATATATATATATGTGTGTGTGTGTGTGTGTGTGTGTGTGTGTGTGTGTGTGTGTGTGTGTGTGTTTCATTAATATTATTAAAGTTAAAGAGATTGATACTAATTAATGACTTAATTTTCATGAAAAATTTAACATTTCAATTCTATATCTAAGGTATTCATCCTCTACCTTTTGATTGAAATTGTTTATTATAAAAGGGCAACTTATAAATAAAAATGAAACAAAGAGCAGTAAAATAGAAATAAATTTTTTTAGTTTTTTAGCTTTTTTTCTCAAAATGATTCATTTTTCAAACAAAAAATGCACAGGCAATCCCACACCAACTTGTATTTGTTAAGACATCTCGTTGCAGTCAACTTGCGCTAATTTTTTAGTTGTCATTTTAGACATATTTTGAAATTTAAATAAGGAAAACATATTTCATTGGTTGCCATTATCAATTATAAATATAAATCACTAAGTTTTTTAACTATATTTTCATTTTCAGTTATAAATTTTTCAAATAAAGTTTTTGGTAAACGCGTCCAGTTTATTTCATCTTTAAATTTTAATGCAAAAATTTCAGATGTTTCTTTATATCTTGATATTAAACCCAGTTAACCGCATTTTGAAAACTAATTATTAAATCAGAGAAACTGGATATTTTATATGCTTCTAATCTTTTTTTTTTTTCTTATTTGCTATATATTTTGTGTGCGTAAAATATTTAGCTGAAAAGAATACCTTTATTTATTTCAAATTTTAAGTTATTTGCAGTCTTCTAACAATCACATATTTTTAAATAAATTATTTACATTTTAAAATAAAATAATTTTGAAATTTATGTAAACATTCATTTGCATCAGTTGTGAACATCAATTTATGATTTCTTTCAAAATTAACAAAATTATTTGAGAATTAAACTTTTGTTTTAAGAAGTTAGATATACCGCTTTACACTCTTGAAGAATCAAAAACTGGATTTGCAGTTCTAATAAGTTTAAAAAATTTATTCTATTCTTTTGATATTTTATAACAAATTTTCTACATCAAATGTATTATCATTTATGCTTCGAATTTTGAGTACAGATAGCGCCACTATTCCTTGAAAACATTACTAAAATTGATTCTCATTTTTTATGAAAAACATTACAAAAAATGTTTTCTCCATCGGAGAGTGGCTTGAAAGCATGCTACCCGGGCACGAGTCCGTCTCGAAGAATGTTCTCGAAATGAGATAAGATATGACATATCAGCTGTGATATAATAAATACCTCATGAATCATATTTGTAAGGACGCTTTTTGTGAATTTGCTTTTAAAGAATAAATTATTTTATCGTCATTATGTGTAGTAATGCTATTTTATTGACTTGAACTGTATAAGAGTTCATGTTTTATATTTCTAATTAAATTCAATCCTTACTGTTTGTTTTTTAAGTAAACTTTATAATCTTTGAATAATAGTTTAGTTTTAACAACACATTTTTTTACTTTTTCGATTTTTTAGTGATATTTCTTTCAATTTTCCAAATAAACATTTTTTAAATTTTAAATCAACAAATTCATTATTATCATCTTTAAATTTTCTTAATATTTTCTTAACTTACTTGTGAATTAGCATATTTATTGCTTTCCGGATAATCGGAAATAGCAAATTAATCAATCATCGATTTCATATAGTGTAAAAGTCATTCTTCTTAATATGATAAAAAATAAATTAATATTATTTCATAGTTTAGGTTCATTTATATTATAAAGGACAACAGGCATCAAGTGTTTTGGTAGATCTAATATCCCCATTAAAACATTATTACTTTAGTTTCACTCATGTATTCAGCGAATAATTGCTCACCAAATTTAGACATATCTCTGAATTTGGTTTCGAAATCAATTTTCATATTTGTTCATGATTTCAGCATAATCTGACATCATTTCTCTTTCGTACGTTTTCCATTGTTTTCCCAAATACAGAATTATCCCTAAGTCTTAAAATTATTTCTCAAAATCATTTGCAGCATTTTTTTTTATTCCAGCATATAAATCTATATATTCATATATTTTACATATCTATACTATTACTATATACCTATATCTATATATATTATTATACACTCGTGTCCATAAATTAAGGATTCGTTGTCATCCGTAAAGGCAATGTCATCCATAAACAGAAATTCTGCACCCATAGCGCCCCGAAACAAACGTGCATGTTGTTCCAGAATGACATCCCGATAGATGTGGCCTGTCATGGTTACATTCTGAACATGAAGGTTAGTTCTGGGACCCAGAATAATTCCTCCCCATATGAGCAATCCTGCACCACCGTAACGGTGTCGTTCAATGGTGTCCTCTTATTGGTAACGGGTTCCTGGCCCTCTCCATATGTAAGTCAGGCGAAAATCAAACTGAAAGCTATACCTGGATTTGTCAGAAAACCTCACACAAGACCACTGTTTCGGTGTCTACAATGCATGCTCTCTAATCCAGGATAACCGCCGGCGATAGTGAGTTCAGGTAAGTGGAACACATCTGATAGGCGTACGAGCATATAAATAAATGAGTCCTAAGCGTCTGTATACGGTCTGCTTTGAAACTGTCGTACCGGTAGCTGAAGAGAGCTGACGAGACAGGTCTGATGCTGTGCTCCGTCTGTTTCTTTAGGCAGTATCTGCCAAATACCGGTCTTCATTTGGCGTTGTAACTCTCGGGCGACCTGTGCTGTAACGCCTACTCACATTACCATCATCTTGGAACCGTTGCCAAGGTTTGGAGATGACACTCTGGGCGATTCCAAGTTCCTCGGATACTTCCATCTGGATACGTCCACATTTCAGACGACCAATAATTTTACCACGTAAAACATCATCTAAATGCTTCCTTTGTGCCATAACTATGCGGTTATTGCACTGAAAGGCTTTTAAAGCGCTTGTGAATAATTTTACTTCTTTGCAATCATTCCTTATATACCCCTCTCTTACACTCTCATCATTGTGACGTACTATCGGCGCCATCTGGTGGTTTTTTGTACTTTGCATATTATTCATAAAGATGTGTGTGATAATTCTACATGTGAAATTTTTATTTTTGAGTTAAATTTCTGTGTTATTTAGAATTAACTTTAATTTATGGATATGAGTGTATGTAAAATTTTGAACTTTTTGATATAATCCAACGTTTACTGGGAATTTAATTCCCTTAAAATTTAACCTGTTCTCGTATTTTTTTTATTTGGTCACTCTTTATGGATTCTTTTCTACAAGATGAATAAAAAATAAAATAGACCTATTAAAGCAGTCCTTATAATTAGTTTTCGCATTTATAATGATTTGTTTTAATTTAATTTTTTCAGGTAAATCAATAAAAGATAAGCTACAAAGAGAGAGTTAAATTTATCGATTCTTAGTTCAGGCATTAACTTTTTAGCTATAAAATCATCTGATTCTTTAACTATTTTATCAATTACACAATTGCAAAAGTCTTATAAATTGGATGGTTTTAAAATTACTCTGTCGGGTGTTATAAATTAAAGTTCTGTAAATTCACTTCCATGTCTAACATACCTACAATATAATTGAAAATGGACTTTTATTATATTTTTTCCACCATCACTTAATGATTTCTAGCACAATATTTTGCATGTTTTGTGAGTAATCTAAACGTATCATAATTTCATGAATATATTCTGATTTATTTTTTTTAATGTTTCATGAATATTTTCTGATTTTTTAAAAATATTTCATAAATATTTTCTGATAATTTTATGAATATATTTATTTTTTTTCAGAATCTGTAAATTTTATTAATTAAATACCTATGAAATTGAAATATAAAAATATTTAACGAAATTTTAGTAACATGAACAATAAAAATTAATAAAAAATATTAGACATATAGTGTTACGTATAAAGTTAGAACCCTTTCAAAGATAAAATGTTTTATTTACATGAAACAAGAATTTAACCAAATTTGGGAAGTTTAAGTTGCTTTCGATTTTAAAAATTTTATATGGACTCAATAAAATTGAAAACAAAATAGGGAATAAATGTTTATTTATAAATAGAAATCAAATGTCCCAGATCCATTTTTGAAATGGTTTTCTTGTATTCCGGCCACCATTTCTATCTGAAGCATTTAAGTCATAGTTTAATTTCGTTCTCCACATCTAATACTGCTGAGTTACCATGCATATTTTTAATGCACGAGCCTGAAAAGAAATCTTATTTTAGGAAAACGAGATCCTGAGTTGCTCTATAATTTAATTGGTCTTAGATTCACTTTCGTTACATGCATCTTGTGTCAAATTTTGGTCGGGAGTATGAATGGTGATCGATTCCATATTACTTCTGATCAAGTGCAAAAATGAGACAATTTTTCTTATTATTTTTCTGCCACAATGAGTTACAGATTGTCGTCAATAAGCTTATTGTGAATATTTAATGTGATATTAATGTATACATTTAATTGTACATGAATTTTGTGTCGAAATTACAACAGTTTACACACTTTCAAATTATTTTTAAGGAATTTCTTAATATATAAAATTTAAAAAATAGTTTCTGATTTACCAAAAGTCTAGAATTTAATGGAATGTTAGTTACATTATAGACAGTAAAAGTTTCTTAGCCTTCAAGTTTTCAATGTAAACAAAAACAAGAATTTGTTGACTAGAAATGATTTCAAATACTTTCCGTTGTCTATTTTTCCATTGAAAATCAATGCAATGGTAAACATTTTCGTTTAAATATCTTTGAGTATTCATTATTGCTTCTGAAATTTTTCAGATTTTACATGTCAAAAGGATATTTTAGTTGAGAGTGCAATCCATAGCGCTCTCGTAATTCTAACTTTTCAAATTTTAATTTGAATAATTTTGAACTATTACCATATTTTTGGGGAATCGCTCTTATTAGAGATATTCGGATCAGATTAATAAAACAATATTGCAGTTGGCATTCTTACTCCTGTTATTATTTACCTCAGTTGTATATTCTTAGTTAATAAATTTTTAATGTACCTTTCGCACTGCTCTTTTAAATACGTTTAACTCAACTGAACTTGTTTTGCGGTGGAAAATTGTAATTTAAGTACGTTGGAACTGATTTGTCTTAAATTAGTTTGGCAAACTGATTTAAATATGCTTAAACTGATTTAGCATTATCTTGTTTTCTGCTATACTTTTCTCAGTGTTTGTTGAAATATTTGAAAACAATCGAAATAAATATTAAAAAAATCAAAATTTGAAAAAACTGATGAAACAGAATTATTTATAAAAGTATTTACTATAGAACAAAAAATTATGTTATGTTTGAGGAAAAATAGGTATGTTTACGACATTCTTTGATTTCATATTAATCGTATGAAATTTCATAATCTTAATCAACATCATTTTCATCTATATATGTTTAAAAAACGTGCGTATATTAGAATGCCACAGACAGAAAAAGAATATTCAAAGCTTCAATTGTTTTCTATTGTTAAAATGTTTGGTAAAAAAAGTGCTTATATTCATGATCATTTTGGATAAATGTTTGTAATTCTAAAAAAAGATGTAGTAGAAAAAAGAGTAAAAATTAGACGGAAGAACATGGTTTTAAATACCTAGTTAATATAAAAAGAATTACATGACAATGTTTAGTTTTATTTTAAGCGTCATTTGTTACTTATGCATTTCCCCGTCAACCATTTCCGTAAAAAAAATTGTCACCAGATTTTGTACCTTAGTGATCAATTTTTATTTCAACTTCATTTTATAGTTTTCATTTTTAATAATTGAAAACTTTAAATTTATGATTAAAACATTGAAAATTTAATTTAAAAATGAAGTATTCAACCATTTATTTAATGAAGCAGTAAGTTAACTTCTCTTTTTTCCCTGAAATGTTGAAAAAAGGATTAAACCTGGTATTACTAGACAACATATTTTTTGCCAAATATAATTATGTAACAGGAAAATATGTTAGTATAATTAATTCATATTTAACTAACTCAAAACTTATTAAAATTTAAAAAATATTTATATTAAGAATTTTTTAAAGATTTAACTATTATGTTTCCTTGCAGATCAATGAGAAATTCGTTCATATTGCCAGATTTTCTAGTGTGATTGGAAGTATTGATTGTTCACATGTCCTTTCATCTAAGGGAATTGATGCAAAAAGGTTTCGTAACAGAAAAGGTGTGTTTTTAATTTATGTGAAAATTCTTGCATCAGCAAACTTATTAGCTATAAAAATGTTGTGTCAAGGTGGTCAGTAAGTACACATGACAGTACTGTTCTAGATATAAGCATGATTCCTGAAGTGATGCAATGCACTATGTACAGCAAGTAACATCTCTTCGATGACAATGACTATTCCTGGCAGCCATATTTACTTACTTCTGTAAATCAGCCTACGATGCAAGAAGTAAGATGAGTTTTACATTCACAAATTTTCAAGAAATAATTTCCACAAATTTTGCACGAGTCTTTATAAATTCCTCCAGGATGTAACATAATGAATTAATTTTAACGCTATGTGTTTATAATTATGTGTAATATTTTTAATTATATCAACAATGAATAATATTTCCAAAAATTATTATAAAATAATACTTTTGTTTTAATTCATTATAAATTATAAATATGGGCTTGACTTTGAAACAGTAAAAGCAAATTAATTACTACCATTGAGTAGCAACATGTTTGTTGAATCGATTATAAGTTTAAAGTATAATAGAATCAACGTTAACTGTTAATTGAATTAAAGTAGATTTCAATACTATTTCATAATTGTGCAGAATTAGCTTGAATACTTTCAACTCTTCTATAAAGATAAGAAATTCTTTTTAGCATAATTATGTTCTGATATGTAAATTTTAGATGCATGCTATTATATTAATCTTAGTTTCAATATTATAGAAACTTGTAATGAAAATTTTTATTGACATTTTTGATATTCTTAAAACAATTTGTAAATTTAAGGATATGGAAAAAATTATTTGCATACATAAGCACATTGCAGTAATTGTCAATATTTGGAAACTTTTGCTTGCCAAGTTGATGACATTGAGATTTAAATTTAGTCAATAACCCTAGCTTTTGTTGGTAAAAGCTGGTAATTACGTACCCCTTGATTTTAGGTGATTTTTAGACGCCAAGATGTAACTAACAAGATAGCAACTTCTCAAAAGCTAAACTAAGATAAATTAAACAATTCGCCAAACCGAGGGGTACAAAATTCTGCCTCAAACCCATGTAAATTGATTCTTTCTAAATGACAGCAAACATGATAAATAGAGAAAAATGTGTACTTACATAATATCTTGATTACCTTTTTCGCCATAAAAATATATCGAAGAATTTCGTAAATTAATTTTTGTTTTCAGAATAATAGAAGGAAATGCAGAACAGTTTACTAATATCTTCCTTTTAACAAATAGATAAAAGCTTTATTTGTAGTTTATACCATATTAAACGATTAATTTCATAATTAAACGACGTATGTTTTTTCGTAGATATTATCGACGAGATAATACGTAAGTACTGAAAAACGTAGTAATGTTTTTTAAATGAACACATTCGTAACAAAACATAATTAAATAAAAAATCATTATCTTTATTTTTTATTTTATCACTATACCAATGTGTAATGATGTACAATAATATCAAATATATAAAAAAAAAGTTTCATACTTAACCACAAATTAAGAAATCGTAAATTAGGATTATAAATCTAAGATAATCTAAGTCATGCGGGGAATTGTTGTACTTCATTGTGTCAAGTGTGGTTCACATTAAATTTTAGCTTTTTTTCGATTGATGAAATATTTGTAGTTGAAGTGGTTTTCTGTAGTTGAAGGAAAGCAAGTGTCCGACAATATCAATGTGAACATGTTGAAAACATTCAGGTAGAACATTAAAGTTTATAAAACCGTATATTTGAACTTTAGATCGTTGGCATTCCATGCATTCTCTACACCATAACTGACAATCTTTATTGATATTTGGTCATATTAATCTTTTAGTGATTAACTTTCTTGTATTTCTAATCCCTGTATGTGATAGATTATGAATAGAAGAAAATATCTATTGGCGAAATTTTGAGGGAATGTATGAACGATTACTGTTGGTGGAGACATCATAGTAAATTGATTTGTCGATGTCTGGAATGGAAATCTGAACCATTTTTAGGCTTGGGTTGTTTTTTAAAATTGTTAAATCTTCATCATCTTGAGATTCTGCAATAGTTTCGTAATCAATTGGAGAAGATGTGGATATGGTATTAATTCTGGAAAGAGCATTTGCAAGAACATTTTCTTCTCCCTTGACGAAAAGAATATTCGTTGAAAATGGAGCAATATAACTCAATTGTCTTGCTTGTCTGGGAGAGGCTTTGTCTAAATTTTGTTGAAAAGCAAAGGTAATAAGTTTATGGTCCGTATAGATGTTGAAATATTTTCCCTCTAATATGTACCTAAAATGTTTTATTGCAGTGTAGAGGGACAAGAGCTCTCGATCATATGCGCTGTACTTTCTCTGTGTGTCAGTCAAGGAGCGTGAGAAGAAACTTAATGGACGCATCTTTCCCTGTTCAATTTGATGAATGACGGCTCCTATAGCTGTATCAGAAGCATCGCATGTGAGAGATATAGTGGTATCATTTGAAGGATAGACCAGCATAGTAGCATGACAAAGTGATTATTTAAGATTTTTGAATGCATTGCGAGAATCTTCAGTCCATGTTAGCGGTATTTTACTATTTTTGCATCTTCCACTGAAGTGTAGGATTAGAGGTTGTTGAAGCTTGGCATAATTCGGGATGAAGCGATGATGAAAATTTATCATCCCCAGAAACCTGCGCAAACTGGTGGAAGAAGTGGGTTCGGGTATCTTTTGTATGGCATTAAATTTCGTTGGAAGTGGTTTCATCCCTTCCGTTGTGACTTCATATCCTAAATAACTAAGATTAGAAGTGTCAAAAATACATTTTGCAACGTTGATGCATAAACCATAGTCAGTTAACCTTTAAAAAACTGCGTACAAGTGCTTACGGTGTGATTAATCATCTGGAGAAGCGATCAGTATGTCATCTAAACTACAGAATACAAAGTCTAATCCAAACAGTACCATGTTCATAAATCGTTAAAATATTTGTGCTGCATTGCGTAAGCCAAAGGTCATGAATGGGAATTCGAACAATCCAAAAGGAGTTATAATGGCTGCTTAGGGGATAACGCATTCATGAACTGGAAATTCTTCGTAAGCTCGAACTAGTTCAATCGATGAAAAAATCTTCTTTCCGTGTAGATTTAGATTTCAAATTAGGGTAGTTCAAAAAGAACCTAGCACCACGACCATAGGTCTATTGTACTATACCCCTCAGAAAGCCCTATTTGAAGAGACCAGTGGCTGAAGCAAAGTTCAGCAGACATTTTACAGGAATTTCCTGCAACATCCAAGGTTCAATCAAGTGCTGACCCAGGTGTTCAAATCTATGTGCAGAAAAGGTTTCACATTCACATAAGATGTGTATTGAAGTTTCTTCCATATAATGACAACCTCTACAAGTGGGATCATCTGAAACTCCCATTATGGTGAGATGTCTTTTAAGGTGGCAGTGTCCTGTAAGTAGTCCCACTGCTTTCCTTAGACTGCCTCTATTGAGCTTTAATAATTCTTTTTGCCTTTTGCTAGGGCACGTGCTATTTAATAGCCTTGCTTGTCTTTGATCATTGGCATTGTGCCAGTTCATAAACTGTTGTTTTCTGAAGAGATCAAAGACATTCTTTCTGATCAATTCTTTTGAAATACCTAGCACTGGTTCATGACCAAAAATGTTAGTTGTTGATCCAGTCCTTGCTAGCTCATCAGCTAATTCATTGCCAGGAACACCAGAGTGCCCAGGCACCCACATTAAAGTGGTGGGGTTATTAATAGCCAATTTACACAGAGTGAGATAACATTCCCAGACGAGAACAGAAGTTACAGTACACTTCTGTAGAGCTCGTAATGCAGCTTGACTGTCAGAGCAGATGATTATTCTTTTACGAGAATAGTTTCTGTCCAAGCATATTCTACTGCACATAAGAATGGCAAAGACTTCTGCTTGAAATACAGTTGTATATTTACCTAAAGGGAATGATAACTTTCTGCCATCAGCTGGACAACAAATACCAGTCCCAGTATTGGAATTCATTTTTGAGCCATCAGTATACCAGTAAATACAGCTTTCACTGATAGCAACATTATTCCAGTCTTCCCTCAAGGGAAATTTGATTGTATAAGGCTTATCAAAAGCATACTTAACAATGGTGTAATCAATAGGCATACTTATAAAAGGATGACTAGTTACGTCAGCATTGAGGTTTCCCCAGGATAAAAATCTAGAGTAGTCCTTCCACTGACCTGTATTTTTAAGCCTTTTCATGCTAAGTATTGCTTCTGCTTCAATACGCATATAAAGTTGATGCATACCAAGCAGAAGCTCCAGTGTAGATGTGGGAGTTGTACGAATAGACCCAGAGATAGCTACACAAAGCATCCTTTGAAATTTTGGTAATTCTGCTTTAGCAGTTTCGTTTTTGATTTTAGACCATCAGACTACTGAGCCATAGGTAATGATGGGACAAATAATCATAGCGTAAATCCAATGAATTACTTTGGGATTTAAGCCCCAAGTTCTTCCAAATGCATTTCTACATGACCAAAAAGCTTTTTTTTTGCTCTTTCAATACAAAAGTTGAAGTGCTTGTTCCAACTTAAGTTCATGTCAAAAAATACTCCTAGGAATTTAACTTCTTTGGAGCAAGTTAATTCTTGACCAAAAAAAGTTATCTTTTTCAGATTAAGATTTTTTCTTTCCGTGTAAGATGTAGCCGTAGTCGGTGAGGAACGGCAGAGGATATCGGTCAGGAATGGTGATATTGTTAAGAGCCCACAGAGTCTCCAATCCACCGTCTTCTTTAAGGTGAAATGTAGAGGGCTTGCCCAACAACTTTTTGAAGGTCTGGAAAAACCTTGTTGTAACATAAACTCAGATTCTGCTTTTGCTGCTTTTAATTTTTCGGCTGATAGTCTTCTTACTCTAGCTGCAACAGAAGCCCCCTTAGTTTCGATGAAATGTTCAATTTGGTGACATTTGATTTTTTTTATTGGCGATTGTTGGCCGCAGAATATCTGGAAATTTTTTCAGAATTACTTCGTACTGGTTCTGCACTGCATGAACCCTTGGAGAAACGTTAACATACGAGTGCTTACCCGTAGAGGACAAGGAAGTGATGCCATCAATTAAATTGTGGTTTTTGCTGTCAACCAAAAGGTGAAAGTGAGACTAAAAGTCAATTTCTATGATTGGCTTATTGACATCGACGATTATAAAAGAATTAAACGCTCTTCGCAATTCTAAATCCAATTTTAGCAGCTTTTGCCCTTAAATTTTAATTTTAGTTCCGTTTGCTGCGAAGTGTTCTAGTTTTGCAATAGTTCTTTTTTCTTTCGATAATGGTGAAACCAGGAAATTTCGGCACCTGTATCAATTAAAAACTGGGTGGCGCTTCCTTTGTCTCTAATGAAAAGACAACACATCTCTACCCATTGAGACCCTGTCGTCTGTGATAGTAAGGGATTTAGTTCTCTTGCGGGTTAGTGTTAGGCCATTTGCAAGGATAATTACATTTGTAAGCTTTATTACCAAACCTTGAGTGATGATAACATATATTTGCATCCCAGCTACTACGTCTATTAATAGAATTACTTCGAGAGCGGGGTCTGAATTCTTGACGTCTAGAATGTCTTTTTTTCAATTCGTTGACTTGTAGAGACAACTCTATTATTGGTTCTTGCAATTTAACTAAAACGTTATTATCACTAGAGGAAGTTATGGCAGCATTCTGATAAGACTTGGAATTTATTTCCCACATTTTATCGGCAATTGTTGCCAATTTGGTTAAATCATCGCCACTGATAGATGAAATACTAGAAATTGCTGTTGGTAATCTTTGAATCCAGAGAGTTTTCAGAAAAATTTCACTTACTTTATCTGATGCTAAATTCTTCATTTCAAATAACAACTGTGAAGGTTTTCTATCACCCAATTCTACTTCAGTTAATATTTTTTTAGTCTTTTGCGTTTCGGTTTCGGAGAAGACGGAAATTAGTCTATCCTTAATAGTCACGTATTTATTGTCATTTGGGGGATTGATCAGAATGTCCGACACTTGAGATAATATTTCAACATTAATGGAGCTCACGACATAATCGTACTTTGTTTGATCTGTCGTAATTGCAGCATTTCGAAACTGAGCTTCCAATTGGAGAAACCATATCTTTGGATCCGGTTTCCAAAGCGCAGGGACTTTAACACTAACTCCAGAGATCGATGATGAAACATTACTTCGGTTTTCCATTTTCGATTTTGAAAATCGCTTCCGGGTCATCAATGAAGTGGTTTTCTGTAATACAAATCTTTAATCAAGACAAACTTTTAACTCTAAATGAATGTAATTTAGATAGACAGAAATTGACTTAAAAGGAAACAAAACTCATTTATTATTTTCTTGATATCAATCTGTTGTTGCTATGTAAAAACATAATTCTTTTTTCTTTTGATAAACAAAAACTTCTGTTGCCATATAAAGAAAAGTAAAAAGTACAGAAATTAAAAATAAGCTGAAGAGGAAACATAGAGGTCACTTCGTAGTTCCGGAAAGCGAGTTTTCATACCGAAGAGGTATTGTTTCGCTATTCAGAGACATATTTTTTTATTGTTATGTTGAGATGGTAATGAACCTTTGACTAGAAAATACTGAAGTTTACAGTTTCCTGTTATGTGTTGAAATAAATTGTTTGTATTTTATTTTCATGAGAAATGGGAGCTTTAAAAAATTTGGTCTATACACAAATAAAATGTACAAATTATCTTTTGTAAATTAATTGGCTAATTATTTAAAACTAGCGGTTTTATTATAAACAGATTATGTGTTACTTGGTTTTACAATTTTTCTTAAATTATATATACTTAAAAGTTTATATTTTCTCTTTGATGATTCGATTATAGTTTTCTTTATGTAAAAGTTGTGAAAAAATTTTTACTTTTGAATTTAGAGCAATGTAAAAATTTGTTCAAATATACTTTGAAAAAAGCTTTCATCGTGCATTTTCTGAAAGTCTTACCGAAGTCGTGTTTTCAAGGTAAACTGTAACCGTACTTGGTATATTTTGGCGAGGGTTCTTATTTAATATAAACCTAAATGGGATGCCTGAAAAGGGGTGCGGCCAATGACATTAACTGGTAGGGCGGGTGTAATAATGTAAGCAAATGTGGAAAACTAACCAATACAACCACACACGTCTATTAGACTTCTTTTAAAGATCCATGGAGTCCAAAAGACGTTCTGGATACCTTTTGAGTGTCATAAAGACGTCCATGGTAAGATGTGAACTGGATGGTCTTCTGTCGACTACATATGAACGTCGGATTGACATCCACGATGGATGAGTTTTGGAGTATTAACATTTGGATCTGTAACAGACGTAATTTATATGTTCATGATAGATGCAATTTGGACGTCCATGGTTGATGTACTTAAGACATGCATAATGGATGTTATCTGGCATATATTAAAAGTAGGTAATTAACTGCAATTGTAATTATTTTTGTTTATTGCTTCCATAATTTTAAATTATCGTTTGCTATATTAAGAAGTGCTTAACGAAGTAGGTTAAAAAATAATTCCTTTCTTTTTATCAATTCATATTTTAGTATTTTTAAATAACTTATTTTTGTTCCACAGAAGTCATAATAGAAATAAGGTTTAAAAACTGAATAGTGTTATTTAAGAGTAGAAAACCTACAATGTTTAAGTGTATTTTTACTCTAAAAAATTACATTTGTAACTATTTTATATTAGCGTTACAAGATACACATTGCTTTTATTTATAAAAATGTGCTTGATAGCAGAATGTAACAATTTTTTTATATCATTAAACTTTCCACTTACTTTTAGGCTGAAAAAATGCAAATACTGCGATTAGGATGAAAATTGCTGGAAGAAAATTTCTTATACCACAAAATAATTTTCTCAAATAAAAACCATTTCTATGTCCTGCAATTCAAAATATTTTTCTCTCCAAAATTACTAATATTTATTATTATTTTGTCAGACAAAGACTTATGTATTAATCTCTTGATTTCAACTAGATAAATATTAATCAATATTAGGATTTGATTCATATTTATAAAGTTTATTTTTAGGATAATCTTAATTCTAAGATTTAATGTTTAATTAAAATACTTTTTACTGTTGAATTAAAAATCTGAGTGTTTTTTTTTTTATTGAATATCAAATTTTAAATCCATAATTCAAGATTTTGCTCCTTAACAAGAAAAAATTATATCACCCAATTATTTTAATGTATGCTGGACTAATATTTCAAATGAAGAGCTATTAAAATGTATACTTGAAAATTAATTTTTACATTTTGTAGTTAAATGGAAGATACGTTTATTTCCTATAACAGATTTGGAATTCTTTCTTTCCTGGAGAATCTTCTGAAAGATTTAAATTTGTTGTCTACTAAAGGTTCTAGAATTTAAAGTATTGATTCACACACACACACACATGGTAAGCATTTTTTTTTATTTTAATGAAAAAAGATGCTTAAGATTATGTAAAATGATTTAGTATTGATTGTTTACATCTTCAGTGATTTAGAATGTGACTGAGATCTGTGAATATGGTTTTCTATAAGATTTTGTGTACACTTAATTTGGAAGCAAAATTTCTTACTTCCATAATGCTTGTAATGCTGGATATTTTGTATATTCTTATTTTGTATTATTATTTTGCTTAATACTCTTACAAAAACTATCTGATCATGATATCTTCAAAAGAAATTATTTTTTTAATTACAGTTCATATATCTAAGTAAATTAATATAAGAATGCTTATTTTCAGGAAAAATCATAAATTATAATAGCAAATTAAACTCTTAGTACATTGATTTCGTTTCTACTAAAGATATTTTTAAATCAATATAGTTAAAACCTTTTTGTATGAGAAAAATTTAGTTTATTGTAAAAAATGAAATTAGTAACTAACTGAAATTTCTGAAATTCAAACAACTTGCTTGTATCTTTATACCCCGAAAGGAAGTTAAAAAGCATGCTCTCAGTGAAATTAAAAACAAAATGCTTACGTAGACAGAACAACGAACAAAGTTTCTGAAATGAATATTATATATGTATTTCCACTCAAATTTTGTTGATTAATTTGATTTAGTAAATGATGCTCTGATTTAATTTTAAACAGAAATATCAATATTCTTCTATTTTTAATTGTATTCCTTTAAAGTTATTTTGTATTTATTCACTTTTCTACAGACTTCAAAGACTTTACAGGCAAAAATAAACTGAATGGCATCTACGTTTCACACAATAACCTGATTTTTAGTTCTGTTAAATATCTCTCTACTTTATTGACCTAATTTGAATATTATTAAAAAAGATGTGCACATTTCATCACAGTAAATATCATTTATTTATTAAATGTTGATTGGAAATTAATTTTTTCTATAGTAAGTGTTTCATATTCCGCTCTGCTATATATGAAAAATTGCTTATGATGGGCCGAACATAGTTTCAAGTAAATTTAAAATATTATTTGTTTTATAAATAGTTAGCTTCTTATTTTTATTATTTTAAATATTTTTATTGTGTTATGCTTTAATTACTTTGGTTGGTAAAGTTGAATTGTATTTTAAAAGATAAAATGTACCTCATTTATAAATTCTAAATTTTGTTTTCCTTTTTACTTAAGTGAGAATAACAAATTTATATACCTGAGAATGAGATTAAATTAACATTTTTTTGCTTATTTTAATCTCACCAGGAAAAGACACACACATTTTCACATTCTTCAAAATTTAAATTTTTCTGTATTTTTTAAGCTCATTTGGAACTAATGTAGAACAAAAGAAAATAAATCCTTCAAAGGATTAAAAAACATGGCAATTTGTTTCTACTGAGTGCAAATTGTAAGTAAACATTTCATGTATTAAATTTTATTTAAAGTTAACTGTTGTAAAAGTGATATAAATGTTTAATCAAAACATTTAATATATACCTTAGTAAAACATTTCTGCTTATTTTGAGCACTAATATGTAAATTCAATTCTCTATTTGATTATTTAAGTTCTGTTCTTATAATGGTAATGTTGAATTTTGCCTATTAATCTAACTCTTGTTTTTCTAATTTGAAGATTCATTACAAATTTTAAACATTTTGTAATTTCAGTTATTTAACCAATTACAAAGGGTAAAAGAGATTAAATAGTATATTTTTCCCAGAAATTATATATATAGTCCCTTAGGTTTAGCATACCTGTAATTAAAAAAATAAACATATCTAAAATTGGTATTATGATATTTGACGTGCCTTAGATCTAAACTGGACCAAAATTAGACGTCTACTGGATTAGAGTACATCCACCTGGTGATGTTATATCAACGTCTACTGGATGAAATTGTGTCGTATGGAACTGTTATTATACTAAAGTTGATTTGATTTTGTATTGTTTAGATAGTTATATTTTTTATAAATGCTTTTTTAAATGTAGGAATATATTAGATTTATTTTTCTAAAACTTATGTGAATTTTATGCTGTAAAGAATAATTATTATTATGACTATATAATGTATACATATTACTGAAATTAATACAGTAATTTCATTTTTAAATTATAAAATTTTATAGTTATAAAATATTTATATATTTATTTGTTTTGTTTCAGTGCCACTTTTTAAGCTTTTCTGGGAGAACTTCCAGGAATTGCACCATAAGCATCGTGAAAAAATTGATGACCAATGAACTTGCAGCCAAGTTCAGTTATTTCGGTGCTAGGGAAAAGAAATCCTTTAATGGACTAAATATGAAGCAATTAGTTTTTGCTAAGTACAATGTTTGAATAAGCATGTCATTGAAAGTTTTCTTTTGTAGAAATGATGGAAAAATACATTTCTCAAAAGAATTTAATGAAATATATTTATGTAAGTGCTAATATTTAAATTCAATTCTCTGTTTGATTACTTAAGCACTGCTCCCATTGTAAAAGTAATGTTGAATTCTATCTGATAATTTGAATGTTTTAGGAACATATTTTAAACATTTTGTAATTTTAATTATTTAATCAAAAGCAAAGGTTACCACATTTACTAAACTGATATTTCTTTTTTTTTGTTAAATTGAAAAAAATAAATTGAATTGGTAATTAGATATTGAAAACATTTACTGAATTAAAATATAAATATTTCTAACAATGTTATTATAAAGTTACTTAATGTTTTAAATCAGTGAAGGAAGTATTTGATATTTTTCTGATTAATTTACGTTGTTTTTTACTAATGAGATTTACATCCAATCAGTTTTAAGTATTATAAGATTAATAAAAATTAAATTAAATATTCATGAAAATTGTCTTCTGGATTTTTACTATTACTTTGTCTGAGGTTATTGATCTGCAAATGTTAATCGATATTGTTAATTATTTTAAATATACTTTATTTTATTTTCAGATGCTGTGCGGCGAACTCCACAGTATTCAAAGACAACCGATGGTGAAATGAAAACTGCGATAATGAACTGGTTAAATCATGCAAAAACAAGATTTATCAATGAAAGAATCAAACATTTTAGTTAATATTTCTGTATAATGTAAATAATTAGAATAAATTGTGTGCATTAAAAATAAATTCTACTAGTTTGTTATATTTTTCTTGAATTAATATTTACACTCTCTTGTTGGAATGTTCTCTTAAGCAAATTTTAACTTTTACAAAGAAAAATAATTCAGCTTGTAAACAATGAAATAAGTAATTTTCGGAATTTTTGTTATAATAATCTGGAATATTCAATTGAGTGGAAAATTTTAGTTAAATAAAAATTTCTCTTTTAACTTGTACAAAAAAAGACATTGTTGAAATCATATCTAATTAGTTAAAATATTAGTCTGAGAAATAATTCTTATAAATTTCTCTTACTACAAAATTAAAAAAAAAAACTATGAACAATAATTTGCCTGTTATTAAAATTAAAAAAAAATTTGCATTCTACAAATACAAATATCCTTGACTATTTTATTGTTACCCTCTAGTTATAATAGTAATTCATATATTTATGCATTCAATGAAAACTTCTTAGAAGTAATTTCAACTTTTCCAAAGAAGAAAAAATTATATTATTTTAAACAATAAGAAACTAAATTTTCAAAAGGTTAACTATAAAATAATGAACGTAAAAATAGCTAATTTATCAATTGTGAGAATTTTATTACATTAACTAAACTTGAACAGTACATCTGTCAAAAATCTAGGATATTTGACTGAAAATTAAGAAAAATGTGATGCAAAAGCAATTTCATAAATAACAAGCTAATTAACAATTTTCTCATTGTCAAGTGGACAAAAATATTGAGACACTTACATGATATTATTTCAATATCTTCGCACATCTAGAATACATCCATGAAATTACCTAGTGCGTATGAATACATCCAAATTTCGTCCTTGAACCATCCAATGGCAGACGTATAGAGGACGTAAAATGGGTGGATATTTGACGTGCCATGGATCTTAACTGAACCAAAAAGAGACGTCTACTGGATTAGAGTACACACCGCTGATGATGTCATATCGACGTCTACTGGACGAAATTGTGTTGCATGGGATCAAATGTTAAGCAAGGTATTATACTGATGGGTGTTGTTGGTTGCAAGTGTTAATAAAGCTAATCACTCACTTTTAAACAGTCACAATTTATTAAGGACAACTAAAAGAATGCGGAGAGTCGTTACATGCGACCGTATCGGTCAGAAATCTGATACCGAATCATGGAGAAAAGAATATACATTCCTTCCTTCAAGTACAAAATGCTTCTATTCCCTTGAGAAGGGCTCCCTCCCGACAACCGAGAGGGGTCTTCTCAATATTGCGTTCATTCTCTTCATTGGGAAAAATGGTTTATATATTAATGTAAATACTACAGTATTATTATATGCCATATTAATTAATGCAATTAATTATGCAAATGTACTTGATCTTCTGTGTATATATAATTTGATATAAATAATGTGTGGAATTAGAATATTATGTTTACTTACTTGTAGTTTATTAATGTCTTTTTATAAGTACTTAGTTCTTATTGCAATAAATATTGATGTCTTATTCAAATTGTTTTACACTGTATAGTTATTAAATTTAAGAACTTATTCAAATGTAGAACTAATATATATATTAGCTCAAATAGCATTTTATTTAATTGTAGAACTATAATATATATTATAGTTCTACAATTGAATAAAATGCTATTTGAGCCCATTGCTTTAGACAAGAGAAAAAAAAGTGTGATAAACGATGTGAAATAAACATAAAACAGGAAAGTACGATAGAAAAAACTGTACGTAAAATGTAAAATTCAATTGAAAATAATGATTTCTTATATATATATATATATATATATATATATATATATATCCTCGTTTTAAAAGTCACTAAAAACTATAAAAGGAAACATTTTAATAAAATCTCCTTCGATTATCGCTTTTTGCAATGGATAGGATTCCTTTATCTCGGGTTTGCCTCTCTTAGCAATGAGGTTGGTACAAATAATTACTTGCTTTTTCCACATCAAATGGGTTCCTAAATGAATATTTAAAGAATACGTAAAATATCGAAAAACGCTACAAGAGAATGACGTTAGAACAGTAAAATTATTTCTACCAGAAGTCTCCTAGCTTCTTCAGTGAATTTAGTAGTAGTAATATGACAGAAACAGTTTTGCTACTTTATGCTCGTAGGCTTATAGCTCACATTGAGTAAAATTGAGTTTTTTCACAAAACTCGTCAAAAATTTAGAACACCATTTAGGAACATCTCTTCAGTGAAGCTTGGAATAGATAGACAGCTATAGTGGCGCTACCTATTCTAAGTTTTAAAGAGACTTCCAGCCAGACTTTCCTTTACGTCATTTCCTATCAATTCCTTTGCTAACGTCACATTTGGCACGAACATGAACTTGTTTATGTTTTGATCAGTGTTGAAGGAATAGTCCTTTTGCCGTGTGTAGCTTCTACAATATTGTGATAAAATTTCTGCTTCAGCATGCTTAGATTCCGTCTAGGGACATCTGTTTTTCAATTTCGAAAATCAACAATAGTGCTAAGTAGTATTCGAGCAATTGTTGTGCTTTTAATAATTTTTATAATTTATAGATTGATGGTAAACAATTTTCCTGACAAGCCAATTCCGGCAGTACATACTGTTATAAACAAGGTTATAATAAAATCTTATTTATATTAGTTTTAAATGAAAAATAATTATACAAATGAATTTAATTTTACTTTATTAATTTTTAGATTTTATGCCTCCACAAATTAAAAGTGGTAACAACATATATTTCCAAATTTTAATTTAACAGTTTTTGGAGTTTGAATATCTTATGATATTCAGATTAATTAGATTTTTAAAATATAACTTTTGATAACTGCATGTGACGTGATTTTAATACTTCTAAATTACTTTTAAAATGACTTCTTGTCTTATACTGTTTCGATTTAATACCCTATTTGAATTTTAAAGTTATATTATGTTCAATCTGCTGTTTATATGGGATCAAGTTTTACTCCAAATTAAAATGAAATAACAAGTATAGTCTTATTGCAAGGTTTAAAGTTTCAATGCTATAAAAGATTATACATAATGAGAATATATACTCACACAGTTATTTTATGGGTACTACAACCATGGAATGATCATATTCTACATAATAGTAGACCTATAATCATAACTTTCTTTGTCAATGCTGGGCAATATTTGCTATATACTCTTATAATTTTTATCATTAGATGAAGTGAATTTGATAAATTGTTGCTGAATTTCTACTAGGAAATGCTGTTACAATACTGATAACTATATGCATGAAAAGGGCTTAGATAACTATAATAAATCATTCTATTAATAAAATAAATCATGTTACATACATAAACTCTTGAGCTCATTTATAATGTTTCTTTGTGCAATTAAATAATTAAATTTCATTAATTAAAAATAGTGATAATGTTTAAAATAAAAATACATTGATAAAGTATCTTTTTTTCGTGAATATAGTAAATTTTGAAACAAACAAGATAAAAATTGATCATATAAAGGGTAACTTCAGTGATCTGCCCTGTGAATACCCTTTAAACCAAAGATCCTGAGTATTATCTATCTACTTAATGAATCTACTTTTCGATTAATTAAATAGTCTTATATAAAAGAACTGAAAATACTTCCATAAAAATAAAATAGGCATTTAGAGTATATTTTTTAAAAGTTCTTGATTAATTTCTAAAAAGTTGTTTTGTAAGCCTTTGAAAATTTGTATTGTATTTGTTTTTTCCCTTGAAATATTTTATACATCAGTTTTTTGAGGAAATATATTAATGAATATAAATTTTTTCTATGTTTGTTATTTACCAATCAATAGTGTATATTTCTACCTCTTAATAGCTTATTTAATCAGCTCTGCATAGTATATTGAATATCTAGTCCATTTACATCTGCAGTATTTCTAAGCTTTTAATATTTTATGATGAAATTTATGCTTATAAAATATAACATTAGTGAAATTAGCTTCTATTTGCAAATTGTTCTGAAAAATATTCTTAGAAGCAATGCTGATAGTTAAAGAAAAGCAATGCAATAGTATTCATAGGTCAGTATTAAATATATTACAATATGTAACTCCTAAAAATCACATGGCTATTATTTGTAATAATACTAAGTCCTATAAAATGAAATATTTTTTATACAGTTAAATTATTTCATGCAAATTCTCACAATAGAAGCAAATTATAACTAATCTTCTTAAATCAATCTCAATATTCTTCCTTTAAAAATATATTTTACTTATAATTTCTTTATACAAGTTTCTGCTTGTATCTTCAGTTCTCTCCTCAGTATGAATTATTATAGTGGTTTAGAATCCACTCTACTTCATAAGTTCTGATTATATAAGTTCTTGTCAATAAGTTTTGATGTTGTTGTTACATATGGCCAAAAGGAATCCAATCCATCAACATCTGGCCACTCACAAACAAGCACAAATACACATATATATGATAAAAATTATAAAAATTCTAAAATCTAAAAGTCAAAGTCTAAAAAGCTAGAAAGAGAAGCATGAAAGTGTTCAGGACATGCGATCCAATAAAGCTTGCAAACATCACCTCTTTGCTGAAATGCAGGGTCAAGGCCCTGACAGACGAGGAGGTGGTCTCTATTCATATTGTCTGTCTTGCAGATAAGGCAAAGACTACTAGTCAAGATGCCGATTTTCTTCAGGTGTTCAGCTAGACAGTTGTGGCCAGTGTTCAATCGAAAATTGGCCACAGCCTCTTTATGTGGTCTGTGACTGAATTTTTTCCAGTCATTTTTAATATTTTCCCATTGTTTGTCTCTGCATTTATTGGACAGATCCTTGTTATAGTTCAGCATGATCCGCTCTCGCATACATCTCTTAAGGGAATCCATTGGAGCAGCCCTCTCCTCAATAGATGATTTAGTGCCTTTCTTGGCTAATAAGTCCGCTTTTTCGTTACCATCAATGTCCACATGTGATGGTATCCACTGAAACTATCATTTTGCCGTTCAAATTGAGCTCCCGTATAATTTGTTTTATTTTACTGACAAGGGAAGATTCCGTGAGTCGCTGGAGTGCAATTGATTCTATGGCTGATATTGAGTCGACAAGTATGGCAGCCTTTTCAAAAGATTCCATGTTGGATTGCAGATTGGTCACCGCCAAGAGGATCGCGTGGACTTCGGCATCAAAATTAGTTAGATGTTTACCAACTGGAGCATGCTGCGAGAACAATCTGCTATAAACACCAGCACCCGTAGCATTATTTATCCTAGAACCATCAGTATAAATTCGGATCCATTCTGGCTCGGGGTAATTATTGTCCAACAATGACAAGGTATTCATTTTTAGAAAAAGCATCTAATGTTTCTTTTTTCCTATTTCCATCTGTTTTTAAATTATATGGTATTTTCATAAAATTCAAAGGGTTAACCAGTATATTAGATTTTTCAACAGG
Source organism: Latrodectus hesperus (assembly GCA_037975125.1). Classification (NCBI taxonomy): domain Eukaryota; kingdom Metazoa; phylum Arthropoda; class Arachnida; order Araneae; family Theridiidae; genus Latrodectus; species Latrodectus hesperus. The sequence continues at coordinate 10,251,376 of CM075854.1, read as the reverse complement.
AACATTTAGATTTAGGTCATTCAATATCTCTTCACAACACTCGATTGGAGAGATCTGAGTTTTAAGAACACTCACCTGCCAGTTATTCATCCAGTTAGCTCGCTGAGATGCTCTCATCCTAGCAAAAGTATTAACCGCTTGTTTCTTTATCTCAACACCAATGGGAAGATTTGATATATAGGCTTTGGGAGCCACTATCGGAGTTGTTTTGACAGCTCCCGTGATTATTCGAAGGGCTTTATTCTGAATTCTCTCCAAGATATCCAAATTAGATTGTGGGGCTGAAATCAGTACCTCACTACCATATTGAAGTACTGGTTTTATATACGTGTTATATGTAAGGTTTAGAGTATCTTGGGTGCGCAGCCCCATTTTGCACTGGCAAGTCTTTTTAAAATAGGTAATCTTTTATCCACTCTAGTACCAGTGTATTTGATATGTTCCAAGAACTTTAATTTGCTATCCATTGTAACTCCAAGATATTTTGTCTTCCCACTTTCATTCAATCTGAAGCCAATAATATACAATTCAAAATCAGGTGATGCGTGTCTCAGGGTAAAAAACTGATGTATGGTTTTTGATTTGTTGATTGTCATATGATTATTCATAGCCCATGATTGGAGTACCTCCAAGGCTTTATTCATACTATTCTCAAGTTGTTGTCTCTGTTTCTGCAGGTTACGATGGTTATTTGTTTCCATCCATATAACCAAATCATCAGCAAACATGCTTACTTGGCAATTCCCAAAATCTTTCAGACTCTTAACTAGATCATTGACATATAAATTGAAGAGTATGAGACTACACACTGAACCCTGTGGCTGTCCGAACTTAGACTGCCTGTATTTGGATTCCACATTATTCCAACTAGTCTTGACCCATCTCTGTGCGAGAAATCTTTCAATCCAACTCAACATCCTACCCTCTATTCCCTGACCTCTTAATTTATTTATGAGTTTTTTTCTACAGATAGTATCATAAGCTCCCTGGAAGTCCACCAATACCACCAAGGAGCTCTTCTTAGCATTGAAACCTGATTTAATGGCGTGAACAAATTTCATAATGGAGTTAGAGGTAGACATACCATTTCTAAAACCAGCTTGTTCCTCCTTAATTAATTCAGAAGATTCCAAGAAATACTTTAATCTATTAGTCAGTATTCGTTCAAAAGTTTTCACTAATACTGAAGTCAGGGAAATAGGTCTGTATGAATCTAAATATTTTGTTAAAATCTAAATAAATCTAAATAAAAGTTTTGATGTATATAGAATGAAATTTCCACCAATTATTCATGTTCAGATTTTAACACTTATGAAAATAAAAAAATACCCAGTTTCTCAGAAAATTGTTTTGAAAAGTAATCACATTTTATATTTCTCTCAACTTAATTGAATTTTATTAAATTATTTATTTTTTAAAAAGAAGAAACTGCACAAATTAATAAAATAATTATAAAAAAAAGATGAATACTGACTTTTTGCTTTAATATTTACAATTGTTTTATGTACCACTTTCATAAAAACATAAGGAAAATCTTATTTTACACTATTTTAATAATTTGCTAAAATATACCCAATGTACACTGCTGGCCACCATAAATACAACACCCTGAAGGAAGTATGCAAATAACATGAAATTTACAACATGTATTAATGGAGGTCAAACATGCAAATGATTAGAATTTCAATGTAAATGCACATTATGTGCTCCTGTGGTACTACTTCAAAACACTATCTAAGGCTTGGAGATTTTGACAATTTCAAGTTCAGTAATTGTGTTTTTCTTGTGGTTTTTTCAAAAAAAAAAAAACAATCAATTATTCTTTGTAGAAAACAGTGATCATTTTTTGATCAAGTATCTGAATTCGACAGAGGTAGGATAGTGTCCTACTGAGATTGCGGATTGTCTTTCAGGGAAATTGGTAGTCATGTTGGACAAAACCAATCAACTGTAAAGCATGTATGTGATCATTGTATGCAGCAGGGTAAGACAGTCCAACGCGTGCTTGATCACATCCACCTCAGTGCACCACTTCACGTGATGAAAGGCAAATTGTGCGCATAGCAATGACGGATCACTCAGCCACATCTTGAACCATAGCACATTCAGTCTGTAACTTTTCATCCAGTGTCTGAGTGTACCATTTGACACTGTTTACAGCAGAGTGGTCTGTCCGTAAGATGTCCATTGCTTTGTCTACCCTTGACACAGAACCACAGATGTCCCTGCCGCCAATGGTGCGATGAAAGAAGGATGTGGACAGCAGAATGGAATAAAATTTTCTTTACTGATGAGTTACATTTCTGTCTGCAACACCTTGATAGTCACATTTGAGTCTGAAGACACCGTGGAGAGAGGATACTGGACAGCTGTGATATGTACAGCTACACTGGTCCTGCACCAGGTATTATGGTATGGGGACAGTATTGAATATCACTCTCGCATTCCTCTAGTACACATTACCTCACCGGGTTGGCAGCCGAATGGTTATCACTCTTGCCTTCGTTTCAACAGTTCGTGGGTTCGAATCCCACCTTGGGCATGGATGTTTGTAATGGTTCGGAATCCACTTTAAACCGTAGGTCCCGGTCTAATTAGCTCTCATATGCAAAAAATGACCATTGAGCGACAACCAAACCAAACTATACATTTCTGCAAATTTGAACAGGCAGCGCTACATATTCGAGGTCTTAGAGCCAATTATTCTTCCTTACATTCCCACAGCCATATAATGCGTGACCACATGAGGCACACATTGTCCAAGGGTTCTTTGTAAATCTCCAGATTAAATTGCTTTCCTGGCTGACTCGCTTTTCGGATCTTTTGCTGACAGAAAACATGTTGTCCATGGTTGCTCAACGATTGACCCTGATTACATCCCCAGCTGCCACACCAGATCAACTTTGGCACTCTATTGTACCCCAAGAACACATCCAAAGTCTCTTTGAATTATTGCCAAGGTATGTGGTAGCAGTGATCTTCAACAATGATGGCTACTCTGGCTTCTGATTTTGGCAGGAACCACACTTCACAGAAGTCTGTAAATTTAATCATTTGATACTTGGTCAACATGTTATGTACAAAATAAATTTTGTTGTGATATCTCTTGTCTTTCTTGGTGTAGAAATTTGGGTGGCCAGCAATGTATAAGAAATTAAAGTTCTTTTTTAATAAGAAAACTTAAAAATTTAAGTTAAAAATATTTTATGTGCAATAGGCATTTTAAATGCAAGCAGGTCAATAAAAATTTCAATAAATTATAAGAGTCTTCTTACACAGTACTTATTATGGAATTAAAAATAATTTGATGTTGGTAATATTATTTCTTTTGAGCTAGCAGTGGAACAGTTAGAGTGCTCTGGCTTTAAGTTCAACAATTTGTTGAATCAAATTCTACCTTGGGCTTAAATGTTAGTGGTTTGGAATCCACTTAATACTAGTCTAATTAGTCCTTGTGTGCAAAAATGACCATTAAGTGTCAAACTATACCATTAGATTTCTGTGGTAAAAGTGTCCAAATAAAAGATTGTTGTATCTAATTTAAATTTTATGTTAAAATGATTAAACAATTGGGGGGGAACCTACTGTGTTAAGTTTTCAACTTTACATTTAATCAATTACTTTCAGAAAAATCAAAACTTTTATATTTTTTGTTAAAGTAATATTTATGTTAGAATGTCATAAAACAATGATTTACAAAATTATTTGCAATTCAAAATAAAGACTCCACCTTTATTTTGAACTTAGATAGTTGCACCCTTATTTAGTAGCAAACATTCAAGTTACAGGTATAGAAAGATACTCTGACTAAAATTTTTTCTTGCCTAGAGCATCTAGTTATTTTGTATAATATGCTTTTTTCTCCAGAAATGAATAGTGTGTTGTAGACTTTATGTTCCCAAATATATTTAAAGATTTTGGCCTGCAAAATATTTCTGTTGATAAATTATGTTTATAAAAATATTCAATTAAATCTGTATTATAAAGGCTTAATGAGATATTTGTTACCACTGTCTGAAATTAGATTAGACTAGCTGGTAGTCTCATTGTTAGTGCTCTGGATTTTTGTTCATCATTTTGTTGGATCAATTCCTATCTTGCGTGTGGATGTTTGTAGCAATTCAAAATCCATTTTCGGCAAAAGACCATGGAAATGTGCTGGTTTGGTGCAGTTTCCAACTTTAGAGTTATGCGTTGCCCAGTTATCTTGCCTGCCTAAATTATGTCACTACACGAAATATCTCATTACCTAATACTAATAGCACTTCAACTTTGCAATCGTGCTATATTTTAAATTTCAAATATTAACATTTTTTAAATTTTATTATTATTATTACTTACTACAGAAGTATTAAAATGGTAATAAGTAAAAACTAATTTCCCAAAGATTACATAATAAAATTACAAATGTAAACTGAGTATCACATGCTCTACAATGGGTGACATACTGGCAATAAAGCTAAATCTCTCCAATGTAAACAAAGTACATTTTTATAAAAACTCATATTTTAATTAACTGGGCAGTGGTGCCCAGCTTAAAAAAAAAAAAAAAAAAATTCAGTATAGTGATGTGTACCACAGAAATAACTGGGCAATGAAACTAAATCTCTAATGTATACAAAGTGCATTTTTTAAAAATTTGAATTTTAATTAACTGTGCAGCGTCACCCACCTTAAAAAATCACAGTTCAATCTAGCTTCATTTTAATATGGGCAATAAAAATAAATCTAAAATGTAAACAAGCATTCTTAGAGAAATACATTTTCAAATTAATAAACATTACCTCATACTAAATAATTCTAAATACCAATATATGAAATATTTATAAGCAATATACTTAATATATAGCTTAAAATATCACATATGACAGCAATATTAATTAAATACATAAAATAACTTACCTAATCACTGCTTGCAGAATCATCTGCAATGGTATGCTACGATGTTCTCAGAATGATTTCCTGGTCGTATATATTCCGTGAAGATATTAATAATTTAAAATGATGAAAACTATATGAAAATTAATTTTTTTATAAAGTTTCAAAAGAAATTTTATTTAGGGAACTTAAAAAATTCACTACAAACTAATATTCAAAAACTTAACTTTAAAAAAAAATTCAAAACATGAACATTAACATCACTTAAAAATCTTATACTGTATAATGAAATAAAAACAAATTGCTAATCAAATATTTCAAGAGTTACAATTAGACAAAATGAATTTCACCCGTGTACACAATCACGTGATGTCATTTAATAAAATTTATGTTATACAAGCACATTTTGAAGCTTTAAGCTCATTTGGAGCATTTTATAAATTACACACTTCTATAGTCTTAAATACCATTTTAAATTGTAGGGCTCATATTATTAGCTTTTGTATGTAAAGAATGACGTGGAGTGACAACCAAACCAAACTGAACTTGAAATTATGTAACCATTCTGGCTTTCCATTCAAGTTTTTGGATTTTATTCTCTCCTATGACATGGATATTTGTCTATTGGTTTGAAATGTACTTGGAAGTATAATTACCTAGTTGAGAATCAGTTCTCCTGCGAAAGTTACTATAGAGTGACAACCAAATCAAAAAATAAAGGTTTGGTTGATCTAGATTAATTGCAGTGTATAGAACAAATTTTTTTTTACCCAAAATAGAGATGAAAATGAGGGATGAGCTATGAGTTTGGACTATTTGTCACTCAAAGATCTTGTTTTGCTCACAAAGTTTTACTAAATTGGGACCTATAATTTAAAAGGGATTCTAAATCACTATAAATAAACCCGAGTTGGAATTCAAGCCCATGAGCTGCTGAATCAAAGACCAGAGTGCTATAAATTTGGCTGCTAGCTTAATGGCTGAATAAACGGTATATTAACATTTGGTAATTCTCTAAAGTTTAATAGTTATTTGTTGAAATATTCTATGTTACTATCATATTTATATCATAAATAAACATTGCTATCTTTTCTGAACAAATTCTTTATATTTGTGACTTCTATCTCAAAGACCTTCACACAAATTGAAGAAACCTGTATTTATGAAGTTTTTGATGAAAATAAGTGCATGTGAGGAGGATTATTTTAATAATAACTGTTTTTCATGAATCTCATATCATTTTCTTTATTATCAACTCATTTTATCATGTTGAATTAAAAAATAGAAATTTTACTGTAGAATTTTATTGAAATTTGAAAATAATGAAAAATTATTATTGTGATCATATTTTTAAATGTAATTTATTTATAAGTAGGATGATGCTTGCAGTTTAAATTGTAGTGTTTCTCATATTTAATGTAATTGTTAGCATGTATTCCCAAATTATATCCCAATCAAAGTTTATATAAAAGTCTTAGAAAGAGTTATACTTTCAATTCATTAAATTAAAGGAAAACAATTTTTGTAAACAGACGTAAAATAAATAAAAAAAAAAAAAACACTTTCATGTAATTTTATCACCTCATTTTAAAAAACAACCTGAAAAATAATTTGTTGGGATTGCTTATTTTGAGATGAAAATTTCTTTATAAATTTGCTTTTACATCAATGTTTTTGGTTAGCAATTTTATAACATTCTTTTTTATGTGTTGTATTTACTTAAAAAAGAAAACAGCTAAACCCAGTGAAGCAAAAGCAAATGTGTGTAAAAGAAAAAAAATTATATCTCCCTTTCTCTCTTTTTTAAAATTTGTTAGGGGAAGTAAGAAAGGCATTGGAAACTACAAACTTTGTACATCATTTTCAGTGGGAAATTAAATATGAATTTAGATTAAGCTCTTCTATCAGGAATCATTCTAAGTTTTTGCAGAAAAGGCTTCCTTGCTTGTCATTTGAATAATGATTTTTTCTTTACAATGCATATCTTTGTAATTAATTACCCCTCTTTCATTTTAACAACCAAAAATATACAACTTAAGTTAAATTTTTTTAATTAACATTTAAATAATGATAAAATATTTTAAATCAATTAATATAAAATCATTAAAAAATTACTGTAAGTTGAAATAGTGTTTCCATTTTCATGAATATTTTTTTTCTTAATTTAAATGCCTGTTTTATAAAATTTCAACTTAGATCTATATTGGAAAATGAAAAATTAAGTGGAAATATTTAACTTTTATATTGCATTTTGAATATATCTATAAAATAGTTTCCTTAAAGATCTTTCTGAGGTGCACTATTTTATTAAAAAGTTTTAGAGATTTGAATTATAACTTTTCTATAATATTAAATATTTGTTATGTACATATTGTACTACAGTGGGAACATTTGTTGTGTCACAATGAAATGTTTTCATAATAAAGTTGTTGTCATGTAGTTGAAAAGTCAATTTGATAAAAGGTATAAGGTAAATGATGAAAAGAATGTACTTAATTTCCAAATTTAATTAACTCAGGTATTTTGATTTAGGAAGTTTGACAATCATAGATCCCTGCAAGTATGAAGACTGATAAGCTTATAGCTGACAGAATAAAGATTAATTAATAATTATTCCTTAGATGCAGGCAAAAGGTGAAAACGCAGTGTGTTATTCAAATATTTGTGATTCATTATTTCAATTTCTTTTCAGATAATAAGTGATTTCTTTTTCTGAACAGTTTTTAAAAATGTATATATATAACAAGTGTTGGTTATTTTAAGAATAATTGTGAATATTTTTATGACAGACAAAATTTCATTTTTCATCATTTACATATACTTTTTATCAGATCTAATAAATGTTGATTCCATAGTTTTTTGCTATAGATATTAGTGTTTCTCAATTATGTTTAATAATAAGTTTTATAATAGATGACTCATATCTTCCTAAATTAGTTGGTTAGATTTATCAAGTATGTGCAATGCTGAAAAAGTATTTTATTATTTATAATTTGCACCTAATTAAGTATTCAATACTGCAGTCAACATCTATCCTTGCTTTTGCATTTGAATCTAGATCATGATCTGATTCTTCTGAAAAAAAATTTCTTAAATATCATCCGGGCAAATGCATCCATACAAAATTAGATTAAATTATTTCTGATTTCTTACATTATTTTGATTAAATGATTTCACCTTGAGCTCATTTTTAAAAAATTTTTTCCAGTTCTTGTCATTTTACATTTAATTAATGAGAACAGCAAGCAAATGTGTGATTTATCATATTTTATAATTTTTGAATATGTATGTATGCACATTACTTTTTACACTTTTTGAACTATTAGTTTACTGTTTTAACACAGTTCAATTTCAGGAAAAATTTAAGAAAATTTTCTCAAATGTAATGATTTTTAACTTAACACAGAACATAGGTTTATTTAGTTCTATTAAATTGTCCAATATTTGTGAGAAGCATTACAAATTGATGAAAATATCTCATTTGAATGCCAAATAACTTTAGTACATATTAGTATTCAAGCGTTATTATAAAAATCATCTTACAGACTAAAAATTAGCATTATATACTAAACAAAATTTTAATATCAGCCAAGATCTTGTAATAGATTTTGTGTTTCTAAAGTTTTAGTTACTTTACTTTTAAACATTTTTAGGTCATAAATTATTCATGGTACAGTACAAATGGGAAAGCATAATAAAAATTAAAACCACAGTTATGTCAAGGAAATTTTTTCTTCCCAATACTTAAGTTCAAAGACTAGATCAAAATTTTTTTTATAATTTTTCATTAAAGTTTTTGCCTATTATTCTGGCTGGACACAATGCATTATATCTAATAAGAAAAGTGCATAATTTTATCAATTTTGCAAAAGATTTCATTTCTCCTGCCAACATAGGGTTTCTCCACAGTCACTTTAAAGTTTTTTGTAGTCACTTGGAATTTTAATAGAAAATTTACTTTAAAATTATCATATTATAAATCAAACATATAAAATTTTCATTTGTCTAAATGTTAGCCTGTGAAAGATTACATTATTACTTACTGAGTTTCCCTCAAAACTTTGTGAATGCAGTTTGACTCTAATTTTAAGAAGTGTTCATCTCAGAATAAAAATAAGTTATTCAGCTGGAAAGCTCCTGTTATGAATTACATATCTTGTAAAGTGACCAAAAAGAATGTTATAGAATGAGCAGTATTTATTAAGGGTTTTAAATCTTCAAAATTAAGGATTTAAACGTAGCAATATTAAAAATACAAATAATGATGACATCTATATAAAATGGAAATATGAAAACAATTTTTTTATTTTATCACTGAAAAAAAGTTTAAGTTTATCCTTAGTTGTATTTTATTCTTACTGTCTCTGATTAAATTCTTATTCATTTCTGAAAGACTCTATTTGTAGTAGTTTTAATACTTGGCAAGCTAATTAAATTTTTTGTCTCTTAACACTTAAAAGCTGCATTGTTTCAATTAAAATAATAAAAATACATTTAAAACTATATCTATTTACATATTCTAAACATTTATTTTCCATGTAACATTTTATTAGAATTTTTTTTACTTCTTATTTATTGATATCAAATAAATATATTTTATCAGACTTTTATTAGCTGTATTTAAGATTTTTACACAATTCGCCAATAAAAATCATTTCTATGTAAAACTGATACACCCAGTATGCATGTTTTCACAATTAAATAAGTAGGAATAAATGTTTACAAAGTCTGATATAAATCTTGCTGACACTAATTTTAAATTAATAAATTGATATCAAATATTTTCTTCCACTCCCATTCTGTGTAATGTGATATAAATGTTAATGTTGTCAGCAATTCAAATGTAGAATTCATTGTGTTCAATGACTTCAACTTCTATTTAAAAATTTTCACATTATATGAATTACTGCGTAATTATATACTAGGCTCAAAGCTCTGCTTGACTTGTTTTCAGTTTTCAGATAATGTAAAACTAACTTTTGGAAAAATCGTAATTTTTGGCTAATTGTAAGTAACATTTTTTTTCACAGTATTTATCTCTTTCCCTCTTAAATATTCTGAGTTAAATTACTGAACGGTCAGCATTAGCTGAATGCTTTGTAAAAAGCTTTAAACTGGATGGCTGTTATTTCAATAGGTTTTAGGATCAACTCATCTTAAGTGAGTGTTTTATAGTGGTTAAAAATTCTCTTTAAATTATAGGTTCGAGTCAAATTTGCCTTTGTGGACAAAAAGTAGCCACCGAACAACAAACCAACCAACCAATTCTATTGAGGGAATATTTTTCTTTATTGATTCAATTTTAGAACTTATTCATGTGTAACAATTTTGTTGATCCAATGCAATCTATGTAGACTTTTTTATATCTAAGAATTAATTCATCCAAGAGTTTGTTATTCATTTGCATTTGTTAAACTACTTTTATATTGGGTTATGTAGAATTGTAAATTCTTATTATTTACCTTGAAGCTTTATTGGGTATATTGACCCTTGATAGCCCATCCATTTCTTCTAGTGGCCCTTTCATTATCAAGTGCTGTCCAATTGTCAAGAAAATTTTGCTGCAAAACTCTTCAATTCATTTTTGTCCCTTTAAAATGGCACTTCCTGAATTTTCTAGTCAAAATTAATTGCTTATATATTCTTTAGAAACCATGACAATTCTTCCACTGAATACAATGCTACTTTGGCATTGTAAGTTGATAAAAAAGTTGATAATGTTTTTAATGAATTTTCTTTGAAATGAATGCAGTGTTCTTTTAAACTAAATAAATCATAAGTGACTTGCTGTAAATAACATCACAATAACATGTAATTTCACTTACAAACCTGAACCAAGAATTAAAAGTAAAGATTTCTGAATTTATCATAATTAAAATTGTGGAAGATGTGCCAATGGTTATAGAAATTCTTATATCCAAAATAATAATAATAAATAAATAAAGTAAATCTAAATTTTGGGAAAATATTTAATATTTAACTGTACATCTTATTTATAAAAACACATTGTTCACTTTTAAAAAATTATTGTGAGCAAAACTGCATCAATTACCTAAATGAAATTGCTGCAAAAAAGTGGTTTGAACAGAAACGTGATAATTTATGTGAAATCCCACAATCTCATACTTGGATGATAAACAAAATTTGCTAGTTAAAATTTAAACATTTTAAATTTTGCTTTCAAAATTTCTGCTTCAAGGGATAATGACTTGGGGAATAAAGAAGTTCTCATTCTAAGACAATAACCACATTCAGAGTCATATTTATTGTATGCAGTCTTGTGTTCTCCTGCAAGAACAGAACTTTTTTCCTATTTTCCAATGCTGGCTGTTTCTGATGTATGGACTCTTGCTCATGTTCTAATTGTTGCATGTAGATAGAAGTATTAATGGTCTGGCCATGTGGAAGGAACTTATGATGGATAGTGCCAACTAACATCCATATACACTGCAGCTACTTTTGGGAATGGAGTAGAGCCCTTATAGTCCCATGAATCAGATCTGTCCATGACAACCAGTGATGTAAAGACTTGAGGCTGGTGTACTGGATCCATTTTTCATATGTTAACAGATAATTCAGAAATGGAATTATTTTTTCTAGCAGAATTGATGAATGGATGGATAATCTTTTAAGCTTATTTCATTCAATAGGTTTATGAAGAAGCCATTTGCTTAGCTTTCACACCTTTCCCAATTAGTGTAAGTGAACATGAATGGTTTCGTTTGATACAAAGAAGTTAATTCATGTTCTTGACACATTTAGAAAGTATTTCTTTATAATAACAATTTTCAAATCATCGCCATTAAAGGCTGTTGGCACACCCGATCATGGTGCACCTTTGAGCGATTCATCACTGAAACGGAACTTACGATGCCATATTTGTGCAGTGTGTTTAGTTACTGCATTGTCTCCAAATGCCAAGCATATTTTTTGGTATGCCTCAGCAGAATTTGTATGCCCAGTTTGTACTCATAGTAAGCGTGCTCTGAAAACGTTCTTGTTTATGGCTATTATTTATTTAACCTTTTTATGTACTCACAGACTCAGCCAAAATTTGTAAGACTTCCTCATGAACAAGCCTTATATATCAGGTGTCTGAAGATACTGAAGGTATCTTTATGCCAATTAATGTGTGCTCATAGTGACAATGGCAATTTACCTTATCTAAAAGCAACAGAATCTTTCTGTTTACCTGATACAATGATTAAATAATCTAATTGTTTTATGATATGTTTGTATAAAAAACTAATTTTTAGGATGCTTATGGGAATGTCTTTCAAATTATGTATCTCCATTATAAGCCTGAAATCAATTTATTTAGGACAATACTGGAAATTCCATAATATCTGAGAGTATTTATTAGTCAGGTATTATACCTTGACACATTCATGAATGATCTATCAGTAATCTTCAGTCGTCTGACCCAAGTAATTTTTCGTTTCTCTCCGCCATTGTCCATCATCTTTGTTCTTTCAGTAGCTGTATATTTGTACATTGAGTTAATAGAAGCTCTTGAGGGAGGTATGTTGTACACTCTTCTATCCAACTGATTGGTAGATATGTGTATGAAAATTGTTCAATCTCCACAAACTACAATCTACTATCAGACACCCATGTCCAGTGCCTTATTATTCTCTGCTTCACCATCTTTTTTCCACCTCTCATACATTTTGAAAATACACTGAAACATGATATTTTGTAAATATTCATTCCAAATTTTCTCATTATCACTATTTGCTCAAACTTAATCTGCAGACTTTTCTAACTTTTGTTCTTGTTGATTTCTCACTTTTTGATGTGATGATATTTTGTTATGCCAAACACATGTCACATTTGCTACTTGATTCTGTGTCATTTTCTTATTTTTATTGCTTATTTTATGCTGACCATATTTAAAAGAACGATAATAGTATTGTATGCGTTTTTAAACTAAAATGATTATTTTATAAATTGAAGAATAAAGACAACAATTTTCAGGTTATGAAATAAAATGTTCAACTGTTTTGTGTATTACAAAAAAAAAAAAAATAACTCTAATAAAAAGACAATCATAAGCATTCTTTCTGTCTCTTTAAATGTAAATATCTCTTCACTCGTGCCTTTTTTATAGTTATATATTTCTAAAATGCAAAAGAGTATTCACTTACTCAGTTTACTCTGAAAAGATAGATAAAAGGTAAAGTCATCTATATATATAGCCTTCAATTCAACAGTTCATGGATTTTCATAGTGGTTCATAATCCACTTAAATTAATTATAAATGCTAAACAAATTAGCTCTCATGCAAAAAGTGACTGTAGATTGAGATATTAAAGCTTTTTTTATATGAAATTGTTTAAGATTATATTCTACTGATAAAAGCTTAACTGCAATACTAGAAAAAAACAAAGCTTAATTAATTAATATGAAGTTATGTCATCAATTATTCATATAATACATATAAAACAATCTATAAATCTGGTTAAATATAAATAAAATTATGAATTTAATATGTGGTGATCTAATTTTTATCAATTTGCCAGAGAACAGATGAAGCAGTCTGACTTGTTTTTTTATTCATGGTATAAGAATTTACTTCTAGATTTGATATGTAACACATTTCACTATAACTTAATTATCTCTTTTTTAATGCTTTAATTATTAAGTTTTAATAAGTATTTACACAACCTTTTTACTTCAATGTTTTTGTGTCTAATTTTATACCCAACATACCATCTAAAGTGATTATCATGGATATTGAATTTTAAAAGCAAAATATTTTACACTTATTAAACAAATCTACTCTTTTGGCCTCCTCAAACCAGGAAATAAGCAGTGCTCCTCTCTGAACCCATTTGATGGATATTTTATTGCTGTTATTTCAAAATTCTTATCCAAGCAAGATTCTTATCCCTACCTTCTGTTCAATGCTCATTTTTTCTGTTCATTTCAAGAGGTGAGAAAGTGTTTTGTTTTAAAGTTCACGAAAAGGGTCGACTGATTTTTTTCCTTCACACTTAATTGACATGCTAACATTGCTGAAACAGAGTGTGTTGCATTCCAAGCTTCCCCCAATGGAAGTCAAACTGGTTTGTTTAGTTAGAATCTTTATTCATAAAAACAGGTATTTACAAATGATCCTAAATTCCACCGTGTTATTGCAGCTGTAGGCTCTAAGGTGAGGAAATATATCAATGACATTTGAGCTACCGCAGAGACGGATAAATATGCTGTTTTAGAAACTTGGATTGAAAGACGATTTGCAAAGATAACTGTTAGATATTTATGTTCACTGCTTTAATATCTCAGACTTTGTGATAAACGCTCTTCAAAACTCTTGCTTGAGATGCAAAAGCTTGTTGGTGACAATTTCAGCAATAATGAACTGTAAACATTGGGCCTTCAGTGATTGCAAATAAACATGCTATAAGTTTTACTGATTAACAAAGTTGGACTTGACAAAATAGCTACATTAGCAGACAATATCAGCAAAGTGTCTGATTTTACTCTAACCTTATCTGATTGTTGTGAACAAACAATAAAAGTATTGCTTTGGAGAATCTGGAATTTTGCTTGACAGTAAAAGCTTGCCTCACTCTCCATCACATGACTGTTACACAACTTGTGTTAAAGCAGTGTGCATTGTTCACTCACATCAACCTGCCATAGATTGTGCTGGTATCATCATAAATTTGGTGATTATGTTCACAAATATGTTTTACCACATGCTTTCAAATCACCAACAAAAATTAAATGGCATGCCAGTGGAAGCGACATCAGACACATGTCCTTCAGTTAGCCACCTATTTACATCATAATACTGGTTTAAGTATTTGATTGATACAGGTACTCGCATCTCTGTTTTTCAGTTAGTCATCTCAAAGCTGACAGGTTTGTCAAGAATGGTTTCCAATCATATGCAGTTAAAAATATATACTTTTGTGATCAAATTTCTTATTCTGGATCTCAGACATCAATAAAAATAACTTTTTACATTCATTATCTTTTATATCCTATTTTTAGATAAAATTTCTTGGACAAATATAATCTTCTGGTTACAGTCAAACACCATCAAATCATAGATTCTAGCATCATTGAAAAGCTGAGGAACTGGAGTTTCTTTTGAATATAAAGTTATTTCATCTGATTTACCATTTTATGCCCTTTCATTGTAATATTCTGTGCTTCCCAGCCCCAATCTATCTTTCATTCAAAAGCATGATACTCACTGTATTCAAACTACAATAATCCTGTCTACTCATGTGCAAGATTATGTGTTGACAAGCTTAAATTAGTCAAGGCAGGGTTTAACAAGCTGCTTCATGAGAGTATCATCTGATCATCCAGTTACCCATGGGTAAATACAATTTATGTTATAGTCAAGAAAGATGATGGAATTCTGGTGTGAGGAGATTTTTGCCATTTAAATTCACACGCGTTTCCAAATTGATACTCTTTCTCTCACTTGCATAACTTTTGGATTGTATAGAATGAAAATTTCAGTTAATTGCACATAATACTAATCTTCAATCAAATACTTATGGAAACATCTAATATTCCTAAAACTTCTGTTATTATATCCTTTGGCTTATATTAACATTTGCTTAGAACATTAAACTTGTCAAATGCTACACAACCGATGCAACATTTCATGGACAATGTATTCATAAGTTTGGACTTCATGTTTGTTTATATTGATGGCATTCTAATCGTTTCTGAGGCAGACACAGCATGAAGAATAATTTTAAAATTCTATCCTTCAATTAAACTCATATGGAATGAAAATTAATCCTCACAGATTCATAGCAGTGGTTCAAGAAATTACTTTTTTGGGACACCTTATTACTTCTCAAAAAATTCTTGTGTACCTACTGTCGACAATCCATCAACAGTAGACTTCATCAAATTGGCTTAAGCACAAGAAAATGATGAGAATCTTAAAACCCTGTTGATTGAATCATCTGGTCTGCAAGTGCAGTGTCTTGTGCACTTTCTTGGATGTCTTTCCCTCTACTGTGATGTATCTACATGTTTTATCGGTCATTATGTCCCACAATATTCCAAAAGTGTTTTCATGAAAATAAATCAATTTCTCATTCTGACAGAACAACTACTACTACAGATTTAATCTGTTAGCGTTATATGTGGTTCTCATTATACACAAAGATTGTGCTTTGTGATGTAAAGCGTGTCTCATATCTGAAGAGCAGAATATAAAGACATTCGTTCCCCATTGTGTTCATACCCAAATACTACTGATCATTTTAGCCATGTACACTTAGACAGTGTTGAAGGGATAGTGTTGATATTCTCTATTGAAGGGATAATGTTGATAGAGTTACTAGATGGCCTGAAGTCCTCCCCATTATTTATCAAACAGCTGAAATTATAGCAAATTCATTTTTGATATGCTGGTTCTTGCTATTTGGAGTTCCTGTTTATGTTCCTACTAATCAGAGATGCCATTTGTTCCATTCATATATTCAATTTCTTGGTGTTGACTGTATTTGCACAACTGCATACAAACCTAAAACCAATTCCATGGTAAAGTATTTTCATCATCAGTTCCAAATGATATGAGCTCATGCAGCTGACCATAAGGATGAAACACTACTCATCGTCCTTCTAGGGATCCAATCTTCTGTAAAGATTTGGGTGCTTCAAGTTCACACACACACAAACTTACATATGGTTCTCCCCTTTAACTCCTTAGAGAATACTTTTGCTTCTGTTCAACAGACAACAAAAGTTCTCATAATTATACTAACCTATTGAGAAGTAGAATGCAATTACTCAGATTAAATTTTGCTTCTAGGCACAGTAGAAATGAAAATGTTTTTGTGCACCAAGACTGCAAAACGCTCCTATATGTTTCTTCATATTGATACTATGTGAACACTTCTCAAACAACCATCCCTGGACCTTATAAAGTTTTATCCAGAAACAACAATCTTTTTTAATTAATTTTAATGGTCAACCAAAACATGTTTTAATAGACTAAGTTAAACCTTGTTATATGTCGCATGATTCTTAGCTATCTTCAACAATTTCTTTGTCTTTTTCAGCACCATGAATTTTACCAAAGGCTCCTTGTGCATCTTCCACCCCAACACATTTCAGTCAGAAAGTTCAATTTTAAACTCTCTAATTATCCTTATCTGCAAAAAATGACCATTGAGTGACAAACAAATCAAACCAAATGATTTTGATTTCCTCCTGATCAATTTCATTAATAATACATCCCTCACCTAGAAATTGGTGAAGGAGTACTGTGATGATCTACTTTGTATCAATCAGTTCTAGAGATAGCCAAATGATTAGTGCTCTACTATTCAGTTTAACGTTCATGTGTTCAAATCCCACTTTGGGTGTGGCTGATTGTAGTGATTTTGATTCTATTTTAAACTGTAGATCCCAGTCTAATTTGCCCTTGTGTGCAAAAATTGTCCACGAGTGATAAAACCAGCCAAACTGCTGCAGAACCAAAGAACAGGTTGAGGTACTTTCTTTTTAATCATGATATAAGAATTCACTTTCAAATTTGACATGTAACATATTAAACTAGCTTTGTTAACTCTATGTCTTAACACTTTTATTATTAAATTTTAATAAATAGTTTAATTAAATGTTTATCCATACAACATTCTTACTTCAATGTTCATGCATTTAATTTCATACCCAAAATATCATCCAAAGCATTTGTTAAATACATGAAGAATGTAATCTTAAAGGTGGTAAATTATGTGGTAAAAATGGTAGATTTTTAAGAGATTTATTTTATTGTTTTTAAGGAAAAAAACACTATGCAATTATACATCATTATAGATATTATACTTATGAATGGATATTGTTATACTACTAACATTTTTATTACTTGTAATATGTTAACATTTATCTATATCGTTAAACATTTTGTTCACTGTATTATTTCAAGATTTCATAAAGCTCAATCATCAAACAATTTGTTTTATGAAATTAAAAAACTCGAAGAATGCATTTTGGTATTATATAAAAAGGTTTTAATATAAAAAGAATCTTTATGTATGAAACAAATAATATCTGAAGTTTAGAAATGCAGAAGTAAAAGTTTTTAAAAAGCCAAAATAATTTTTAATTAAGGGTAATTAAAATTTGAAAAAAAAAGATTATTGCTTTAATTATACTCTGATTAACTATTTTCAAAAAATTGTTTATATTAGTATGAGTTAAATGTTTTTTTTTTTTTTTTTTACATGACATTGTAAAAATAAAATTTCTATGTAAACTTGTGTAAAATCATTACAGAATATTTGTACTAAAATTAGAAATATTCATTTATCTTTAAAATTGAATTGCAGACTAGCAATCTGAAAAAAGAAAATTTTTGTCTAGATATTAGAGATAATTTTTCACCATTTTTGTTTTTCTCCTTTCAAATCCAGGTCTCTAAAAATTAATGGAACATTTATGTGAATTTCCATTCTTAAAGAATGAAGTAGTAAAGATTATATTAACTTTTTATAAGCCAAGTTCTATTATCTGACAAGTGATTCTAAGGATAATGTATCAAAGTTATGAATTGGTTTTAGTTCATCTTAATAAAATAAACTCTTCTAATACATAAATCACTCTAAAATATTTTTAATCTTAGAGTTCTTAAAAGTAACTGCTATTTTATTTACATGTTCAGTTTTAATCTGTTATATATTCATTAAGTTTCCATTTTCATAATTCAAAAAAATTTATTTTCTAGCTTGAGATAATGAAAAATTTTCCCTTTATTGCTGAAAAATTAAAAAAAATTTTTTCTCTAATATTATTTGTATTGTGTTCCAAAGCATAATGCAGTAATGATTTTCATGTTTCATATATTTTTAATTTGCCTAATATTACATTAAAATGTAACTAAATTTGTTTAATTCTGAAATTATTCTTATAATATCATTGGCACTAATCCTTTTTAGGGAGAACTGACATTACTTGAAAGAAGATTAGAAAACTTAGAAAAGGAACTTCAGAGAAATCGATTAATGTTATCACAGGTGAAGGATACTGTTCGGCATGTTATTAAAGTGGAACCTAATGGCTTATTACTAGAGCCAACGTTAAGTAGAGCAAATCGTAGTTTTGTGAAGTTATCTTATAGTGACTGTCAAGTATGTTCTGATGAACCAGCTGAAGCTGATGAAACTGTAAGTTTAACAGTACTTTACAAATATTTATAAAGTCAAGGATTTCCAACTTGTATTTTTGTTTCCTGTTAAGATGCTGCATATTAGTTTCAGCAATTTGTTGATATTTTACATTTGCTTTACTTCTGAAAGAAACTGATTTTTTATATGCTGTATATCATAGATAATAAAAGAATCAAACAGCAAGTATTGCATACATGATGATATTTTTGACTTTTCAAAATATTTGGAAAGAAATTTATTTTATGCCAAGTTACATTTACACATTGAAGTCAAGTATGGAGAGTTTCTTCTTGCTTTCTTATGAATTATAAGGACCTTCCAATTTTGGGGGCTACTGTGGCATCTCTGCTAGCTGCCCCCTTGTATAAAGTGCCCTCAGATCCAGTGCTGAAAAGAGAAATATTTCCAATGGCCAAGCATTAGGGGAAAAAAAGCTTTACACTTATAATCAAATGGGCCTAGATTTAATAAATAATGAAATCACTGTTATTGTCAGTTCCATCACTGATATAAATTGTATTTATTCCAGTTCATTGCAGATAGGGTAAATTTTATCGAAGAGTAGTTTGAAATATTCATAAAAACATGTATTTTAATAACATTTTAATCACAAAAATTTATTTAAGAATAACAATTACAATAATTTATAAATCGTTTTGAATACTAATTTTAAGTTAATATAACAGATGCTTATGATGCTTGGAATATTTAATGTTACTTATGATACTTGGACAAACCAAGCTCGCTAGCCGACAACTATGCAAAATTAAGTCACAAGGGTGGGTACATCTTTTGTTTTAACCAGAACATCAAGAAGGTGAAAGTATGTCTTTGCTGCAAGACTCCTCCAACAGATGGCACCTCCAGAAAATCCACTCCCTCAATTTGGGCTTTCATCTGGAGGGGGAAATTTTCTCCAGACCATTACACCCATGGTACCCCTCAGGGGGTTTACCTTCTTTAGGTAAACACGGGTGTCACAATCCTGAGGTACCCTAGTGATCTGTTTCTCCTCTTTATTTTCTCCTCTTCTGCTTTTTCTTCCTCTTCTCCCTCATTGTGGTTGCCTTGTAAGAGGTTGAGGGCTCCCCTTGAGTAGCTATTGTCGCCCTGTTACTATTAGCTTCTCTTGGGGACTAAATCACCCGCGTGTTTGCCGTGCGTGGATACCCGTGTCCCTGGAAAGGAGGATCCTGGTGATTGAGGCTCTCAGAGGGTAGCACATTACTTTGGCCTCTGCTTCAGTTAAACGGGAGGTGTGTTGTGGTCCTCAGCATACCAATCGGCTTCCATGGATCAAGCAATCATATATCTGCTGTGTGACTCGATAAGGGTGGAGGCCACATCAGAGATATATTGAAAGCGTATAAGGTCTGGCTAGCACTGATGCAGTTATACTGCATCCCCTTGTTGGGCTCGGTGGTGGGTGGTGCAGTCGGGCCTTGAAGTAATTAACCTATTTCTATGGAATGTACTTCTAATTCTTTACTCCCTATGGAGCAACAAATGATACAGGATCAGAGATATTTTGTTATTAAAAGAACTGAGGCCAATTTTGATAACGTTTCTCCTTTCTTAATTAATAAGAGTCTTATTGGTACAGTTGGAAATGTCAAAAATGTTCGCAAGATGAAATCTGGTGATCTCTTAGTTGAAGTCTTATTAATTGAACAGGCCAAAGCCACCCTAAAACTAAAATGCCTTGGTAATATAGATGTTATAGTATCTCCTCATAGTAGGTTAAATTCTACACGGGGGGTAATTTCAGCAGATGATCTATTTAATGTTTCAGAGGAGGAAATTTTGAATAATCTCGTTGACTAAAAAGTACAACATGTGCAGCGTATTACAATCAGGAGAGAGGGCAAAATTATAAGAACTAAGCACCTTATACTCACATTTGCTACTCCTATACTACCTCAATCTATTAAAGCTGGTTACCTAAATTGTAGTGTTCGCCCTTATATTCCAAATCCATTACGATGCTTAAAGTGTCAGCGTTTCGGCCATGCGAAAACTACTTGTAGGGGACATTTGACTTGTGCTCGATGTGCATTTGTTGGACATGATAGTAGTGAAAGTCAATTACAAGAAAAATGTGTAAACTGCAGTGGTGAACATCCATCGTACTCCCGGTCATGCCCAACATGGATATTAGAAAAAGAGATTATTACTGTGAAAATAAAACAAAACTTATCTTACCCTGAAGCCAGGCATACAGTATCATCTCGTACCCCTAATCAAGGTATTAGCTATTCACAAGCAATTAAAAAAGTCATGAAATCTTGTAGTACTCAAACAGATTTCTTAAATTTTCTAAACTTATCCTCAAATATTCCTAGTATAAATGTCCCACCTATTCCGAAAGGAATTTCTCCACTGTCTTCTGCAAAATCTAAATCCCAAAGATCCCTAAAATTAAAGAATGCAAAAGAAGGGTTCTATAAATCATATTTAAAGAGTAAAAGAAGCTCAACTGCCTCTAAGACAGGTATAAAAAACACAGACCCATCAGATGATGAAACACTCCTAAGTGGAGATTCATCTGAATCCCAGATGGCTTGCTCCAATGCCGGAGCATTCAGCTTAGCTTAATGGGAACCTTCGTTTCTTGGAATTGTCGAGGTTTCCGCACTCATATAGAAGATATAAAAACAATTATAAACCTGCATAATCCAGTTTGTTTTGCCATCCAAGAAACATTCTTGAAACCTCAGTACAGTTTAAAATTGCGTGGATATAATTGTGTGAGGAAAGATGTTAGTCATGATTCAGTTTCTGGAGGTGTATGCATTCTTGTGTCTTGTAATATTCCTAGCACTATATAATCCCTTAACACTTCATTACAGGCTGTTGCAGTACGCATACACACAACATCTCTCATTACTATTTGTAGCCTTTACTTACCTCCCCATGCGATCATCCATGAAAGCGATTTAAACAGTTTGCTGGACCAACTACCTACACCCTTCATTTTACTTGGTGACTTCAATGGTCATAACACCTTATGGGGTAGTCATAATATGAATCCTCGGGGCAAGACAATTGAACAGTTCATTTCCAATAACAATATCTGCCTTCTAAATTCCACGGAAATAACCTATTTCCATCAGCCATCAAGAACTTTTCACTCAATAGATTTAGCTATTTGCTCTCCATCAATTCTACCTTCATTAAATCTTAATGTTGATAAGGACTAATATAACAGTGATCATTTTCCTTTAATTATAAATCAAACTAGTATAAGCAGACCACAAGTCTTCCTTTCCTCTTATTCTTATCATCGTGCACATTGGTCTCTCTACACTCAATTAGCTGTGATTACTGACAGCATGGTTAGAAGTGATAATGTCAATGATGCTGTGCAAAAAGTAACTGATGCACTTCTAGATGCTGCCAAAAACACAATTCCCAAGTGCTCCCCAATTCCACGCAAATATCATAAACCATGGTGGAACCATGAGTGCCAAGTGTCATACAAAAAACAAAAAAAGTTGTGGATTGTTTTTCGCATTTGCCCTACCAAGGAAAACCTCATGGCTTTCAGAAAAGCTAAAGCTTTTGCTCGTTGAGTACGGAGAAATAGTAAAAAAGAATCTTGGATAAGATATGTTTCCTCCATCACATCATCAACTTCCAGCAAAGAGTTGTGGAAGAAAGTCAAAGCTTGCAGTGGTTTATATCGGGACTTCTCTATCCCAATACTACACACAGGAGCTGACACAATTTCTTCTCAATATGATATTGCCAATCTTTTAGGTGAAACTTTTGCAAGGGTATCTAGTCCAGCCTCTTATGATCCTAAATTTCTCAGAACCAAAGAGCAAGCTGAAAAGAAACCTATAAAGTTTCATGAAAAAGCCATACATCCATATAATTGCAATTTCTCTTTGCTGGAACTGCAGAGAGCCCTGTCCCAAACTAAAAATACTAGTCCGGGACCAGATGGTATCTCATATAAGATGCTTTGTCATCTTAATCATGAATCTTTAATAAACATTCTTCTTCTATTCAATAGAATATGGAATGAACATGTCTATCCCAGTCTTTGGAGCAAAGCAATTATTATTCCAATTCTTAAACCTGGGAAAGATCCAACTAATCCTCAAAACTATCGTCCAATTGCTCTCACAAGTTGCCTTGCTAAAACTTTGGAGCGTATGGTCAATGCCCGTCTTGTTTATGTACTTGAAGACAATCAGTACATATCCCTTTATCAAAGTGGATTCCGGAAAGGTCGATCTACTCTGGACAATATTGCATACCTAGAAACACAAATTAGGAATGCTTTTGTACGGAGACATCATTTGGTGTCTATATTTTTTGACATAGAAAAAGCTTATGATAAGACATGGCATTATGGAATTCTTCGAACTTTGTATAATTTTAATTTCAGAGGAAATTTACCTATTTTTATTCAGAGTTTTTTAAGTTCTTGCATTTTTAGTGTCCGTATAGGATCTGTTTTATCTAATCCATTTATCCAATGTGAGGGGGTTCCTCAGGGAAGTGTCTTAAGTGTTACTGTTTTTAATATTTGCATCAGCAACATTCTTCATGTATTGCAACCATCTGTCCATGGAACATTATATGTTGACGATCTCCAAATTTCTTGCCAAGGTTCCAACATGCGACTGATTGAACGGCAATTACAAACTGCTGTCAATAATTTAGTTGCTTGGTGTAATGAAAATGGACATACTTTGTCCTCTTGTAAAAGCAATTGTATCCATTTTTGCAGAAAAACTAGGCTTCATCCTGATCCAGAAATTAAGAATCAGGTACAACTATTCCCGTAGTTAATCAGATATCATTTCTTGGGCTTATATTTGATAAAAAGTTAACCTTCCTACCACATATCTTAGATTTGCGCAAAAGATGTGAAAAATCAATAAATATTCTGAAAGTTCTCTCTAACACCTCTTGGGGTGCAGATCGTCAAGCATTACTCCGAGTGTATCAGTCAGTTATTCTATCCCGAATTGACTATGGTAGCGTAGTTTATGGATCAGCCAGATCATCAGTTTTGCGCAAACTAGACCCTGTTCATCACTCAGCTTTACGAATCTGTTCTGGAGCATTCCGGACTTCTTCTGTCCAGAGCCTTTATGTAATTTGCAACCAGTTACCTCTAGATCTGAGGCATAAAAAACTCTCTCTACATTATTATTTTAAAATGCTATCAGTATCACAACACCCTTTGAAATCGATGATTATTTGTCCCTCTTTAAGAAGGCTATATAATGCACGGCCACATAACATATTACCATTTTATGAGCGTACAAATTCATTCCTGTCTTCATCTGAGTTCCCTGATTTACATATTCAAATCACAGATGCTCTAAGATTTCCTCCTTGGAATATTCCTGTTGTCAATATAATCAAACCCTTTACTGGATACAATAAATCAGTTACATCTTCCCTTATTTTGCAACAAATGTTTTCACACATTCATTCTCATTATTCCTCCCATATCTCTGCATATACTGATGGCTCAAAATCAAGTGGTCATGTTGGTTGTGGTATTGTTGTTGGAAATACAGTTTACAGCTATAAACTGCATGCATCATATTCTGTGTATACAGCTGAAGCTGTTGCAATTAAGCATGCTCTAGAAATAATACAATCCAGCTCTTATCGAAAGTACTGTATATATACAGATAGCATGAGTGTGCTCATGCAATTAGACAATTTTAAAGATAAATGTCATCCATTTATAGTGGAAATATTATTTTAAATATACTGAAGAATAAAGGATTTTGTTGGGTTCCAAGTCATGTTGGCATAGCTGGGAATGAACTTGCAGATAATGCTGCTAAAAATGCCTCTGACATTTTGCATAAAGCATTAACATTTTTTGACATTAAACAAATTATCAAAGATTTCATTTCATCCCACTGGCAAAAAACATGGGATTTGCAGAAGAACAATAAATTATATAGTATATCCTTCCACATTCTTCCATTCCCAGTTGCTCCCATGCGAAGAGTAGATGTAAAACTCACACGGCTTCGTATTGGACATACTAGATTTACACACAAGCACTTATTCTTGTCTCGTAGTGCTCCAGTTTGTGGCATGTGTAATGTACCATACACAGTACATCACATTTTAATTGTCTGTCCTAATTTCAATGATTTACGCATAGTGTTTTTTAATACCACAAATTTAATCAGACTTGCTTGGGTTTAAACCACATAGAAATTTGTTTGCATTTTTACGTGCAATAGGTTTCTTGAATTCTATTTAAGATTTTTAGCCAAAATAACCTTTTACATATGCTTTTCTTGAACTTTTAATACATTCCATTGTATACATCTGACTAGTATTTTAACACAGAATTTTTACCTACAGTTTTAAATATTGTACGGTGCAGAAATGTCCACAATATTGGACCTTGCATCAGTAAACCTCACAAAATCAATCAATCAATCAATCAACACCCATGGTAACTGCTCAATGACCGACTACAGGACTTTCAATTCCTCAGATTTAATGAG
This sequence comes from Latrodectus hesperus, assembly GCA_037975125.1. Lineage (NCBI taxonomy): Eukaryota > Metazoa > Arthropoda > Arachnida > Araneae > Theridiidae > Latrodectus > Latrodectus hesperus. Next base: position 10,225,845 of record CM075854.1, on the reverse strand, counting down.
CACGTATACTGCATATACTCAGTGCGTCTTTGGCGGCATTAGGAATCAAACCCCATCCTTCCAAAGGGAATGTCAATGCTCTAACCACTAGGCTACCATTTCTCTTGGAATATTTAATTGTATGTGTATATATATATATGCTGGATACTATTAATATTAAAAACAACTAATTTATTTTTTACAGACATTAATCATGTGTTACATGCTTATAACTTAAAAATTGTTAAAAATTTGTTTTACTTTTGTATAACTAATTTTAAATTGTAAGATATTATTTTATTATAACGTAATCTAAAGTTTCATAAATTATCAATGTGTAAATTACTGTTGTCATTCATTCTTATTTGCTATTGATCACACATGGATGCATAATTTGCTTTAATTAATGAAAGAATTAAAAATAAAATTTACTATGTAAATAAATTTTTAGGAATATGTCAATTTTCCATAAAAAAAGAAAAAAAAAACTGGAAAACATTTTCAAAGTAAAACTTTATTCACCATATTTATAATGATTTATTTTTAAATGAAAGCTTATAAGAATCATCTAATTGTATATTGTAAACATTAAAATGGAATTTTCCGCTAAATTAAAGGCCTTACAGTAATGAAAGTATCACATTGTTTTGAGTCACCTTGCGCAATGCTCTGGAAATGTATTTTTTCTTTCTTTGAATACCTGTAAGTGAAGAATATTAATTTGGACACAGTAAATGTATGTGTGAAACTATTGAAAGAATGTTGTAAAAACTGAATGATTTTGTAACATAAAAATTTTTCATATATTGGTTAAAAAGTCTATAATCGCGACAAAAATGTCTTTTGAAATTTCATTTTATGTGTAATACTTAAGAAATTCATTAACTCTTTAGACTGCTGAAATCTATCAGAAAATTGAATTTGATAATAAAGATGGAGGAGCTTGGAAACAAGGCTGGAATATTGAATATGATGCTAGTCAATGGAATAGGAATAAAAAGTTGAGAATATTTGTTGTTCCTCATTCTCACAATGATCCAGGTAAAAGACTTTCGTTATTACTTAAAAAATTACAAATATTTCAATTTCACTATATTAATGAAAAAAGTTTTTATTTAGGTTGGATTAAAACATTTGAGAAGTATTTTAAAGAACAAACACAACATATTTTAAATAATATGGTATTAAAAATGAAGGATGATAAAAGACGAAAGTTTATTTGGGCTGAGATATCATTTTTTTCTGTATGGTGGGAAAAAGTGGATAAGAATACACAATCAATTGTCAAAAGGTATAGATTAATCTTTATAAAATTCTGAAATAAAATATCAAAATTCTTTACTTAAAAAATTTTTATGTGTTATGTTTGTAGGCTTTTATCTGATGGACAACTTGAAATTGTTACTGGTGGTTGGGTTATGAATGATGAAGCTACCACACATTATTTTGCTATGATAGAACAAATGATGGAAGGACATCAGTGGTTAGAACAAAATCTGGGTAAAATTGTTTATTTTTGATAAAAAGAAAAATGTTTTAAGTTCTAAAAGACTATATATTGATAAAAAAATTTTTTTATTAACATTGATATTTAATTATAGTTTAAAGATTAAATTTTGAAATATGTGTTAATCATTTTTCCTCTTTACTGCTCACATATTGTATTATTTGAATATATATATTTTTAGTATACAAGAAGTTATTTAAATTTTAAGTAAATTTTTCATTTTCCTATTTATTGATTAAATTTTTCTTAAATATAGTAATAAAATGAAATATATTCTTTTATACTTCTTAAATACCCAACTTATAGTAATTATTTTTATTCATACTAAGCTGAAATGTATTTATTCATATTTTATATTGCTTGTTTTGTGATGTTTCACATTGGTTATGCTAAACTAAAAATGTTTTGGTATAATGTTAATTTTTTATCAAATGTGCTGAGTAATTGTTAGGTATAAAATCAATAGCCAAATACTTTAATACTAATATTTAATTGTAACGAACATTTTTATTTTATGAAATTATTAATTCAAATCTATTATTTAATTCATAGATGAACATTCTTTCTCAACATAATGGGTTATCTAAAATCCTTAATATGAAGGATATGGACTTTAAAATTGAATATATTTAAGATTATTTTCAATTATCATACATCAAATATCCTGGAAATTTTCAATCATTCTTTGGTAACTTTCGGTTTTTTTCATTCATTAAAAACTTGTATTATCAGCCATGTAGCACAAATTACAGCGGATGATCAGTTAACAAACAGTTTGGACTGTGAACAAATCGGACAATAAACACTTCACGAAAGATTTTTGTGTTTGGAAAACGAACATATATTCGGATAAGGAACTAAAATGAATTTTTAACAAACACTTCTTGGCTTTTGGAGCATGATGTGCAGGGTTGTCAAACCCAACAGATCAAATATCATTTTTCATCTCGTGAATTATTTTGCTTTCCTTTTAAACTTCAAAGTTCTATACTGGAAAGAAAAAAGTGTTTTCCAATAGAATATTTATTGCCAAAGTAGACCATCAGTTTTGGCTTTGATTTCATTCAAAATTGGAACTGATTTCATTTTAAGCATCCTCCCTCTTTCATTCGTTGAAGAAGTGGGAGGAGGTCAAAGCAGTGGTCATAGAATGGCACCCAAACAAAACTGATGTCAGTATGGTCAGAGATTGTTTTAACAACAACTCTAATTAATCACTTCTGGAAAATCTTAAAAAAGAGCAATCAACATTAGACATGTTCTTTAATGCCACATAAACAAGAAATGAACAGAACTGATTAATATGTAAGACTATATGCACCTATTATTTTTTTAATAAGCTTGCTAAAAAATTATACATCCTTTTTTAATTTAATTTTTAGGGTTGCCAAAACAAATTAATCCATTCCACAAAAAATCTATGGTAAATTGATCGGTTAATGAGCAATTCAGATTGCGAACATAATCTTGTAACAAATCATGTTTGTTAACTGATCATCTACTATACATTTATTTAAAAATTTTCATTTGCAAATGATTTCACTGACAAAGGCATGATATTTTCCTTCTTGCCATTGTTGTGAAGAGGATATAAGCTTTTGGTTCACATTCATTTCACTATGTTGATTCTCTTAAAATATTTTTGCCCACAGATTGCTGATCCTAGTGACTCATTTGGAACTAATAGTGAATGAAAGGCTTTCCTTTGTAATGAAAAAAATAAGTTACTGTTACTGTGTTGCATGCATGCTTACCCATTGTTTAGGCATAATATTGAGAAATTCATATGTACATAAATAAAAGAACCCTTTTTTTCTGTATTTTTTTCTGGCTGTTAATCGTAAATATATTTTATTGACTGTGTAAAATTTTAAACATTTGTTTAGGCTTGTTTTAAAATAGTCCCTAAAAATGTTTCATATGAAATTAAATAAAAACAATTTATATAATAATGATTCTGTGTTTTATAAAAAGTATGCATTATAAGATTCAAACTTAAAACAATATTATTGATAAAATAATAATTAAAATAATAAAAATATTATGAATACATATTCAAAACTTTTTCATGATTTAAGTTACTCTTTATTTTATGGAATTGTTTAGTCCAAACAGCTTAATCAAATGCTTTTGCAATAAAATGTAAATATTTTTTTTAATTCAAACTTGGGTATATTATGTGTACTCCAAATATGCAATGCTCAAATTTTCTTCATATTCTGTTATCATGAAAAATATTTCTTACTGGAATTAAGAAATCCCATAAATGGTTCTTAAAGACATATGAAGAGAGGATCAGCAAAGGTACCTTCACTAATATACATAAAATTTCTTAATATTGTTTATTTAAACATTTTCTTCCCTATCAGCTTAAGGTTTTTTATTCCGAAATCAAGCTGGCAGCTAAATGGTAAGGCTCTTACCTGCAGTTCAACTGTTCACAGGTTCAATTCTCACCTAAGTTGTGGATGTTCAAAGTGGTTTGAAGTTCATTTTAAACTGTGGGACATGCTCTAATTAACCTTCATTTTAAAAAAATGAGCATAGAGCAATCAACAAAATCCAAACTCATAATTATATTAATTAATAAAATGCCTTACTAGTATGCCATGGAAGAAGTAATATATTTGCTTAATTGTATAATTCAAATTTTAAATATTTAATAAATTAAAGTTAACTCAGTGGCACGAAAATCTTCATGGCTCATACAGTACTCTGAATCTGCTTCCTTGACTGAGGGTCGTGGGGTGTGAAACTTATGCCCCGGTTAGGTGGTCATTCTTAAGTGAACCCTCCCCCAGTGTTTCATTTGCAAGTATTCTTAGTTCTTAGATTTATCAACTTGTTGAAGGGATAAAATAAATGTTTAAGAAGAAAGGAAAATTGAAGTTTAAAATGTGTTACTGTATAAATGAGAATGAGTAACTAAAGTTGTGAAAATATATTTATATAAATTATGAAAACAGTTATAATCTGTTACTGACAACATTTTTCAATATTGCACAGCTTAATATATTTCTGGTTAAATTATGCTGATATAGCAAAAATGTTAGGTCTGCTCTTTTTAGTGTTAAATTTATCATTTAAACAGAATTAACATTCTTTTATCTGCTTTCCTATGCAATCTATTAAAATGATACTTTTATCAATAATCCAATTCTTAGGAAATAACAAGTAAGCTAAGTAATATTTGTTTCATATTGAGATGTTATCTCTCCATATCAGTACTAAAATTATATAATTTAATTTAATTTTTGTTATTAGTATTTCTACTACCACTTTTCTCAAAATGGCAACTTCAGTTGAGCTATGATAAAAATGAATTTAAAATTCTATAGTGATTTTGTTTCTTGTCTTTCTGAGTTTCTATATCCTTATAGTATATTTCAGTTTCCTCTCCTAAGTTTTTCAAAGCCATCATTGCATTCTTTGCTATTTATTTCCATTGAATTTGACTTCTTGTCTAATAATCAGATTTCGTGAAGATCATTTATAAATAAATACAGGTTTACTATTCATTGTAACATAGCCAGTCTTTTTATACCTGTATTATCCAATTTGAAACTTTTCAGAGCTTGTAAATGAATAAAACATTTGAAACTAAATATTTAATAAGATTTTCTTTATTTTGCTGTTGATATGGCATTAATTTCTCTGTTTGAATAAGGATTCTATTTTGAATAAAATAGATATATCACATTTTTAATTTTAAAACTTATTTCATAAAAATAAACCACATAGTATGCAATAAATCAATTATATTCTCTGTTCCAGCTTTATTTTCTTTCTACTAGACCACTTGTATAGTAGAAAGAAAATGTCTAAAATTCAAATTCATTTATTACTCAAATTCATTCATTAAATTGCTAGTAGAATTCAAAAATCTATTTAGCTGATAAAGTTATAGAAGTTCAATTAAAGACAGTATATATTTTCAATAACAATTTTCTATTGAGAATATACTGTATACTATCTTCAACTGATTTTCTACAACTTATCAACTAAATGGATATTTGATTGACTCTTAAATTACTCACCTGCAAAATCAGATCCAATAAATTTGACTTTTCATCAAATGTTTTATACACATGTTATATTATACTTTAAAATCTCAGAAAGTGAAAAGTTGTTTTTTAAATGTCATTAAATAATTCATAACAGCTAGTCTGATGTTAGAGCCTAATAGTGTATTGTTTCATGAACATCTGTGGGTAGTAAAAAGATTGATTTGCTAAAAACATTAATTTGAGATTTGTAACATAATTCTGTTCCTTTCATACAAATATGACATAATATTTTAACTTTGAATTCAAGAATTTTTAAATCCTCTAATTCTTTTAATTTTCTTTTTATTTATTGCATCTGTATAACATTTTTTCTGATTGGTAGTAAATAAATTAATTTATTGATGGCTATTTATTTTCTAATTTAAAATTATTTTAAACAAAAATTTATATTAAAAAAATTTTTGGATGAAAGTATTTGTTTGCGATTAACACTCTAGAAAGTATAAATTTTTTAATTCACTCTATATGAATAAACTGAGTTGAAAAGTTTCCAGCCTAACAAGGAAAATAAATTGTTTACTTTTTACTTTGTTTTTCAGTGTAGTTTGCTTCCATAGAAATGTAGTAGCTTGTATTTTCTCTAAAAGGTTTTGCCTGAGGTCTCAAAATAATCATTCTGTGCACAAATGACTTCAGTACCAGAGCAGAATTCCCTTCCAGATAAAAATTTTCTCAGTTTGTGGAAAAGGTTATAGTTTGAGGTATCATACCAAGAGAACAGGGTTTATGAGGTACAATTTCAAACTATGTTTATGAAATTTTGCCATTAGAATGACATTCTTGTAGATGAGAACATTATTCTTGTGAAACAAGACTTCTTTCTTGGTCAGACTTGGTACCTTTTCTTTGATTTAAAAAAACAGTTTACCCAAAAAAATGTGTAATATTCAGGATTGGTGGTCCTGCCTTTTTCAGTAATCAAGTATAAAATTTCATCAGCATCTCAAAAAATTGTTGCCATAACCTTTCAAGTAGATTGCAGAAATTTTGCTTTTTTGCTGGTGGTTTCTCATTTGTTGTTCACTGTTTTCATTGCTGCTTAAACTTTGGAGTATCGTGATAGATGTGTCTCATTAACAGTAAAGAAATGCTGAAAAAAATCAATTGGGTTTTAGTTGTTTAGCACCAAACATTGTATTGATATTGTCATTCACTGCAATATTTGAAATGGGATTAGCAAATGGGGCATTTTTGTTAACTTTATCACATTCAAAATATAAGTAATGCATTATATTTTCCTTCTTTGAATATACCATCAAACTCCCCAACCTCTGCCATTTTCAGTTATCAATCATCCATATTGTTTTTGTAAATTTTTCTAATGGTTTTATCATTAGTCACTGATTTTGGTCTTCCAGGACCCTGCCCAGTTAGGGTGCTTGCATGACCAGGTTTAAGAGCTGCAGTTTAGATTTAGCTGTTGTAAATGAAGAAGCAGATTTACCCTGTGTAGCAATCAGCTCAGTTTTAATTTCTGTTGGAGATAAACCACTTATAAAAAATATTTTATCACCGCTTGCACTTCAGCTTTTTTTTTATGGTCTATTAAAAAGAAAGAGAAGAAAATTTTAAAGCAGCATGGTATAAAACAACCGAATAAATACCATTTGATATTGATAAAATAAATATCATCAAATACATTAGAAGTATCAATCAAAGACACTTTTTGAAGTGCCTCTGTTTGAGTAAATGAGAATGCCAGGATCTAGCAAACAGTTTGGGGTTCAAATCCTAGATCAGGCATGAATATTTTTGTTGTCCAGAGTGGTTTTTTTCCCACTTCATATTGTAAGTTCTATTCTAATTGGTCATCATATGCTGAAAATGACCATTGAGCACAATCAAAACCAAAATTTGGGAGCTCTATTTCTAGGTGAGGCTTTAATCTTTTAGTCTTTCCCTTGTAAATGTTTTTAAACCCATCTCAGTGGACATATATTTCTTATAGACAACTTATCAACTATACGCACACACTAAAATTTCCATTCATTTAAATATTGATTAAATTTTTCTGTAAATTTTTGAGCATAGCTAATGTGTTGTTAATAGAAACTAATATTTTCTGAAATTTTTTATCAACATTACTTTAGAACATTTATAATTGCTTACACCTATTAAATCACAATTCACAATAACTATCTTTTCTGTGGAAAATTCAGTGTTTGTATGTTAAATCCTTTAAAAAATATCTTGAAAGTAAACACAACTTACTGATCACAGTTTTCAAACTTTTTAGACTGTGAAACCACAGTTGTATGTGTAAACTTATTTATATATACATCATTACTTTTCATTCACTATCTTAATATTTTTTCCTTTATAAAATTTAAATTTATAATTAAAAGATATTAAATGTAAAACATCTTGTTGATAATTTTAAATAACTTTTAATAAAAGTATCACCAAAATAAAAGCTAATTATACTAAAAATATTAAATAAAAATGAAATAATGTAAATATTAATTTTCTTTATATTATTTCCTCTTTATTTAATTTGTAGTTTTAAAAGTGTTGTTAAAATTTTATATTAACGTTAATCTCAAGTAAATGGAATTATAACTAATTTTAATTTCTTTTGGCAGTTTTTTTCTAGACATATAGTTTTCTTTCATTTATAATGTCATTTGTTTGGAGTGATTTTTTTAAATTTAATTTTATTGTAGTATTTAAGTTTTATACTCTTTCAGAAACATACTCTTTCAGGAAGCAGGGCTGTTATTGAAAATTTTTATTGTATGCACTCAAAATTAGATATTTGTTCTTCTGTTTCAAATGTTAATTTGAAAGTTATTTTTCCCAGCTTCCAGCAGAAGAGTTCCTTGGTTACAACAGTTATAAGTTTGAATCTCTTGTTTGGATGCCTGCAGTGATTTAAAATCTACTTTAAACTGTCAAATCCAGTCTAATTAATCCTAATGTGAAAAAATATTGTTGAATGATAAACCAAATGAAACAAGAAATAGTTTGTGATTGTACTTGCAGTCTAAAAATTGAAATGAATTAAACCAAGCAACACAAAATCGTTAAATATATAATCTACAAATTATAAACTAAAATAGTTTTGTTCAAATTTTTCTATGCACTACAGTGTATGTTAATGTAAAGAATTTTATATATATACATCTACTTTCAATTGCAAACTTATAAGCCTGTATTATCCTATATGAATATTTTGAATTATTTTTAATGATAGTTTTTAATGTAGTTATTTTTTATAAAGCAATAAAAATTAAAATTTTTGTGGCTAATGTATATGTATCTTATAAAAATAAGAATATACACTATCCAACAATAAAAATTTTTGGACACCCATGAAAATGAGAATGTCAGCAGTTCTCATCTAGTTCACATCTTCTGTACTTAAATATTGTGTGAGGAAGAGCACTGACATTAGTCACATGCAAGATCCACAATATTCAGAGCTGTCTAACTTCAAGAAAAGCGTAATTGTTAGCTATCATAGAAATAGTCAATCCTTAAGGAACATATCTAGTGAGTTAATCATTACAAAATCGATTTTGATTTTTGTGATAAAGAAGTGGGAGGTGAGTGGTGATTGTAGGAATGGGTTTTGACTCGGCAGGCCCTCAAAACTAAGAGACAACTGACTTCTGTCGAAAGATATTCAAAGAAACAACATCAAATCAGTGGCCCACATACTCCTGGAGTGTTAACAAGCATCCTGGACTGCTATTTTGATAAATACCATGTGCAAGGAGGCACATTTGCTTCATTTCTACGGTACTGTTGCCACCTATGAGCCTTTGATTACAAAATCAAGCTGTTTGCTCAGTTGAGTTGGCGTGAGTCACGTTGAAATATTGGACTATAGATGATGGAAACAGGTTTTCTGGAGTGAAGAGTTCACGTTCAAACTCTGTCAGGCAAATAAGAGAGCCTGGGTTTGACATATTCCTGGAGAATGTTTTTTGTCATAATGTATTGTGCCTACAGTAATATTTGGCAGATATTGAGTTATGGTCTGGAGAGTTTACTCATGTTTTATGTACTGGAATCCTTGATTACATTTCATGTTAGTCCCAATGCCAACTCCTGCTCCATTATTCTAGGCAACAATGTGTTTCTTATGCTATGGCAATTTTATGGGTTCAATCCTTGCTACTGCCAAAATGACACCACCACTTGTCATGATTCAACATTCATCATAGATTGGTAAGCTGACAGTGGACTGAATCGTCCTGTCCAGAATCCAGATTTAAACTTCTAGGATGAGTTGGATCGCCAAATTAACTGGTATAGCAACCGTCCAAAATCGTTGAAAAAACTTACATGCTACTCCAAGTTGAATGGAAGAAAATACCACTAATTATCATTCCAACACTTGTGGAAAGCAAGTTCCTGGGAGATATTGTACTTTAGAATTACTAACACTTTAGAATTACCTCACATAGAGGCTTTAGCACCTATTGAATATGAATAAATTGTGTTCATCTCTTTTACCACTGGTGTCCAAATATTTATTGGTAAATAGTATATTTTAATGACACAAGTAAATAGCACTTGTGTCATTAAAATTTTTTCTACTATTTGAGTGTGCAAAAAAGGATTTGTGAGAATAAAATGCATATGACGGAATATTATTGCACCATCAAATTTTCAAAGCTTATGTATTCTTTTAAATTATCTAATTTCTTAATTTTTATTTTGTGGATACTTTGTTAAGATATATATTTTATAATTTTTAGATTATAAACCTAAAAATGGTTGGGCTATAGATCCATTTGGACTATCTCCTACAATGGCATACTTACTTAGGCGGATGGGCTTAGACAACATGGTCATCCAACGAGTACACTATTCAATTAAGAAATATCTTGCAAAACAGAAAAGCTTAGAATTTTTATGGAGACAGCCATGGGGTAAAGTTTTTATTAAGTATATATAGCAATAATTGTAAATCTAAAATATGTAATTGAGTTGATTATTATACATGCAGGATAAACTAATAACTTGTTTAAAGATGTTAAAATTAATTCAGGTAAACAAATTTTTTTAACAAATAATAGATAACAAATAAAATTTTAAAACAATATTTTAGACACTTAAATTTTTAATGCTTTCATTTCTAATTCAATTGCTCAAACTTAGAATTGCCATTTTTTAAGAAAAATACTTAAATTGTACTGCTGATTTAAGTATTATAAATTTACATTAATGGATTTGGTCTGAAAAATATGTTATCTTAATCTAATGGCATTGAGTTATCATGCAATGATAGTTAATTGCCCTTTTTATTTGTAGAAAAATTTGTTTCTCATGATGAGAAATATTGTTTTATATTTAGCCATTTAAAATAATCTTCAATTTTGTTATTTTTAAGCATTAATTATAGTTGTTAGTTTTATTATTTATGAGAATATATGTTGTACTGGAAAAAAGCAAATGGATTTAGCTTTTCATTACTTAGCAGTAATAACAAGTCCAGTCATATCTATCAGTTTCAGCAGATGTTATTGGCTAAATCACTGAAAATTTCATAAGTTTATTGAAGAGATTGGAGAAAATAGTATATCACATCATACTATCATATTCAGGCTTAGTTGAGGGTAAAGTCCTTCAATGATTTTTTGCACTTCAAGCAGTGATCAAAAAATTTTTGTATGATTACAAAATAGTGAATGGCTGTTGAAGTTAACATTCTAAGTTGATTTTAGGAAACACATGAATGAAATTAATTTTAGATTCCAATGAAAACACATAAATTTCCTTGTGGGAAATCTATTTTAGCTTTTTAAGTGAAAAAAGAAATACTTTCATGAAACTTCCTTCTTATCTCCAAGCCTCATTCATAGTTTTGTTAATTTTTAAATAGCTATATATATATATATATATATATATATATATATATATATATATATATATATATATATATATATATATATATATATATATATATATATATATATATATATATATATATTATCTATCAATTCTTGTTTTATGCATTAATTTATCTCATGAAATGAATCCCCATGTGTTTTATGCTACACAAAAAGGGTTTTATTTAGTGCATGTTTTTTCCCCTTATTTGCTTATATTTATAAGCAACAAAAAGTAACAAAATTTCATTCCTAAGCAAAAGTTGTATGTTTTGTATTTTCACATGACAACTTGGAAAATGTTGTTAGTTTTGAAAAAATGAAATATTGGCAGGTGTGCACCGATTTGGCCCTAGAACTTTTTATCTTTCCTATTGAAAATCCTTAAGAATTACTTTTGCAAAATGCTTTTGTACCTTTACTTTTCTTCCATATTGTTTCAAAGGTGTTTAATTGGATTGAAAATTAAGTGATATGGTTGACAAAACTTCCATTTGTTGTGAATTAAATTTTCACTGTTTTGGAGATGCACTTTGGATTGCTATAAATAAAGACACTAGATTTGCAGGTAATAAAGCTTTTTAGTATATTGTTAAGATGCCACTAGATTGTATATACTGGTCCCTGCAAAACTGCTTTTCACTTGGGCAAAGAATGTAAAGATCCAAGTGAAATTTGCTGAAGTGTATACTTTCAAAGATTGGTAGAAGCTTTTTTGGAATAAAGAATGATTCCAAATTCAATTTCTTTGCAAGTGATTTCTGGCATTATATTTAACATCTAGAGTGCAGCAGAATGGATACCCAATACCAATGTGGAATTTTGAAGCATGGAAAGTGAATTAATATTTTCTAGGGATTTTTCCTTTATGATAGCATGCACATTACAGGACTTTGGAAATCTTTATTAAATAATTTTAAAAGATTAAATGCTGTCTAATGTTTTTAGAAAGATGCCTTCTAAATGGGTATTTCAGACTGATAGTAGTCCAAATTTGACCTGCAAGATAAAGAAAAACTAGTTACAGATAAGAAAATAAAGTTTTGAATTGGCCAAGTAAGTCATTTGAATTTCATTCAATTGGATATGTTTGGGAATATATTGGATGAAATATTGCGATTTTGAAGCATTTTTGAAGGACAAAACTCCTTTAAATTTTTCATCCAGAATGAGCAAGAATACCTTTATTCACTTTAGAAAGACTCGTTAATTTCTTGTGCAGATGATGATCTGGAATCCTTGAAGCTACAGGATATGTAGCTAAATATGGAATGTTGCTGCATTAAGATGATTATACAAATTCAGAAGGGAGCTTTATTGTCCTGAAACTTCCATCAACTTTTAAATTTGTTATTCTTTTAACGTAACAACTTTCTCTCATATCATTAGTTGCACAACATTTACACAATCAAGAAATTTTGCTTACATAAAAGTTAGGACATGGAAACATATTGTCTTGAAACTTTTCCACCTACTGTTCATTTTTTCGCAGTTATTGTTGAACAAAAATGTTAAAATGTACTACAGTAGTCGCTTGTTTTTATGAACTTCTAATTTATGTGCTCATGGTTTTATAATCCTAGCATCCCTAAAAGATATAGTTCCTAAAAATGGGGTCTCTTAAACAGTCCTTCAGATGCAATGATAGTTTTAATTTCCATTTCTGAACTAAAATTATAAAAATCTTATTTGCAAACTCATTTTCAATCATCTTTTGTTTGCATTTAATTTTTATATTTTTATTTTATGATTCAGAAACTAAGATCCATATTTTTACTGGCGAATTGTAAATATTTTGAATTGTGCATAACTAACCACACTACCAATGTTGAAATAGCAAAATGTTTGTGTAGAACTTTTCCTGCCGAATTTCTCATCTTATTGCCCATGTCTCAAAATAAAATCGAGGCTTATTTTGAATGACTTTAAAGAAAAGTGACTTTGGCTTTGGATTCACCTTATAAAATTGATATTTTAGGCTCACTTGTGATCTCACATGATTGAAATGGGGTTGCTGGAAAAAGGCATCTAAGTCATTTTGACTTGTAAGTTTTATTAACGAAAACATTGTAAATGAAGAAAACCAAGAACATTTAGATGATAGCTTGAGGTTTAATGAGTTACTCATGTATGAATAAAATGTATTTTTAAAAATGCTGTTCTGAAATGGAAGAGATAAGTGATTATGTTGCCTTTTTTTTTCTTAATAAAATAAAATTAAGATTTTAAATGCTTTTTGTGAAGTGTATGTAAAACAATTATTTAATAGCATGTTATTTAGAAAGTGAACAGTGTAGTTTAAAAAATTAGTTTTATAAGGTAGCACTTATTTTTTTTTATTTTACTAACTTTTGATTTTAAGGCCAGTTTTACCAGTCCTCTTTAATTCATAAAAACATGAGTATCTACTATACTTTACTCTTAGTTTTGTAGTTATTAAATATTTTTCTATTTTCTAATTTTATTTGATTTTTCAGTAGACTAGCTATAATGTGTGATTGAAATCCTTATGTCTTAGATTTTTGTTCTTTTTGCAGATAAAAATCATACTTTGGACATACTCTGTCATACTATGCCTTTTTATAGTTATGATATTCCTCACACTTGTGGTCCTGATCCAAAAATATGTTGTCAGTTTGATTTTAAACGTTTACCTGGAAATAAAGTTAACTGTCCATGGAGAGTACCACCTACAGTAATAACAGAAAAAAATGTTGCTGATAGGTAATATTTTCAAACAAGACTTGAAATTTTTGTGAAATATTGTTTTAATTTTTATATAACTACTAAAAATTACATTTTATTGCAATATTCATATGTAAAGAAGATAAATCACAATTTTGAAATTTGACACCATAATCTCATTTAATGTCATAAATATTCATTACCATAGTTACACAAATGAATCATATTATCATGTGAATAATCTTGTTCATACATCCAAAATAATGATATACTAACTTGAACAGTGATGATAAAATCTAAGCATAATTGCTCTACTGCAAATAATTATAGTTTTGCCAAAGATACATGAATTATAAGAGCAATCCTGCCTTCATCAACATATAATATTTTCATGCTATTTGCTACTTGATAGTTATTTAGTGGTATCAAGCTAAAGTGCATACAACTTTCATTAATTAAACATTCAGATCATGGTATATTTTAAACTATTTATTAATAACTTCTCATAGTAGACACTCATATAAGAATTAGTGGTAATCTTAGGAGCAGGGACACAAGTTTAGTTTGAAGAATATACTCTCATTAACTAATTCCATTTTTCTATGTGTGCTGATGATTACCTTTATTTGTGTTGAGTAGTTTACTATTCAATTCAAAATTTCACAATGAATGCTATCCATTATTTATACTTTATAATTTCTTAAATTTTTCTTATTGGTTCAGTTATTATTATTTGTTAGTAAACTTTATTTTATAGCAATATTTTGTGCCAGAAGTCCCTGAATCCAATGTAGCATCACTTTTGATTGGGTCTCCTCCTCTGTATTTAGAGTCTGATGTCCCCTTAATAGAGCTGGAGTATGAATGTGCATAGTTTAGTTGTAGGAACCAAATTGTTTACACAAAACATAATGCTAAGGGAGAGGAATAGAATAGTAATGAAATATGCACTACACATAAAAGCCAAACTTTAATTTTTTCTCATTTTTTAAAGTACAATACTGAAAACTATATATAAAAACAAATGTATATAAGAAAAAAACCAGATCAAGAGTGTCACTTTTAAGCAATAACCCTTAGAATTTACATATAGCGGCCCCATAATCATGTCATCAAAACATGCAAGATGAAAATTAAAATATTAACACAATATTAATGCAATACATCAATTACAAATCAAAATACACAACTCTTTCTTATTAAACAAGTATAAAATTTAAAATGAATTATAAAAAACGATTTTCATGAATAGAAAGTTTGATAAATTTATGTATTGGTCTTCTTAGTTTACCCAATGCAGTTTTCAAGTTAAAAACTCTTATTGTATCATCATGACATTTATAAATATTATTGACTCTGGCTATTATCCATTTAAAATGTGATAATTTATCTTATTTTTTATAAGTACTATGTTCACATGTATGTTGTCTACTTGTTGTGCACTTACAACTGTTAAGTTATCCTTACTCCATGATTTTCAAAATAACTAGAAAATTTGAGTGACTAATTTCCAGCGATGGCCAATTAGAATTTTTTTGGTTTGTAACATCAATTTCAGGAATGCTTTTAAGTTCTGAACCATTCAGTAAATGTTCTAGTGTGAGGACTAAAAATTCGTTTGAGTCCTCAGAAGCCTTAACTAAAGGTCATGAATTAAATACTGTTTATATTTCTGTCAAAATAGTGGTCAATTCATGTGAAAGAATCTGTGACCTTATAATAAGTCTCATGTGATACTTCAACGACTTGACAGCTGCATCTCCTAGGCCTCTGAAATATGAAGCAGATGGAACCTTCATTGCCTGTTTAACACTTTCATAGCACAAATATCTTCCAATCGCTAATATATGCACTTAATGACGTGTCACAAGACACATGTTCCTCTACCTTCTCATTTTTACAGTCCAACAAACAAAATTTCGGAATCGTTGCATTACATAACTTCTCAGTTTCTCTACATTAATTAATCTATTTTTTTCGCTAATTATCTAGTAACTCTTCATCCCAATTACAACCTGATTCCCAAATTTGCTGTAACAGCTTAACACGTACAACAAATGATGAAATCAAACAAGTAGGTTAAAAAATCCTAGCTACTGTTTGTAAAACACACTGTTTACTGTTTTGCAACCTTTCCCCGGACTCTGATAACCCTTTAACTTCCAACATTAAATCATCTATCTCTAAATACTTATTAAATCTCAAAAGTTTTGACTGTTGAACACCCTCTTTCATTCCAACACTAAATTCACCAACAATTTCTCTAAATCTCTGCAGTGAAATCTGAATTTCCTCAAATTAAATCTACCACTCTTTAAAATTGTGATAGCATCTGACAACTCAGAGAATTCACTCACATTATTTCTATCAAAATATAAGTCATCCACATGTAATTCTATATTTAACATTTCAACTGATTTAGGTTTACTTTGCACAAAATTTTTAATGTGATATTTTATAGTGGTATTCCAAATAAAGTTTAGTTAATTCTAAATAAAGTAAAAAAATTCTAAATAAAGTAAGTTCAAAATAGTTTTGGAACCAAAAAGTAACCTTTTCATTCTCATGATTTTATTATTAAGATCATATGAATACTAAAGAAATTTTAAAAAACTCATCTCTCTCTGAAATTCTGATCATTAAAAAGGATTTTTCTATTTCTGCATTAAATGATATTTTATGCTTTTGAGCATTTAAAATCACATCAGTAATATTTGCATTTAAATTTGGACCAGTTTTGAGACATTCTCTCAAAGATAAATAATTTTTAGATTTTGAGCTGCAATTAAATACTATGAGAAATTTGGCTTCCTTATCTTATCTAACAACTGCTCTGTGTGGCATAAGATATTCATATTGTTTATTCACTGATTCATCACTTAATATTCCACTGCATTAATTAACTAGCAAGTTATTTTTTAAAAAACCCTTTCTTAACTTGTTAAATTTATTTTTCGCCAAACCAAAATTAATTTCAAATTCATCACAACTAAATTTCCACAGTAAATTTGTTTCATATTTTCCATTCACAAATTTAAATTACTTTCAAATTGGTGTATTAATGCTTTTTTCCTCAATATTGAACTCTTCCTTGTCCTTAAATCCTAAAGTTTCACAAGTTCCCACAAAAATTAATCAGAAATAGCTACACAGAAATTAACTAATATTGATTTTTTTACATTATATTTATACTTTTGTTGACTTCTCTGCAAAGGATATCCAAAAATAGTTGGAATGCATGTAATGATTTTGTTTTTATTTCCAAAGAATTCGCTTGTATAACTTGTCAACACATCAGCTCCTAAAAGAATTTCAAAATTTATATCATTCTCAACAATCTGCTACAAGTATCCCACGTAAACTTATAATATTTTGTATCTGTACATTCAGAATGGGAACCTCTAACCCTGTGATAATATTAAAGACTAGTATCTCAATGTGAATAAATCTATTAGTTAATTCTACAACTGGATACATTTTCTCAACACACTGAGCCAAAAGAATGAACAGATAATTTTTCTTCTCTGATTTGTTTTAATTTCAAACAATCTGGAATAGATTTTGTACACCAACACCTTTTAAAACCATAAGCTTTCAAAATTCTTTTTTTAATGGAATGTGATCAAAAATGTTCCTTACATAAGCACTGCAAGTTAGCAACGAAACTACTGACTCGGTTTGCCTTGACACTGTAGAATTTTTCATTGAGTATAACCTCCATGTTTTTACTCCATTGAATTTGAAATTGCTTTTTCGGTTATGGGAACTTTGCTTTCCCTCTTAAAATTACTTATTTGATTATGTTGTTTTAAACAAATGGAACAGTTCTTGTGCTTACAAGACTTAATGTTACAATTTTTAGAAAAAAATTTGTAACAGAAATTATTTTACTTTATAACTGTGACTTGAATATTTATAGTTTTTTTAAAAATTTGGACAAAAACGCTAAGTGTGATTCTAATCAGACTTACACGTTTTAAAATACATTTTTGAATTTTTACACTCTATTGATAAAGATTAAAAACATATTTTGAATTATAATTCCACTATCTATTTTCATATTTATCCTATCCTCTTTTAAAAGCAAAAAATTGATTTACAGTTAATGACTCTGGTTTTTGCTTCCCCTTTAAAATTAAATATATATCACATTCTTGCCCTGATTTCTAAGGTTCAAACCAAAACTCTCCCTTTTTCATAATGTTATGGGTCTTTAGATCAAGACCAAGTTCACTAAAAATTTTATCTGACTCAATAAGTTCGCATATTGATTAGAAATCATTCATGTTTCTCAACGGACAATATTATTCAAAATTTGCACTTAGCCCAGATACAGATTGTAAAAAATTCTCGGAAGGCAATTTTTGAGTTGATTGAAAATTATCCAAACCCTCTTAAAATGTTGGTTGGAATTCTCGTAAAGTGATAGGAATAAGTTTCTCCTAATTAGGCTCTTGTTTTACATAAGCCATTTAATTAGTAACCTTTTCTCCTTAAATATTTAACAAAATTTCAACGTTTAAATCTTCTGAAACCTATCTTATTTTGAATGCTTTCGCTGTGAATTGAAGAAAAAAGATAAAATGACTTGGCTTTATTCGGTATTGCAATTGTTAGTTTTTGCACATTTTTTGTTAAAAATAAAATTGTCACAACTTCAAGCATAATTGGAGTTAGCTAATATCAAGAATGATATAGTTCTTTAAGTGAAAACTATCTAATGTGGTCACCACTTCAAATCTTAATAATGAATTTTTGTTAAAAACTCAATTTTAAGGTTTGAAGTGACTATGTTAGATAGTTTTCACTTAAAGAAGTATATCATTCTTGATATTAGCTAATTGTAATTGTGATTGAAACTGTGACAGTTTTAATTTTTTCTAATTCTAGTTTAATTTCATTATCAAATTTTTCTTGCTCACTATTGATTGATTCTTTTATCTTCAAGAATATGACCAGTTACATTACTTACAAATTCTGTATCACTGTTATAAATATGCAAATTTTCCTTAATATTTTTAATTCTCTCAATTTAGCACCACTATGAACACTTAATCATAACTCTTCAGCTATGAATCTTTTCTAAAGCCTTATGAAACTCATTGGAAAAAGCAAACTTAATATTACAAAAACACAATAAAAGGCACAAAAATATATGAAAAATATTTCAGATTTATCACAAAAATGAACTACACAATTAGTTCAAATTAACTAACTTTTTAGAAATTAAAAATATCTCACTGAACATTGCTTTAGAAATTAAACATACCTAAAAAAACTAGCTATAACATCAAAATTTTACTAATTTTATTTGCAAACTATTTCGCAAAAATTGAAAGTAAAAATTTTACTTACCACAAACTCTTCAAAAGAGATCACATAAAGCAACACACCTCCAAATGAATATTTAAACACAACCATGGCACAATTAAAATATTAGTTCTAATTTCACTTTCTTAACCCCACTTCTGACACCAATAATGTTTACTCAAAACATAATACATTGGGGGTGCAATAGAATAGTAATAAAACAACCATGACACATAAAAAACCTTCAATTTTTCAAATTTTTTATTGAAGGGTAATATTTAAAAGAAGCTATGAAAAAACAATATATAAAGAAAAAACCATAACAATAGCGCCATTTCTAGACAATTATTATAGTTAGCACAAACAAAACTACAGACTTGTCTTACCACCTCTAGAACTATTTTACTTTGAGTATATTGCAACAGAGATTTATATTTTGTTTTGAGTGTCTCATCTTTGATTGGATAATATGTGTCTAAGTTGATATAAAACCACTACCTTTCCTTTGTATCCAAAGATACCATCAACCGTGCTTTTGTAGTCTCATGATGTGTTTATATAAAATCTACTGTAACTTATTATAAGCTACTGTGAAATCAGCCTTAACAAAATGCAAACTGCTGAAGCATTCTGTTGCATTTTATTTAGGCTCCAAGATTCTTTGAAAACACATGTCTGCATTCATTAAGTAACCAACAAAAGATAACTGTTATTAAACAGCTTTATTTTATATGTAAAATTTGTAAATTATTTATAATATTCTATTTCAATAGATTTTTAAAATTAAGTAAATTTTAAATTTTTTGAATTCTTTAAATTTTCTGAGATTGAATTATTTTTTCTTTTTATTACCTTATTTTCTGCAAGATACTATTTATTTAAAAAGAAATTAAAAATTTTTATCTTTAAAAAGTCTTAACTTTCGTCATGCATATGTTGAAAAGTTTATAAGTTCTTTGCATAATCATTTTGCATTATTTTAAAGTAAATAATAAATAACACATTATCTGATATTTATAATATACTTCAAATGCACTACAGTACAATTGTACTGTTTGTAAATGTGTTGAAGTTTTCAATTTTGTTTTTGAGTTGTTTGAGCTGATGTTTAAAAAAGCGCTTTTATGTTTTGTGAACTTGTATGGATGTGTGTAAGCTAGAAATATTGTGTTAATATTTTTATGCTGTAAATATCACAACAAATTAAGCATAACTTATTAAATTTTTACATTGAAATGATAGCTTATTTGATAAGCAAACCTATTATGAAACAATGGATATATTTAGAAGTAAATATTAATTTTTAAAATTAAGTTAAATGAAAAGTTATAAAAAATGTACATTTTACATTGTGGTGTAAATTTAATACTTCAAGAATACTGATTTGTAATTTAAAGAGAACTTCCTTTCATATATACCCTTTATTTAAAAAATATTTTTTTAAAGTTATCTTAGTTTAATTTCATAATTTTATCTTAATAATTGTTTTTAAAACAATGTTGAATACAGTTAGCTTTATATATTTTAACATTATATGTTTCAGTCATAAAAGTCTTTGTCAAAATTGTTTTAAATGATATTCCTTCTTTTTTTAAAAAAATTTTGTTCCTTAATATGTGAAACAACATAGCATCTTACCTTAAAATTGTTTGCAATTGAAAAGTACTCTCATTGCATCTAGAAGTACATTTTATTTTCTCTGTTTATAGGGCATCAGTTCTTTTGGATCAATACAGAAAAAAAGCTCAACTTTTTCGCACAAATGTGGTAATGATTCAGCTAGGAGATGATTTTAGGTTTGATAAAGTAACTGAATGGGATCAACAATTTGATAATTATCAGAAATTATTTGACTATATTAATACACGGGAAGATTGGAATGCTGAAGTAATAATAATTTCTATTTTTTACTTAAATACAGCCATTGCTTTTATTCGTTAATTGGTATTTTGTAACTTTATTTTATTTACCAATGTCATTATGTACACACAGTGGAAGTAAGCTTTTTTGTTTCATCAAATGTTTTTACATTAGGTTTATCATTTCAAATAAATTATGTAGTGTTTGCCTAAATAATCGCCTGGCTTTTGAATTTTAAAGAGAAAATGTTAAATCTTGTTATTAATGACATTTAGAGATTAACTGTTTTATTATTTAAACTTTTTTTATTAAAAAAATTTATATCTAGGTTTTATAATTATTATTTACGAAAATACATAATTTTATGTTTTTTATTACTCGAAAAATTGCAAATTTTGGCCAAATTAGGATTGTGTCAATGAAGTATTAGTGATTTATTCTATTAATCCATTATTTCTGCTTTGCAGCTAAGTGGTCAGTTTTGAAAACTCTTGTTGTTCTGCTCATTATTATAAAACTACTCTTATAAAATAGCACTAACTAATCACTAGGATTGTTTCCAGTATATAATGCAAAACTATCTAAAAATAAGTATTGATATCTCTATGTAAGTTCCTTTGATGGTTATAGTTTGATTAAATATTGTTATATTTTGTTTGATGCGGACTATGTTGTTTCTACCAAAATTATAATTTTCATTATTTTAAACTCATTGATGGTTGCTACAGAAATAAGAAATTTTTTATGCCAAATTTTCCTTTTTTATGTGACAATTCACATATTAGCTTTAAAATTTTAATGTTTAATTACAGTGCAGAACTTATATGTCAAAACAAGTGTTCTTAATTGAATTTAATAGTCAAGGCATCTCTGCAATAGCTTTTTGTACCAAAGGGTGTCCCACTTTGTTATTAACTCAGATAGGCCCCTGATGGAGCTAAAGTGTAATTCTTTGGTATCAATTGTGCCTAAAGTGATCAATCAAGTAAGGGCAAGGGCATATTCATAAATAATCACATTCATAAACAATATGATGCACCTTTTCCTCAATCTTATTCCATTCCTTACATACAGGAATTCATGAGAAAAGTCCTGTCATATAAAATTATGTGAAATAGCAGTGTTCCCAAGAATAAATGCCAGAATTGTATCTTTTGTCTTTGGCATCTAAAAATCATCTTTCAGAAGCAATTTTTGCAGATTTGTAAATCATACTTTTAGCATGTTGTCCAGAATATTCAAGCCATGCTTTATTCATCTTCTGTTTCTCCCATTTAAGAGTAGCTCCTTGCAGTCCCCTTAAATTGATGCCACAGAAAAGCTCTGTACCAATTGGATTAGAAGATAATCCCTATCTTGCAAGCTCATTAGCTTTTTCCTTACTTTCTGTACCTGCATGTCCTGACACCCACATAAGTATTAACTTGTTCTTAGATGCCAGCTCATTTAGAAGTTTCTTACATTCCGAAATAATTTTAGAATTAATTTGGAAAAAGTTAATAGCAAATAAGGCTGTTTGGCTGTCAATAAAAATATGCTTATACTGATAGCTTTTTCTTAAATTTATCAAAAGGCAATTATATCAAGTACTTCACCTTGAAATACAGTGACATACCTCCCATGTCCTTTTGACAAATTAGATCTGGGCTATACACCTAGTCCTGAGAAGTTGTCTTTCTTTGAATTACCTCTTCTCAGGGGGTTTACCTTCTTTAGGTAAACACGGGTGTCACAATCCTGAGGTACCCCAGTGATCTGTCGTCTTCTTTCTTTTCTTCTCTCCTCTACTCTTCTGCTTTTTCTTCCCCTTCTCCCTCAGTGTGGTTGCCTCGCAAGAGGTTGAGGGCTCCCCTTGAGTAGCTCTCGCCGCTCTGTTGCTATTAGCTTCTCTTGGGGACTAATTCACCCATGTGTTTGCCGTGCGTGGAGACCTGTGTCCCTGGAAAGGAGGGTCCTGGTAATTGAGGCCCCCAGAGACCAACACATTACTTTGGCCTCTGCTTCAGGTAAATGGGAGGTGTGTTGTGGTCCTCAGCACATCAATCGGCTTTATGGATCAAGCGATCGGTACATCTACTGGGTGACTCATTAAGGGCACTTCAGGGATGTACTGTGAGTGTATAGGACCTGGCTAGCACTGGTGCAGCTGGTCTGCATCCCCTTGTTGGACTCGGTGGTGGGTGGTGCCGTCAGGTCATGAATTTTCCATTTTTAATATGAAAACGAATACTTTCTCTTCTCTCCCACGGGAGCACACATTGTCTATAGTACAAGCAAGATTCTACATTGTAAAATGGAAAGAGGGTACTTTTGATAATGTATCCCCTTTCCTGATCCAGAAAAGTATTTCTGGCAATATCGGCAAAGTGAAGAGCATTCGGAAGCTGCATTCTGGAGATTTAATGATCGAAGTTGCTTCAGAAGCACAAGCTACTCTTATAAGCAGCAAGAACATGCTGGCTAACCTTGAGGTGTCCGTCCAACCTCATATTAATCTTTTCACGTGGTGTGGTATCCGCCAAGGATTTGCTAAATACGCCTACGGATGAGATCTTAGAAAATCTCAACGATCAAAAGGTCTGTGCTGTAAAACGCATCACTATCAGACGGGATGGTCAGATTATCAATACTAAGCATCTCGTACTGAAATTTGCGATGCCAGACCTACCGCAGCATATTAAAGCTGCGTATATGCATCTATCCGTCAGGCCTTTTATACCAAATCCTTTGCGTTGTTTCCAGTGCCAGAGATTTGGTCACTCAAAAGCGACTTGCAGGGGCAAACTGACTTGCGCTCGCTGCGCAGCAGTTGGCCACGACAGTTCGTCTTGTACTGCAAAGGAGAGGTGTGTAAACTGTAAAGGTGACCACCCCTCCTACGCTAGAAGTTGTCCTATCTGGTTACTGGAGAAGGAGATCACAACCACTAAAGTTAAGAATAACTGCTCATATCCTGAGGCAAGACGTGCTGTTACGGCACGCACACCTCAAGCAGGAGTCAGCTTGTCATCATCTCATCTGTCGCCGCCAAGGTCACCAGAACAACTAGTATGCAAACTGATGCTCTTTCACTTCCAATAGTCAAATTACCCCCTATATCTGAGGAAAAGTCAAAAACAACATCAGCAACTACTCTCCGTAGAAAAGCTCCGATGGCTAAATCTAAAGCCCTAAAGGCATTAAAACTAAAATCTGCAAAGGAGGGCAATTTTAGACCCTCCATATCCACCCGTAAAGCCTTATCCCTTGAAGCTGACGCTGTGTCTCTACATCCCTCCGACGAAGATCTGTCACTCGAGGAGATGTCAGATGACATGCCTTCCAGCTCCGAGAAAGGAGCTTTTCAAATTAAACAATAACTTCCTTTGTTTCTTGGAACTGCCATGGTTTGCACTCTCATCATGATGACATCAAGTCAATAATTTCAGCCTATTACCCCGCATGTGTTGCACTTCAGGAAACATTCCTGAAGTCCAGTAATAACTTTTCCATGCGTGGGTTTAAAAGCTTTAGAAAAGACTGTGCAGTGTCTGGAGGTGTTTGTATATTAACATCTAATACTTTTCCCAGCACTGCCCATCCATTGAATACTACTCTACAGGCTGTTGCTGTAAGAATTCATACTGCATGCTTATTAACAGTCTGTAGTTTATATTTGCCACCACATGATGTCATCCGCCAAGAGGAACTCGATGCATTAATAGATCAGCTGCCAACACCATTTCTGTTGTTAGGTGACTTTAACGGCCATAGTTCTTTGTGGGGAAATGATTATACTAATTGTCGCGGTCGGCAGATAGAGCGGTTTATTTCAGATAATAGTCTCTGTCTGCTTAATACTGACGAGAAGACATACTTTCACATACCCACAAGAACATTTCATTCTCTCAATCTGGCCATTTGTTCTCCATCTCTTCTGCCATTGTTAAATCTAATAGTAGGAAATGATCTGCATAACAGCGATCATTTTCCTCTCGTCATCTCCCAGACTGGAGGTAGTAGTGTAAGACAACGCTTACCTACTTACGTGTACAGTCGGGCAGATTGGACGTTATTTACACAATTGGCAGATATTGATAACGAAATAGTTATGATCGATGATATTGATAATGCCGTATCTAAAGTCACTGAAACAATTATAAATGCAGCTGATGCATCAATACCAAAAAGTTCCTCATTACCACACCAGCGTTGGAAACCATGATGGAATAATGAATGTCAACAAACTTATAAAAAACAAAGGAAGTTATGGGGGTTATTTCGGAGGTACCCCACAACGGAGAATCTTATCGCCTTCAAGAGAGCAAAAGCATTAGCTCGCAGAGCTCGTCGTCGAAGTCAGAAGGAATCCTGGTCTCTCTATGTATCCTCAATTACTTCTTCCACATCCAGTAAGCAGTTGTGGAGAAGAGTGAAAGCAGCCAATGGAATGTATAGGGAATTCTCTATTCCTATCCTAAAATCCGGAGCTGCTGTACACTCTTCTCCTCAGGACATCGCTAATGTCCTTGGTGAAACTTTTGCTAGCGTCTCAAGCAACGACTCTTATAGTCCTTCGTTCTTGAGGACAAAGAGTCGTGCTGAGCGAATACCAATTCGTTTCAAACATGGACAAGCTTTGCCTTACAACTGTGAATTTCGGATGTTGGAATTGAAGAGAGCTTTACAGCAGGCCAATGATACTAGCCCAGGACCTGATGGAATCAGCTATCAAATGCTTCGTAATTTATGTCCAGATTCCTTGTTGAACTTACTTTACCTGTTCAATAGGATCTGGACTGAAAATAAATTTCCATCACTTTGGAGCGAAGCAATAGTGATTCCGATTCTTAAGGCTAGTAAGGATCCTTCTGTTCCTTCAAACTATCGACCAATAGCTCTGACGAGTTGCTTATGTAAGACTCTTGAACGTATGGTCAACGCCCGTCTCGTATATATCTTAGAAAGAAACAATTGTATACATATCAATCAGAGTGGATTCCGCAAAGGGAGATCCACAAAATGATTCTGGAGTGTAGAAACCTTCTTACAGAACTGGCAACTAGAAACAGGGTGATCCTTGTATGGGTGCCAGGGCATAAAGGTATCGAAGGCAATGAAAAGGCTGATGAGCTTGCTAAACAAGGATCGTCTTTTGTTCCCATTGGTCCAGAACCTTTTTGTGGGATCAATTTGAAGACCGCAAAAACCAATGTTCGCAGATGGGAAAAACGGAAGATGTATGAAGCTTGGCTCAAATCTCCTGGTCAAACCCACGCTAAAGGTATGATCTGTAGGTCATCAGCGAGGATTTCCTATGAAATTCTTAGATGCTCTAGGCAGAAGATACGTTTAATCGTAGGCTTCATAACTGGGCACTACTATTTCAGAAAACATCTCCATAAAATGGGACTGTTTCAGCAAGATCCTATCTGCAGGAAATGTCATATGCAAGAGGAAACGGCCAAGCATATCATTTATGAATGCGAGGCTCTTGCCCTCCCTAGACTAACCTCTTTAGGCATCATCCATACTAGAGAGTTACACCTAGATTCCATTAAAGGGTTATCAGACTTTATTAATAAAGTGGGTGATCCGAGCAAATGGAACTAAGAAACATTGGGTTTGGAGTTAACAGTACAAAATGCTGATAAAAGCAGAGGTGCTCAATGACATACAAACCCAACTCGAAGAAGAAGAAGAAGGGAGATCCACTCTTGATAATATCACTTATTTGGAAACGCAGATACGAAACACCTTTGTGCGAAGGAATCATCTCGTTTCCATTTTCTTTGATATAGAGAAAGCATATGACCGTACGTGGCGTTATGGAATTCTCCGTAGAATGTATGATTTTGGCTTTCAGGGTAATTTGCCGATATTTATTCAAAATTTTTTACGCTCCCGTGGTTTTAAAGTTCGTATTGGTACTTTTTTGTCCAATACTTTTAACCAATCTGAAGGTGTTCCTCAGGGAAGTATTTTAAGTGTCACCCTTTTTAATCTTCATATCAGTAGCATACGTCATCAACTTTCACCTCATGTGCATGGTACCTTGTACGTTGATGACCTGCAAATATCTTGTGAAGGGTCTAGCATGCATTTAATTGAGAGACAATTGCAAACATCTGTTAATAAAATTGCTGCATGGTGTGCTGAGAATGGCCATACACTATCTCCTAGCAAGAGCAGTTGTGTCCATTTCTGCAGGAAGACTAGCCTCCACAATGATCCCGTTATTCGTATAAACAACACACCTATACCAGTAGTCAGTGAGGTAAAATTCCTCGGAGTGATATTTGACCGTAAATTAACCTTTCTTCCGCATATATTATATCTGCGGAAGAAGTGCGAGCGATCGCTCAATATCCTCAAGGTGCTTTCAAATACATCTTGGGGTGCTGATCGCACGTCACTCCTCCAAATTTACCAATCACTAATTTTATCCCGCAATGACTACGGTTGTGTTGTTTACGGATCCGCTAGGTCTTCTGTTTTACGCAGACTGGACACGAGTTCATCACTCTGCTTTGAGGATATGCTCTGGAGCCTTCCGCACATCCCCCGTCCAGAGTCTATATGTGGTTTGCCATCAATTACCGTTAGACCTGAGACGTATGCAGCAGTCTCTCAGTTATTATGCTAAGATCATGTCGACCCCTGACCATCCACTACGTTCCATGATACCTAATGCCTCACTTAAAAGACTATATGATGCTCGTCCAATAAGCAACCCACCTTTTATCACAAGAGCCAAATCACATCTTTGGCTCACAGACCTATGTGATGTTCGGATAGAGTCAATTCATCAATTTCTCTATCCACCTTGGTATGAACCAACAAATACTTTTATAAATACCTTTTCCTAATTCAGAAAATCCGACACAACACCTATTGTTTTTCAACAGCTATACTATTCTCATCGCTGTCAGAACCAATCATACAAACCTGTATTCACGGATGGATCTAAAACCGCAGGACATGTGGGCTGTGCAGTTTTTATCAATAATACGTCTTTTAGCTACAGCCTTCATTCGTCCTGCTCCATCTATACTGCTGAAGCAACAGCAATCTACTACGCGCTTCAGCACGTGAATACAGATGATTGTCATGAATTTTGTATATATACTGACAGCATGAGTATTATTGAAGCCTTGAAAAACAATAGCGTTATCTGTCATCCTGTTGTGTCAAGAATTTTCAAAGCATTGGATTCCCTTGCTGGCAAGGAAAAGAAATTGTATTTTGTTGGATACCAAGCCACATGGGTCTTGAAGGAAATGAGAGAGCAGATGCAGCTGCAAAGGCTGCATCAGATCCAATATTACCATCCGTTCCTCTCTCAGATGTGAGAAAGGCTATAAAAAGTTTTATATATGGTCTTTGGCAGGAATCATGGAACTTGCAGGTCGTCAACAAATTACATACCATTTTTCCATCCCTCACCTCATTATCAGTTTTACCGTTACGAAGTGCTGATGTTAGATTAACTCACCTTCGTATCGGACACACACGTTTCACACATAGATATTTGTTTTTAAATTAATTAAATCCATGGTGTGAAACGTGTGATGAACCATTTACTATTTATCATATTTTAATCTCATGTTCCACTTTTAATGTCTACTGTTTTAAATTTTTCAAAACAAACCTTTTAACTATGTTTGATTTGCTGGGGGAACCACCCCACAGAAACCTATATGCTTATTTAAGAGCAATAGGTTTTTTAAATTTTATATGAATTTCTAAATTTATATTTATTTATTTTAAAATTTATATATATTTGATTTATTTTATTTTATGTTCTATGATATATAGATTTTAAAATAATTTATACACTAATTTTTGTTTTTTAAAATTTTAGTGTTGCTTGGGTTTACAAAAGAAATACATATTTAAAAATAAAATTTAAAAAAAGTAAATAATATAATATAAAATATATTCTTCAAAAAATTTATTCTTGGTGCAGCATGTCCATTTTTGGACCTTGCCCCATAAAACCCAACCAACCAACCAACCATCTTTGAATTACCTTTGAACCAGGTCATTGATATTATAATTAAACATGTTGACCACTCATTCTTCCTTAGTAGGAAAGATAACCTCAAATGGTATGTGAAACATGTTAGTTCTTTCTATACTGTCCAAAGTTATCATTAGAATAAATTCATGAATTTTTTTAGTTATTCTGATATGGCTTTTATCAGTAGACTTGTCATACTGTTGATTCTGCAACATCATTCTATATGATGTCATTCTTGCAATACTGCAAATTAAGATGTCTAGTGTCCAGATTTAAGATAGTCTCTAGTTCTCTAGCAAGCACAGAGGTCATAGCACATGAGATGCACTGTCAGACCAGTCTTTGTAGACTCCTTAATCCCTCCTGCACAGTTTTCTGCTCGGCCTTCCATAACCAGATCACAGGAGCGTAAGTTATGATTGGTTTGACAATTGTTGTCTTATTATACTTGGCCCTATGTCTTAATTTTTACCAAACATAAATCTGCACATTATGATGCATGTTTTGCTTGACATGTTTTTTTAATAATCATTATTTATGGAAATCTTAATTTAGGGTGGCTTTTATGTTACCAATAGTTTGCTCTACTCGAGACGTGAAAAGACTGGAGGTTGTTTCAACCTCTAGTACTAAAGAAACCATTTCTATTCCTTCAGTTGAATTATTCTGGACTTCCTTATCTTGTGAAGACCAGTCTATTTCAGAGAGGTTTTATCTGCATGAGCTGTGGTTTTAAGTTTTTGGTGATTTTTTATCCATAAAACTAAGAATTTAATTCTCAGTAATTAAGAAGGTCCACCCAGCATTGCCTAAGTTATTGGGTAAGGCAAGATACACTTGTAGTTCACTATGCATACTAGAAGTTCCATTAAGGCTCTGTAACTGCAGTACCATTCACTTTAGGCATGGTTGCATAACACCAAGATTATGGGAGTTGATTCTCTGTTTCACATGAAATAGTACTTTCAAAGAAAAAGGTCATTTGGCTCTCCACCACAAGCTGACAGGTCTTGTAGCAACTCAAGACCCAAGAAGATGTGTGTTAGTAAAAACTGCATTCATTTTAACAATTTGTTCCTCGGTGCTGGTTTTGATAATATTCTTAAACTACTCAACTTTGTAATCTTAACATTCCTCACATTTTAATGAATCTTGGAACTGATGAATATATTAAGTGTGTTGGAACTGTATAAACTAAAACTTTTTTAAATATATCTGTCATTATTTGTATTATGCTAAGAAGGTATGTTACTATTACCTTGAATAATCTTTCCATGATTAAGCATGAAGAATTTCAAAAGATTTGTATTCCAAAAATGTCTAGTTTTCTTTTCATCATTAAAATGGCATTATTAAAAGAAAAACTGTAATAACTGTGAGTAATTTTATGTTTGTTATTATCAATTTAAGAAAGTGCTTAAAATGTAAGTCAAAAGGATAATTTATTGTTAAAAATATTTAAAATGATGTTTCTTTAACTTTGCCACACTACCTCTAATGCAATTGCAATTTGTAATGCATGTTGTAGTAGGGGCAAATAATATGCAGTGTCAATAATCATTAATAAAAAATGTTTCAAATTTGGTTTTGGATCATTGAAACATATAGAGTGACCAGTTATATGGCATCTGGTTGTTCTTTAAATGCATGATTTGGGTATTAATGGGAACTTGCTGCTTATGAAAAGATTTAAACTATTTGCAAGCATTCTTTCACACCCTGCCTTGTTGGGAAGTAACTCAAGGCAGTGCTGTGAAAGCATTAGTAACAACAAAATATACTGATTGTATCACAGGGCTGCCTTTTTCTTAATTTTTTATCAGGAATGATAAAAGATAAAAACTAATAGCATCATGGCACCAACAATCTAACAAATGAAACAGTGTATTTTGTTACAGCATCTCAACATAAAATTGATCAACATCTAAATCTGCATAGTAGTTCAGTGGAATGCAATTATTATTAGCTATGATTCTGAATTTCTATGAAGTTCCATGAAGAATGATATATTTACCTTTTATATGATGTGAGATACTGTTATATTTGATGAAGTATTGGTGTGTGTGGGGACCACGTATTAATCATTCCTTGTAATCATTTGGATGAAATTACCTCATCAATTAATTCAGAACACCTTATAGAATATTGTGCTTTTATAGTTTTTTCATAATCAACTTGATCTTTGATTTGATGTCATTTGAATAATTAAAAGGTTATTTTTGATTCCTAATTGAATTTCCTATGTTTTCTAACCTAAAGAATCTCACTTTTTGTTATTGAAAAATGTCTGTGGTTCATTATACTTCTATCATAACACATATTTTTATTATAAAATATTTGCAGTGCATATATAGTGAAATTTTGGGACCATCTTTACATTTGCAAATTTTTCATTTATAACATTTGTTTTGTTCATTAAAAATTTTAATATTTGTTTTTATTCTGATGTTACAAACATTCAAATGTTTTTCCTGTCTACTCTTATGATTCCTTCTTGGTATATTATTTACAATGTTGAGTAATATTCTTTATTTACTCTCTGAATTTCTGACAGCTCCTTAAAAAACTTATTTTTTGTTAATAGTGTAAGAAGTAAATAATATGCATTTGTTAAATTATTTTGTGTGTCAAATTGTTGTGCAAAATTTGATATTAAAATTATTTCTTGAAAGTGTTATTAAGTAAAAAATTGGTGCAGTAGCTTATTGTAGATCTGTTAAAATATTAGCATATGTTCTAGAGCCTTCTGTTGTTTACCAAAATTTTAGATTTATGTATAAACCTGTTTATTAAAAATAACATAAATATTAAATGAAAACTCTTCTCAAAATCTGAACTTAATATTTTTTCTAACTCATTAAAGAAAATTAAAAGAAAGAATTATCAAAGATGTGTAAAATACTTATTGTATTGGTTATAAAAACTATGTCAGTGCCAATTTATATTTTCTTATAAAATATTTATCTTCAGTATAATGCTTTATATCAAAATATGCAAGAATTTATAGAAAATAATGTAAATGATTTTTTACTAATAAAATATACATTTGAAGTGCTTATGATTGTTAATTTATTTAATTACTTTCTATTACTGTGTAATGATCAAATTTTTATATTTGTGTTTATCATTCGTTGGTATGAAGCTGAACTGGTAGGTGAATGGTCAGTGCTCTTGTGTTCAGTTCAACAATTGTGGGTTCAAATCCCACCATGGGTTTGGTTGGTTGTAATGGATTAGAGTCCACTTTAAACTTATGTCCCTGTCTTATTACCCTTGTGTGCAAAAATTGTCCATTGAGTGACAAACAATTCAAAGCCAAACCTTACTATGAAAGATTATGATTGCTACATATCAGAAATCAGTATGGCTCAAATGCATTAGTTGTACAGTTTTTTTAATCAATCATAGTCTGTTCATAAATGACAAATTGGTTAGGAAATTATCAGATATCATGAAGTGTAATTTTATTTTACTTTTTCTTACAATCATTATACAATGCCTAAATTTGCTATGTTAGTATACCATAAGATAGAGTTAATTTATGCAGTACTACTAAAAAATGTACAAAAATATAAAAAGTGGGAGAATTTTTTAGATAAGAGGGTCTCTCTGAAATTTTTGAGATACAACTAGGTTTTTAAAGTTATACTTACAAAATTTTAGGTGTGTTCAAAGTAGTCTCCTCAAGCATCAGTAGGTCCCGGTCTAATTAGCCCTCGTGTGCAAAAAATGACCGTTGAGCGAGAAACAAACCAACCAACCTCCAGCATCAATGCACTTTTCTAGACGAATTTTCGACACATTAAATGCCTCAAGCCATTCATTACTTAGTGAATAGATGAAAAAAATGCATTTATAGCCACATCAATCTCTTCTTCTGAATGAAAACGACGTCCACGTAAGTTCCTTTTTAGATTAAAGAATAACCAAAAGTCGCACATAGCTAGATCAGGTGAATACAGTGGATGTTCAATCACTTTAATTTGTTTTTGTTTAAGAAACTCAACTGTTTATCCGGCTGTATGTGAAGATGCATTGTCATGGTGAAGCATTAGTCCCCTAACATTCAGTTCTTGTAGAATTTCTGGAAGACATTTAGTGGTATACCAGTTTGCTGTTACTGTCTTCTGTCCTTCCAACTTGATGGCTTTGACCAATCCCGTACTTCTGAAGAAAACAGCATACATCACTTTTCTCAGTGCGCGTTGTTTTTTCACAATTGTCGTCGTGGAATCATCTTCAAAGACCCATACTTTGCTTTCTTGACATATTGGAACGTCAAAAAACGGTATGTATGTTTCATCACATGTTACAGTTTTAGAAATGATGCAGTGGCCACCATCATTCAGCATATTAAGAGTTTCTTTAATGGTTCTGACAAGCTCCTCTTTTTGACGCTCAGTTTGATTATGTGGAACCCAACGGCAAACTACTTTTTTTATATGTAATTCTTCATGAATGATTTTGTGTATGGCTGCGGATCCAATGTTAAGTTCCTTCTGTATCATTTGATAGGTACAACGATTATCATTCATTAACATTTTTTGTATGGCAGACACATTATCCGGGATTACTGCCGACGGCGGCCTTCCTGTGTGTTCTTCATCCTGAAGAAAATTGCGACCTCTTCTAAATTCTCTAAACCATCTGAATACAGTAGCATGGAGATTCATCACCAAATGCTAATTGCAACCGTTGAACGCATTCTTCTTGATTTAATCCTGCTTTGAAATCGTAGAAATTCATAGCACGAAAATGTTCTCGCGTCAACTCCATTTTCTCTTCTGTTTAAAATTTATTCCACGCTAAACAAGTTGAAATAAGTCAGTAAAAAATCCTCTTCTGTGTTAAAATACTTTGTACTTTAAAATTAAACCGTTATTTTTATTTTGTAAATTCTCGTCTGCGCGTGTCTCAAAAATTTCAGAGTAACCCTCGTATTAGAGGAACCTCAAAAAAGATTTGAGATTTATTGCTTTGTATAATGATTATGCCCATATAAGGTAGTGTATTTCATTACTTCATTTCCATGTATTTTTCTATGTGTTTATTCCTTAAAATATTTCTTTAGCAAATGAATATTAATTATAGATAAATTCAAAAATAGATGTTTTATTTGGTATCAAACTTTAAAATATACAATATTTCATTGTTTGTTAAATTAACTAAGTTTGAAAATACTGCATGTAAAATTTAATTACTTTAATTAAAACATGATTACTATTTTAAATTTTATTCTTGATAAAATAAATATTTATATTGATGTCTGTGCATATCTGGAGAAGTCTACCACATGCAAAACATTGTGTTGTTGTTGCTGATCCCTGTTGTCTAGCAGCGCTAGACCAAGTCTATGATATTGTACACTCTCAGGAAATCAATGACCAATAATGGTCGTTCCAGAAGATCTTCTTTATCGAGTCCCAAGCACTCAAGGATATGATCCGGAGTGGCTTGGCTTTTGAAACACTTAGCGCAAATTGGAAATTTCTTTTCTTTGTTGTTAAATGCCAATGATCTTAGGTGGCCACTTTGAAAACGAGTTATTGTAGTTTGTTCCAGTCTGCTGCACCGGAGGGATAGAGATCCGCCAGGACGATTACCCTGGTACCAATGGTGCACGGGGGAATGGCAAATGCAGACCGAACAAGGCCTTTCTGTCTTGAGTATAGTTCAGAATAGGTAAGAGACGCCGGAGTAAGCAAAGGCAAAACATTGTACTTGGTCAGAATGAATATAGGCCGAATTTTTTTAATGATTATGGCAAATGTTCATTTTATCAAATGATAATGACAGCTTGATTTTCAGTAAAATCTGCTTTTTGCCCAACATTCAAAATTTTCAGCAAATTAATTTTTGCTTCTAAAAGTTAAATTATATATTATTGTGAACAGTATAGTATGCAAACCCAAGTATCAGTGAATTATTTATGGTTGCAGCAAATTAATATTAAAAATATTGGAAAAAAGTTAATGAGTGCATATATATCATAGAATTTATACAAATGACAATAATAAAGAAAGTAATGAAAACTATATTGAAATTAATTAACATCTATTATCAATTACTCCCCACTTCATTTAATAAATGTCATTTGCATTCCATGATGACATTAATTTAATGATTATCCTAAAGAATATTGTTTTAATTTCATTGCTAACTTAAAAATTTATAAATGTGTTTACTTTTTAAAATAGTAATCTGTTAAATTGTTTATAAAAACTGCAATCGTTTAAATTGTTGTATTAAATTTAGCTTAAATTGATGCTTAAAATCAACATCTTTTCGCTGTATTTCATTCTTTTCTTGTTTTTTTATATAACTTAAAATTTGTCTGCATGTACATAGTTATAATGGTTTACATTTTTTGTCTTTTTTATTTACTTAAAAGTTAAATGAGCTCAGTGTTTTGTTAATATATGACTATCTAAAGTCTATTTAACTGCACTTTAAAAGCACAGTTAAATAGACTTCAGAAAATGTATAATATGAAAATCTATGAATGAATAATTGTATAATATGGAAATCTTAATATGTGTATTCATATCAATTCATTGTGTTAAATGTTTTTTCTCCATTTTAGTATTTTTATTCAAAATTATGTTTTAAATTTGTTTAAATTGTAAACATTTTTCAAAGAAACATACATTTTTAGGCAAAATTTGGAACATTAGACGATTATTTTACTGCATTACGGGAGGAAAGTGGTACTGATTATCGAAATATGCCATCAAATTTCCCTTCATTGATAGGAGATTTCTTTACCTATGCTGACAGAGATGATCATTATTGGAGTGGATATTTTACTTCAAGACCATTTTACAAGAATATGGATAGAAGCCTTGAAGCTCACTTAAGGTATAAAAAGTTTCTGGCTTACTGTTTTAATAGGAAAACATATTCCTTTAGTTTACTAAAAAAATTTCTTTCAAATGAGCTTTTCATTTTCGAATCAGAGAGGAATTTCTCTTGATTTTTCTTTTTTTTAATCTAAATATCCAATTATTTCCTATAGGGTTATTTTCTTCCCTTTTACTCTTATTTGAGTATACAATGTTTCAAAACTTAATTACAGAGAATTAATTTTTGCAATCTCTTTGCACTTACTAAAATTGATTTTGCCATGCATTGTAAATTTTATTTTTTAATTATTTGAAAATGTAAATAAAAGGCAAAGGTTTATTTTATCAGAAAGGGGATTATAAAATTATGTGAGAATAAATCTTTGTATTTCTTAATTGATTCAAAATTATTATTTAAAAGAAGTCCATTAAAGAATCTTTTCCTGCA
Source organism: Latrodectus hesperus (assembly GCA_037975125.1). Taxonomy (NCBI): domain Eukaryota; kingdom Metazoa; phylum Arthropoda; class Arachnida; order Araneae; family Theridiidae; genus Latrodectus; species Latrodectus hesperus. The sequence continues at coordinate 10,189,305 of CM075854.1, read as the reverse complement.
AAATTTCTTTTTGGCAATTGAAGAGTACAGGTTGTGTGATAGTTAATTACAAAAGTTTCTTACAGAAAGTTTTTTCTCATCTATAAATTCTTATCATTAACTTCCATTTTCATTATCATTAAGCAAAGGCAGATTTCATGAAATATATTTACATTTATGATAGTTTTTCTCTAATATTTCTCTGACAAATATTTTGAAAGTAGAAAAATCTTTCTTAAAACTAGAAAATAATGTGTGAAATATTGAAAATTTCAAGGTTATTTTTAACTCTGCAAATAAGTTTTTCTATATTGATATGTCAGAGTTCCTACAACATCTGGAATTTGAAATATTTTGTAAGGACTCTTGAAGCTCTTGGAATTTTTACTTGACTCCTTGAAAATTATGAATTACTCCTATAATTTTTACTTTTCTTGATTCATTTGTCTTTTGTTAAAAAATATTATAATTTTCTGAATATTTTTATGTCAATATTTTGAGATACAATATTTCGAAAGCCATATTGAGCATTAGCTCTTAATTTTACCACTTGATGGCAGCACAATCAATATTATAGTGTTTTTATTATTGCATAGCTGCCAACTCTACTGATTTTATCAGGAAACTCCTGATTTTTCACCATTTCTCCTGATTTCCCGATAATGTGTGAAAATCTACTGATTTTTGGCAATTTCAATGAAAAACTTAAAAACAGACTAAATTTTTCCGGAAAAGTCTGTTGAGTTGTAGATCAATTTTAACTATTCCAAATTCTAATATAGAATGTGAACAGGTGTCCTGTCGTATAAAAAATAAATGATTTATTTATTCAGATCTTCACTTTCTGGAGAAAATTTAGAAAGTTTAATTATAGTTAAATATTCTTAAAATGGGAAAAAAATGTTTTGAACAGCAGTTCACTTCTTCATTTCTAAAAAATGCAGTCAGCAACATATGAAAAAAGTAAATTGCCATGAGTTATTCGAATTTGAAATGCATTATGTTTTTCATGGACAAAGTATTTTATAATTTCTATATTCTTAGAAGTATTTGTCACTGAATTAAATTTAGTTAGTAATGTATTTTATGTTTTTATGTAATTTTAGAAGTTTAACATTTACAAATTGCATTAGTAAAAGTTGCCCAATGAAATAAATATTGGGACATAAATGTTGAGGTTTTATTTTTTTACATATGTAGTATATTATTTAATTTTTCATAGTTCCCTTATAAGGTGGATGAATATTTTATTAAAATATTGAGATTAATAGAAAATGTGTTTATATATATAACATTAAACATTCTGTTTCAAGCAAAAATACCGTTATTAGTGCCTCCTGATTTTTTTCCCTTAAAATCAGTAGAATCTACTGATTTCTTTTTCTCCAAGGTTGACAGGTATGTTATTGTTTACCTAAAGAAATATCTAGTTCAGCCACAATAGTTTCATAATGATTCAATTCAGTCATGGCTGTATGTAGTATTTAGATTTTTGCTTTTGAAGTGAAGTAAATAGTTATCACAAATAACCTCATCCTGTGGTGCAATCAGGCGATTTTAATTTATTCTTTTTCTATTTCTTACTGTCTTTTATATTGTATAAAATTCACTGAATATTAATATTTAAATATAAAAATTTTTAGTTAAAATATACATTCCATATCTTCCTTGATGAAAATTGCATATAATATCTGTGAAAAGGGAGAAATTTGTTTAACAATGAATTAAAGGCTGAAATAAATGATTTATATGCCTCTTGGAAAATGTCTTTACAATGACTGGAAAAGCCATACAAAGTTTGGCTTTTGTATGTTTCTGATAAAAGAAAGAATTTCATAATTTTGTAAAAGAGCTTAAATCATTACTACTGAATGTAAGATTTCATGATTGTATTGATGAGAAATCTGATTTTATCAAATGTTTTCCGTTTTGCCATTGCTTGCTGCATTGTGATTATATATATTTCTTTGCGTTTTTGAACCTTGTGCATCTAAGTTACCTTCTATCTCTGCCCACCAGCTAAAACTAATACAACTTGTGTTTGAAGAGTAGTTTATGTTTATTGTATAATAGTAGTATATGCATACTAACATAACATTTATTTGTATCTCCCTAAATAGTTCTCCCATTAAGTTCATTAATTGTAAAAACAAATGTACCTCTATAATCAATCCTCTTGATTTATATCACATTTGACCTTTCAGCTTCTCTCAGAGGTCCAATATCTCTTTTATCTCAAGTATTACTTAAAACAATAGAGCCAGGTCAATTTAGTCCTTATATGCAAAAAGTTTTCATAAGCTCATTAAACCAATGATCTCAAATATTAGGTTGCCTTTCTCTATCTTATAGCGTAGCTATATTGCCTGTATAAAATACAGTCAAATTTCTAGCAATACTTATAATTTTTTCATTTCTTATTTATGATTTAATGTATTTAAAATATTTGAGACCCATTGAAATTAAAGTTCATCACAAACATTTAAGATAAAAAAGGGAAATGTCTTAAAAACTTCAAATTCTATTGCACTGAACATCATAGTTTAATAAATACTTAATGAGGTTATCTTCTGTTGTTAGTGGTTCAAAAGAATGTTACAAGCTAAAGAGTTTTTCTTTGCTTTTTGAGCATTTTTATTCTGAAAGAAACTTACAATTAATTTTATTGCTATATTGATTTAATTAATCTTAGTCTTTACTAGCAAATGAAGTAAGTTGTTTTGTGTATAAATATTATTATTTCAATTTATTCTTAGAGGAGCAGAAATATTATTCAGTATAATGATGGCTAAAATGGAAAAGCAAACAGTTCCTTCAATTCTTCCATACATTGCAATGCTCATGGGTGATCTTGTATCATCTCGAAGAACTCTTGGTCTTTTTCAGCATCATGATGCTATCACAGGAACTGCAAAAGATCATGTTGTTATTGATTATGCTTCTAAGTGAGTACATTTTAATTCAAAATTTTTCAAAATGTTTATTACTCCATAAATCCTAAAAATGTATGCATAATTTATTAAGTTTATTGATTCCTTTTTCTCTTAAAGTTATTTTTGTACTACTCAAAACCTATGCATGCCCTTTGTATAGAGTTGGACAATGAATTTTGGACAAAAGGCCATCTTTAGGAAAATTACCTGCTTTAGTTATTATCTCAAATTGTATGAAACCAACTTTGTTCTTAGTAAATGTATGAAATAGAGGCTAATAGTGGTATTTTAGAAATTACTGCTTGATTAAAAGACAAGTACTGTGGTCCTTTTTGACTTCTCCTAAGCCCTGCTAGTAGCCAAATGGTTAGCGCTTTTGACTTCTGTTCAACAGGATTTGTGTCTCACTTTGGGCTTGGATATTTCCAGTGGCTTGGAGTACACTTTAAACCATGGGTAATCAACCCTGTCTTATTAGCTGTCATGTGCAAAAAAGGGTCGTTCAAGGACAAACAAATCAAACCTTGACTACAAGTTATTGTAGAATACAAATTTCACATATTGGGTAATTTTACCTTTGTGTTTTCACAAGTTCAAGGGGATGAGTTTGTGCTTATTTAATAAAAACTCCACACCTGTACCATAGTGAAGGGAAGCAACAGGTCTTACCCCGAGCATCTCTGGCAGAGGGATGCCAAATATTTATGAAGACGAACACGATTTTCAAAAAAATTTATATTTTTATTTTGATTGAAACTTTAACTTATTATTTTTTATTTTGATTGAAATCTAAATTTATTTGGAAGAATATATTTTTTAAATTAAATATTGTGCCATGTTTAGAGATAAGCCTTTATAAAGCCTTGGAAGAATCTTAATGAAAAAGAAAGAGTATGGAAGGAGGAGGAAATAGAGAAACTCGATAAATGAAAAAGTTCTTAATTTTATATATCTTTATAATAATTTTACATAGAAAAATTTTTAAAAATAAAACTTTTATATAAAATTGTTATGTTTGTTAAAATATTTCTAACATGTCAGTGATCCCAGATGCTGGCATATACACTATGAGAAATGACTTAACATCCCAATAACTTTCACAATGCATAGACAAAATCATTATTTTGGGAATCACAGTTTTCTTTCTTTTTTTTTGTGTGTGTATGCAATTTGTTTATCTGAAAGGGATGTGAATAGTTGGAATGAAGTAATTGATAAATTAAATTCTTGAAAAGTAAGGAAAATAATATCTATATTTACTAATTGTATTAATGTGATACATTATTCTCTTTATAACTGCATCTACTTATTTACAAAATCCTTATGCTATACCTGCTAATTTTTGTCTGGTAAAATTAAAAATTACTGTTTGGAATGAAATAAAAATATCAGGATGTCATTCTCTGTCTAACTTGTTATAAATGCTTTGTTTCATAGCAAAATCCAGTTAATAGCATTAGTAATTAGTTTTAAGCATAATTAATGTTGACTTAAGTCTTCTTTAAAGATATTTATTGCATGATTTAATATTATGGCATAAGCAGGGCTTAAAATAAGTAACATTTCTTTTCAGAACTTTTGTAACTTAACAAAAAAAAGAAGAAAAATCGTGTAGTTATCTTTCTAAACTCTTATAATACGTCACCACTGCAAGTAGAAAGAATTTACAACTTTGGATCTTTACTTTCTAAATTCTCACAGATTGTTTTTTAAAAGATTATGCTGATAATTTTTTGAATTTGAAAAAATATTGCTTTTACTCTCATTAGCAAATGCATTTCCTCATTTATCCATACTTCACTGATCAGAAATATGGTGGAATGGAAATAAAGAATCCCTACTTCAGAATTTAAATGATAATAACTAAATAGAATTTTTAAGCATTGTACATTTTATTCTATTCTTTTTTTGTTAATCTATGCATAAAAATTTATTTTATGGTGAAAATTATTATATTTAGGTGCTGTTAATTAGATTTTGTTACGTTCACTTTTTTGTGTGATAAACCATAAAGCTTCGTTTTCAATTTTAAAATGAAATTTCAGTCTGAGGTGATTTTGTTAATTCATTTTTTCAATTTTTGATTTATTTCAGTATATTGTATACAAAAAATCTTTTAAGGTAAATTCTGCTTCAGTTGTCATGCAATAACTTATAATTTGTCTTTTAAGATTTAGAATTTAAAATATGTTTTGGATACATCTTTATACATTAATTTGTAGATCTTCGTTTTATTTTACATTTAAACTAAAATTTACATAAATAAAAATAGTTTTTTTTTTTAACTGTCTAGATTTTGCAAAAAAGATAATTAAAATTTTGCTTTCCTTTTCATAACCTTAATTTAATATTTGTTTTTCCAGTTCGTAACTTGATTAAAATTTAAAATATGCTTACTATCATGTAGAGAATTCTTCTCCTAGAAATCTCTATACAATCGTTTACTTTCAGCAGGTTAGCATATAGCAACTATTTTTTGTTATTATTGCAGCTTTGTTATGGCTTTTTTAAACAATACATTATATTTCATTGTCAGTGAATAAACTTCTCAAATTACAGTGAGACTACTTTTCAATTTTAGTTACAGCTTTGTTAGCATTTTGTAAGTGGTTAGTGTTTATGAAACTCTATGTATAATTGTTCTTTGCTTTTTTATATATCATCTGTAAAATTTCATGTTTTCATATTTTAATTGAAATGTTTATTTTTTTATAATTTTGATTTATTAATGATTTATTTATTTTAAAATGTATTATACAAAGTCTAGTATATGTCCTGTTTTATTTTCTTTGCATTAATTAATTTTTTGACTTTTTAGTTCATAACTAGGAAAGATCTTGGTATATATTTTCCCCTTGTAAAGTATAAATTAAATAAGTAGGCATTAAATTAGATGTCAACTAAAAGTTCTTTGAACCAGATGTAAAATGATTTCAACAGAATGCAGTGAAAGGGGTATATTCAGATAATCTATAATCTTCCAACACAAAACCAACCAACAATCAGATACTCTGTAATATATATTAACCTCTTTTCATTGCTTAAAGTAATTATATAAATGTGTAACTGCACTTTTTGTCTAAACTCAATGATTACAATAATTAATTATATTCTCTACTAATAATAAAATCTAATAATAAGAAAATTCTATAATTACAATAATTAACAATCTAAATATATTATTTTAAAGACTTAGGTTATATGACCTGAGTCTTTCAAATAATATATTTAGATTGTTTTGAAACCTGTCCTTCATTCTATTATAATTTTTATTATGAGTACATTCTATATATATTAGAGTTTTTTTTTCTTTTTGAAGGGTGTCAAAAAGATATCCAGTTATGCTTGCTACACCTCTGAACTCCACTTCCTCCAGGAGTGTAATAGCTGATTTTTTTTCTTGTTATCACAATTTTACTTAATAGTGGACTAGGTTATACTTGGGGTGTTCAATCCTTTATATTGTTTTTATTAGGGAGATTGAGAGTAATAAAATGACTTGTGTGCTGGAAGTTTTTTAATGGTCACTATCTGAAAACTATCCATGTATTTGTAAATGGCAGGAAATTTTACCTTGTTGGAATGAACAAACAGAAACTTTAGATGATTAGGATCAGCAGTTATGATGTTCATTCAAAAGAAAAGTACCAAATTCTTTTTATTGGAGTTCATTTCTGTGTTTGGAGTAAATCAGTACAACCCTTACCCCATATATAACTAATTATACCAGGAATTTTAAGAATTTAATATTTAGACTTATAACTTGTGCTACTTTTTTACAATCTCTCGCCACTGTATCATTACATAAATTAAGATTTAAGGAAGAAAATTTATTAAATTAAACACTTTCTGAAGCGTAGAAATTTTTGTATAATTAACTATTTTGACTTGGAATTAGTTGGAAAATACTGTGTAGATTTGAAATTACAGTTGTAAATTTCAATGTCATGTATGGAAACATTCTCCAGCTAATATTTTAAAATGATATCTCTTCTTTTACAATTTAACTCTTATTTAGTACTTTGTAAATTGATGTTGGTATAGAAAGATTATTTATATTTTGAAATTAATATGCATGTTACACAAGGTATATGTAAATATTTTATAAAATCAGTTTTGGGAAATTTATGTATGTGATTTTAAAAAATTGATCATATACTACTTTAATTGAAACAATACTAATTACCGTACTTTTCTGTATATAATCCACATATTCTATGTTTTGTCATTATGCATATTATATGCTGCAGTAGATAATCTGATAAAAAAAACATTCTCCATCAGAAAAGCTTACTATAAAATTTTGAAAGTATGTTTTTAAGATAAATAACTTTGTCTGATCATGTCAAATTGATTTGCTCAGAAAGACAACACTTGCATAGAATCATTCAAAATTTGTTTTGATCTGAGCTGTTTCACCCTGAAAATATTGAAGTTCATATATTGTATTGTGGAAATGAAAGAATCTAAGTTATATGGCAAATTTCAAACTAAGTTATAGAGAAATGCAAATTAAAAAATGGAAATAACATGCTGATGTAATGGGAGAAACAGAGCAATTGAAAAAAATATATCAAATATGCATTTCTAACATAATTCCTTTCTTTCATTAATTTACTGAGAAAACAAATGTATTTTATTTTTTAAATATATATATAACCTCCTTTTAAAAGTTATTAAAGTTAAAAATTTATACATTTTAATAGAATCTTCTCTGAATTATCACACTTGTTGATCAAATGATTGGATGTTTCACTTCAGTTAATTTCACTAGGCAATGAATTGGATCCATATAGGATCCAATCAGATGTTATTCATAATAATTTTACATACAGTCTATTATATTTTTCATCATACCATATTTTTTGTAGGACACAACATTACTAGCAGCATATATTTTCTAATATTATCTTAAAAATTTGCTACATAATATGCAACTGCTGATTATATACAAGAAAATACAGTAATTCTACTCTTATTAGAAAGAGGTATTCAAGAAGAATTCCTTAACTTGATATTTGATATTCATTTAGCAGTGAAGCTGATGTTGACCTTTTAATCATATTCTATTCATATTTTTGAAGTAATCTACTTATTTAAAATACTTTTTATGGCTCAAAGTCTCCTTTTTAAACTAACAAAATAAATTTTTAAAAATATCACAAATATTTCCACAATCCTATTTCTATTTTTAACCTCTTCACAAAGGGCGGTGCATATATGCATTTCGTACGGAAGAAAGTGAGAGCCTGGCGATGCATATATGCATTTTAAGCTGGAACAATTTTTAATCTCTAGATGGCACTATGTGTCCATTACATTTAAACTGAACGTAATTTTAAGTGTTCTGACCTTAATTTTTTTTGTATTCCTGCTTTTTTTGGTATTTTGATTATCAGCTGTGGGTAGGGAGAGAGGAAATCTCAATGTAAACAAACACAGCTCGGCTCTTCAACTATCCACATGATTTAAGCATTCTCGCTTCTGATAGCTCTCCGAACACTTTTTTTTATTTTGTTTTCGCTACTATTGGATGTCTTTTAGGGTTTTAGCATCAGTTTGGTTACAGTTTTTACTGCTTTCGGTTATATTTGCTCACTTTTCTTGTTATTTTGAAAATTCTCGACTCTAGATTATTATGGCGAGGATTATCTGGTATGCATTTTCCTACCCTTAATTTGAACAAAAAGGGAGAAAAAAGTCGCAGAAAGTGCATTGTTTGCTCACAAACCGTGATGAAAGAAAAGAAAACACAACAAACATTTTATACTTTCAAATCATACAATGTCGGACTTTGCGTTTCTCCATGATTTGAGATTTTCCATACTCAGTCTTCATTTTAAATTTTGTTATTTTTTCTTGTAAATAGCCCTTGTATAGTTTTTACTAATTTGCAAATATGTTGAAGTGTTTTGTCAATTAAAATTTTGGAAAAACTAGAATTGCACTGTCAAAAATTATTTCTCAAAGTAAGCAACTTTTTGTATATATATTTTCATATAAATTGAAGGAAAAACATTGTTAAAGTCTAGTTTTAATGTTATAAGATAGATTATGTGATAATCTAAAATGCTACCAAAACTCACGGCGATAGGACTTTAACTTTATTATTTACGAATTTTTTCCTAAAGTTAGGCCTAGCGGAGAAAAATCCCCGTCCTGTAATATCATTCCTTTCACTTCAGCTTCGTCCTGAACGCGCGTCTTAAACAAAGGCGCCCCGTCGTGAAAAGGTTAAAAAGAAAATATATGTGTTGATTTAAAAATAAATTATGATAGCTGAAACAATCTAAAAGGATTTTAATTGTTATGCTTTAGATAATAAAATTATTTCGATATCTCCAAAATTTCACATTTCTTGTTCTGAAATTAAATTCTTTATGAAAGTTACTTCTAAATAAATAGATTGGTACAGAGTTTATTCTAAATACATATATCCAAGAAATTGACTTATCGAAATTAATTGTTCCATAGAGATACAAACTATAATCACTCTTTAATTAATTTTCAGTTACGGATATATCGTGAATTAAAAAAATTGTTTTTTGATATTGCTGTTTTTCTTTATTATTTTTTCTAAAGTCTACTATAAAAATATAAAATGTTACTTAATGATCATGAATGTATTTATATTGCTTATATTGTTGGTAAAGTATAAGTAATATCAATACACATTCGTGAATGTAAATATTTTTAAAATTGCTCAGCTATAATTCATTTGTAGTTATGTTTTCTTTCTACGTTTTTTTCATACTTGAAATGGCATATTTTATTACATAAGTTAAAATTTTATGATTATGACACAATTAATGGTAATTGCAATTTTGACACCATGTACTCAACCAAACGGGGAATTTAGCCTTTGTAAATATCTGGGAGTTATATGTATTTCATTCAAGTAAAAATTATTTCCAATTACATTATGACAAAACGTATGCCATTCTCTCCATATTTATAAAACAATACATATTATATTTTTCATTACTTTTTGATTTTGAGTTATATATATTAACCTTATTATTGACTCATCACATTTCAAAATGTTATCTGAAAAGTAAATATAATATTTATTTCAGAATGTTCGCAGCTCTTCAGAAATTAAGAAATATAATTGGCCAATGTGCAGTATTTCTTTTGTCACAGAATTTTTTGGATGTAATGGATGAACAAATAGCTTTGTTGCAAACAGTTAAGTATATGTTGAAAGCCTACATTGTAAATTAATATTCTTAAAGCACTTTATATTGCTGATTTTAATTTTTAATATATATTTTAGGATGAATATAGGCCTCATAATGCCTTACCTCAAAAGATACCTATAAAATTTACCAAAGACCGTAAAGATAGGTAAAAAAAATCTTGCTCTATATATATTTGTTTGATTTTAGAAATAAAAATTTTAAGTATGGTATTTTACAAGCTAATATTATTTCTGATAATTTTGTTTTATAGGTATGTTGTTCTTTATAATTCTCTGGCCCACTCACGCATAGAACTTATTAAAGTGATTGTTTCTTCAGCATCAGTCATTGTTAGAGATAGCTCTGAAAATTTAGTACCATGTCAAATAAACCCTGTATTTAAGAAGAAAAAAATTTCCAACTCTGAATATGAGGTTAGACATATATTTATTTCATAAAATCTATTGTAATACTGTGTCTATGTGTTGAGTGTTTAATATAAAGGATTGTCTGACTAAAACACTTTTAACTAGATTATGTTCTTTTCTACATACATGTCTCTTGTTTTGGACAATTGCTTACTTTTCATTTCTAAAAAAAGCTATCTGTTTCTGTAAGAAATGCTCAAACAATCAGTGGATGCATTCTGTTTTCTGGTAATGACCACAAGAAGTTAATTATTTTATTGTACTGATAAAGTGCACAGATAAATCTAATTGCTTTAATAAAAGAGTGCATATTTTAGATTTTGTAAGTGTGAGTAGTATGACATTGAACGAAGCATTTCAATAGTTAATGCAATATCCATATGACGGCATGAAATATTAACGTTTGTACTTCTCTGTTCATATATCCAGTTAATAATATAAGTAAATTTTCATACCTAGTAACCATAATTTTATTCTAAAGATATTCTGAATTCTTTTTCTACAAAAAATAATTTTGGATTGTACTAGAGTTAGCTGTACATAAATTATCCTATTGGGTAGATCTTAAAATAATTGTAGCTATTATTCTAAACATTCCTTTTTTTCATTACATCACTGTAGTTTCCCTAAATTAATTTTTGTTTCATCAATATATTTCACAGTTTTACTGAAATCAGTGTTACTCAAGCAGTAATCTACATCTTTAGACAAAAAAAAGAAAAATATAAAGAATATGCAGACTCCTAAGTATTATTTTGTTTTCTGTAATAAGTTTCAATTGCTATCTGAATTGTATTCTGCAAATATGAAAGAAAGTGTGTAGGTCATTTTATTAGTGCCTGTTGTCATTTTTTTATTAATTTTTCAAGCTGGAAACACATGCCTTTGAATTCTTGCAAATCTATATATTTAATTATACCTTCACGTAGTTTTACATTTTACACTCTATTATTTAATATGCATTATGTTAGTTCTTGAAACAAAAATATTCCAATTTTATTTTTGTATTTTGTTTCATATATAATTTATAACACATTTGACATATATTTAATATTTTCCTATATATTTGTGAAGCATTATCTTCTACAGTCTCTTTTAGAAGTATAGTATTTTCATTATTATTGACAATCCCCATTGGTTCAAGTACTGTGTTTACATTAAATGTTATAATTGCATGAAATTTTTGTTGCTATTGTATTTACTTAATCATAATACAGTCGTGCTTACATTTTTTAACATACAATTTAAAAATACAAGATCACAGACTTCTAAATCAGTAATTCGTTGCTTATGTTATTGTTTTCAACTTTTTATTAATGTGATCCAATCCATTTTATGATGTATGTGTCATATCATGATACTAAAATGTATAGTAATCTTTTGATGTTGCTTCATTTCTGAGATTTCTGAAATAGCCTGATTATCCATGGAATTAAGTAGCTAAGTTATTGGAGTTATATTTTATGAAATTGTGAAAAATGAGAATAATTTAGGACAAATATGCATTTGTGTAATATATATCCATAGTAAGAAAGAAACATTTTTATTGTTTAAAGAATAAGAAAATTATATACAGATTAATTTTCTATCCTTCTTTGCATTGAAACACTTCTTTAGTAGAAATTGAATTTTTTTTTTTTTTTTTTTTTTTTTTGAATATAGAGATATCCCAGTTAATTTACATTGCAGAAAAACTGCTCCTAAATAATCGAAAGATTGCTTTAGTAGTTCAAGTATAAGCATCAGAAATATTTATTACGCATATGAATAAATAAAATGCCTTAATGACTCTGAAAACAAAGACCGTATTTTCCTATATATAATCCTCAGCGCCGTATTATCTGCTAGCCCCTTTATTCGAGCAAAAGAAAAAAAGCGTCGCATTATCAGCAGCGGCGTATAATCCACGGCAACTTTTAAAGTAAATAGTCAAAAATTTATACTGCTGGTAATTTTGTGCCAAATAAAATAAAAAATACATTGATTATAATTAAAAATATAATAAATTCTACAGAAAAAAACATTTATAAAGATCTGTTTGAATCCACCTCAACACAACCTTCTTCTTCACCTTATATTACACGTTTGTCAACATTTTTTCATTTACCTTCCCTATAGCTTTCAATTTAAAATTTACTCAGTACATTAATAATTTGCTCTTCCCTTTGACAATATATTAATTTGAATGTTTACAGAGCGAAACAGATCATGTCAAAACAGAATGCGAAATGACGTTAACGAATTGCAACTTTAATAACCGTTCAGAAGAACTGTATTTGTTCTTGAATGTAATTGGACAATGCTGATTATAGTTAAAATAAGTAAACTGAATATTGGCGCCATCTGTTATTTATTTTATAAAACATAAACGGTTTTTTTTTTCTTTCAAATTTTTAAAGAAAACTTTTCTGATGAAAAATATTTTTTTTGTCAGATTATCCACTGTGGCATATAATACGCACAACAAAATTGGGAACTTTTTTAACACATAATCCGCTGATTATATACAGGAAAATACGGTATTTGCTTTCTTAGCATATTTAGTTACATAACCTCCTAATGTTCTCTAGCTCCCCTCCAAGTTTGTGCACGGCATTCGAGGCCACCCTGTATACTCTATATTAGTTATGCATTAGTATATTTTCTGTACTGATACAAGATATACTTTTTTAATGCTATCTTTTATATTCAGTCAAATTTCTAAAATTTCAATGTTTTGAAGAAACAGCACCCATGTTCATACCTGGGTTTCTTAGTCTTAAAAACACTGATTATTTATTATTGATGTTTAAATTGTGATGTTATTAGTACATTAAATTTTTAAATAAAATAATATTAGACTAGCAATAATTTATTTCTTATTGTTTCCATTCTAAGCTTACAATGGTAAGATATTCACACTCTTTTGTAGTTTTTTCCTTTTAATTAATTAATGCTTATTTTATAAGGTTGAGTAATCTTTAAAAATCATTATATAGCATCAATTTCCAAATGCTAATTCATGTGTAACAAAAAATAAAATAGACGTTTTTTTTACAATATTTATCCCTTAGAACCAAAATTAAAATATTTTCTTTATAAATTATTTAATTAAAAACTTCTTCATTTCAGTTAATTTTTTATGCTGAATTGCCTCCTATTAGCTTATCAACTTATTCAATTCATGAAGTAGAAAGAACTCTCTCTTTAACAGAGCGTGCTACTATAAAAATAATGAACACAGCATCTCCACTTTTATCTCTGTAAGTTCAATTTTTTTAATAAAGTAATCTAATTTAGTTATTAATTTAATTATTTTAAACTAAATAGAATTAGAAAATCATTTTTTAAGAGTGATAATATATTATGTTGAAAATCATTTTCAGAGTGAACCTTCTTCTGTTATGTGCAATTATATTCCCGAGAATCATTTTATACTTGTTTAATATATTTAAGCTTACTAAAAGGTTTAGCCAATTCAACATCCTTACTAACTATATTTGACTTAAATTATTCTGTAGTTAATCAGATTTATTTTTCCTTGTATGAAAACAACTTAAGAACATGCCTTCTCTTCCAAATAATCCTGTCATAATCCCTTTTATCTACATCTGAACTTAAATAAAATTGTTCTTATGTTGAATACTCTTCTAATTATTGAATATTATAGAATATAATTTAGTAAATTTTCTGAATTTCATCGTACACTTGAAATCAATCTGCTGCTAACTAGAAAATATTTCTTAACCTTTTAAGCTAAATTGGATAAATTAATTACAAATAACACCATTAAAATTATTGTAAATAATTGACACCATATTATAGTGCCATTTCTGCCTTGAAGCTTCAAGCTTAGCTCATTCAAGCCACCAAATATGTCAGTTAAATAAGTCAATCTCCATTGAAATGTGTCATTTTTGAACGTTGTGAAGAAATCGTGTTTTTCTTTGAACTCAAGAAAAAGAATTACCTCTTCTTTCAATTCATAAAGACGAGCCAACATGTTCCCTTTGGACAGCCAGCCTACTTCTTGGATGAAACAGAAGAACTTTGTGATCAGAATCGAGATCCTCGCAAAGTAAAGTAAATAATTGACTGTTCAAAGTGCTACTCTTGATGTAGTTTACAATCCTTAGAGCCGAATGCAATGTCTGGCATAATTTCTGTGGTAATGTTTCAGAAGTCAAAGCTTGCCCATGAATAATACAATGTGTTCTAACAATTATAGGATTTTTTCCTTGAGCTTTTTACCTAAGCCTGATCATATACCTATCATTGCAGGTGCGCCATCTGTGCAAAGTCCAAAGAGCTTATTCCTTTCTAAATCATTTGTTTCAACAAAATTTGATATTCAATTAAATATATCTTAAGATGTAGTACCTACTGTCAAATATTGGTAGTATAAAATCTCTTCTTCAATGATATCTCCTCTGATGTAATAAACATAAACTATTAACTGTGCATAATTAACAACGTCAGTGGATTTATTGCATTTATGGCAAAAAATGGTGATGATTTTACTTTGTTAATTATTTGTGATTTAATGTCTGCTGCAATGTTATCGATTCTATGCTTGACTGTGCTATTCAAAAGAGAAATAGACTTTGTTTTTTGCTCGGCATCTTCTCCTAAAATTATCTGCTTGACTTTTAGGATACATGGTTTTATTAATTCTTCACTAATAGTATGAGGTTACTTTTGCTTTGCTATAATAAAAGTTATTTCAAATGAAGCTTTGAGATGCTGTGATACACCTGTGTGATAACTTCCCGATTTATCCAATTGTGATTCTACTTTAGAAGAAAACTCTTTCGTCTTCAAAACTAGAGTAGGATGTTGTTGCTTCAAATGCCTTTAAGGCTATTGGGCCTCATGCTATCACTACTTAAAACTTTCATACATATCACACACTGAGGTAATTGTAACTCGTCTTTTTCTATGAAAGTAAATCCAAACTTAATGTAATTTTTGGAAAAAAATTTTTCAATACCATTTTGTACCTATAACAATAAAACGAATAATCAGTCACAGTGGGCGATTTATGAACGTGTGTTCGTTCTATCAGCAATTTAGTAAATTAAATAAAAATGGTGACGGAAGTTTGTTAACACAAACTTACCTTTTAACAGTGAGTCCCAATAATTTTGCACGCTCAAATTGATTTTTCAACAAAAAATGTACATTGAAATGTCGAATTTATCAGAAATATACGGGAATGAATTTCACAGATGCTCATGCACATCTGGTAGGTGCAAAATTGTTTTCTAAATGATGAATGTGACATTGATATTCTGAGAAATTCAACTGGAACTTATCTTAATTTTGGCAGATGACATCTTTGTAAAGTAAATTCATTTATTTGCACATTATTTACTCCAAGGCATAACACATTCCTGTTTGATCAAATGATTGCTTCAATACTGAAGAATAATCTGAAGAATTTTTATAGTTTATATTAAAAATGCATTATAAATTAAATTGTTATTCAAAGAAACTACAAAGGGCGGAGGCTTTATTCCAAATGTTGCAGGATACAGTTTTTGTGGTAGTGGACACAACTTCAAATTTGAACATACATTCCAAATCGATTTTATATTTATAATATTTTTATATCCTTCAATTACTAGAAAATTGTTAAACAAAGCTTACCTATCGAATATCCTCTCTATATTCTTTGCAGGCAGTCCTTGAAAATCACCTTCTAAATTCATATAATCGAAAGGATATAGTTTTGCCAAATGCATATATTCATAAAATATCATATAACTGTGAAATTTCATTTTGATAAAATAAGACATTTTATCTTCGTTGAAGAGGATAAAATTTCCAAAACTGCAAAATTATAACAATTTCTATAAGCTTCAAATTTTTAATTATACAAAATAATAAAATTTGATTTAAATATTTGAATAAAAGCTAACACTGTAAATCTTTTCAGTTTTTAATATAACTCCAAACACGTTTTTGTGCATTTATTATTTTTATGACTGGTTCAAAAAAGGATGTTAAAGAACATACTCAGATCATCTTTACTAAAACGTCCTAAGCACATCCTGAAATGATATCTTGGGGGCGTTCATATGATGAAGTTGTCTATCTGGATATTCAAGAGGCCTTTTTCTCCCACAAATTAAACTCTACCGAACACAACTAAAGCACATATGATTGGGAATTCTTCTTCTTCTTCTTAGAATTGGGTTTGTATGTCATTGGGCACCTCTGCTTTAATCAGCATTTTGTACCATTAACTCCAAACCCAATGTTTCCTAGTTCCAGTTGCTCGGGTCTCCCACTTTATTAATAAAGTCCGATAACCCTTTAATGGAGTCTAGGTGTAACTCTCTAGTATGGATGATGCCTAAAGAGGTTAATCTAGGGAGGGCAAGAGCCTCGCATTCATAAATGATATGCTCTGCCGTTTCCTCTTGCGTATGACATTTCCAGCAGATAGGGTCTTGCTGAAATAGTCCCATCTGGTCAGATTGGGAATTACTTGCAGCCTACTCAGCCATTTTGTATGGAATTTGAAGAAAACCTTTTACAGTTTTCATGGATCACAAATTTTAAGTTAATGCTTTTTTAAGTGAAATTTGAAAAGCGTTTTCTTCAACAATGCCATCTTAAATGCATTTGCCAGCCTACAGTCAACATTTGTCACATCAAATGTGATGACATTGTTTCTGACACTCATTCTTGTGTACCTTCAGCTAAATTTTCCTCAACAATGGACTTCACCAAATAATCTAAAGTTCAAAAAGCAAATGAGAAACTAAACATTATTGCCTACTTAATCTAGTGTGTAATTTGGTTCACAATATACACATCCATCTATTATATTTCAACTGTTATCTGTATCTGTTTCTTCAAAATTTAAAAAATGTTTGCATCAAAATTTCTCACTCTGTCAGAAGAGTTAACATAAACCATCGGTCAGGGTTTCGCAAGAGCTCCATTACGTAAAGATTATATATTATGTAAATTATATTCCTATTTCTAAATAAGTAAAGTTTTATGACATTCGTTTCTCATTGAGTACATTCCCAAATATTACTGATTGTTTCAATCAAAAACATTTAGACATCATTGGTACTTATCCTCCATCTAAGGGTATACTGTGTCAAATATGTTACTAGTTATAAGATCTAATGAAGATACCCCATTATAAATCAAATAGGTAAAACTATAACAAATGCTTTTTCCTCTGTTTGTCTAGCAATTTGTTATTCCTGACTACATTACTATTCCTGATTGTTACTCCAATTTGCAAGTGATTTGTACTGTTCCTGTACTCAATTAGTGTGCAACATACTCCCATAATTACGTACAACTTTAAACCCATTTCTATGGTCATTCATTTTCGTAGCAAGTTCAGAGTTAATCCAAACAAATGTGGCTGAACAGTGGATTGAAACACTACCTAGTATCTTCCTGGAAATCTTATCTTCTCAAGAAGAATATTCAAATGTTTCAAGTGCAGAACTTTCATATGGGCTCCTTTCACATTTCTGAAGAATTATTTTGTACCTGTTCTGCAACAAATAAACATGACATAGCTATGTTAATCTCTTGAAAGAGAATGCAACCACTCAGACCAATAATTGTGGATTAGTTGGAACTGATTCCGTTTCTGTGCGCTAAGAAATCCTAAAATGGTGCCATGTATTTTTGCATATAGATACTTTGCAAATATTCTTCCAACATTTGAACCATTTAAAGTTTTATCTAGAAATAAGAAGTTTTTTGAAGGTGATCTTTATGGTCAAACAAAACATGCTTCAGTTACACTAGATTAAACAGTGTTATGTATTACATGATTCTCAGCTCATCTCAACTACTTCCATATCTCTTTCAACTTCAACAGCTCCATCAGAATCTATGTGCTCTGTTGCTTCATTATGTGCAAGAAAATCGAAATATCAGACAGAAATGCAAAGCATTGCTGTCTGATATTTTAATTTTCTTGGTTTGTCCCTGTCCTATAAAACAGGGGTACTGTTGTGGTGTACTTTGTTATGTAAAGATATAACAAGTGAAGTAGCCTCAGTTTCAACCATAATATAAGAATTCATTTCCAGGTCTAATATACAATATTTTCTTTTATAACTGTGTAAGCTCTTTCTTTTACTGTTCTAGTTATTGAGTTTTAGTAAATAGTTTTTTTAAAATTGATTCCTATGCAGTTTATTAACTTCAGTATTAATCATTCTATAAGCACATTAATTTACTTCTGACAAATGACTTAAAAGTAGAAAAGAAATGTACAAGCAAAAATTTTATTGATTATTATGTACAATACTTAGTAATTAATGCTGAGTTTTAAATACTTATGTGAAATTCTCTCCTTTAAGCTATAGGTTCATTTAATGCTTTTGAAATATTCATTCATTTTAAGTTTAATTTAAATAAAAGTTATGTATTCATGTTAATTCTCACAAATATTTATCATTCAAAAATATAATTGAGAATTATGTATACATAATTACTCAAACATTATTAGTAAATACTTATTCAACATATGAATGTCAACATCTTCTGGAAAAATTTAGATGATTCCTGAAAAATTCCTTGAAATTTTTAAAACTTGTTTGAGAATCATGAAATGTATTAAAGTTTAGGTGTTAAGTTTAGGTTAGGTAAATTATGGTTTATGCACAAAGGAAAATAAAAAAATTCAAGTATGAACATACATGTATAAAGAAGATAATGAAAAAAATTTTTATTAACGAAAATCCCTTTAAAAAAATAAAACTTAATTTTTATTTTAAAAAAATGTTTGGTTTGGAGATATTTATTCTAATTATAGTGTGTTATAAGTATATAAATTTATCATAAACTTGATTAGTATGACTATAATTAATACATTTAAAATATATATCAAAATAGTATGCTATTTTGTGTACAGTAACTTAATTCATCTGTTTGTCTGTATTTATAATTCAATTTAAATTGTTTTTATAAATTTAATGTTTCTAATTACTTTGTAACTTTTATTGTGCAATATTTTTATTTAACAAATCTTTCTCTTGATTTTTTAGAGACTTTCGTGTGCATCACATTGAAAATGCTCCTATAGAATTTTCCATAAAATCAGATTATTATTCAGCTACATTTGCTGGTTCAAATGGATTACTAAAGGTAGTTTTGGAAAACAGTATTTACAAATATGCAATTTATTGCACAAAATATTTCTGACATTAATTGATACTGTTCTAATGTTTATTTGTTATATTAATACTGTTTCCCAATTAAACCTTTTTATTAAGTGTATGAAATAGTTTCATATACAATTCCTGAAAACTCTTGAAATTGCTTATATTTTCATAAATATTTCTTTGCTTTTTTTATGAAGCGGTTGCTGAATAGCTAGTGCCTGACTTCAGTTCAACAATTTGTGGGTTCCTCTCCCATCCACGTTATTGCAGTGTTTATGCTGTTTTGGAATTTAATTTAAATTGTAAACCCCTGTCCAATTACAATCATTTTGACATTGAAAAATAGGGTCACTAACAAATGAAATTAAACGTCCTTACCTCTTATTTTTAATTAAATAATCTAACAAAAGAGACTTGAATGTGCACTGCATTAAGAATTTAGATTAAGCATAAATTGACTCTGTGTGTTGCACTTCATTTAACATAGTTAAAGAACAAATTATGTGCTATAATGAAGGCTTATAGCATACTGAAATTCTAAAACAGTTCTCTCTAGAAATGGCTTAAGTAAATCAATCAAACATTTAAATATATTATATTACATTGTATTTATAATGGTCTAGATAATTCTTTTAAGTCCTTTATTAAAGCTGAATAAAAATGTGATTGTTCATAGGAAGGTGTCAACTTGTTGTAAGTATTCTCATGACACAGTTTCTTTAATTGGTAAGCAAATTTTGTTAGAAAACGACTGTAAAAGCAATGCAAATAAAAATAGCATACATTGCAATGAGATTTACTAATCACATTGCTGGAGAATATTTTTCATTATATTAATGCTAGAAGTGATAAAACCAATAGTTTTAGGGAGCGAAAACTTACTAAATTTACTTAAATTCCTTATTTTTCACTTTTCCTCCAATGATCCCAATCGTTATCTTACCTATGTTATAACATACAATAACAAGTAGTACCATATTAAGCACAGGTATCATTTCCTAGAATATTCATGTGGGAGTATCATGTGACATCAGCTGATAGATTAGTGCAGGAAGAAATTGCGAGTAAGATACTACAGCTGTACATACTGGAGATATATGATACATTTTTCAGAATAATTCATGTGTGAGGAATAATGTAATGCACAACAAGAATACAATATCAGCATACGTGAGCATAACATTTGTGATGCAAATACACTGATGTGGAAAACTAAAATAAGAATGTAAATTTTCAGTTCATTGCTATAAATTTACAGAAAAAAGGATTTTTGCAAAAAGTTCAATTAACATGCAATTTAATCGAAAGGTCATGCATATATACAAATTTCTGGAGCAAAATATCACAGGCAATGTTTTTTTTCTAACGTCAGGCACTGGGTAACTAACCATTCACCACAACAAGGCTGGAAATTAAAACTTATGTATCATTACCCTGAGGCAACCTGTGAACCACAAGTCACTGATGCAAATAACATTGTTCACATCACTCCACAACAAATCTGTTTATAAGGTAGGCTCACATTTATTCATCATTTCAGAAGAAAGGACAAGGAAACATGGAATGAGAAAGGAACATCCATGCCTGAACTGGCATTGGAACCCAGTAACAACATCTTAAGAGTCAGGAATGCTAACTATTCAGCCATCAGCCAACTCACAGGCAGTGCGAGGATACACAAAACACATTTGCTCGTCGCATGCAGCTTGAGACTACAATGAAAAGGACAAATTTATGTAAAGACAGTTGCCGCAATTGTAAGTTCCTTCAAGAAATATGGCTTTAAGAAATCACCTAGGTGACTTCACTCGTAGAAGAATGATCAAGGAAACTGCATAATGTTACCAGTATACCTATAGTATTGAATGAATGAACATATCATTTCAGGCTTGGAAAGCCTTCCAAACCATAGGTATGATTGTTAGAAATCTTATTGGTGACTGCACCAAGAAAACAACTGCTGTGGAAGATTGATATATCATCCAGCAAGAGAAAAGTGACCAAAACCACTCAGCAATCACCATTGCTCAACAACAGTGTGCAGAAACGGGGTGACAAGTGTGGTGTATTGCTATGTCCAAGTGTCTTCGTAAAGTTGACTGAACTCTGCATCCCTTTAAAAGTTGGTCATCTGCATAAATGTTTTTAGTGTTACAATGAGCACAAAAACTGGACATTTCATCAATGGAATTGTATCTTCTTTATAAATGAATGTTATTTCATTATAACAAGAAATTTTCTACATTAGTTGATTGGAAGAAAAGTTGGAACATGGTTTACTCCCAGACTGAACAAGGGTTCTGAGTGACCATCTGAAAAGGCATGTTGACTAGGCAAAGTGGGCTCCACATTTTTGAGAGTTTCTGTAACTTGAGATCACTTAGCTTTTGTTACCAATGATATATCCCCATGTGTGTCTGCTCCCATGTGCCATTCGAGTAGACTTCTTTTTTTATGGAGGACAATACACAGCAACACCAGGTTCCTGCTGTTCATCAACTGCTGGTAAAGGAAGATATCCAGGATTTAAAATCAATACTTTTCAAAGAATAAGAAATCCTTAATTCTTGATCAATATCTGTATTAATTGTATACAATTTTTTCAATTATACTTTTATAGTTGTATAAAGATGAACACACCTCTTATTAGGAATAGAATTACACAGTGTAGAATTTTATAAAACAAGCCTATAAAAATTGTGTCATATGATTCATATTTGTTACCAGTTTTATTCTTTTTTGCATATCAAACTACTTTTAATTCCTGTGCAAATTGTTTTACTATTTTATATCTTACATCATGAAATGTTAGTGTATCAAATTTTCATCCATTTAACCTATTTATTGTTTAAGCATCTAATTTTTTCTCTGTAATCTTTTAACACCAGTGTATTTGCATTAATATTTTTTGTTGTATTATTTGCAAATCGAACCTTTCATCTACTGTTTCACTATTTTAAAATGATTTATTCGGCTTAAAACTGATATTTAGATTTGGATCTACACATTTCTTGCTTTGAATTCCCCTACATGTTGAATGTTCAGATTCTTTCTTGTTCATAATTCTTATTGCAATGTATTCAAATCTTTGATCTCTATTATATATTACTATTCTTACATTATTAATTTGAATTACAAGAAGAACTATCTTGATAAGATATTTTTTCTTTTCAGACATAAGTCTTATGAATGACTGAGATGAAGTAATATTTAAATAGTCATGGTGTAAATTATATATTTAATATTATTCAGCAAGATTCCAAGGTGTAAAAAAATTTATGCTTTATATGATTTCTACATCTTTATATCTATATTTTCATATTTCAGAACAAATCTGTATTTTCATACATCAAAAAAATTTATCTCAATTATAAAATAGCAACTTTTTAAAACATATTTCATTTGCTGCTAAGTGCACCATATAAAGTATATGACAAAGGTTCATCATTTTTATATAGCAATGAGTCCAAATAGAGTTAAACTCTGATGACAGAATAATTTTTCTTCGAAGACTGCACATTCAGCACTTTAATTATATCTTTCATTGGGTCTCTAACAGCATCTTCTTGAATAACAACTCTTTCTGAATATTTGCTCGATTCTTCTTTTTAATTTCTTTGTATTGTTGTTTCATTATTGAGCAATGTATGAATTTATGTTAAAAATGGTGTTCGAATTTAAATCTTGTCAAAGCAGTACTAAATTAAAATTTTCATGCCTGTTGCTATAGTTGCTCATTATTTTCATTTCTTCTTGGATTTATTTATGTTCTTGTTGTATATATATTTATTAAACCAATAATATATAGCTGTATTTGCAACTCATATCAATATATTTAAAAAATATATTTTCTGTTTGAAATTCATGTTTTTAGAAAGTTACATCACACGATTTAGCTATGGAGCAGGAATTAGGCATTAAGTTTCTGAAGTATGGCACTAAAACTAAGGGAAAAGACAAAAGTGGTGCTTATTTATTTCTGCCAGACTCTGAAGCTAAGGTAATAATTTTTTTACTTTCAACTTGATTGTTTTAGTAAAATGCACTTCCGAATAATGTTGGATTTACACATTCATATCATAGAGGTAAACATAGTTTTAAGTTCTGAACAAATATTTATTAACAATACTAACATTAAAAGTATCAACTGCAAAAGTTTACTGGAGTTTTGACTATATGAAAGTAAAAAAATTATATTATGAATAAAACATTTTTCTAACTTCAAGCACTATTAGTTTCAAGATAAAATCTGGAGGGATTGTGTCTTATCTTTAGTCAGTGTACCAAAAACTTTCAATGTGTAATCTGCTATCACACTGAGAAATTAAAAGTTACAATGTTAGTATTTAAACTTTCATATTTTTGGAAAATAAGACTAGCTGGTGTTAAATGGGGTGCTTCCCAGGACGTGTTGATCACGACCTTTAACTCTTTCATCCGTCCAGTCTTCAACTATGGTGCCGAAACTTTAATCACAGCCTCAGTTACTGCTCTATCGAGACTCGATGTCGCTCAGAACAATGCCCTTAGGCTTATCACTGGAGGAGCCTTCTCAACTCGTATACCAGCTTTAGAACTTCAGACTGGCATTGACTGTTTGCACGATAGGAGAGTCTTTGCTACCCTGACTCTTGGTGAAAGATTACTTCGCAGGGAGGGGTTTTGGCCTGGCTATTCCCAAGTACTCTGAGACTCAAATCTCAGGGAACTTTCTTATCTGAATTCCAGACAATTTCCAGCTCTATTTGTACTCCAAATAACAGGGATCCTTCAACCAAACACCCCGTCTTCCCAGGTCTATAAATATGCCACTCCTGTTTTTGATCTTGTCCTTCCGGTACAGAAGGGAGTCTCCCCTGAGACAGAGCTCAGGGCTGCTGCTCTTGCCACTATTTATGAAAGATACCCTCCAGACAAATGGCTGCACATTTATACCGATGGTTCAGCTGAGAGTAGCTCTGGGAGAGCGGGAGCTGGAGTTTTCTCCAATTTTTTCCAACTCAAAGAGCCTTTGGGAAAACCCTCTGACAATTTTGATGGAGAAATGTATGCAATTCTAATTGCTCTTCAAAAAACTCTGGATTTCTCAGAAATGAAATTTGCCTTTTTCGTCGATTGCCAGGCTGCAATTCATACAGTGACAAATTATAATCCCCTGCCTTCATCAATAGAATTAAAATGTAAAACCATCATTAACACTTTGCTAACTGCAGGGAAGGAAATTACCTTTCAATGGATCCTTAGCCATTGTGGTTTACCTGGTATTGAAAATGCAGATTTACTCGCCAAAGAGTCATCTTTTTTAAACCCCCCAAACACTCCAATTGGTTTAAGAAATGTCAAATACTTCTTAAAACAAGCAATTCGAAACCAACGACAGGCTTATTACAAAGAAAAAGTCTTTAATGCTTGTGGGGGGAGCCTCTTGACCTCTTGCATCCACAGGGATCTACCTAGAGCTATGGGAGTGTCCTGCTTCAGGCTTCTCACTGGGCATGATTATCTTCAGGGACACCTTCACCACATTAAACTTGTGGACTCACCTGACTGCATTTTGTGCAATGAACATTTGGACATGAATGGCGAGCACCTTTGGATGTGTTCTGCCCTCCAGGAGGCCCGCGATTCTTCACACTTCAAGACTCTCTCCTCTCCTGGAGAAGCATCATTTCTCTATTGGACTGCAAGACTTATGATGCTCGAAAGAGCTTATATAAGGAAATAATTAAAAAAAAATATTTTTGGAAATAAAAACTTGTATAAATGCTGCTGATATTTATGCATTTTAAATATTGTTAGCAGATGATTATAGATGAATAAATTTCTTTATATAATGACCCATATCTAATATAAACTGTAGAAATCCATGCAGTTAAATAGATGGTGAGATCCTTGTGTTCATCATATTTTATAAAATGTGTGTACAAAGTATTTTTTTAATAATCTATACACGCACAGTTGACCCAGCTCTTATTTTGCCTGCATCTAGTATTTGTGATCACATATAATCATTTATAATTGTTAAATTAAGTATATAAAATTGCATTGTATAAAGATTATTCTAGATTCCTTTTAAAAGAATTTTACTATACAGAACAATTAAGGAACTTCAAACTAGTTTTCACATGTAATTTAAAACTAAAATAAATTAGCATATCATAACTGAAGTAATAAAATTTCTACTCATGTGGTATAAAATTTCATATTTCTGTAATATATATGTATATAAACTAATAAATGTATTGAGAAAATTAACAAGCTTTATTTCTGTCCTGTAGAATTAAAATTTTCACTTAGAAGTAATAATTAATTTCATCATTGTCATCTACAGGTGGTTATCAAAGTAAATTTAATACTTTAAAATTGATCGCAATTTTTCAATGATATAAAGTTCTGTTGACTTGTAGTACATATATTTCATTTCATCCTGGTGTTCATCAGTCCATGATTATGCAATTTCCATTGCATGGATAGGTGCATTATAATCATTATAAATTGCATCTACTGCAGGAAACAAAGTTTGTCTCATTGTATGGAGCTGGTCAGCTAAAATTTCTCTATACTACACCCCAATGATCCTTCCTTTCAGGGTTATGTTTAGTCCTGCCGGAAACCATGATACTGATGCCCAGATCATGACATATCTACCTCCATGCTTGAGAAATGAGAGGAAACAATCATAATCATATACTTGTGCAGCCAAATGTGCACCCATCCTGTTGTTGGGAAGAGTATAAAATACAATTTATTAAACCATAATACTTTTTTCTTCTTATCATTTTTTTGTGAATGTGACACCTTCATAGACACTAACATATGCGACAAGTAGCTTGAAAATTGCTGTTTATGAAAGTGTCTTCTAACTGATTGAGCTCTGTAATCACTTTTGCTGTCGCTCACTTTTCTAACATTACTATCCTCTTTTTTAATGCCTGTCAATCTCCTTTCCATCCACTATTTTACTCTGGAGTGATGTGTGTCTGCTGTTCAGACTTTAAACGCTGTACTCCTAGTAACGACTACTAGTTAGAATATATCTTTCAAATTTTCTCTTGCTAGTTAGTCTCTCTTCAATTCGGCCCCTCAGAATCTGGGAGATCTGATATTTTCTGTTTTTGAATGATCCAAGACATCTAAAACTTCAATAAACGTAATATATATTATCAGCATACATACATTTTTATTTATAAACAAAAACTAGTTGCTATTATATTTTAATGCTTATGAAGCACATTAAAAATGTCATTTTTATTGACTGCTTTTTCCTTTATTTTGGTAAGCACTTATGGATAATGACTTTCTTACATATACAATAAAATACCTATTGACCTTGAACAGATCTGTGAAATACTCTTAAAAGACTTAATTATTTGATTACTTCTAATGTGGGTCCCTGGATTCAAACAACTCTATGCTGAAATTAATTCATTTTTGTATTAATTTATTTTTTTATCTTAACACACTTTGCATAATTATACAACAAAACCACATCTAGCAGAATTGCTGTATGTTACTTATTCCTTTTTTATGGGTATAGGGACAATCATATTTTTCCATTTGAAGTGTGTATTAATGAATATGATTCTTTTCAAATTTGATGCAGACTGTTATTTTTCTAGATTATCTTTTAAATAAAATGCATGTATTCCACTTTTAGTTATAGTCTTTAGCTTTAGAATATTCATTTTATACTACATACATTTATTATACACTATATATTTTCATGCTTATTACGAATTTTTATTTAAAAAATTATGTGTGTTTCTAATAATAAATTTATTGTTAAAGGAAATTGAGTATAATAAACCTGAGATTGTGATTATTGAAGGCCCTCTAGTTTCTGAAGTAATAGTATTCTTACATGAAGTGGAGCATCACATTTTCCTAAAAAATTCACCTGGTAATTTAATCTTTAAAAGCTGTAAATATTTTTATTATTCGATATTTAATTGTTCCTAATTTTTTAAAATAACTAAATAACTTTATTGAATTTTATAAATTTTTTCAGGAATGGATGGTGCTGGAATTGATATCTATAACATAATTAATATTGCTTCAGAAACTAACAAGGAACTCATCATGAGATTCAGCACTAATCTTACAAATGATAATAAAGATTTCTATACTGACCTTAATGGATTTCAGGTAAATTTATACAAAGAAATTTCTTTTATCTGTTTTGAATCATTATTAAATATCATATATTTTAATGGCTTCATAAAATATTATGGTAAAATAAATCTACATACATTTTGATTACCACTTTATTTTAAAATCTTATTTAAAACAATTGTGTAACAAAACATTATTATGGTTCATATGGCTCCTGGAAGATGACTCCTTTTTAAGGGCCCTTAAAACTTGTGTAATTTCGACTTGACTCTGAGAAAATTGTGAGTTACTTGTGGAATTTTTACTTATGTGACGTACAGCCACGTCACGAACCCTGAGTCGAGAAATGGAGTCATTTGCAAGGCAACAAGTTTCTGCTCAAACAGTTCGACGGCATTTGCAGCAGCATGCATTGTCTGTACGGCGACCATGGCTTCGGCTACCATTGACGCTGCGTCACAAACAGAAGCACCTTCAATGGTGTGATCAGTGACAAACCTGGACGCGAGAATGGCATCACGTCATCTTTACAGATGAATCTCGGTTCTGTATACAGGACCATCATGGCCGCATCCATGTTTGGAGGCATCCTGGAGAACGCACATTGCCAGCTTGCATTGGACATCGCCAAACTGGCCCATCTGCTAGAGTGATGTTTTGGGGTGCCATTGGATACACGTCTTGATCACCTCTTATTCGCATTACCAGCACTTTGAACAGCAACCGTTACATTTCCGATGTGTTAAGGCCTGTGGTTCTGCCCTATCTTCGAGGTCTCCCTAATGCTTGGTTTCAACAGGATAATGCACGACCGCATGTTGTCTGTACTGTTCTGAACTTCCTTGATACAGAACAGGTTCGACTGTTACCCTGGCCAGCACGTTCTCCTGATCTGTCACCAATTGAGAACGTGTGGTCAATGGTTGCCGAGCGATTGGTACGCCATCACTCACCATCCACTACTGTCGATGAACTGTTGCATAGAGTTGAAGCTGCATGGACTGAGATCCCCGTACATGCCATACAATCTCTGTTTGAATCCATGTTTAGGCGGATAAATGTTGTTATTGCAGCCAGAGGTGGTTGCTCTGGGTAGTGATATCTCAAGATCTATTCATCCTAATTTCCTGTAAATCTAATCACTTGTTCTTTCCACTATAATGTTTGTTTCCAATAAATATCGTTCTGTTACTTGCATTCCTTCTTGGTGTAGCAATTTCAATGGCCAGTAGTGTATATATATATATATATATTGTATGTAACCAAGAAATGTCAAAATCTATTGAAAGATAAAGATAGAAAAGCCTAGAATATGATATTAAATTGTATAATTTTAAAAGAGTTTAAAAGTAAACAAAGGAAAATTTTAGAAATGCTTTTATCAAATAATTGGGAAAAAAGTCATCCTGGAAACTTAATTTAATATCTGTATTTGTCCTGAGTAAGCTAATTTATATTTGAAATAAGGTTATTATACATATCTTGAATAGAAATCTATTGAAGATGTTTAAAAATTCTAAAATTACCCAGTATTTTATATGAATTACATTATATTTTTATACAATTTTATATATCTGCTCAATGTGTGCAACATACATTCCATGTGTGACTTCTTAAATTTTCATTCATTGTCTTCTTTATTCAAATTTTGAGACTCTAGTTTAATGAAAATGTCATTGTTCAATCTTTTGCATTAAATTTTATTATTCAATGAACAATTTCAATCGGTTTTGCATTGTCCCGGTTTCTAAAATGTAGTCTTAATTCTAAGATCTTATAGTGACTTCTGCTCACCAAGTTTGATCTTAAGAATCTAGTTTTTTATATAAAAGTTTTGTTTTACAAAAATTTTATATCTTTTTGCTGATACTTTACTTATTCTGTATTAGTTTGCTGTGATCATCTGTCTTTTTAGTTTGTAAATGGCTTCATTATGTTTAGTTTACATAATAATTTAGATTTAATAATAATAATTAATCTCTATAACTTTTTTTTGTAAATAACTTTCTCATTTTTACTAGTATATATTATATAATTACATTTTTTGTTAGCATGACAATATTTCAGACGTTTCTCTAGGAAAGTATGAAAAAATGATAATGTCATGACTAATAGTTTGGGTGTTTCATTTCAAATATATCTCATTGTGTCTCATAATTTTAAGATGGGAAAATCTAAGTAAATCTGACTAGCTATAGCGTTGATAAATAAATAAGTCTTCACACCTGGTATAAATTCTGTTACTTACGAACATATACATAGGTGTTAGATATTTGCTACTAGAGAATTCCATTACTTGTCTTTAATATTTTTCAGATGATCCAGAGACATTGTTATGATAAATTACCAACTCAAGCAAATGTTTATCCAGTGAGTACCATGGCATATTTTGAAAGCAATGATCTAAGATTTACTTTCCTAACATCCCATTCTGTTGGAGCTACTAGTTTGCGCTCAGGTATGTCTACTTACAAACTGGGATGATCAAATCCCTACTACTTAGTTAAATGTTTGCATAATTTCAAGAATAATAATTATGTAATTGTAGTATATATTATATTGAAGCAGCCGGAATGTAATAATTATTTTATTCAAAAATGGGACATCATAATTATACACACATACACATATTGACATTATCAAATTGTTCTGTTTCTAAACATTCTTATAGTCTCGAACTAAGAGTGCTCTGCTTACTTTCGTTTTTAAGAATACTACATTCTCTCGCACTTAAATTACGCAGACCGATAGATAACATGGTGGTTGTCGTTTTCTTGCTGATCTTCCAATAGGAGGACTTCGTGGAGCACCAGAACCATAAGAAACACCAGATACTGGCTTACCATAATTCTTCGCGATTCGAACATCTGATGGCATGGGGTCGAAATGATTTCCAGTAGGGATCGATTTCGTCGGATAAATGACATCAGGCTTTGGGGAAAATGTAACTCTTGGAATTTTAGGAACCTCACTTTTCCTCAATTGATATATGTGTCTTTTCATTATTTTCCTGTCATCGAGTTTTATTAAATAGTGTAATTTACCAGTTCGTTGTTTAACAATGCCAAATTTCCATGATAGCTTAATGTTGGCATAAGTATGTGATTGTACAAGATCTCCCACACTTAAAATTCCATGATTTGGAATAGTGGGTGAAGTATATGTGTATTTGAATCCCTTACTTGGTGGACGTAATAAATCTAGTTTAATTCGAATTTGCCGTCCAAGATACAATTCTGAAAGAGTTTTTCCGGATTGTAAAGGAGTTGCTCGATAATGAAATAAAATTTCTCTTACCTTCTCTGGTAATGAGTTCTTTTCATTGGGCATTGACTTTAATTTCTGTTTAAGGGTTTTTACATTTTGTTCAGCTAACTTGTTTGTAGCAGGATGACCTGGAGCCATTGTCTTATGAATAATTCCATTTTCCTTACAAAATTCTGTAAATTCGGTACATGTAAATATAGATGCGTTGTCAGATACAAGGACATGAGGCAATCCATACACACTGAAAATATCCTTTAATAATCTTATTGTTGAAATAGCTGATGGCGATCTTTGTTGAATTTTAACTTCAGGCCATTTTGATCTTGCATCCATTACTATCAAAAAATGATATCCCATAAAAGGTCCAGCGTACTCAATATGTATCAGTTCAAAATTTGATAATGGCTCTTCCCAATGATGATTTGATATTTTTTCAGAATTATCTTTTACTTCTGCACAACTTCTACATTCTCGAACTAATTGCTCTATATCTCTATCGATGTTTTTCCAATAACAGTATCTTCAGGCTAGATTCTTCATTTTGATTATTCCTAAATGTGTGTGATGAAGTTCTTTTAATATCCCTGTTCCAAGTTTTTGAGGAATGTATACTCGATATCATTTAAAAATTACTCTATCTAGTAATGAATATTCATAATCATATTTGTTACCTGATAAAAGTTTTTGTTTTAAAACTGACAATTCTGAATCCTCCTCTGTCTCTTTAGAAATTGTCTCAAACGTAATGGAAGAAGTTGTAATTTGATTAACAGTCTGGCAGTGAATATTATCATCATCTTGTAAGATATTTGGATCTTTAAGTTTTAGTGATGCTGTTGAGAGATAATCGACATTCTGATTTTCTTCACTTTTTCTATGTTGGACTTTATAATTATATTCATCAAGAAATGCTGCATACCTTAGTAATCTGGATGATGTCATAGAAGGTATTTTACTATCAAGATGAAAAATTCTATATAACAGGCGGTTATCAGTTATTAGTGTAAATTCTCTACCATAGATGTAGTTATGAAATTTTGGAAACGTAAATTTGGTGGCTAATGCTTCACGATCTAGTTGACTGTAATGTTTTTCAGAAATTGTTTGGGATCTAGATGTAAAAGCTACTGGGTTCTCAATGCCATTTACATCTGGGATAAAACTCTAGCGATGCCTGTTGGGCTGGCGTCACAAGCAACAATAATTGGTGAATTTGGATTGTATGGCATCAAAACCCTATTGCTAGAAATCTCATTTTTTAATTTAATGAAAGCAGATTCACAGTTAGAAGACCAGTGGAATTTTTTATTTTTCTTTAGAAGTTGTCTTAAAGGATAAGTCACAGATGATGCATTTGGAAGAAATTTAGAATAACAAGTAACCATTCCTAAGAAACATTTCAATTCTTCGATATTTTTCAGTTGCAGAGCATGAATAATGGCTTCTGTTTTCTTTGGGCATTTTGATATTTCGTTTTGTTGGATTACATAGCCTAAATATGAAGTTTTGTCTTTGAAAAATGGCATTTTGAGCTATTTACATGCATATTGAATTTTTGAAGACGTGTCAAGCATTCAATCAGATGATCATGGCATTCTGAAAAAGTTTCCTTATATACTATAATATCGCCAAAGTATGTAAATACACCTGGTAGACCCATTAATATTTGATCTAATGTTCTGTGGAATTCACTAGGAGCAAATTTGATGCCAAAAGATAAACGATTTATTTGAAAAGTTCCTTGATGAGTAGATATAATTTGAATTACCTTGCTTTCGTCATCAACCACTACATGTAAATATGCTTTGAATAAGTCTAGAGTGCAGAAAGATTTAGAGTTCTGAAGACTATTCAGTATTTCATCTATCTTTGGGATTGGATAATGTGCACCTTGTAGTTGAATGTTTACAGCTACTTTATAGTCAACACATAATCGAACACTACCATCAGGCTTGGGTATAACAACAAGAGGCGAACCCCAGTCGCTACAATCTACTTTTGTAATTATCTGATCTTTTAGATTTAGATTTAAAATTAGGGTTGTTTAAAAGAACCTAGCACTGCGACCATAGGTCTATTGTACTATACACCTCAGAAAGCCCTATTTGAAGAGACCAGTGGTTGAAGCAAAGTTCAGCAGACATTTTACAGGAATTTCCTGCAACATCCTAGGTTCAATCAAGTGCTGACCCAGGTGTTCAAATCTAAGTGCAGAAAAGGTTTCACATTCACATAAGATGTGTATTGAAGTTTCTTCCATATAATGACAACCTCTACAAGTGGGATCATCTGAAACTCCCCCATTATGGTGAGATGTCTTTTAAGGTGGCAGTGTCCTGAAAGTAGTCCCACTGCTTTCCTTAGACTGCCTCTATTGAACTTTAATAATTCTTTTTGCCTTTTGCTAGGGCACATGCTATTTAATAGCCTTGCTTGTCTTTGATCATTGGCATTGTGCCAGTTCATAAATTGTTGTTTTCTGAAGAGATCAAAGACATTCTTTCTGATCAATTCTTTTGAAACACCTAGCACTGGTTCAGGACCAAAAAAAT
Organism: Latrodectus hesperus; assembly: GCA_037975125.1. Taxonomy (NCBI): domain Eukaryota; kingdom Metazoa; phylum Arthropoda; class Arachnida; order Araneae; family Theridiidae; genus Latrodectus; species Latrodectus hesperus. Next base: position 10,155,722 of record CM075854.1, on the reverse strand, counting down.
CAGTTGTTGATCCAGTCCTTGCTAGCTCATCAGCTAATTCATTGCTAGGAACACCAGAGTGCCCAGGCACGCACATTAAAGTGGTGGGGTTGTTAATAGCTAATTTACACAGAGTGAGATAACATTCCCAGACAAGAACAGAAGTTACAGTAGACTTCTGTAGAGCTCGTAATGCAGCTTGACTGTCAGAGCAGATGATTATTCTTTTACGAGAATAGTTTCTGTCCAAGCATATTCTACTGCACATAAGAAGGGCAAAGACTTCTTGAAATACAGTTGTATATTTACTATAAACTATTATGTCACAAAAGTGGAATCTGCAATTTTTTAAAGCGCCAAATATAAATATTAAACAGAGTGAATGAAAGAATTAATATGTGGGGTATTAGACAAATTCATGTGAAAAATATACATGATTAAATCTTGATACACTAAACTAATCTTTTTTCAGTTTAAAGCAAAATGAAGAAATTTGCTTACTTAAAGAAAACGTTTTAGCACTTCATAAGTGAATTGAAAATCAATTAAATTTTGATTATACTTTATTTAGTTTTTGTTCATCTTTATGGAACAATCCACTGAAAGGCATATTGTCAATGCTCTTCTGTGTTGAAACATCATTTCGAAATCGTAAAGCACTTAATAGTATTTGCTAATGCTCACCTTAAGACCTATCTACACTTTTTTTGTTCTATATTATTTAAAAGTAATAGCAAAGTTTTATTTATTGCTCTTATATGAAATAAAATTTACAAGAGTTTATAAACTAAGATTAAATGTTTTGCGTATTTCAAAAATTTTAAAAAAAAAAAAGAATCTAAAAGTTATTAGAAAGTTAAGGAGAAATAAAAATTCTGAAAAAAAATTGAATGAGACAAAAGTAAACATGTATTTATTAGCCATAACTTGTATTTATTAAACTTGACATAAAAAAATTTATAAAATATAAACAATAAAAATCAGTCAGTTTAAAGTATTTAATACATCAAATATTTACTATAATCATGAAGATCTAAACAAAAAGATCTCTTGTTTTTAACAGTCTCTTGTTGTTAAACAAAAAGCTGTTTAAAGTATTAAATACTTTAAACAGTCAGTATTTAATACAACAAATATTTACTATAATCATGAAGACCTAAACAAAAAGTTTTTTTTAAAGTAAATTACATATTAATATGATTTATGTGTGCATGATACTTCATGCAGGGGAAAAAGGTAACTAGGAAAGTACTTCAAGTAATTCATCCTTTGCTTTCTTTGTAAAATTTTAATATTAAGCTTCAAAGAAGAACTTTAAAGAAAATTAAGCATCATCAAATTTTCTTATTGTGCAAATTAAATAAATTAAAATATGTTGAATTTTATTAGTTAAACATATTGTTCTAAGCTATTCATGTAACTCTCTCAAAATGTATCTTTCAAAAAACCTTTTCTTTTTCAAGTTAAATTTGAAAGTTTAAATATTAACAAACTCCTTGGTACAGAAGAAGTATTCTTAAGACCCATTCCATTGAATCTAAATTCTAGAATATTTTCTTTTTAACTTTTACAGGGTCTTTAGATGTTTTTTTGGACAGAAGGCTAAATCAAGATGATAATAGAGGTTTGCAACAAGGTATCACTGATAATAGAGACACTCCTGCTTTTTTTCGTTTACTTTTGGAACAACGATTCTTGCAAACAAAGGTATAAAAGCAATTCATAAAAAATTAATTAACATTTGATATTCATTTATATATTTTTTAATATCATTTATATATTTTTTAATATCATTTATATATATTTTAATACTAATTTTACATTATTGTACAATGTTAATTCTTTTAATTGTAGCCTTGTTAGATATTAATATTCCCATGTAATACTGATTAAATTTATAAAAATTTAAAAATATTGCTTATATTAATTTTAAAAAAAATTATTGCTTATAATATTAACATATCCTCTAAAATGTATATAAAACTGCTCAAATATCAGAAATATTTATGATACAATTCTGAAAAGAATCTTATATTAGCAATATTAACTAATTACCCATAACTTTTCTACTGAAGTTGAAAAGATCTCTGTAATTTAAAGTCTCTGCTTTATATATATATATATATATATATATATATATATATATATATATATATATATATATATATATATATATATTGGACCTTTTGTTGTTCTTCATGATTTTGTCTCTTCCACAACTTCAGTAATTTCCTATATCACTTAATAATATTATTTGCCTAGGAAATCAGGGAAATATACTTTGAAAGGCAGGAATTCAAAGTCCATGCAAATTTAATCACTTTCTGAAATTATATGCTATATTAATAAGCAAATGGTATAATGCAAGTATTTCAACAATCAACAATGATGCTTTCTTAGTGAGAGCTTTTGAGAATATTCTAACCATGCAATAATCATTTACTTTACGATTACATCAAAGTTGATTTATTGTATGCATGTGTTCATACCTTGTTCTCTTAAGAGATGTCATTAGGAATTGGATTCATTTAGCAAAATATAACCATAGATGTAACATTTCAAAAATTATCAATAACTATCATAATCCTTGTTGTTGTTGTTGTTGTCCTCGTGTCCATGAAAATAGTGTAGATAACAGATAATAAGGAAAGTCTCTAAATTCCATCGAAAGTCTTGACCACTGCCTCTGCAATTAGGGGTGCTTCAGAGCTGTAGATAATCTCTTGCAATGAGTCCCTAAGTGGGACCATTCCCATTTTTAATAAATTTACCGGAACAGCTGGGCATTCCAAGGTGTGATTGGGCGTGAGCTAGACTCCCGGGCAATGCTTACATTAAACATATGTTCTTGTTTTATCCGGGAGAAACTTCATGCCCTTATGGTGTTCTGTTCTGAATCTGGCAATTGTGGATGTGATAATCCTGGGACAGTTAAATTCTATTAGTAGAGGTTTTTTAAAGGTGTGAGACATAATTATATATTTAGCCACAGCATTAGCATCAGCAAGTGTGATTGTGGCGACCTTATTGTCGAGGTCTCTAGCTTCTTTGGCCAGGCTATCGACACATGCATTACCCTCAATGTTGACATGCGCGGGTATCCATTGTATCATAATCCTTAAGAAATAAAAATGAATATCTAATCGCAATTCAAATAAAAATTCATTTCTTTTGTTTAATTATTAATGAAAAAAATTATATTTTTAAAAATATTTTAAACCTGTTTTAAAAATTATTGCAAAATAAATATTGATAAGTTTTATTAGTTTATCAGAATTATCGCTCTTGATCAGACCGAGCTTTCATCTCAGTTGATTGCTCTTCGAGCTGGATTCATATTTTTGAATAATGAATGATTTCTGTGTACAATTTATTATATATTTAATCAGATATTTTCGACTACTCGCCGAAAAATTTGTCTTGGATTATATATAGGAAAATATGGAAATTTGTAAAATATGTACAGGTGATTTTCACAAAATTTTATCCCTAATAATTCGCAAAATATGTAAAATGAAAGAAAAGGTAAATCAGGCTATATTTGTTTCTAACATGAAATGTCAATAAAATATCTTGTTTTATGCTTCTGTTAAAAAAACGTTGTTTAAAAGTATGATTTTAGATAAGATTAAGTTTCTCGCTTAAATGAACTTGGAAGTATTTTTTAATTACACTGAAAATTTAAAATTACTCAATTAATGAAACTAAAGAAAGAGCCAATGTGTGATAAATGAGGAAATATAGACTTGCCCCATAATTCCCAAATCTTATTTATGTTGCGATGAATTCCGCTGTGTATCTAATTTTATTTTTTATCTTAATAAATCATTTACAAAACAAATAAAAAACAGTTAGACATTTACATATTTTACTGTCCAGAAAAAGAATACACAATGTGATTCCTTTATCTTTGGGATATGCCGATTCAGAAAAGAATTTAAAAATAACATTGAAACTCATTTTAGTGTATGAATTAATATAAAGTAGATACTTTTGGTCTGCACATAGATGACTTTTAAACTCTATAGATGAATCAAAAGTTCAGTTATTATTTCATAAAAAAATTAGTCTCTTGAATTCCTTAAAGCTTTGGAATTTGACTGATACATGCTACATCCAGGCAGTATACACATTATAAATAATGCTGTAAAATAATGTATGAAAAATTTAAATTATAATTTAAATAATTTTCCTTCACTCATTCTTTTGCTTAACATCTTTGTTTTTTCTTTTCAAACTTAATTAGTTATGAGTGTTATCTTTAGGACCAGCATGTCAATTAATATTTAAAATTATCCAGCTCTAAAAAAAAATTTTTCAATTATGTTGTGCCTAAAAATATTAAAGGAGCTGAAACATGTTGCCTTTGTTTTGAGAAAACTATAGAAATTATTGTATTTTGTTCTGTATGCTTGTTTAGTATTTTTTTGCTCATTGCATTTAAAAAAAACTCCCTTAATCCATATTTTATTTGGTAAGCATTGAAAAAAATATCACGCAAAAGTTTTTTTATTAATAATACTGAAGAAAGCAGCGTATGCAAAACAAATGAAATTCCAAAGAATATAAACATTAGTTATTCTTTAAAAATTTATATTTTGTTTCTGGAAAAGTAAATTGTTTATCCTGAAAACAGTTGTTCTACATTATATCGGAAGTAATTATTTGATAATTTGCAATTACTTATAGAGTTTATTACTTTCAAAAGTTTTTTGGCTTGATGTATTCAGCCATCAAAAATAGTTGATACTGATTTAAAAGAAATTCTCTCTCTGGAATCAGGAGCAAAATAATTGTAATTTATGATAAAATCAGTAGATTTTTTAAGAAAAATATCAGTTTGTTATATTTCTTACATGTCAGTGTGCCATCATCAATTGATGTTTGTATCGACTGTTTAGATAGACAAAGCAGACGCTTCGCAGGAAATATATAGGCTACTGCTTTTGCAAGTAGCAACTTGTATACTTCAGCTATATTTAAGATGGTGCATTCCTGATAAAAGAACTGTTATGTGCATGTAATAATATGCGTTTCTAATTAGTCAGCAGACAAAAAGACTAATAATAGTTGGGATTATTACTTAAAGAGTGAGTGCAATGATTAACTAGAAGTAAATAGTCAAATGAAGAATAAATTAAAAATTCCATTTAACTTTCCACCAACTCTCTATTTGTTTTTCACCTCAAACTCAGTTGTGCTCATTGCATTCCAATAAAGATTTTTACATATAATTTGTTAAAATCCTTGTGGGAATGCTTGAAGCTCATCTTTTGTGGAAAGTAATTTAAATTATCAATCTGTAAACTGTAAATGGGAGGCATTAAAATTTCGATATTCCACAATCCCTAATGGAATCTGCTTTGAAACTTTAATGTGGAGAATTAACTTTAAGTGTTTTTTACAGAATTTTGACCTAGTGCAAAATAAGGTTAAAAAAGTAATGCACATATTTTTTAATCAGTTATCTTACTGGGAATCATTGTTATTAGAAAGTCCTCATTTAATAGGAGGAGCTTATTTGAATCTGCATTATTAAATCTTGTTTACCACGTCACAAACAAATGCAGTCTGTATAACACTTAAAAATTTAATAGTTGAAAAAATTACAATTTTTTAAAAATTACAGTTTATTTTTAAACCAGGAAGCTCAATCTACTGAAAGTGATGAAAATGAAGATGATTAGAGTAAAGAATTGACAATGAAACACATAAATCCTGTTTTTGTCAAGAGTGGCATGGAATTCATTTTAAGTAATTTTGACAGTGTACAAAGTCTTGATATAAAAATATTTTGGATTTCTGTCCAATTAAAAAAGTCATCTGTACTTGATTAATATTGCAATGATGGGTTTGGCAGCTCCACTACACAAGTTGGCATTAAAAGGGCTATTTCAGATTTGAAATTTATTCTCCAATCGAAGTAGTCTCTATATGAAACCACATTTAAAGATATTTTAATACAATTGTAGGCAATTTTCATGTTCAGTAAATAAATATTTTTACATAATTATTACAAAGTCAAGTGCATCATATGAGGGGCAGGTATGAAGTGGCGAGGGCATACATAACCAATAACCTAGCATTCGAAAGTGATTTTGAAAATGGATAATGGTGACAATGTGCACCATTCTCTACTCACCACTCTCATCATATATGCTGGTTAATTGTATCAATTCACATAGTGTACCAATTTAAAAAACGATTAAAATTTTGATAGAGTTGAATTTTTATTTATGATAGAAGGACATAGTTATTAATTATAATATTTTACATATTATAGTTTATAAAAATATGAATTCTATATAAGAATATGTATAAAATAAAATTATGCATTTGGAACTCAATTGAAAATTTTTGTTTTTGGTAGAACTGAACCCATATATTTTAGTTAAACCAGAATGAAAAAATTATGGTTTGAAGCCCTGATTTAAATTAACAATGGCAAGGTTTTGGGAGAATCATGATCTATGCTATTTTTAAATTAAATTATCGTTGAAAATCTTAAATATTTTCTTGCAAAATTAGTAATTCTAATTTTGTTCAATTGAAATGCTATCCTTGAATATCTATTTTCTAGCAATAACAATATAAATCAAAAAAGTGCTAATTGTCAAGCATTAAACATTAATTTATTTTGAATATGATTTTGTATTTAAAAGAATGAATCTGTTTGTAGTTTAACTATAAAACAGAGGACCAATGTATAAAAATGCTCTTTCAGTATTCTTCTAAAAACAAAATAAGAAAAGGGGAAAAAATCTCAACAGAACAAAAATAAAACAAAGAGATTTTTGACACGTTCATTGCTTTAGAAAAGGATTTAAAAAATAAAGCAGCAGCTATCAATTTTATAAATAGTTTTTCAGAAAAATTAGACTCTAGAAGTGAATGTTGCTTAGGTAATATTAGATGGTCAATGATTAAAAACATTCTAAGAAGTTCTCATTCAACAAAATATATCTCTAATTAAAAAGACTTTTTTTTAGCTATTTTATTTTTGGAATTTGAAATATCTTTGTACTATTTATAATTGCATGAAGAAAAATATTTTTATCAATATTAATATCAAAATATTAATTTCCACCAATTTTTCAAAATTTGCAAAGATACTTAAGAATTCTAAATTGGTTTTAATTAAAACTTGTTTACTTAAATTAAAAATTGCAGTGATATTTTATACTCTTACTTTATTAGATTTAGTTATCTAACATGTTTGATTTGCATTGATAAAGCAATATTTTCATTTCTGTTATTGTTAATTTTTTTTCTTATTTGACCCAATTAAAGTATTTGTAAATTGAAAAAAATAGCCCCAAAATTTCAAGAAATTGGTAACTTGAATTATTTTCTATTACTCCCTGCTATGCCTATAATTAAAAGTTTTATACATAGGACTCATAAAACACTTATTATTTTTATGCAAATTACTAATGACATTGCTCTAATCTGTTTTTCAGGCATACTGATTAAAAGTTAATATTTGCATACACATTCATGTTATACCTTTCTCGTCAACTTTTTCTTCTGGCATTAAATTTTAATTGTGTGATAATTTCAAAGATCAATCTCCTAAATATTTTTAAGTGCTTATAGCATACATTGCTGAAAATGCTTCAATGTCTAATTCTGAAATTATTGTTTTGTCTAAATGTTATAAGTACCTGTAATAACATACTTAGCATTTATTATAATGTAATCCAATTTTTTTTTCCTATTCTGTTTAGAGTTCATCTGGGTACCCTTCATTATTGGCTCATCATGCATCCCTTTCTCTCATTCATCCAGTTTTTGTTTTAGTTCGACTTGATAAAGATGTAGAAACTACAGTTTTCATACGTAATCCAGATGCACCTTTGAGATCTAGTTTTACTGCTGTAGGATCTGAATTACCCTGTGATGTACATTTAGTAAATCTTAAAACTCTACAAGCACAGTCAGGAACTCTGAATTTACCTGCAAATGCAACAGTTCTCTCTTTACATAGAATGGGTTTTGATTATAGCTTTAAAACTTGGGGTCAGTGCTTATTGCAAAATGGAACAGTAAGTAGAAATTTTGCATTAAAATCCTTACAAAAGTTATATGAAATGCTAAATATGAAACATTTTCATTGATGAATAAATTTTGTTTCATTTTCTGAACTATTTTTTGTTTTCTTTGTATGAACCCAAGATAATTTATTTTTTGTTTGACATATTGTGTTATAGCAAATTTATTCTCTAATCATAATATCCTGTTTCAGAAGTGTTAATATTTGTAATTATGTGTATTCTGTATTATTTAAGTTTTCATTGTATTTTTATGTACCAGTGAATAGGTATTTTTTAAATGCCCCCTTCAAAAAAAAGGGGGGAGAAAAAGAGCTTTATCATTAAGATTTTTATTTTCTACTATAGCAAATTTTCTATAGCATATAAAAGCGTGAAAATTAAATATTTTATGATGAAATACAATTTTTTAAAAATCTTAATAATTCGTACAAGAAAATATATTGTGAGTATTTGAGTTATTATTGAAAGAAATTTTTGCTTCTGTTAAATGTAAGTAAGTTAAACAATACCAAACGTTTTAAGGGTTTATATATTTGCCCCTTTTTGTAAAACTTTATTCCATCGGAAAATCTAATTTAATGTACTTGTGTAGCCTTATTTTGAAATGTTATGCTATTTTTGCAAACGTTTTAAAAGCTTTTAAATTATGATGTTGCTATAGATTTTTAAAAGGTGTTGTTAGTAAGTATTTAAAATGAAAAATCTTAGCTTATTGAAATATACAGGTGTATTATGCATGCAGAATGTTTTATAAGTTTTCTTTTTTCAGGTATCTGTTAGCACTTTATTTCCTAATTTATTTGGAAGCACAATTGAAGAAATGTCTCTTTCTTTGATGTACTCTGGCAATAAGTTTTCTAGAGACTCTTTTATTCAACTCCCTACAATGGAAATTGTTACATTAAAACTAAATCAAAGGTAGCCCATCAAGTGCCTTATTGTTCATGATACTATACTTTGTGATAGACAATACTAAGCAGTTTCGTTGTGACTTTCTACTTTAAAATTTTTCATCCTGTTCTACTAGCCCAAGGTCATCTTAATACATTACAGTCCAGTTATGAATTATTTTATTCATAAAAAATCTAGTCAGTGTATTCTAAAATTTTTCATATACATATTAGGTGAATGGAAACAACTCTTGTCTTTCATTAAACCTATGTGCAGAAAATGGTCTGTAAGAGATGGAAAAGAAACTTTTTTTAACACTGCATGATTTAATTTTGTAATATTGCTATACTTACTGACTAAAATATTGACTAATGACTCACTACTTTATTCTTGACTTTTAATTTTGTTGTTAACTTTATTAAGTCTAGTAATGTTAATTTTTAGAACTCATTTGTCAGAAAAAGTATAATTCCTTATTGGTGATCTTTTATAATTAAAAATGGAAATAAATTCTTTGTTAAATAAAAAAATATTCATTTGCTAAAAGATCATATGAGTCTAATAGGTTACAGAAAAGCAAACAAGGTGTTTGCATTCTGCACATATTGAAAAAAATCTAGAATAATCTAGTAATTAGTAATTGTGGTCAGCTAATTTTCAATCTATTATTAATTTTGCATTCATGCAAATTTTTTAAATTTTATATGAAAATGAAAAGGGAGTGTATATTGTAAACAATCATCCTTAATTGTGTTTCAAACAATGTTGACAAATGTGATATGAAAGATTTAAACAAGCCAAAAATATATTAATATTTATTTCATTATGTAACAAAAGTAACTATGAAAACTTTAAACAAAATACAGCCTATTAAAATAACATTTTGTAGTTTTAACTTTTTGATTTTGTGTTAGAGTCCTTTAAAGAATTATAGATAAATTTGTTGTGCTGTGGTGTAACTCATTACTCTAAATGAGCATGAATATGGTTGTATTGTTTCATTTTTAGGGTATGTTAAAATCTTCACACTTCTCATGTGATTCAAACACAGTTGACTATAAAATTCTTCAAGCTTATCAACAGTTATTACAAAAACAAATTTTATAAGCGGTGTAATAAATTAAACTTAGTATGGTAACAAATAAAAGATTTGATATTAAGTTAAAGGTTATTTATTAGTAATTTTGATGTAAAAACTTATGTAATTATCATACAATAACAATTTCATCAAAACCCTATTTACTTGAAAACTTTTTAATAATAAAGTAATGTTAAAAGATTTTTTTTATTTTGAAAAATTATAATTTCCAAATGCTAAGTATTCTCAAATAGCTCAGTTTTATCTTAAACTTGTATTATAAGTCTCTGTAAATCACAGTACTTAAAATTAAAGTGTTAGTTTTTAGATTTTATAGGTCCTTAATTTCTTGCTCTTAATACTTGCTTAAATTTAAAATTGAATGTTTTTTTTTGTTCATTTACTTTAATAATTAATGCAATTATATTTATGCTAGTAAAAATTGCAGTTGTTCACAATAACTTTTATTGTATTTTCCCTAAGATTCCTGCAATGTTCAAATTCATTATAGCACAGGAAATATTACTACCAGACCAAAATTCATCCATGTTTATAAAGACTAAGAATTTTTTTAATTTTGTCTGATTACTGCTGATAAATTAAAATTGATTCAGGCTCTTTCATAATAGATTATTTAGCATCTAAACTAAATGATTACTTGAATTAGTTAACTGTGAAATAAAGAACCTTAAGTTGATCAATTTTAAATTGGTATGATTTAAAGATTCCGAAAGAGTTTTCTTTTAAAATAGGTAAATATGAATATGGCTTATGAAAGTTAGAACATTACATTATAAGACCTATTCATTAATTTTTTTGTTTTTAAAAACGCTTACAAAAATTGAAAAATGTTTGAAAACTGGAAATTAATTTTATTTATTCTCTTGTAACTGAAAAACCAGTAATTAAAAGTATGGTTTCAGCCTATGTTAATTTGCTTAAAACTAACAGTTATTCCCTTTTAAATATATCATGGGATTTGAAAATGCTTTGTAGATATGCTTTATCTAGACTGTAAAATTACTTTTGTTTCTGTCATAAAGCATCATTTATAAAACAAATTGCAGTTCTGTATGTATATAGATTTTATCTTATTTTTAAAAAATGAAACTCCCTCTGTTCCTTTCTGTAAAAAAAATAATTCATTGTTTTGAAACATCCAAAACACTGTATAAGATATTTCATCCGAATTACATTTAATTTGGTCTTATAAGGTATCATTTTTAAAATAAATGTCATTTCAAAATATCCCTAATTTAAGACTTTTTTTAATTGATTTAGTATCATATAGCCTGTCCCTTATGATAGTTTCACATAATATAAATAAATATTCGAGTTTAAAAAAAAGTTTAAACTTATGCAAAATAAATAAAGATGTATAACTAATTCCTAATTCAATTAAGCATCATAACAAAAATATATTTTATATATTAAGAACATACCACAAATAGTAAATTGCTAAATAGTAGGGAACAAATAGAAACATTTCATACATTTAAAATTTTCACTTCCTTATAAGAAAGAAAGTAGCAATTAAGTACTGCTGCTTTGATTATAAAATATCATGCAAAAATAATTTCAGTTATAATAACGATGGAGATATAGAGCAGTGAAATCACCAGTAGAAAATAATAGATGTAAGAATTTATCAGAAGTACAACTAACATTGTGGAATTGGCAGTTTAAAGATTTACTAAGTGTTATATATAACATTGAGTGTTTAACTTACCAGAAAATTCATTTGCCTATTTTTGGAAAACATTAAGTACAGAAGAAGTAAGCTACAAAGTAATAAGCTGATAAACAATAATACTTTAAAGCTCTGCTAGTTTTATTTTTCTTTGTGCTACCTCTGTTATGGGTCAGGATACTTAAATTGTAACCTAAACTTGTGTAATAATGGTGTATTAAGTATATGAAAATTTATTTCCATTTAAAGCATTAACAATTTTTAGTGTATTATGTATTGAATTCAAAATTCTTTCAATATATTGATGCCTTCATGTGTGTTTTTTTGTGAAAAGAGTGCCTATTCTCTTCATTTTGAAAAAATAGTTGTAAACAAATAATATTAAGCAAAACTTTTCCAATTCTGTCAAAAAACTTTCATTTTTTAAAGCTAAAATTTTAATACTGTAAACTCTGACACTCATTTTTTATGATTTAATGTATATTAAAAAATTAAAACTAATGTGTCTGCAAGTTAATTTTCGACACTTTTACTTCTATATTAATGATAATGATTACACTAGTGCAATGTAATTATTTCTCAGATACTTTTTAAATACTTATTTAGGCATAAATGCAGAACTAAATGATTGAAACTTTAATTTTGTAGTTGTAATTTTATGTAAAAATTAGTTGCTAATCTGTACAGAATTTTAATATAAAAAAGTTCCTATTGCTTACAACTTTTATTTTTATCATATAGTTTTGTATTTTATTAAACAAAAATTCAATTCCTTTACTTTTTTTTTTTGATATACAATATTAGTGAAAAAATGAATGCACATTACTTTTAACATTTATTTATTGATGAAGAAAAATTACTCTATTAATTTGAATAACATTCCATCTTAATTTATTTTTGCATTATATAATTTGTCATTTTTAAGACAATTTTATGCAATTGTTCTAGATTTGTTTTATTATATTGACAGTCATAATAGATAATAGAATTCTAGTTTGGTTTATATTTCCTTTTTACGAAACGTTTGTATTTATTTAAACTATTTTCAAAAATTGTATTTATTAGATATTAGGAATTTATGTTACCTTATTATTTGTTTTGAGTGAATGATTTCTTAATATATTTGCTGTTGTGAAAAATTGAATGTGGTGTTATTATTTTTTGAAATATTTATGAATATAATGGCTATCGACTTATTCTGAAAAGTGCCAAATACCATTATAGATTATACTTAATGTTATTTAAATGGTTCTTCCAATACTATATTTTTATGTCTGAATAAAAATGTCTTCATTGTTCATGTAAATTGCTACAATTTAAATAATTTAGTTTTATTTTCAATATTGTAAAAGTTTATAGTTAATAAATTTGAAACTGTTTTAAAAATATTATAAGAAATTATTTTAAAATATTGATATTACTTCTATTTTCATGAAGTCACATTATGTATTTTACAGAAATTACAGCTTTTAAAATTAATTTTATGAAGAAAAAGCATTTCATTTAGTTTTAAAAAATGTTTTATGATATGTATTGAAATATTTTTATGAAACCTCTTAACTCAAAATGTAATTTTAAGGTAATAAATATCTGTTGTTCTTACATATTTGTATGTATTTTATATAATACTCCTTCATTATATATGATTTGCTCATTTAATTTACGATTAGGTTCTTAAATTGTGGATTGCAACAAAGTTCTGACAGGCAAATGTAAAATTATCAAAAAAATATAATTTTTATTTTGACTAAATTTATCTTCATTGTAACAGTATAATTGCATTATTTTATGTAACTCTAATACTATTTTATTATAATTACTATTTCGTTATTGATTTTATCTTAAAATCTGGGACAAGATTTTACCATTTGATAATTATCTTTTTCAGTTCAGTGAATACTTAAGTTTAAAAAATACATCTCCAAGTAATTATAGTTTTCTCTTACCAAAACTAAACTTGAGGAAACAAAAGTAAGAATGTGTATTCAATTATTTACCTACTTCAATGAATAATTCACTAAAATACTTTGAAACATATGATATCAAGAAATATGCTGTGAACCTGATATATTCAGATGTTCAGTTTTATAAAATGTATCGCTTACACCACTAATTATAATTTATTAAGCAATTCTTTCAAATAATTTCATAAGTCATTTGAAACATGCAATATTTTAAATTGAAATCTTGAAATGTCTGCATATATATATATATATATATATATATATATATATATATATATATATATATATACATATACACACTCACACACACATACTTCATAAATGAAGTAAATAATTGCTCAAATTAATATACATCATTTTCCTTCAGAAATGTACTAGAGACCTTTCAATAAATAAGGATATATTAAAGGGTATACTTTAATCTTTCAATAAATAATGATTGGTTTAAGTATCAGTAAAGCAATTAATACTAAAAAAGAATTTAAACTATTTGATGTAATTTTCTGTAAGTTACTAAATCAAACATTTCTGAATAAAATTTATTATATTAGTGAGATGTGAACTACAAGATAAAATTATTTTATTAATTATAACATCGTGCACAGAATTGAAAAATGTTTGGTAATTTGATATCACTGGTCATCTGCTATAACTGATAAACTCCAAGTATTAATAAAAAAATTTTAAAAAGTTATAATTTTGTAAAAAACGAGAAAAATTATAATTTTAACTTCAGTACTTTATAGATGTTTATCAGTTTCAATGGTGTAAGCACAATATTAAAGTCGACATAACTAAATAAGAAGGAAAAATAGAGCTATTACCTTTTTCTTCAATGAATTTTAATGAAGATTTTTTTCAGAAGAAAGAATACATTTGTGTTTAAATTTTTTTAACTAATTACCTAACTTAGCAATGTTTAAACAGTTTTGGGAAAAAGGTGAATAATTTGCATGTTTTATAATGATTAAAAATATGATTTTGATGTACTTTGTTTGCATTTTAACATTAGGACAGAAAACATTCAGTGGAATTTGAACTGTGAATAAAACAATCATGAAAACGAAAACATTCCCGAAATGCTGCTTGTAAACAGTATAAATCATATATATCTAATTTGTTTTCAATATATAGAATTTTTTACACTTCTTCCAATCTCTCCTTTTTTTAATTTAATGATGTAATATTTTTATAGAAACATTTTTTTATGAAATGCCTATTCATTTTGTTAGCAAGCTATTCACAATCCCTGAAGCACTTGCTGTTCATTCGTTTTACAAATACTAATAAATGAATTCATAGTTCTTCAAATTCTAATGAATTATCAAACATTTGATTTTGCAGAAAATGCATATTGTGAGAACATCTATATTGAAGAGGGTGCTTCCATTAACGAATGAGGAATGACTAGTGAACTTTTTTGTTATTGTGTAATGTCACTGATATTTTTTTAAAAAGTTATGCTATGATGAATGCACATAATATCCATGTTTAATTTTGTCAATTGTTAAATGTATATAATTGTTATTAATTTCTTTTTCTGCGTAAGGTATCACTTCTTGTTCTTGGTATCACTTCACTTTTAATTATTGTTCATTTTTAAGGGAAAAACAGTATTGTGTGTGTGCCATGTACAATATTGGGCCATCTGTTGCTTAGATAGTGTATCGTTTTAAAGGGAATGAAAGAAGTATCTTATTGAAAGAAGTTTATTTTGACAGATTTTGTGAAGACATTTGAAATCAAAACAGGGAATTAGAAAAATGTAAAGTAAATTTAAAGTTTCTCACTAACAATGTTAAAAAAAAAAGATATTGATAATTTATCTGATCTTACATTTTTGACTTGAAACTGAAGTAAACACATATTTGGATATCAGTTTTAGAGCTTATGGCTGTGTCACTTATTTTCGAATAGTTTCAGATAAGGTAATCACATCATTTGCTTCATCAAAAAGAAGAGTATACTAAAAAATTTTTCAACATCATAGCTAAAATTGATTACTGCTTTTTAAGCAGCACAATTTGGTAAGAAAATTATGAATATATTTTTTCTCATCATTATTTTAACTATTATTACATATTAAATTATTGGTGTACCTAATGTTTTAAGTATAAATAATCTCCTTGATGAAATCAACAGATTACTTAACTTTAAAATTGGAGTCATTGTTCATGTAAAGAAAATCCAACTTACCTATAATCAAGCTTCAAAACTAAAAAGTAGTACACTGATTAAAAAAAAAAAAGATTTAGAATTTCTGAAAAGTAATAAAAAAATTAGCAGATTTAGGTTAGGATGGTTGCAAAAGAACCTAACGCTGCGATCACAGGCTTATCGTACTATGCTCCAAAAGGAAAGCCCTTATTTAAAGAGACCAATTAAATGTATACTGAAGTAAAATTAAGCTAATAATTCAACAGGGATATCCTACAACATCCAAGTTTCAATTAAATGCTGTCCCACGAGTTAAATCTATGTGCTGAAAAATTTCGTATTCGCACAGAATATGTAATGAAGTTTCCTCCATATATTAACAATCATAGCAAATAGGATCATCTAATCGCCATTATGGTGAGATATTTCTTAAGGTGGCAGTGTCTTATAAAAAATTCCACTGCTCTCCTTAAACAATTTCTACTGAGCTTTAATAAATCATTTTGCCTTTTACTAGGACAACTACAATTTAACAGTTTTGATTGTCTTTGATCATTGGCATTCCCAAAATTGCTGTTTCCTTAAGAGATCAATATCACTGCATCTGATCAGCTCTCACTGGTTCAGGACCAAAAATTGGCTTGTTGATCCACACCTCGCCAATTCAACTCATTGCCTGGAACACCAATGTGTTTGGGCATCTACATTAAGGGAATTATTGTTAGCTAATTTGCGCATGGTAAGGTAGCATTCCTAAACAAGAACAGAAGTAGATTTCTCAAAGCCAGTAAGGCAGCTTGACTATCAGA